>CM062817.1:679043982-680243982 GCA_031772625.1 Pinus tabuliformis
CTTATTCCAAATTTTCCAAGTGACAAACTTTGGAATCAGATTCCATAATTTGGAAATGAAAATTTTTCCTTGAGAGAGCTTGGATATTGATTATTCCAGGTGACGACAGAATCTTCCCAAAACCTCTGGTCTTGAGATCCTGTGTGCTTGTACTGGCCGAAAAGGTTTATCAGATTTATTTAGCTTTTTTTCTATGTGAAAAGAGTAATGTTGTTTATGTATGCTTTAGAAGTATGGCAGACATAAAAGGCCTGGATAAACCTTGTGTAATTTCTCTGCTACCAGTGGTTTGTTGTTAGGACTGTAATGTACCTGAAAGCAAATGGCGAATTGATACTTCAATACTGATTTGACCTAAAAGTAAAAGCAGAAATATAATAGACATGAAGCTCAAAATATCGAAAGTAAGAGCTAAAAGCATAAAATAAGTATTGGGAACACTCTCACAAGTCACAACCAAGTAGATTGCACCTGCAAATCCGTTTCTAATGGAGGAAGAGATATCTGAGAGAAATTTTGTTGATTAAACGTCTGAAATATAATTTACAAAAACCACTATTTATGCAAAAAAGAGAATGAAGCCCTAACTTAGATATGTTTCTGAATTGAAGCATTGAATGCTCTGCTAGAGTCCTTTTTTCAACTTGCTAGAGAACGTTGGGTTGGCTGATCCTCCAAAGAAAATCATTTAGGTTAAAATCACATGAAAAAACATAAAATAAAAAATAAAATAGTCAAAGTGTGGGACCTTAAAACACTATCTTTTGCGTATAAAGTACCCCCCTCCCCATCCTAAAGTACACAATCAATGTTTCTCATTGCAGTTCGCATTTTTTAGATTTGTGAGAGTGATTCGGAGCAAAAAAGATAAAAGAAATATGAATTCTCTATGTTTTTGGTCCAAGTGTCTATTTTTCTTAATATTTAGGTTTCTCATAAATTGTTTCCCCATATTCAGATCCAAACTTGTCAAAAAATTTGGTGGATCCATCTCTGTTTGCATTCAACTTAGGACCAAAATAAATCAATAGGATTGAGATGATTTTGCCGTCTGTTGCTGCCATTTAGGTTCTTGAGCCATGGTTCAAAAGGCTGGAGTTGTGTATCTTGATGTGTTCTAAAGTAATGGGCGGGCAAGATTGAGGCAAGCTCCCAGGCATTGGCCTGGACGAGAAAGCTCCTTCTTCTTCGGCCATGTTCTTGGTAACACCGTAAACGTCCTGCAGGCAGTGGCCGAGCTCTCGCAAGGTGTTCACGTGGCCAAGAAATGCTGACCTGGCGCACAAGGCTTCCCCGGCTTTGAAATCCTTGTCTTTCTTTGTGCCTCCATTGCCGTTGAATTGAATGATGGCTAGGGAGTATAGGGTTGCGGCGTGTGATGAAATGGCGGCCTTGGCCATCAATGATGCTCCGCAACCTCGGTTTTCAAGACAGTAGAATCAGATCTGCACATGAAGGGGGATTAAATTAAGGCGGCTCTCTGGAATCGTAAAAGTTTAAATAAAGTAATCTCATGGGCTACTACGCGGACTTTTATTAAAGAATCAGTGCGCTTACTATGCCCAGAGTGTAGCAGGCTTCGATGTTTCCTGCTCCGGCCCATCATTTCATAAAATTGTGTGCACCGCTTGACCAGCTGGAAGCTTTGACGGCCTAGAGTATTGAATCTCTTACATCTGCGTAAAGAAAACGAAATCTGTAAATATCACATTTAGTTTACTTTCGAGAATCAAAATGAAATCGGCAAATCTAAAAAAATTATCAACGATATCCATTGTTCTTTAAAGATTGAAAACACTATATTGAAATATGTATTTGAAATTTTTTCTCAAAATCTGCGGAAAATAATGAACATAAACTACAGTTCGACGGATTTAAAATTGCTCTAGCGTTGAAAATATTTCTTAAATAATAATGATCCAGCTATAGCGGGCGAACCCTTGAGAATGCTCCCTGATTGAAGACTCTCAGAAAAAGAAGAAGAAAGCTACGAAATATCAGAGCCGACTGATAAGACGTCTTTTTTTCTCAGATCAAATTTGTTCAACCTATCAAAAGAGGATGCTTCTTCCAAAAGAAAAGGAGGAAAAAGAGGATTATCTTCTAAAGCTACAGAAAGTTATTTACACCAAGAAAAGCAATAGAGTTCAAGCAATCCACCGACAAGGAATTTCCTTCCAAAAGAAAACATAGTTATTTACGATAGAAAACCCGAGAGTTTAATCAATCTACCAACCAAAAAAAAGAAAATTTCCATTCTAAAGCAAATGAGGGTTATTTACAGTGGCTTTAACAACGGGTCTGTTTCTTTTACCAGATTGTGAAAACTTTATGCCGTTTGCATTTGAGTGGCAAATACAGGCATTGATTTATTTCCTCGCCCACCGATCTTGTGGCTTAAGTCTGGCTTGAATTTGACTAAAAATCTCCCAGGATCTGTATTAAGTTTCCCTAATCGAAATTGCCGGAGATTAAAGCTCTGCAAAAGAAACGGATTACCCGCTATTCTCGGCACCAGGATATCATTTTAAAGCGATCCTGTTATTTTCTTGACCAAGAAGCACTCAAAGCAAAAACGAACTCTATAATGAATTCAAACTGATTCTTCTGGAAGTCCGGCGGTGCGCACAAATGTCAATAGAAATTTGTGTATAGATGTCAGAAAAAAATCTGTGTACAGATGTCACAAAGATATGAGATATTTAACTTGAACAAATGTCAATCAGAGCACATAAACACAGGCCAGATGTCAATTAAACTAGATGCACCAGATGTCTATCTGAGAATCAAAAGGACGACGAAAAGCTCTGTCAAAGGAAGGCCTATCGGCCTAAATATCAACTATGTATATAAAAATCTATATTAACTCCCTGTTCTCATTTTGAATTTTATACCGCTCTTGAATTTTTATTAATTCATTTTTGAATTTATCTGAATTTTTAAGAGCTCCAGGTTTATGAGAACCCTTGGTATTGACTCATTGAACTCGAAGTTTATGAGAACTCATGGTATTCATGTGGAATATAATATATTTAAAAGGAAAAAAACTCTAAGTAAATGTGTCCTTCGTATCATAACAGTTTTAATCCCTTTATATCCCCAATCGAGGTGTGAGCCAAGATAGGGTGGGTATTGACAAACACGCTGCCATGGTAAAGATAGGGTGGGTATTGACAAACACGCTGCCATGGTAAACAAATTAGTAGTAATAAAGTAGTAATAAAGGGTGGGGGGCAGTGTGGCTGCCCCACCACATGCATTCGCATGTGTAAGGAGATTGATAGGTACGTCGACGCAGATGAGGGACGATCTCTCGCGCGACGAAACAAGGCAAGTAGGCGTGAAGAGGTTATTACACACCATTTTAGGGGCAGTTTGAGTATGAAATCAACCTTGTCTGTGAGCATAAAATCTAGGAGTTCACCGAGACCCACGGAGGTTGGAAAATCAAGCGGCTCCAAAACGACCATAACCAGGCATCCGGGATAGAGTGCTAGTGGGACCAGTTTTAGCTGAAGAGAACTTCAAACACTCGGACCACCATTACTGGATTCAAAACCTTATGTTTCAAAAGAACTGCAAGTGGAAGAAAAGGATGACCCATGTGGGAAGGCTTTGTTGTCGGGTCTCAGCAACGCCAAACCGAGGTCGGGGCTGAGGACGAGAGCCCAACAAATGTAGTGGAGACAGAGGGAAGCACCGAGCTGATAGCGAGGGGTCGTTGCAGTAGGGCTCATACTAAGGTGGGGGCAAAAATAACATCTAGAGCCTCATCCTCATCCACAACAGGGTTAGAGTGGAAGTATGGGAGGACGAGATAAATGGTGGACCAGAATTGAGCAGAGCAGAGCTCATTAAGAATTGTGGTGGCATTATGACTGATATGGGACATATCAGAGGGTGAAGGAACTTTTACACCCAAATTTGATGCTATATTGGTGTATGAAGACACCAATGGTTAAGGCTATGGCAGTGGAACCAGAAGACCCAGAGCAATCTCAGGGACAAATATATTTTCTCCGCCAAGAGATTTAACAGATGAAATTTGGCCTGAACCAAGTGGTTGGGCATTTGGAAAAAATAGAGAACCACATTCCTTGCATCCTCCGCCAGCTCAATAGGGATCCAACTCTAGTGGATTCATCTTATGATTAACACTCTTTATCTTTATTATCAATTTGCAGCCTTTGGGCTTTGTTTAGTTAATGTTAGAGGTGAACGGTACATTGTAATTTTCTTAGCATTTTTAGACTTGATTAAAAACCTTTAAATTTTGGTTCAGATATGACTCTACCACTCCATCATATGTCAACAGATCTGGTTTCCTCTAGGAAGGTTGAGCCGATCTGGGTCTTTTTGAACTTGCATGTACAATCTGCTTTTTGAAAAGAAATAGAAGGATCTAATACCCTTACAAAAAAAAGCCCTTTATATATTTTTTGAATTTAAATTTTTTTATTTTTTTAATTGCCCACGGTTGGCAAACATGTATATTTTTTGAATTTAAAATTTTTATTTTTTTAATCAACAATGGTTGGCAAACATGCATTTGGCCAAAAATTTGAACATTTCACCTTATTTTTCAATAGTTTTATCCTCCATAGTAAAGACGGAATAAAAGTACAATTTGAATATTATATTTATGTGTTATTAAGAAAAAATAATTAATTTATGCTTTCTATGAAGTCCTTTGGTTTTTTGTATGGGCTTTTACACCTCAATAACTAGTTCTTTTATTAAACATTTCAAAAAGAACAACACGTTTAGGTTTTCATGTGGCAAGTGAAAGTAGTGCTAAGACCTAATGTTGACTGGACTTTGCATTCAAAATTTTTTGTGTCGGTTAGGTCGAAAGAGTTTGAGATATTTACTCTTGGTTAACCAATTGTGGATATTATCATCATCAATAAGCTACAAAGAGTTAGGTTGTTTCCTCTAAAGATATGCAAGGAGTCTCATAAGATTTTAAAGCCTACTCTTGCAGTTTTGTCTGCTCCGTTAATGTAGATCATCTCTTTTTTCTCTTGAATTTGTTGTTCCAATCACCATAACCTTTATCTCCTATTAGTTTCAAAGATATGCCTCTCTTCAACCTTTATTTTAACAGTTTCTTCTATACACTTTCTAAAATAAATTTGAATCCACCTCGAAGTTCCCCTAAACAACTTAACTAGGGAGCCACAATCACCTTTCCCCACTACTTTTATTTGTGCAAAACTCGTTTAGGGTATTAAGAATTTTGAGCATGATATAACATTACAAAACAATTAGTGTAAATCCACCTATACATAGTTAACATATCAATTGAATACCTTTTTCGTGTGGACTATTATATGGATTTTCCCTAATTTGAACATATCACATGAATACTTATTCTCAATAGTTTTTATATTGAGATTTAAATTATTATTTTTAGATTAAAGCAATTTATTTTTAAAATTTTACAATTAAATTAAAAAAAATTACTTTCAAAATAAAATTTAAAATTTCATTTTATTCTCAATATGAAAACTATTGGGAATAAGTATTCACTTGAATGTTCAAATTAGAAAATCTGTATAATATTCTACACGAAAAAATTATTCAATTGATTAGTTAAAGATGATTAGGCATTTTGGAATATTATATCATGTTCATAATCATTGATGCTTTGAAGGAGTCTTGCATAAAGATAAAGTAGTGGGGAAAGGTCACTGTGGCTACGTGGTTGAGCTATTACTGGTGAAATTTGAGAAGGAATGGAATTTAGTTCAGAAAGTGTATAGAATAAATTGTTAAAATCAGGGTTGAGGAGAGGAAGATCTTTGAAATTAATTATAGATAAAAGTTGTGATGATCGAAACAACAAATTCGAGAAGAAAGGAGATGATTTGCATCGATGGAGCAAACACAACTACAAGGGTAAGCTTTAGAATCACGTGAGACTCCTTGTAGATCTTCAGAGATAGCGACCTCACTCTTTCCAGTTTACTCATGATGATAACATTCACAACTAATTAAGCAAGAGCAAATATATCAAACTCTTCCCATCCAACCGACACAAGAAATTTTGAATGTAAGTCCATTCAATGTGAGGTCTTAACACTACTTTCACCTTCCACATGAAACCCTAAACTTCTTGCTATGGTTGAAAGATTTAAGAAAATGAACTAGTTATTACAGTGTATAAGCCCATACAAAAAACCAAAGGAAATCATAGAGAGTATAAATTAATTATTGTTTCTTAATATCACAGAAATATAACGCTCAAAATGTAATTTTATTCAAACTTTACTTTGGAAGATAAAACTATTGAAAAAAGTTTAAAACAGAAGGTGACACTAACATAATGTGAAAGGTTAAATTTTTGGTTAAACACATGTTTGCCAACCATTGCCAATTAAAAAATAAATATTTAAATTCAAAAAATATATAAAAGGATTAAAATTGCTATGATATGAAAAAACATTTTAATTAGACTCTTCCCCCCAAATAGGCTATATTCCACATGAATAACATGGGTCAATACCATGGGTTCTCGTAAATGTCGAGCTCAATACTATGGGTTCACATAAACCTAGAGCTCTTAAAAATTCATATAAATTCCAGAGATATAAAATTTAAAATAAGAAAATGGATTCGGAAAATGGAGTTAATTATTGTTTTTTAATTTAATTTTATTATACTTATATTATGCCGATATATCTCCCTGATACTAGGTTGTATAACGCCTCTTAGTGTAATATATAAAACAAGGGAAAATAAAAGATTATTTATAGTGAAAAGATTTTATTATTGTATTGCTCAAAACCAACATATATCAATCTTAACTCTAGATCTACCAAGAGCCAAGAAAAATCAAATATCTCAAGGTGCAAACTTAAGTATTGCACTCAAAAAAAGGTTTGCATCTTGAGAGATTTGATCCCTCTAAGAGCTTGGTATATCTGGAATTAAAATAAATCTATGTTGGTAATATACCAATGACAACATTTTTTTTTGTAAGCTTGGTAGGTCTTCTTCATTCATTGATTTCAAAACCCAGTTACATCCATGAAAGATGTTCAGTGGCCTCAACCTGCCCAAAAGGGAAACTAGGTCTGTTGGCCACCGAAATGCATTGAAAGCCATCCAAAATCTGAAAGTCTTAAGTGTGTCACACAAGGCCTGATAGGTCTGAATGTCTAACCAACAATTTTTGTCTACTAAGCTACAATATTGAGTATTAGCTGACATATACAAAGGAAAATAAACAAAAAAAATCTTCCAAAACTAAACTGAAATAACATCTAGTTCTTGGAGGAATCCACAGGAGCTAGGTCCTTTGCACTGGACCCTAGAAGTGCTGACTGCGGGAGACACAGAATGTGTTTCTCTACACGTCCCATGCGCATGTTCTGCTGTTGAATCTGGAATGGAACCAACTGAAATTCCTTCTTAATTTCCTGGAAGCCAGGATAAGGTTTACCAGCATCAACCGGTAAGGTCATGATAGCTTTGGCAACCAATCTTTTCATTAACCAATATGAATGCACTGTTTGTTTATACTGGGTGGTTCGACCATGAGTATGTCCAAGATCCAGAACTAAAACCCGCCAATCTTCCACTTGCACTTCAACTTCTTCTCTCTGGTTGAGATTTGCTTCCCAAGTTGATATCATCTATTTGACTTTAGCTGGAGTTCCAACATTCCAAGCTTGAGTTGCCTCCTGAAGGATCTAGGTGTCTTTTCTACGAGTACATTAAGAAGGAGCAAGATAAAAATTATGTTAAGCTTTAGCCTAAGGACAAGAGTTAAATTCGAAATAGGAGGTTTGCAACACCATTCATATCCCCCCAATAGAAATTCATGCTCAGAAGGGCCAAAATGCCCCAAATCTCTGAAATTGTTCTGATCCTTTACATGAATTACAACAAGGAGTCGCTCCCCAAGCCAAAACTCCATACGAACCACAACATTATCATTAAAATTCATAGATAGAGATTTTAAATACATATCCATGTTCAGGACAAGCAACAAATTAAAAAGCTTTCCTTTGTTTAGTATACAAATTCTAAGCCTACTACGTCTACGCCAGAGATGGACAAAAATTCCCATGTGAGACAAAAAAATGTCATAGATAACAAACAATAGAATAGAAACAACACACCCACATCATATGCAATCGTCGAAATTACATATAGTATTCTTCTTTCAGGACACCAAATTCCATTCCAACCCACATGTCGGATACAGACAAAGCTATAACGCGCATACCATGGACAGGGAGGCGTTAAAAGGAGGAATACATACCCGACATCAAGCTCCATTGACCCAGTGAGTGAGGATGCGACCTGAGGCTGGTTCCCCCACCTTGTTCATGTTGACCCGACCAAGAGAACACAAAACAATATCCAAATGCCTACACATAGAATGTTACCCTAACTTTCCCTCTTGAGGTTATACGCTCTGCATCCCACACCACGAAATTAAACTCTTGCATGCCCACTACCTTACCATCCCACCTTTCACACACACGAGGTGGGATTTATTTCTGCCCAACGGCCCTGCCACTCGTCACTTCAACCATCAGAAAAATCCCAAGGAGGATATTGCGCAGAATCACACCCTGATTGGAGACCTTGTTAACCACCCTCTTATTGATTCTAGTTTTGGGAAACATCTTACTCCAGAATGACATGAAGGGGCTCCAAATATTCTTGATGTTGAATGATCATCCACTAGGAATCAAAAGTCTCTCTCCCATGAGGACATCCCCGGTTGGCCAGAAAGTATGCCGCTTTGTTACCAGTACAAAGCACATGAGATGGAATAATATAATTTAAATAGAGAATAGTTTCACTGGTTTCCTGAACCATTCGAGCTGTCCTCCAGCTTTGATTGAGCTTATCCCATTGAGTAACCTGATTAATTCTTTAATTAATTCGATTACTAGGCTTGAGTCCCCCTCAACCACCAATTTTCTAAACCCTTCCCTTCATGCTATGAGGAGCCCCTGTTTGACTGCATTGAATTCAACCTCATTGTTTGTTGCAAATCCACATTCTGTTGCATAAAGGTGGAGAACCAGACTTTGAGGATCTCTGAACAAGCCTCCATAAAAAATTAGCTTGAGAAAACCATATGGAGGAGGAAAATATTTAGATGACGATGTTCGAGGTGAAACTAGGGGATTTTAAGATGTCGATGCAAGAATTCGATGTGATAGATTCATATTTTCTAGGATCCTGACTTAATTAGGTGCTACCTTCCAGTCATCAGGATGTCATTTCTCTCCTAATATAGTTTTCCTTATGTTTTGAATGAATCCTACCCAGACTTCTGTCTGAGTAAGTATTTTATCCTTGAACACGCTTCTATTCCTTTCTTTCCAAATCACCCAAAGGAGGAAACCCAAGGCAATATTCCAAGCCCTATTTAGGATCGGGCTGGAATAGATGCCACTGCACTATAGTTCTATGGATATTTTGATGCTCGTAATGTCCTGATCCAAGTGCCCAGAGGGTTGCCCAGTGTTTCTCCATAACTCATCCACAAAGGGGTACACGTTCAAAAGAAGTTCCATATCCTCAATAACAGTCTCACACATACTGCATAATGAGGGACCATCAAGTCCTATTTTCTAGAGTTGATCCCAAGTTAAAATTCGTCTCCGGTACACCAACCATAGGAAGTATGTCACCTTCGGCTATAATTTTCTAGCCCATATTTTCCTCCATATCAAATTTCTATGATCCATAGGCTCATCAAGAGCTAACATGTAGGCCTCCTTGATTGTAAACATCCCTCTCGGGGTATACCCCCATATAAAGATATCTGGACCTTCTAAGATTGCCAACTTCCTGGATGTGAGTTCTCTTTAATCTTGTACTTATTTCCACTATCTCCAGGTTGTGTTTAGAGATGGCTTCCAATATTGTTCCACCGCAGTACAATTCAGATTGTTGGTGTAAAGAAAGATGTATGATAGTACCTAAAAACTAAAAAATTTTGGTCTTTGCTGCCAGGAATCCTGCCAAAAGAGTGCCTTTCTTCCATTATGGATTTCCCAAAAGGTGTGTGTCCTTATAAGGTCTTTGTTTATCGATGCCAGATTCCAAATCGAGGATCCTTTTGGAGTGTTCTAAATCCTTCAATTGCTTCTGTAGAGGAAGGCATTTGATATTTTCTCGTCTATATTATTCTCCACAAATTGAATCCCCCCCAAATCCATCTCCACCAAAGTTTCGCACCCATGACCTTATTTAGGATATAAGGATCCTGAAGACCAAGTCCCCCTGATGTCTTTGGTTTAGTGATGTGGTGTGAGGCGAATAAAGCCCATTTCTTAGCTTCCCAAGCTCCTCTCCACATAAACCTATTAAATATATCAATCGTTTTATTACAAGAGGTTTTGGGGGCTGCTAGACCTGATAGTTGGTAAATCGATATAGATTTGGGCATCGCCTTTAAGAGGAAAACCAATATTTAGTGCTTTGAAGGACCATTGATATAGTCTAGATTGAATCCGATCTAGATGATCTTTCCAGCAAGAGGCCCTGAGTGAATTATACACCAGAGGAATCCCTAAATATTTGGACGGAAAGGCCCATATGTTGAACCCCAAAGTCATAGCTAGGAAGGCCTGAGTAGGGAGCAGGGTATTAAAGAAAAATATGTTAGATTTATCATTGTTAATCACCATTCCAGAAGCTTGCATAAAGTCATGGAGGATATCTTTTAACTCTATGGCCTCTCTAGGAGAGACTTGGTAGAAGAGCATAATATCATCAACAAATTGTTGATAGGTTAAAGGCATATCATTACCCCAAAGCCAGATTCCCTTGAGAGTGCCCACATGAACAATCGATTTAATATATGGACCCATCCCTTGAGCTGCCAGAATAAAAAGGAAGGGGAAGAGAGGATCTCCTTGGCGAAGCCCTCTCGAAGGGTTGAAGGTTCGCATGGGAAAGCCATTGAGTAGAATATATATCACCAGAGAAGAGATCAAAGATGAAACCCAAGCTATCCATCGAGAGTCAAAACCAAAGGATTTTAAAATGTGTAGAAGGTAGGGCCAACTAAGATGGTCATAGGCTTTGGAGAGATCCATCTCAATCATCATACCCTTAGCTTTCAATTGCTTAAGAGAATGAACCACTTCCCGAGTAGTTATTATGCCATCAAGAATTTGTCGCATTTGGACAAAACCAGTTTGTTCAGGGAAATCAGTTGGGGTAAAATGGGTTTAAGTCTCTTCACCATAATAGTAGAAATGATTTTGTAAATTACATTAGAAAGGCAATCAGACGAAATCCTTGTGGTTCCTCAGATTGAGCCAATTTCGGGACTAAAGTAATAAAGGACGAGTTCAGAGATGGATATACCTTCTAAGATCGATGTGATTCCAACACTACTGCTAGGATGTCTTGACCATGAAGGGCTATGTTTCCTGAAATAACTCCACCATAAAGCCAACTGGACCAGGCACTTTTTTCCTGGCTAACCCTTTGACCAATTCTTCCACCTCCTCCAGGGAAACTTTGTGCATTAAGGCCATGTTCTGATCCCTATTCACCAACTGTGGGATATGGTGAGTGATTCTCTAAATAGATTATGAGCGCTCTTGCCCAGGTTTAGAGAGCATATTTTGAAATTGATCTACCAACAAAGTTTCCATTTCCTCATGATTGACCAAACAGTTTCCTGAGGATTCTTTTAGCGAGAAGATCTGGTTATGCTGACGGTGTTGGATCATGGCTTTATGGAAGAACCGAGTATTCTTCTCTCCTTCTCTTAACCATTGGATTCGAGATTTTTGTTTCTAGAGAATTTCCCCCCGTTGTCGTCATTCTTCTAACTAAGTGAGGATATTTCCTTCCTCTGTTGTTCGGGATTCAGAACATCCTTCAATGATCATCTATTGTTGGATATTTTGCATATGTTCTTGGAGATTGTGTTGATCTTTCATAATATGACCAAACTCCATTTTGTTCCACTTATTTATTTGTTGCTTGAGGTCTATCAGCTGGAGTTGGAAGGTATGCATGCAACTCCGCCCTTGAACCTTGCTAGCCTTCCACCAACTTTCTATCTTGCCAAGGAAGGATGGGTCCCGAAGCTAAAAGGATTCGAAATGAAAATGTCGATTTCTATGAGCAAGCTTCAAATCCATCTCCATTCGGATTGGACAATGGTCTGACCCCAAGCACGAAAGGATCGAGGCTTAAAAGAATATATCTCTACTTATTAAACCTTCTGAAACTAGGAAGCGGTCCAGGTGAGAGGCAACTTGGTGTTAACCCCCGCGGCAGTTGTTCCACGTGTACACTCCATTATTGGTGGGAATATCCATGAGTTTCAGTTCTGAGATTAGATCTCGAAATGCCTCCATTTCAAGATCTTGTCTTCTACTATCACCTTTTTTTTGCTTCCTATGAGGCAATTACGTTGAAATCTCCTCCTATGATACATAAATCTTCCTGAAAAATATGCTTAAGCTTTTCAATATTCTGGAGGAAGGTTTTTTTCTCTTGGAATGTTAGGGTCGTAGACAATAGAGATTATCACCTAGTCCTTGGTACTAATGTGCCAAAATCTTCCTTATATGATTTGGAGCATACTAATCTAGTAGTCAAAAATTATTTTGAATAGGTTCTAAAGAACAACCACTCCCTTGCACTACCCCGAGTGTTGAGGGCCAATACTTCATTTACAAGTCTTGTTTTACCACTAATATCCTTGAGTTGTGCCTCAGTTACCTTGGTTTCCTCAAGCATCATGATGCTCAGATTTTCCTGTCGTAATTTGTCTCTTAAGTATCTTTGTTTGCCTTTGTTGTTGAGGCCGCTTACATTCCAGGAGAGCACAATCATTGGGAATACTTATTGAGATGGTGGAGCATCATAGAGAGTGGCACCACCCAACCTGAATTCACTAGCAAATCACCCACCATCTGAATCAACTCCTATAGATTCTTCCAACCTCTTTTTTTTCCTCCTTTACTTGGCCCTGATTGGTCTGCAGTACTTCCCATTTGGGAACATGACAGATTAGGTAGATCTGGTGGTTTTTGACTTTGTTTAACTTGATATTGCTGAAATGTCTATCGGTAGATCTTCTTCTGTTCTTTTGGAATGAAGCACTCATCCAAATTTCACCATTCATTTAGCAATCTTTTAAGGACCTCTACTTTTTTGCTTAAATCCTCCTTTGATCCGTCAATCTCCATGGTGCTTTGCCCCTCCACTAGATCCGGTCCTCCTTGTCCATAGGCTTGTATTGCGCTTTTGTTTTAGGCTTAGGGTTCAATTTGGGAGGAGCCTTAGCCGCCGGTTCTAGCTGTTTCATTGCTTCCTTTGAACTTCCTCTTTTCTCCTGCAAAACCACAAACTTGTTTTAGGTGTCCATATTTTTCTGCCATTGTGGTGGTGCACTGGCCTATGTTGATTTCATTGATTTTTTTTAAGTGTTACTTCTTGAAAAATGTCGTTCTCCTCTTGTGATTGACTTGCTTCAAATGGGGCTTTTACTTAGTCTGGCTCCGTTTGGTTCAAGGGGTAGGATTTGTATAGATTGCCATATTCATGTCACCTTCTACATCGGAACGAATTGTGTTCATAATCCAGTGGTTGCTACCATACTTCATCCTGGTATTCCAACTCCACATATTCCAACAATGGTTCAATTATATTCATGTAGACACATTTTGGCAAAAGATGTATATCTCCCTTGGCAAGTTGAGTCTGCCACCTTGACAAATCGTCTAATGGAGTTTCCAATCCCTTCCAGGATTTCAGGATCCCAGAAATCAACTGGAAATGCAAAAATCCGCACCCAAACTGGTGCCTCCATAAATTGTTCTCGGTCTGGGTTGTAACATTCTTCCCATAATTGCATAAATAAACCCGCGTTATAGTAAAAATAAGAACCATTTCAAAAAATCCTCTCTTTGTCTTCCAAACTTGTAAACACGACTGTAAAGAAACCTTTGGCTCCCAATTTTAAATCAATATGGCCCTTTGGTTTCCATTTCAACTTAATCCATTTAAGCAAATCTCTCTCCGTAGGCCAAATCCTGATAAATTTATAGATCAGGGCATGGTCCTTCATAAATTTTCGATAGTTTTCCAATTTGTTTGTTGAGATCACAAATTGTGGCTTCTTAGTTTCCGTGGGCAGGCATTGTCCTCTAAGTCGAGCCTGCCACTGAGCTCCCAGGACTGGTTTTTCATTAGGGCTTGCTCCAGAATTTGGTGATTAAGGGGTTCCATTTTTCCCGCTCGACTCGCCAGCTGCTACACTATGACATGAGGGGATCTCTCCCCTCCCGACAGGGACACTCATGCACCCTGTCAGAGTCCTTGGACTGTGATAGAGATGGTAGAATGCTTCAGATTTGACTCTGTACATGCTTAAGAAATTGCTGAAAACCCTAGTAGAGCACATTTTTTTCTCAAACCTCACGCCCTTTTTTGGGTTTTTATTAATATATCAAATTTAATATTATATTAAGTTATGTACCAATGACAATATTTTTAACATAATACCTTTATTACTATTAAAATATTACATAACACAAAATAATACAATTATGTTTTCTTTATACTATAATAATAATAATAATATCAGTACACTTTATTAATAACCTATTATTAATATTATTTTTTTGTTGGTCTAACCCACGGGGATTTGAACTTTGAATCTCATGCTTTACATATTACTTCATAACAAGGCAATTGCCAATTGAGCTACACCCCATTGGCTAACTTATTATTAATATTAATATTAACTTACCGATTATTATCATACAACAAGAATATTACTCAATAATAATATTATAATTATAATATTTTCAATATACTAATCTTATTTAATTATAAACCCTCTTAATCATAAATATGCATCCTTATTATCATTATTAATAATAGTTCATGGCCGAATAACATCTGCTTGATAATGATTCTGATTTCTAAGAAGAGTGAATTAGGGAATCAGATCAATGAACCAGAAAACCAGAGGAAAATGGAGCTAGTTTGCGTTAGGGCTTCACTGTGTGGGTATGCGGGAATTGGATCGGACGCCAAGAATAGACCCTTGGAAGGCTCGCATGGCAACCACGGATCCGAGGCACCTGGTCTCTAGTGGGCTTACAATTATGGGTGGGCGTATGGTGAACCTCCTAATAGGCGAGGTCAACCTGGATTCTGGATCGCAGGGGACCCAGAACTCACAGAAAAAGGAGATCATGGCCCTGTGGCAGATTCCACCCTCAGGAAACAAAAATTAAATCGCTTCATCGTAAGTGTTTCATCATCCTACTCAATCCTGTAGGAGATGGCTCATCCTTAATGGATTGGTTGAATAGGGTTGCTTGGAGAAATCTTGTGTGGTTGTGTTTGGAGACTCTGAGGAAGGCGGCGACAGAAGCGCTATCAGCGGACATAGCCTACACGATACACCAGTTCGGCTCCCTAGGACCCCTATGCGGTCACCATATCACTTTTTACGCTGTGATCTCGAGTGGACAAACTTTGTGTCACCCAGATATGAAGAGATTACTTGTATATTGGCACTAATGTGGAGGCGAGACTTTCACATCAACCAAACCAGCACGAAGCCACAAAGTTGGATGGGAGAATAACAGAATTGGGTACACCGGGCTCAGAACTAATAGGCTATGAAGTAAAAAAGGATAAATTCCCTATGTTCTGGATTTCCACACTAGTATTCGCTCTCCCAAGCCATATCTAGATCATGCACAAAGATTTGGCTTAGATGGGGTGGCCCCTGTTTTGATTCGCTCCAACAATAGCATCATACAGAGCTCAACGCCATACAGGACATCTGAAACAAAGCGAACTCTCGGCAACAAGATGAACATTGGCTCCCAAAATCTGGTAAATCATTTTCATTTTAAAATCTTTCTAAAATCCCCTACTGGGAATTACTTATTAGTATGGGTGAATATAACAGACAAAGTGATGCAACTGAAGCATAACATCATGCAAAATATTGGATACCCTACTCATATGTAGAACCTGATATATGGGTGGAGAACATTGTATGATAACTGGCCCCTGATGGATTACCATATCCTATCAGCATCCTCCATAACCCTCAACCTAAGACTAAGAGGTGGTGATGCAACCTCCAATAATATAAATAGTGCAGGAGGAGGTTTTGGGAGTAGTACATCGAAAAGCACAGAAACAAAACAGAAGCATATAAATGGAGGACTCTCCTACAAGAACATCCTACAAGGAAAAAACGCAGATTCACAACCAACAAAACAAGTAGGTACTTCTCCTAGTCCATACATAGTGGAGCAACTGAATTACACTCCATAACTAAATATAGACAATCCAGAAACAGATGAGCATTGTGCTACATTTGAATCACAATACATTACTTTTCGATTCAATTGTTTATGGCCAAAACTAGTAGAGCTTTTTCATTGGATATTCACTAATTATAGGACATTATGAAATACACCTCTGCTCCAAATGATTCTTCGTTGTAAATTTCCCAACATTGGATGCAAGAGACATTATCCTACAGGAAGGACCATGGTTTTGGGGATCGATGGGCCTTTTCATCACACCTTGGTTTCCATATTTTGATGCAAACACCATGGTTGTAACTAGAATGTTGGTTTGGGTTCAGCTGCACAATCTCCCTCTACATTTTTGGGACAATCGTGTCCTAGCAGGTATAGGGAACATCATTGGGAAATACATCAAGACAGATACCCAAATATTGGAGGAAAGGATCTTCACATTCGCACGAATATGTGTGGAAGTAGATCTCAACAAAGGCTTACCAAATCGCATACAACTGATCCACAACCAGCGGAATTGGACACAACTTTTAGATTATGAGAACACAACTTTCAGATGTAGAATTTGCAGGCAAATAGGGCACCTTCAAAATATGTGTCCTGAAGCCAAGAAAGACACCTGAAGAAAGAAGAAGAATGGGAAACAACCCAAAGGCTGGAAATTCCCCCCACCTAAGTCTGAAGAGGAGGAGGACGAAGCAGAGGAGGAACCCTCACCCAATGGGAACAACCAGACATCAAATGTACCAGAAACATAGGGGGAAACCTCACAAGACCCAACTGAACCTCAGAAATAATCTGGTACAACCAGCAAAGATACCAGAAGCAAAGGATACCAGTGGAAACAAATGTATACATACATCAAACAATTCAAATTCAGACAAGGACAATGCAAGACCAGAAGTTGGAAATCAGCTCGCTCTTGTCTCTTTTGAGCCATCTCAAGGGAATGGTGCAAGGTAGAGAAAAAGAAAGGGAGAAAAGCCTAACTTTTCTCCTCATATGTATATTAGTTTGATTTTTGTATGTATTGATTATCATCAGTCATGGACTTGATGATGCTATGTTTCTTAGTAAATGCAACATGTAATTTTGTTTTCATTAATAAAATTACGACTTTTTCCTTGGAAAAAAAACATCTTCTTGATAACATTAAAATATTCTGAAAAAATATTAACCAACCTTCTTATTTGGACCCTTTACCCAATAATAATAAATAATTATAATATTATACTAGTAGAATACTCTCAATAATAATAATAATAATATCATCATCTCTCCCTTTTTAATAATATTAATTAAATCCATATTACAAAAGTTAACAAAATTTATATTATCATATTAATAATAACCTTTTTTTAGAGTAACAAGTAACATTTCATTAAATTTGCACTCGGAACGTAGCCAAAAGCTTAGGAGATTTACAATGAGTTATGAGAGCAGGTTCTTCCTCAGAAGTAGACAAAACATGAGAACCATAGTCTTCTACATACATACTACAAGACACATACATACTACTAATAGACTTGCAACTTATAGCTGACAAAATTGGCCACAAAGCAGAACAAATTTACAAAACATGGTTAGTCAATAAAGTGGGAGTCTATTGACATTGCTTCAGACTAATATGCACATGAATTTATTCGAGAGCTTTGGTGACTTGCTGCATGTTGTGAGGAGAAAAAGCCATTCAATTGGCTATAGAGAGAATCAAATTCATCATTCTGACTATTAATCTAAGCCTGAAGCCTCAACATTCCTTCGAATAGATCCGGGATCATTTGTGAATGTCGGAGAAAATGTTGATGAAGAGATGTGATAATCAGAGTGCATGCTGATAAGGGGAGGAGGACAAAGAGGGCATGAATCCAAGCCCTACGGGAATTCCTCACTTTCCTCTTTATTACTGTCATTTTCTATTTGACACTAATATCCAGTAGGAAAAGAATCCATACCCCTAAAACCAGTGGAACCCAACTCCAATTCCCAAGAACAACTTGTAAGACATAAGTGGGATTACAACATAAGGGAAGATCGAAGAATTACCAATTGAAGAGCTCAAGCTGGTGCCTTAGAGAATGAATATAAAGAGCGACATGAGTGGTTCTGTAGTTATACCTACAATGCACATGAAATATTGGAGTTGATTGAACAAGAGACTGTTATTGAGGTCGATAATCTAGATTGTCACTCTCCTAATTACATGCAGCAAGAGAGGCATGAAACTTCAATTCATGTGGAGGCAACTTCTTCTGCAAGGTGAGAAGTCAATTGTGAGCCTCAACATCAAGAATCACCCATACAATGGACTGTAATGCTTGAACAATTGACTAAGGATAGGTAAAAGGGGGAGGCACTGAAACAACATCAAATTTCCAAAAGGACGGAGCTGCAAACCATGAAAGATCAAAGCTCATACAAAGCCCCACATTGTTAATTGAATTCTTCAGGCTTGTAGGGGACCAAAGAATAGGGAGAAGGCAATATTGAAAGGTCACATTGACTCAAATACCTCCTCACTCCCAGAAGAACAAGATTTCCATAACTAAAATGCTACCAACCTCCATGAATGAAGAATTTATGCCTAGTATATCCCACACAACATCTGTCATATCTTGAAGGATGGGCATTAAATCATCAAGGTGGAATTCCATGGTTAGGCCTTTCTCACAAGAAGTGAGATAAAACCATATTTTTCTGATCAAATCCACCCGAGGTGAGGGACGAGGGGGATTGTGGCTTGCATGTTTGTTGCTTGCCACCTCGTTGGAGATACCTCTTTCATACATCCAGATTCATTCGTGTGTATTCTTTTGGTTAGTGGGTGCAATTAAAGCATTGATATGGATATATAATCCAATGCTTCATGCCTTTATCATGGCTGATGTCAAGGTATATATCTCCATCCCATTTGTCCATTAATATTAGTTATCCCCTTCTCTAATCAGAATGATGGAATGCTGAGCTCAAAATAATTGTCCCCTTCAACCTTAGTGATGGTGTAAGGCCTATATCAAAGTGAGTGAATCTTGTGGTGGGGCCCAACGAGGTGCTACTTTTGCAAAATGTAACTATGCTTTTGTGCCCACTTGGAATTGTGTGGCACCCGATGTTGATCATGACGTTGTTTATACTTAGCATTTTCTTTATCCAATATGTCATGGACCTACTGGCGGATGTGCTGAATGTGCTCAATGAAGTTGTTAGCCCTGTCAACTTTGGACTAGACATGAGCTGAATCTACCTGAGTAGCTGCAAATGGTATGCCAACATCAATGGGACATATCGGTTGGAATCCTAATCCAAACTGAAAGGGGATGTGGCCAGTTGAGATGTGGAGAGGTCTGTTGTAGTTGTGTTGGACATAGGGAAGCCTCTCATCCAATGTGTGTGGGTACTTCAAGTTGTACATGCATAAGATGTGCACGATCATTCTGTTGACGACCTCTATTTGGCGATTAATTTGGGGTTGGAAGGTCATGGACTTAGTGAGCTTGGTATCCAACAATGACAAGAGGCTTGACCAAAATTCACTTAGGAACTGACTGTCTCGATATGAGATAATGGACTGCTAAATCCCAAAGTGTACCCATACTCATTCAAAGAAGAGTTTGATAGTGGATTTTGTTGTGATACTTTTCTTGCAGGCTGCCAGAATGGCTATCTTAAAGAATCTATTGACGACCATGAAAACATAGTCATTTCCATGCTTGGTAGATGGAAGGCCTAACATATAATCCATGCAGATGGATTCCTAGGTTTGGCCAGGAGTGGGAAGGGGAGTATACATGCATTGCTTCTTGATTGTAGGTTTGGCAATGACACAGGCAGTGTAGGATCTGATGTACTTCCGAAAATCCGTCGAAGGTTCGACCAATAAAAATACTTCTGCAGTAGTGTCACTGTCTTCTCTACCCCAAAATGTCCAGCGAACCGACTATAGTGCACATCCCAAATCACCTTGGCATGCTCGCTTGAAGGAACACAGACGTGTCCCAGGTGGAATAATAGTGTGTTATCGAGGTGAAAGTCTGGCACTTTCTTACCTTCTAGGAGCATCTAGTATGTGGTGCCAAATTCTGGATCACTCTTGTAAAGATGTGGTCATTTCGAAGTCTCTTTTCCACAAGAGTCGAGCACAGTGGTTAGTGCTATGACCGGTGGTTAGCTGAGGCAGTCTCAACATTATTGGTGTTTCCATTCTTGTACTTGATGTTCAAATGGAATTGTTGCAGTTATGTGGACCATTTTTTATTGCGATCGTTCTACAAATTTCCTTGTGTTAGTATGAACTACAGGGGTCAGTGGTCTGTGTATATGACTATTTCCTTCCCCATAATGTAATGGTTCCATTGTCGGTAGGCCTGCACAATGGAGTACATCTCTTTTTCATAGGTGGGATATTTTCAGAATGTGTCTGAAAATGTATCATTGTGATATACCACTGGATGCCCTCACTGACTAAGAACTGCCTTGATAGCATAGTTAGAGGCATCTATCTTAATCTCAAATGGTTGCTTCAGGTCTGGTAATGTGAGCACTGGTGTAGAGCGGAGGTGATGCTTCACCTCAAAATAAGCCTTATGTTGGGATTTAGACCAAAATAACTTTGCTTTTGCTCTTCCCTTGGTGACTTGTCTCAAAGGCCAAGTGATATGAGAGAAACCCAACACAAACTTGCGGTGGAAATTGGAAAGACCCAAAAAGTTTCATAACTCTGTTAGAGTGGTTGGGGCTACCCAATCTCGAATAACTTGTATCTTGGCTGGGTCCACATGCACACCCCACCCATCAATGATGTACCCTAGTTATTGAACCTGGGTCATACCAAAAGTGAATTTCTCCAAATTGGCACACAACTTGTGTTGTCGCAGGGTTTGGAGGACCTACTGAATATATTGTAGGTGCTCTTCCCAACCCGTGTTGAAGATCAGGATGTCATCCAAATACACTACCATGAATGAGTTGGTGAAGGGTTGGAAGATGTCGTCCATTAGCCTCATAAAGGTTGTGGGGGCATTCGTCAACCTGAAATGCATGAATGTCCATTTGAAGAGGACCTCCTTGGATTTGAAGGTGGTTTACCACACATCAGAGGGTTTGATTAGCACCTTGTGATAACCAAAATTCAAATCAATCTCGCTGAAATATTTCCCCCACTTAAGCTGGTCCAGAAGGTCATCAATCCGTGGAATTGGATACCTATTTCTAACAATGATATTATTCAGCACTTTATAGTCGATACATAGTCTCTAGGTGTCATATTTCTTTTGTACCATCACGATTAGGCTCCCACAGGGTGATGAACTTGGCCTGGTGTGCCCTTTCTACAACATCTCTTGAATCTGCCTCTTAATTTCATTGTTCTTCCGAACAGAGCGTTGGTACATCGATCTGTTGGGTAGCGCTGCGCCATGGGTCAAAATGATGGAGTGCTTGACCTAACAGTGTAGGGGTACCCCTGTGGGTGAGGTGAATATGTCCCTGTACTCCTCCACTACCTTCTCCATATGTTGTTGCCGTGCAGAGGAGCCCTATTTGGAGGATGTGGATGTGGCCACAATCTTCTTCTTGCCCTGAGGGTGAATCATAAGGAAAAAAAATTTCTTGGTCTGGGAAATGATCTTACTGCATTACTTTGCAGAGATCAAAGAGATGGTGGTAGGCGATGCTACCTCTGGTATCCTGTATAACTTATTGCCTAAAGAAATAATAACAGTGTGAGGCCTAGATTCATACACAACATGATGCTTCCACAAGTATGGTTGGCCTAATAATAGATCACAAACTTCAAGAGGAGCAACACCACACATTACCTCATATGTGAAGGGCTAGATACTGCAATGAAGGTGATATTGCTGGCTAATGCAGAGATCTTTTCCTTGGTGAAGCCACTCGATGGTCTACGACTACGGGTGTGGTGTGGTTGGTAGGGCCAACTGTTTCACAACCTCTGTTGAAATGAGGTTCTTTTGGCTTCCACTGTAGAAAATGAACTGCAGAAGAGAACTCTTCACCCACATCTGTGAGTGGAAGAGATGCTCCCCCTCCTTTGGATCTTCAGGCTCAATCTTCTAGATCTTGTTGGTGGCAATGGTGGCATTGGGTTCTGCAATCAATAATCTGCTTCCCTTTGTCATTCCCCTTATCGAGTTCTAACTTATAACCGAAACAGGAATCTGATTTGGAAGTCTTTAGCTTGGCCACCAGTGACTGCTTGGCTCGACACTCACTTGTGTTCTGAGTGGGGCTCTTATAGAACTCACACCATTTCCTTGTGTCCTTCTTTGTCATTGTGGTGTTTTTATTTCTTGTAGCTTTGACGGGTTGTCCTTGGTTGCCTCACCTTGAATTTGTACTTTGTTCTGTGGTTTGGGGGCACCTTTCCCTTACTTCAGATTCGAAGATCCAAAGTTTCGCTTCTTCTATTTAAATTTATGCTCGACCTTGACAGCGTGTCGATAGGTGGCTCCAAGCAAGGAGATTTCTAGGAACTCCATCTTGTCCTAGATGTACTTGTGTAGATAGTCGCGGTACTTTAGTACCAAATGCCACTCAAAATCCTTGATACCTAACTTCATGCGAAGGGTATGGAAAATATTTGTGAACTACGATACATCTTGGTCCCTTCCTTGCTGCAACATGGTCCACTTTATGTATTTATCTTCATAGATCCTAACCGGGTAATATTGTTCTTTGATGGCATATCGGAAATAAGTCCAAGTGGGTGTGACTGAAAACAATGAGGATTCCCTCTCATTGCGGTACTTTAGTACCAAATGCCACTCAAAATCCTTGATACCCAACTTCATGCGAAGGGTATGAAAAATATTTGTGAACTCCGACACATCTTGGTCCCTTCCTTGCCACAACATAGTCCACTTTATGTATTTATCTTCATAGCTCCTAACTGGGTAATATTGTTCTTTGGTGGCATCTCGGAAATAATTCCAAGTGGGTGTGACTGAAAACAGTGAGGATTCCCTCTCATCCTTTTGTCCATAGTAGGTTTCCCACCAGTCCTTGACATAGGGGGCAAATTTGAGGAGTGCAAAAGTAATATTTTCCCAATTGGAAAAATCATGAATCGAAAAATATCATTCCAGTTGATCTAACCATTTATCTACAGCATATGCATCTATCTAGCATTTAAATATGGGAATGTCAAAATTGACTTATACCTTAGTGGCGCCTCTAGAATGGCCGCTGGATGAAGATGCGTTGCTTGTGGGTGGACATCGAAGGATCTGGTTAAGGTTACCCATCATCGTGTTCCTTTGTCGCTCGAGGGATTCCTCGAGAAACATTTTGAAAGGCTCTACTACTCCCTCGTCTTTCTTTTCTTCTGCCATGGGAGGCTGTCAGGGTTTGCGAATTTGGTCTTGCAAATGTTCAACCAGTTCGAGCCCTAACTCCTTATACCTTGACCTCGTTGGGGACATGCAAAGAAAAACAAAGAAAGAGCAGACTGCTCTGATACCACTGATCCAAAATTATGCAGGAACACACAAAAATATAGATATAAACATAAACATAGAGATGAAACACAACTAAATATTCATTTCATTAATATCAAAGAACTAAAAGATGCTTACAAGTAGAATGGAAATAAACTATCTTGGGCGATGGTAGCTTATCTCTGAGAAGAGATGTGGCGGCTACATGCCTCTGAACTATATTAGAATGAGGCTCAAGGGCATTTTTATTATTCAAAAATAAGGAGAAACCCTAAGCAACAAAAAATCCGATCCCTAGGAGATAAAACACAAAGAGTTTGTGGGCCCCGTTAGGGTTAGTTGGGCAAGCAACTTCCCTTGGTCGTAACTTGGTCATATGATCTCCGTTTGGCACATATGATACCTTGTTATAAATACCTATCTGAGTACTACATGATTTTCAATAGGTCACTATGTCTATAGCATTGTGCCTGCTGTGGACCTTAAAAAAATGCTGTTTAGGGGGTCAAAATAGCTCTGGAAGTTCAGGACCCGAAAAACTGCTAAAAATAGTAAATTGTGCTATAATCAAGGAAACTGATGAAACCGACTAGAGATCTAAGTGGAATTGGTGGGTGGCCACCAATACCCACCTGGATCACTCTTGAAATGTCATGGAATGTCTTCCAACATGCCCATCACCAATGTCATCAACCGACAGCACGATGAGGAGTCAATGTCAATGGGGCCAATGTTGAAATTTCTTCAAGTTGTTCCTGTATGCGTCCAAATTTGACATGGTTAGAATAGGCACATGCCTTGACAATATGTGAGGGTGTTATATATATATATATATATATATATATATATATATATAAACAATAATGATAATTCTCATAATGATTAATTAATTAGTGATTAGTATTGAAGAGACAACTAAGGACATGACCATTTGTGAAGGGGTACTTGCATAGGTATATAAGCAATCCCTCACCCTCATTTGTAACATCACCATCTCATATATTTTGTACTTTTCTTATATCATATATTTGTCCTATAATGGATATTTACATATACCAGATCTTCTGAGTATTCTGCTGCGTATACGAACTTTGTTCATTAAATTGGTATCAGAGCCACGTTAGTTGATCCCGATCTTTGGTCATCAACTCTTCGTCAGCTTCGTTTTCATTGTGATGAAGTGTTTCACTATGTAATTGGAGTTTCTCCATTTTGGTAGTTTCGCCATTTAGGCCCTTGGCCATTGAATTTTTTTAATATATATATATATATATATATATATATATAATTATAAAAAAGGGAAATTAAAAAGAAAAGATAGAATTAAAAAAAAAAAAAAAAGAAAAAAAGAAAAGAAGAAAAGAAAAAGGCAGCCAGAGCTTTCGGCTGCCCAACAACAAGTCATGTGTTGCCTGTTTTACCTATCACCACTCCTATCGGTGCAACCAAAGAACGTGCAACCGCACTATATTCTACTACCACAACCTTCAGCTAAAACTAATATGAAGGCAACCGCCATTTCTGTCGCTCACAACCACCTCTCAAGTCATCGTTGTCACAGCTATCGATCGACTGCCATAGCACGCCGGCATTGTCGCTCCTACCAATCGACACATATTTCCCCAGTCACAATCACTTCTTTCCCGTCAAACCTACTGCAACGTTTGAGTCAACTATCAATTTCTCTATTTCCCTATTGGGTGTTTTCCTCGCTTGTTCGATCCCCCGCCAGAAGCTCCATTCATCGTTTTTTTCGCTCATGCCAACCCATATGTCTTGCACCGAGTCATGGTCATGTCTTTCTCCAACCATACACTACCTTTTGACCTTGCCATAATCCACTTTGACCATTGATTTGGCTATTAAGTCAGTGAATTTATAAATAAATCTTATGATATAGTATAGTAAAAAAAGTAAATTAAAAGGTCAAAACTTATCAAACATCGAATCTGAACCAATGAGAAAGTCATGTATCTACAAATACGTGCGTATCTTTTGAGAATTAGAAGTCAAGACTACATAATATATATATATATATATATATATATATATATATATATATATATATATATATAAAGAAGAAAGAGAGAAAGGTTATTTAAAAAAAAAAAAATTAAAGATAAGAAAAAACACTATTATAAAAGTCAAAGAAAAAAAAGGTTGAAATAAGTAGGAAGGAAAATTTCAAGTCAAAAACATAAAAGGAAAATTATACAGGATTCAATACTAGTTGAAGGAACAAAGTAAAATTTTTGAAGGTTCATATAAAAAAAATAAAAAATAAAAATCGAAAGTATTTAAATATTTGAAAACCAAGAACGAAGTCTAGTTTGGAAATAAAGGAAGGAAGATTTCTAGAACCTTCACACAACACTGCTCCAGTGCTATTCAAAATTAAAGGGACTCTTGCAGGAAATTGTGTTATTATTTCTATCTCTCCCATGGAAGGAAAAAAATTATATAAACTCTAACCTTGCTAACCAATTGGTGATTCTCGAGTCAAATGTAATTGAAAAATTAGACTGTTGGGATAAAAAACAATATGACATAACCAATTTACAATTAAACATTGGGGATTATACTTTTATATCACAATTCTTTGTTCGATCCCTATGGGAGGATTAAGGTGATATTATTATGGGTTCACCTTGGATGGAATCACTAGGATCTTTTATCCTAAATACGAGAATTTTTTTTGACATTTTCCTACAAGAAGAAAAAAATAACACTACAAGACATTACATTGAATTCAGACTCAGTAACAACATGAAACATACAATATATTTCAAAAGTGATTTTTCAAGAAGGTAAAAAGGCACTACAAAATATGCAAAGAGAAGTTGACAAAATCACCGTTGATAGAAATGAAATTTTTTTTTTCGGCTTAAAGACCACAATGAATAATTACAAATGCAAATTAAGAAGCTTAAGAAGGACAAGAAGTTGTTGGAAAATAATATACAACAACTTATTGGGAAGGAAATATCGAAATATTCAAATGAAAAAATTCAAGTTGAAGAAGAAGGAATGAATATCGATCCAATGAATATCACAACTCAAGAAGAAGACAAGCTAGTTGAAGAAAAATATACTTAGTTGTTTCAATTCAAACACCATAAATTCCAATTAAAGATTTTGTACCCAACTCAACAACATGAGTACCTCAAGTAAATTAGAAAATTTGCACACCCCTGATAAAGGAAAGTCAAACTAAAAGAATTCCTTATTGGCATCTGAATCATAAGAGTAGACAACTCAATCAAGCTATGCATATGAATCACTCAGAACGTAAACAACAAACTTATGTTCCGAATAATAGTGAAGTATGCAAAACTCAATCCGGTGATAACAATTCATTACAAATTTCTAGTATTCAAAATATTCCACAAGATATTGATTTAGGATCGTCAAATCCCTTCTCCATGCGACAATTTTATTGATCACTCAGAGAATCCTATCATCTTGTATCTACAAAGATAACTCCAAGAATTCAGAAGAATGAAAACAAATTACAAGACCAAGAAACAAATGACATCCTTTCTCATCAGTAAGCTTTGATGACAAAGCTTTCCAAAGAGGAAGGCGATGTTATATATATATATATATATATATATATATATATATAAACAATAATGATAATTGTAATAATGATTAATTAATCAGTGATTAGTATTGAAGAGGCATGTCTCTTAGGACATGATCATTTGTGAAGGGGTACCTGCCTAGGTATATAAGTAGGCCCTTACCCTCATTTGTAACATCAACATCTCATATCTTTTGTACATTTCTTATATAATATTTTTGTTCTATAATGGATATTTACATATATTAGATCTTCTAAGTATTCTTCTACATATATGAAATTTGTTCGTTATAGAGGGTTTCAAGACTCAAGGATGCCTGACATCCCCGCATAATCTTTGAGATCATCAACATTTGCATCAACATTCATCATGTAGTCTCATTGTTATCATTCCTCATTCCAATCTAGGGCATATAGGAGTTAGAGAATATGTTTGCATATGAAATTAGGTTGTGGATCATATATGTTACTAGTAAACAAGCATAGTTGTTATAATAACGGAGAGTTTATTAGTGATAATGGTTAAATTTCAAGAGTTAAGGGTGATAGGGTTATGATTTTTGGAATATAGTTGTTATGTTTTATACAATTTAGGGGTGATAAAGCTTGGACATCATGGGGTTAGTAATTATAATGGTTATGGATTTAGGATTAGGAATTAGGAGTGGTAATAGTTATAGGGAATGCCCACGGGGTGTAGGGTATTTAAGGATTTTGTGTTAATGGATTATGGATTAAGGGTTTATGACTTAAGGGTTCAAGGATTAGGGATTAAGGGTTTGTTATCACATATTATTTTTTTTATTATAAATTTTTGCAAATTTTTTATAATTGGGTTCATATACATGGTTATAGTTCAAAGCACCAAAGGCCAAAGTACCATATTGAATTACATGGTTCAAAGGTCCATATCGTGGGAAGTTGGAGATCGACGATGAATATGTGTTGCGGATTTTGAACTGACCTAAAGTATAAAACACCATTCAAACCCCACATTCACCGAGAAGCAACACATGTCCCTTTTTCAGTGTTGAGTTATCTTATGTTGTTAAATATTATTCGTTTCTCATATCTACACTCAATTGCCACCATTGATTCGACAATTAGATCGAATCAATGGATACAACAATTTGGTATTTGCTAACTTTTTACTAAGCACTTTATTTATAAATATTTCTTTTTCCTCGATAAAAACATAGTGTTCTGCAGTTGCTTATGGGTGAAAAGGGATTTTAGTACGGACGACAATGAAGATTGTTAAAACGTCCAAGTCAGCAAGAATTCAAATTTCAAGGTTGGTTTGTTGTTTCGTCTCAAAGTTTTAGTAGTCGAAAAAATGGAATCCTTTAATAAAATTGTCTCCATCCACAAAATATTTGACTCGAACCAATATAATCTAGTGGACCAAGACTGGGATGTTTATGACCCATTTTTGTCATGTACTAATCAAGAGCAGATCCCTCAATTGTTCTTTCAGCAGGATGATGAAATTAGTAAGAGTTATAAAGTTTGGGAGTCACGTCTGCCATTGTGTATAGTTTCTGAGGTCTTTCATTTCCATGAATTGGTCATATGGTGCTCTAAGAATTATTCTGCTTATGTTAGATCAATAGTGACAAATAAAACTTCAAATATCCTCATTTCGTTAACTACCGAATGAGTTATCAAGATGCTAGGGTTATAATCTTCCAGGCTTATGAATGAAAACATCGTAGAATTAAATGAAGAAATCTCGTTTAAGCCTTCAGATCATTAGTCGCACAAGTCTAACTTACATTTTTCGAAAGTGTTCTAAATTCTGAGACTTCTCTACAATCTTTAATCTACTCTATGAAATCTGAGTGGTTTGTTAAACCAATGTAGATCATTTTCTCCATGATTAGTCAAACCTTTGGTTTCAATCATGATTAGGCCATTAGTGAATGTTTCTCAGGTTTTCTATGGTATTTTTCATTGTCAGTAAAGTTCAATTATCCCAAATTTATAGCAAAAGAAATGCATTAACAATTGAGTAGTTTCAACAACCTTAAGAGTTTCATATATCAAGCCTATCTCATCCACTTAATTTTGGATAAATTCACTCATTAGTTTCAACATGTTTTGGAACTAGAAGGAATTACTTCTTTTGGAGTAACTTCAGTGATTCACAAAACATTGTGTCTTAGAAACCAATCAGAGGGTTTCATTAATTTTGTTAACAAGTTCATATCCAAGGTGTATGTATTGATTCATGAGGACAAATTTCCAAGAGTATGCCCAGAGCTGAAGAAATGTCTCCAATTGAGTTCAAGGTCCATAATAGAAGATTAGTTCTTATATAAGGACTATACAGTGATAAGGATTTATGTAGCAAAGGCTCAACCCTACAAACTACCTTCATTTTTAACTCCTAGGGTTATGCTTTGGATATCTTAAGGAAAATATTAGGTTCAGGTTTTATACATTTTTAAAGCAATAATTTAACAATGTCTTTCAAATTTCCAATAACTGTGGGACCTTTTACTGTTAAGAATAGAGCGACTTCACAAATAATTGATCGATTGCTAGCTTGTTTCAATTTTGAATATGATGAAGCATGTCACTATGATCCTCCTCATATAATTTTAGCCAAAAGAAATAAGCTAAAAGGGGATGAAAATAAACATTAGGATATTTCATAAATGGAAAGGCTAGCAGGAAAGTTGGAATAGTCAACTATTGAAAATGTTGATCAAAATTAATTGGGAAATAAAGAAAATTGCTCCAAGAAATCAAATCGAGTTTCGAAGTAAGGACAAGCAGAGACATAAATAGTTACCTTGCCAATCTTGACAGTGGAGCTAAAAGGCCATTTACTGAGGATATGATGCAGATAGATGAAGAATATGTGACTGAGGAAGAAAGGAGAAAGAGGTCAAACTATTCCCAAGAAAAAGATTTGATGCTTGTAACTAATAGTCAAATGACAAATCTTCAATAAGACAACCTATTATTCAGATTCATGAGCAAGATTCAACAAAAGTTAATGTTGTTTAGTCAATATATAGTGGACCTATATTAGTTGAAAATCCTAGCACAACCTATTATAGTGAAATCAAAAAACAAGGCTATCGGGATAAACAGGAGAAAGTTGAACAACTTAAAAGCAAAGATCCTCCTCATTTACTTACTGTGGTAGATAAAAAAGACATGTCTTTAAATATTCTAGTGATAGAGCTTGTTACTAAAGGAGGTAAATATCATGAAGAAGTTAAGACTGCCAAGTTTTGATTTTTTCAAACAAGCAGGTGAACTCTTTTGTATAGATTTGGTTAATGAGTCCACTACAAAAGAAAAATTACAGTCAATTGTGAAGAAATTGGAGAATCAATTGAAGTCAAAGAAAACACAAAACAAAGCTTTGCGACTGCGCAAAGCTAAATTAGAAAGAAAGATTATGGAACTTGATGATGATGCTGCAAGTAATGTTGAAGTTTCAAATTTACCAGAAGCAAAAGATACAACAATCCAAGTCCCAAAGAAAAAGCTCAAAATGCCACATGATGCTCATCCTCAAACTCCAAAGCTTCTTACAATACTTCAGGAAAAGGAGGACTTGGAAAGAGAATTACAGGATGCTAAAGGAACCATTGGAGTATTAAGAAATCAAATTGAAGAGTTAAATCAAGAAGTTCAAACACTTTCAAAATCACAGTTTGAACATCTCTCAGGGGTTGATCTTGATATTGCATTATCCAAAGAATTGGAAAACTTGATAGTTAAAGATATGGAGTGCATAAAATTAAAATAGGAGCTAACTAAATTAGAGAAAGATAATGAACGTAAAACAAAGGTCCTTGAGGAAGCTCTAGCTAAACAAAAATAATTAAAGGCAGGAATAAATTCAATGAAGCTCAGTTTGATTGATACTAAATATTTTATTTAGAACCATATTGCTTTGGAACTTAAAATATGGAAGGATTATTTTTGCAAAGGTTGAAGATGAAAAAGAATTTGAAAATTCTTGTTTGACTCAGGCTTCCATTTTTCAAAGGATCTAGGAGACAAACCAATGAAAACCATAAATGTTGTAAGATTTCTTAACACAGTCACCAAATCTCGATTGGTTTTTTCAAGAATATTATATAGGTCTGACCTTGTCTTTCAAGCTAGAAAGTATATTGCAAAAGATGAATTAATAAAGGACGTGATAGGAAAAGCAAATTACATGTTATGCAGAGTATCAAATTTTAAAAATATCTTCCAATATATTTTTGTGTAGGGTCTACCAAGCTTCTAGAATGATCAAGGAGTGCTTATCCTAGATGAAGAGTATTGGGTAAAGTTTCAAGAAAAGAGGAATGACAAATCACAATTCAGTCATACTTCTTCTAATCTAAAGGGTCAAAACATTTTCGACCTTTTAGAAAAAAAAATAATCTTCTTAATTAAACAAGTAGATTCATCAATGATTTACCACTGATCTCTTATGATTTTCACATAGACTAGGATACTATGTATAGAGATATGATAGTAGCATCATTCCCATAAGAAACCATCCTAAAAAGGATAAATTCATTCAACGAGAAATGGATTGCATTGGAGGAATATTCTACTTCAATTGATCATGACTCATAAACAATCCCAGAATTTCTGCAATAGATTGCAAATTTATCTTATTTTGTTACTAATATTGGTGTTTTTCCCCAAATATTGTAGAACTGAATATTTTGTAAATATTGTATAAATTCTCTCATCATGATGAGGAAAAGGTTGGGATTTTGAGAAAAGAAAGACAACTATGTGTATGTAAAGATACTTTTTTTCTTCTGAAATTAATTAAAGTTTGTCAAGATACTTTGATGTTTGCAGGGATGATACTAAAGCAGTTTGCAGTAAATAGAAGTAAAACTAAGAAGACTAAGCACATGCCAGTTAAGACTAGTTGGTTGTAACAACCCCGGGTTAAAAGTTCATGTAATAAAACTAATAATGCAAAAATAAGACCAAGGTCATGGGACACGTATTGCAAGCTGAATGTTTGGAAAAACATCCTAGTGGGTGTTCATTTGGTTTATTATGGCTAGGGAGAATTGGCAAAGGCTTTGAAAAGGCAAAGAAGAATTAATTGGCATTTATTTACGAAATAAAGGAAAACAGGAGAAAAGGGAGACGAAAGGCCACAAGTTTGCATGAGAGGGAAATTGAAGGAAAAATAGAGGAAATTGAAGAAAATATAGGCCTCAATAATACAAAGGCTTATGATGACCAGTTCATAGCTTTTTGTCAGTTTGGATTTAAAAATAGTCTCAGATAGAGAAGAGCATCAAGAGAAAGAAAGCAAGCAAAGGGAGGAAATGAAGGACAAGGAAAACAAGGGACAAGCAAGGAAGAGTTGGATCAAGCAACTTCAACAGGAATACTTGCAGGCAACAGGTTGCATGTGTGATTTCCTAGCTGGTTTGTGAATGCATATTACATGCATGTGTGTATTTGGTTCTCTTGTTGTCATTGGCATCGGTTTTTCCAGGTGTGATAATGGTTTCTACCTTGAATTTCCATTTCTAGATAACCATGGGGTGATGGGGTTCTTTCATTCGATTGAGCTAAAGCTTGAGGGTGGAGATGGGCAAATTCCTCAAGGCATTGGTGAAGAAATTCTAAGGCATCCAAGCTTGTTTTCTACCTAGTGATCCCTTGACCTGTTTTGGCAGGATTGTGGTAAAGCTTGATGTGGAGGTGGTTTAATCTCCAGGAAGCGTTGGTTGTTTATGTGTTTGTTGGGCGTAGGAATCCCTTGACCACTTTTGGTGGGATTGTGGTAAAGCTTGAGGGTGGAGGTGGTTTAATCTTCGGGAAGCCCTGGTTGTTTTTTCTTGAGTCTCATATTCATGCTTGGAATATGTCATGAGGGTAATTAGCTGGAAGAAATATTTGGTTCAACTCAATATATGGTCAGGTGGTACATGGAAGTCCTTGACTTGGTTGGATTTTGCATATGTTAATAAGAGCTCTTTTCATCTTGTATTTCATGAGTACTTGTACTTGTTATTATGTGGCTTTGATGGTTGTTCTATCATGGTTATTATTTTGGTTATATGTTGGTTATAAGCATGGTTTCACAATAGGTTCTAACTACGGCTATTGACATGTTTTGATTTGTTAATGAATAGTTAATGAATGCATGAGCAAACAAAGGTTATTGCGGCTATTATGAGAGGGAATTAGACCTTCTTGATGATTCTCATATAAGTATCAGAACCCTATGTTCAAGTATGCATTCATGACCTATAGATTACATGTTCTCAATATGTTTGACGAAATGACTGTCATGGTTAGGCCATATTAGGTCAAGTTTTTTATCAAGGTTTTGTATGAATAAATTTGTCTTGATGTTATTTATCATTCTGAAAAGTCTCACTGAGTTCTTGGTAGTGGTTTGGAAGATGCTCTAGAATTTAGGCTTAGAATACAAGACTGCACCCTCTTAACTGGAAGTTTTGGGCCATAACCACACCGTTAAAGGCTTATGCATGCAGTTGGAGGCCTATAACCAGTTGGAGGCCTTATCATGCATGCGGTTGTGGGCCCATGTCACTAAAACAACAATCTAGCTTAGGGTTTGGGCACTTGGAGTGGTTGTTTAGCTCCCAGGTGTTCTGTAAGACCTTTGTGGTCAATAAAGTTCTAGTTTGTCGATTTCACTTCCTTAACTTTAATTAGGAGGTTGGGTCATCTCATAATAGCCCTCAACTCATGTTTACCACAACAGGCCGGTGAAAGTGGGTAAATGTGGTAGGGGTGGTTACAGATTGGTATCAGAGCTTTCAGGTTCAAACACTTGCACTGGATGGGCTAGATGCATGTTGTTATTCATGCATTGTCATGGTTATGGTTGTCGTGCATGAGGTCATTGTATGTAGTTTATGTTCTCATGATGTTGTTGGTGTGTTATGATGTTGATATGTTGGTCGAGATGGAACAAGAGATGCATATTATTAGAGCGAGGTTGCAACACTAGACCTTGGGGTAAGAGAAGATTGTCATACAAGTTTGTATGTTGGGCATGCAAGTATGTTGGTTAATGGTTGTTATATGCATTATGGTTACATGCATGTCTGCCATTCTAATGTTGTTGTGGTCATAGGCATGATAGATTCTAGTTAATCAATGCGGTCATATGCACGTGCGTCAGATAATCATGAATGATAGTAACTTCTTGTTATGCATTGTGGTCATATGCATGATGATTATGGTCATTGCATTTAAGATATTTATGTTATACTGTTAATCAATATTGAATTGATGCAGATGTGATAGCCTCCCTTGAGATACATTGAGGTATGAGTTTGATTATGTTGTCTATTTGGTGTTTGAGTGTTTGATTATGTCCTCTATTTGGTGTCTATTATGTCATCTATCTGTTGTTTGAGTGTTTTATTAATTGCACGATATGAGTATGTGTCTGTAAGATTGTACGAAGAATGATCTTGTTTTAAAATGGTCGTACTAACACAATGTGTGCTAAGACAACTGATATGTACTTGAGTGCAAGTGGATGTTAGTTGTAGTCTTATGACTAATGACTGTGATTTTATTGCAGATTATGACATGTTGTTAGTCTTGGTAAAGGCCGATTTCAAATTAATAGATACGATGTCTTGATGTTTGGAACATGTGACTTACATGTGTGAAAAATTGTAGGGAAACATGCTTGGAATTAGCGTGACAAGGTGGCAGTTGATTTGTTTATATAACTAACAACTGGGTGATATGATAACACATAATAATAATTATTGCAACAAGGAAAGAAGTAAAAGGAAAGATTTGGGTGAGAATTCCTTTGGCTATGCTGGGAACCCACAATTCCAAATGAATGAGTACTTTGCATGAATACAAGAAGTCTTCTTAACCTTGATTTTGTTTGACATTATGTGGATATGTTCTAGATTCACGAACATGTATTTGACATGTATAACAACAGGTTTCCAGTTTTGGATGGATTCATCAAGAGCATCAGAGTCCCTTGAAATATGATATATGTACATGTTTAGTTACAAGGCAACATGTTTGACACAAGGTAAGGTAGCTGGCATATTGTATATTTATTTATGCACTAACAATTATGTGTTTATGGTAGTAATGATGCAGGGGATTGCATGGAAAAAGAGATTGCCATGAAATCTTGAAGAAGGCTCAGGTTGAGCTTTCCCTTGGAAGTATTGGGAACCCATGGGGTTGAGTCATGGTGTTTGTTGCTAGTTTTGTGCTTTCAATATTTTGTGATCTGTTCGCGTTTAACTTGTGGTTTTGTTTATGTATAGTGCAGGGCCATGCTATTTTGTTTGTGGTGTCATATTGTTATTAGTTTTTCAGGGTTTTCTTCTTGTTTGCTTTTGTTCTTGCCTCTTATGTTTCAAGGGCCTTAGGAATTGGTTAGGGAAAGAGGAAAGTTAATGGATGAATGAAACCCAAAATCTAATGTAAGACCTAGATGAAGCCTGATGCATGAGTAAAGGGAGATGAAGGCAAGAATATGACAACCAGTTAGATTGGTTGGGTCCATTGGGATAAATGGACAGTGGCAGGATAGTCATGAGAAAGGTAAAGTAAATGGATTTGAGGCGTCAGATGCCTTGGCTATGTTTGGAATTGTTTTTCTCAATGTTGTGCATGAATAAAGGGAGTTCTCTTAACCTTGACCTTATGATATCTGGTAATTGTGTTGTGGTTATGATTATGTTGATGTCTATATATGTATGTCGTTTTCTGACAGGGTTGTCAACGATCATGATTACTTTATGTTGATGTTTATATGTTTATATGTATGTCATTGTTTGGTAGGACCTTCAGGGATCATGCTTGTGGAGGAATGCTTTCTTATGAAGGTGAATGACATGAAGAGGTTCATGTTTCACAAGGAATCAAGTGGGAAGAGCAGCCTTAACAGATCTATGAGGTTAGTATCATGTGGATATGATTTGATAATATGTTCTTATGCCTACATTTATGTTATGGATAGGTAATACTGCACTAATGCTGAGGGATACATCAGCGGAATGAAAGCAGTCGATCTGCGGCATGTTGGGATAAGCATGGATAGTGGAAAGACATTAGAAGAAAGGTCGATTGGTAGAGATAGTGTGGTCTCTAGATGTGCAATAATACTGTTGTGCATGTCTTATATGCGTGCTAGGTACATATGATGATGTGTACATGTTGTATATGGGGTGTTAGGTACATATGGTGCTATGTACATGTTGTATATATGGTGATGTGTACATATGGTGTTGTGTGCATGTTGTATATGCAATGTTGTGTACATATGGTGTTGTGTGCATGTGGTGCTATGTACATGTTGTGTACATATGGTGTTGTGTACATGTGGTGTTATGTGCATGTGGTGTTGTGTTTCATATAGGTGGTGTTACGTACATGTGGTGTTATGTACATGTCATGTAGGTGGTGCTGTGTACATGTGGTGTTGTGTACACATTGTGCAGGTGGTGTTGTGTACATGTTGTGCAGTTGGTGTTGTGTACATGTTGTGTAGGTGGTGTTGTGTATAAGTTGTGCAGGTGGTGTTGTGTACATGTGGTATTGTGCATATGTCATATATGTGTTGTATATATGTGGTACTGCATTACGGGTATTGTGTAGTTGTTGTGTCATGACATGTGTATTTGTTGTATTATACGGTGTGTGCGTATATGTATTATATTGTACACCGGGCATAGGTGTATGTGTCCTGTTGTACACCAGGTGTCGGTGTATGTGTTGTGTTGTACACTGTGTATGTGTATGTGTTGTACATTGTGATGGGCAGGAAGGTATGGGACTGTCTGGGCCCTTGTTGTTACTATTGAGGGTTGAGGCGGTTTAGTCTCTAGATTCCCTTATTGTTGTTGTTGAGGGTTGAGGCTATTTAGTCTTTGGATGCCCTTATTGTTGATATGGAGGGTAGAGGCAGTTTAATCTTAGGATACCCTTATTGCTATTGAGGGTAGAGGCGGTTTAGTCTTGGGATACCCTTGTTTCTGATATTGATGGAGGAGGCGGTTTAATCTCCGGATTCCCTTATTGCTTTGAAGAGAAGACACTAGGTGCTTGTCGGGTTTGGAAAATGAAACCAATGTGTATACGTGATTAAAGAGAAGGGAAGATACTTGGTGCTTTCCAAGTTTGGAAAACCAAACCAGTGTGTATACGTGGTAAAAGAGAAGAGAAGGCACTGGGTGCTTGTCGGGTTCGACAACCAATTCAGTGTGCATATGGAAAGGATAAAGAGAAAAGGCAGAAGCAAAGAACCATTTGAAATATAAGTATATGTATTTGATTTTAGCTTTGATTATGCATATAGTTTATGATTATGATTTATGATGGTTACATGTGATCTATGATTCTGATTTATGATGGTTGTGTTTTGAGTTAACCAGGTGTGATATGTTTATACATGATGATTTGATCAAAGAGCTAGTTTGACTTGTTGTGACTGGAAGTAAACAAAATTATAAGTGTACCTTATTAGCGGGCCACTAATGAGGTATAATTTTAATTTATTTCAATTCTTTTTTAATCTAACGACAATTATGTGCTTAGTACAAGAAAGCAGGGAAATGCCCGATTTGGGTGGTTGAAACTAACTGTAAGAATTAGCAGCAATGATAAAAGGAATTGGAATAGGCATCGCTATGTTGGTAAAGAACTTCACGAGTAGGGCAATTGTGGGACACTAGTACCCAATAGTGTCCATTGATTTCCATGGGCATGCTATGACCGATATGATGGTTTTGAGGTAGGGATATGCCTTGGTTTTTAGATTTTTTGATGCGAGGAACCCTTTCCAAGGGATGGATCACCCGGGAAAGGGGATGTTGAGGAACTTGGAAGGTGAGTGACTGCATAAAAGGGGGTGACCAAAGTGCCCGAGGGACTATGTAGCATAGAAGGGAAGCCGGAGAATGGATTTGTTTTGGTCATTAGCATTGCTTGATGGAATTAGAAGGACATTGGGAGTGTGCCTTAGAACAATGAGCCGGTAATCGTTGACTGAGGGAACAAGTAGCGCAATGATCATAGCACTGGACATTGGATGCAGTTTTGACTTTGGTAGTGGATTTTGGACTTCATGGGAAGGAGGTTAATCCTGGTACTACTTTTGAGGGTGGAAGTGTGAGGCTCTAGATTCCCTTGTTGTAGATGTAGGCAACATATCCATTTATTTGCTGGTTAAAACAAGTGTGCATATGTATATATGTGTATATTATTGTGAATATTGTATCTAGCCAAATTTGTAAATCTCCCTAGACAATATGATTATTTTTTGGTTGAAGCAAATGTGCATAAGTATATGTGGATGTTATTGTAAATACCGTAATGAGCCATGTTATAAAGCTCCAGTAAATGGTATGATTGTTATGTTTTTAGTAGTGGTTATTGTAAATACTGCAACGAGTTGAGTTATAAATCTCCATAAATAGTATGTTTTGGTTTTCACCGGATTTTCTAGTCATAGGTCTCATAAAACATCGAGGATGGTGTTTCCCTAAGGGGGAGGGGTCTATAACAACCCCGAGTTAAAATTTCATGTAATAAAGTTAATAAAGGAAAAATAAGACCAAGGTCATGGGACATATATTCCAAGCTGAATGTTGGGAAAAACATCCTAGTGGGTGTTCATTTTGGTTTATTATGGCTAAGGGGAAATTAGCAAAGGCTTTGAAAAGGAAAAGAGGCATTAATTAGTATTTATTTATGAAATAAAGGAAAATAGGAGAAAAGGGAGATGAAAGGTCACAAGTTTGCATGAGAGGGAAATTGAAGGAAAAATAGAGGAAATTGAAGAAAATAGAGGCCTCAATAATAAAAAGGCTTTTGAGGATCAATTCATAGCTTTTTTCCAGTTTGGCTTTGGAATTAGTCTCAGAGAGAGAAGAGCATCAAGAGAAAGGAAGCAAGCAAGCAAAGGAAGGAAAGGAAGGATGAGGAAAGCAAGGGACAAGCAAGGAAAAGTTGGATCAAGCAGTTTTAGCTGAAATACATGTAGGTAACAGGTTGCATGTGTGATTTCCTGGCTAGTTTGTGAATTCATGGTAAATGCATGTGTGTATTTGGTTCTCCTATTGTCATTGGCATGGGTTTTTCCAGGTGTTATAGTGGTTTCAACCTTGCCTTTCCATTTTGGGATAACCATGGTGTGACGGGGTTCTTTCATTCAGTTGAGATTTGGATTGCCAAATGGTTTTGGAACCAGGTGAGGTGGTCTCAGGAAAATTCCCGAGGGCCTAGGAATCACTTGATTGATTTTGGCTGGATTATGGTAATGCCTGAGGGTGGAGACAATAAAATTCCTCAAGGTATTGGTGAATAAATTCCGAGGCATCCAATATTGTTTAGGGACCAGTGATCCCTTGACCTGTTTTGAAGGGATTATGGTAAATCTTGAGGGTGAAGGTGGTTTAATCTTTCGAAAGCCTTGGTTGTTTATGTGCTTGTTGGGCCTCAAAATCCCTTGATCGGTTTTGGTGGGATTACGGTAAAGCCTGAGGGTGGAGGTGGTTTAATCTTCGAGAAGCCCTAGTTGTTTTGTCTTGAGTCCCACATTCATGCTTGGAATGTGGCACAAGGGTGATTGGATGAAAGAAATATTTGGTTCAACTCAATATATGGTCTGGTGGCACGTGTAAGTCTCTAACTTGGTTGGATTCTGCATATGTTAATAAGACCTCTTTTCCTCTTGCATTTCATGAGTACTTGTACTTGTTGTTATCTGACTTTGATGGTTTTTTTTATCATGGTTATTATTCTGGTTATATGTTATTTATAAGCATGGTTTCATAATAGGTTCTAGCTATGGCTCTTGACATGTTTTGATCTGTTGATGAATGGTTAATGAATGCATGAGCTAATAAAGGTTATTGTAGCTATTATGAGAGGGCATTAGACCTTCTTGATGATTCCTAGATAAGTATCAGACCCCTATGTTCAGATATGCATTCATGACTTGTAGATTAAATGTTCTCAATATGTTTGACGAAATGATTGTCATGGTTAGGCCTCATTAGGTCAAGTTTTTGATTAGGGTTTTGTATGAATAACTTTGTCCTTATGTTATATATCATTTTGGAAAGTCTCACTAAATTTTGGGTAGTGGTCTGGAGGCTGGCCTGGAATTTAGGCTTAGAATTCAGGATCACACACTCTGAACTGGAATTTTTGGGCCATAACTACACGCTTACAAGCTTATGCATGCAGTTGGAGGCCTATACCTGCATGGAGGTCTTGTCATGCATGCATTTGTTGGCCCACGTCACTAAAACAACAATCTAACTTAGGGTTTGGGCACTTGGAGTGGTTGTTTAGCTCCTGGGTGTCTTGTAAGCCTTGTAGGATGTTAGTTTGTGGTCAGTAAAGTTCCAATTTGTTGACTCCACTTCCTTAACTGTACTTAGGAGGTTGGGTCATGTAATAGTATCCCTCCGCTCATGTTTACCCCGAAAGGCCGATGAAAATGGGTAAATGTGGGAGGGGTGGTTACACTCGTGATTTGTCATGTTTTCATTGTGATTGAGTTTTACTATTTTATAGTTCACTTCTGGTTACAACATGAGACATACAATGATTAGTTAGATATCAAAATGTGCAATTGGCCCATGTGAATCACAATATTATCATGTTATTTCTTTCATGGTTTTTAATGTTCAATGTTGAGTATAATTCTCAGAACTAATTATAGTAAAAGAACAAAGGTGGAAAATTTAGAATCTATATTATTATCTTGCCCCCTTCGCCAAAAGACATAGCTCTACACCATGACCTTTGTTTCATCTAAAGCACTGATGAAAACATTGTTATTATTCTCAATAATAATTACCCTTTCAATGATATTTACTTGGTGTTCTCTATGACCCTATGCATTCGGTGAAAGCTTTGATCCAACCATATTCACATATCAACATTCAAGTAGCAACAATAATGTTACTACCATAATCAGATATTTATGGCATATGTAAAGAAACAATGAATAATCCCATGTTTCTATGGAGGATTAACAACATAAATCATGTTTTATTACAAGCATGCACATGATATCCTTTATAGAATTTGCTGAAATTTTGTAAAAAAAATCATGTATCTCAATTGGAAATTTTAGGCCAAGCCATTCTAACTTCAAAAGATAAAATGTTGTCACTCTTCACTCTAGAATGTGGTTAACAAATTATTTTCCATTGGAATTTCTCTCTTTATAATTCAAAGAAAACAAGCACAGATATATTCTGATATTCAGAATATCGAAAAACTCCATAGATAAGATAATTTTACATGCTCATATATGTTCCTTCTCTCATTTGAAATAAATAGAGAAAATTACATTAGCCAAAGGTCATCGAAAACCAGATTGAAAAAAGGAAGATGATCTTATTTCTTGCTAAAAAAATCTCTCTCTACTAAGTTTGTTCAGGGACCACCACGACAAAATGAGTAGAGATGGCAAGGCTTGAGTGAGGCCTTTATTGTTGAAAAATACATTTAAAATTTCAGCGGAGGACAAGGTAAATATTACTCAATTTTTACACCCTACTACATCGTAAAACTAATCTACATATGATATTCCAAACTGATCCCCCTAGGCCTTATCTTAAGTTTCAATCCCTTCTATGCAACCTTCTTCAACGATTCCACTCCCTCACCTCTCTACTTTCAACAAGCACCAAGTGGCTCTACACAACCCATTCTCCAACAAATCTCCAACATAGTCATATAGAACACCATTCATCAGAAGTGCTTTAATGTAATCAAAGGATTCAAAATTCATCTTTCATGCTTTGTTTTCGTCACAATCTTTGTTGATACAAAATGAATGGAAGAAGCATTCAAGTAATCCTATTTTTTTTCTTTTTCTTTTCTACCAACAATTCATATGATATCTAGAACACTTTAATTATATTGAAATAGGTAATTTGTATTGACACAAATAATATTGAAGCATTTCAAAGTTCAGGCCATAAGAATCATCATTTTTTAAACAAGGATTACAAATAATTTTGAAAATTTAAAAGTATTGGTCATTAACATCATTGTCTGCAACAATGTCAACCAATGTATCATTATCAATGTTCATATGATCTTTCAAGTTAGTATTATCATCATCCTCATATTGAATTGCATGGTCTTCATCATCATTGAAATCTAACTGTAGACCATCCATATTGCTACCAGATGTATTTGGCTCATCATTTTCTATACCATCCTATTGTCTTCCATAACATCATCTAACTTTGTATTGTTCTCTTCTTGTGCCTGAACATAACCATCTTCAACATCATCATGGATGTCAATTTATTCGATGTTCTCTAATCCCTCTCTCTCATTTTGTTGGCCATCATTGTTTTTCTCAGTATCCACTAATGCATAATCAAATACATGCCTTAATCTTGGATCACAATTTATGACAAATTTCCATTTCGCGTCTAGAATATCTTCATAGAAAAATACCTGCACATGAACGAGTGCATACATACATTATATGTATGTTATAACATTTTATTGATTAATAAACACATGTATATATTCACAATAAACAATGTGTTAATAGATTATTGATCATTATCGCTTCTTTTTTGAGTTAAAGAAAAACCTGCTCACAATGAATGGGTAGAACATAAGGCTCCTTATCCTTTGGTAGTAACTTTGAGGAATATATAGAAAACAATCCACTATGGGTATCATGTCTTCTTGTCCTCTCAAATGCTTCATACCATCTACACTTAAAAATACAATATTTAAAAGAGTGGTAATCCAACTCAATAATTTATTATATTTTCCCAAAATATTGTAGATTCCCCTCAATAATATTCTTATCTTTTAAGCTTGGTCGACTAGATTACTTGAAGTCAACCAAGATGCCACAATCAAAGGATCGTCTCTTACATTGGTGGATATTTCCTTGCCCGTGAAAGACCATTTATTTTGGTTAAAACAAATATAGTGATGAATATGAAAATAGTTAATAGTGTCAAAATTGTAAGGAAACAACATTCTGTAAAATTCCAACTCTACCTTTCTTTCACATCCTCTAGACACGTTGATTTCATCTACTGTTATTTTTGAATCTATACTTGTATCTTCTACTTGAATTTGAATTTTTTCAGTAATGCATTCTAGTGTGCAATATTTGGCCCATTCTCCTTGCAAATCAATAGGGAATGGGGTATTCCTTGGGTTCGATCTCTTAAAATGTCTGCTTTCTTCTAACACTTCTTCTCTCTTTTTATCATACAAATCAATACTTTGTTCATAAATTCCATGTGGTAAAGAATAAACTTGTTGAGTATACACCTTCCTCTACACCTATTACATGTCAACATGTTTATTTCAAATTCCAAAGGCCATGTTGTTAATTTGACATATAAATTACAGAGAAAATCAATGATTGCAAGGAAAACGATTACCACACTGATCATGAATTTACTTACTAATTTCTACTTCAACACCATTAGATTGTGATTTTTCTCCATCAATAATATTTGGTGTTCTTTATTCATCCTAGAAGCGTGGCCCATCTTCGAAATCCTTACCAAGGAATTCACATAGGAAGAAAAATGCTTCATTCAATACATACCCTTCAGCCATGCAACCCTTTGGATGTGCCTTTTGTTGGACATATCTTTTTAGAGTTTTCATATACCTCTCAAAGAAAAACATCCACCTCATCAATACGAAACCCGCTAATTCAATGTCATTGGCTAGGCATATAACTAAATGGACTTGTAGGTCCATGAAACTTGTAGAGATCTCCTTCTCAAATACACATACAATTTCTACAATTTCCTTCTTCCATTTTGGCACTTCACATTTGTGGATCTCCTTGGATGTCACCCACCTAATATAATAAAAGTAAATTAGTATGAACCTTTAGGAAAAAAATTAAAATACAATACAATATCTTTATGTCTCTCACACATGAACATTCCATACCACATACCTTGCAAATGTTGACAATCAACTTATGGCATTCCTCAAGTCAATATTAAGACATGAATCCCCCCTAATTAGTTAATTTTGTCACACTATAGAATATCAGAATATATTTAGTACCTAATCAATATTACCAATAAATTTTAAATGATGATATATAGTACTTTCATAAAATTATGAAAACCATGTGTTTTAAATCCTATGATATGTCCATAAACTGTAAAATATTTATCTAATGATGACCCATAACCAGTTGGTGTCCCTATTGAATGTATGCCATTTTTTTGTTGGTCTAGGTCTTTCTTTTTCAAAATCCATGGAGCTTCAGCATATTTTTCATCTTCCCTATTTTGAAACAAATGTTTTCTATCAAATTTGGTACGCGAAAAAGCAATATCTCTCCTTGAAGACAAGGTGTCCTTCTCTTTGCTTGCTATATGTCAAAATATTGAATCTGGGACATTTTTTAAGATGTGCATAGGATCTAATAGGTGAGATATTATAGATCCTTCCAGTATGGGAGCTCATAAAACAGGGGTTTCCTTTTCATCCCTTATGGCACCTTAATTACAACTTGTTCTGGTTCTTCAATAGAATCATCCCCATCAAAAAAGCCCTGCCAAGCTTTCAATTCAACATCTTCATACTTCTTAAGCCAATCATTTGGACCCATAATCATGGGAGGGCCTCTATTTTCAATTTTTCCATCAAATTGATTCTTATGACGGTTTCTAAACCTATGATCTGGTGGTAGAAAAACCCTGTTTTTTGCATAAATAAATTTATGTAGATCTTTAAAATATCGTCGTTGAAATTTTTTTGCACATCTTGGACATACAAATATCCCATTTGTTTGAATCCCTGCAATTCAATAATTAAGGTTAATAACATCAAAATAATAGTATAAAACTAAGTATGAAAGTTGGGATGACAATGAATTATGAGTGTAAATACGTAATTTTTTTAGCTTACCGGAACAAACAACAACTCCTGGGAAATCATGAATAGTCCAACATAGCAAACCATACAACATGAAGGACCTATTTGATGGGGGAATGATATGTCATACATTCTTATGCCTTTCCATAACAATTGTATCTCATCAATAAAAGGTGCAAGATAAACATCCATGTTTTTAACTTGATGTTTTCCTGGAACAATGAGAGTCAACATAAGGTGCTCCTTTTTAACACTCATCCATGGGGGAATATTGTATACTATCAATCTAACTGACCAAACACTATAATTTGAGCTCATGAAAGAGAATGAGCACACTCCATTAATTGCAAGACCAAACTTGATACTACGAGGTTCATCTTTGATTTTTCTTGGCCATTTTTCCTCTATGTGTTTCAATGCTTTGGAGTCGGCCAAAATTTGTATGAGTCCATCTTCACTCCTATTATTTGCATTCCAGTCCATCAATTGTGCAAGTGACTTGCAATGAAAAATTCATTGAAGTCTAAGTATAATTGGCGTGTGACATAAAACTATCTTCAGAACTGTAGGACCTTGTATATTTGTACGATACCTCTTCCCTTCGCATACATGGAATTATACCTTGTGTTGATATTTATCTTTGTATAAAATGAAATCATTTTTACATGAATGAATTTGCTTATATTCAATCCCCAACTCAACCAACAATTGACGCGCTTCTCTGCAAGTTGATGTCAACACATTCTCCTCAAGAAATATTTTAGTTTTAAGTGCCCTGTGAGGTTGACAAAGATTAGATAAATTGAATGTTTGACTTATGATGAACATGTTTGATATGTCAATATATATTATGACTATTCATATACAATATATGGTTTTAAAATCCCCTTAAATAAATATAAATGAAGTTGATGAATGTTTACGAATTACGTACACCAATTGACAATGCATTGTAAGAAATAGATTTCAACTCACTTCAGTAGGGTGGTGAATCCTTTGTCTGACCAACCAAATAGTGACTTGATTTCTAATAATATTAATGTGCATGCCAGTTTTGAGGTTCTACTTGCACCCAATTTGAACACGAGTGTCTTTGTTGCTTGCTTGATGGAGTCTTTCAGTAGGTTGTTATCATCAACATTATGTTGGTGGTAATTACCCCTGTGTCATTGTTACTGTCAACCATATGATCATTATTGTCATCATTGTTTCCATCCCCAAAGAAACTTGTAAAAATTTCATGCAATCCTTCTTCATGCAACACATTTTCACTATCATGGCATTAAGGCTAGGTAACATGTCATTAGTGTATGCTAATCTCATCAGTTGTTCAAATTTATCAGGTGGTAGAATTCTCTTTAAATATGCTTTTTCACCTTGGTTTGGTTTGAAGGATGGTTTGGATCATCCTTTCCAAATCTTAATAGCCCAGTTGGATTAGCTTAAGTATTAGTAGTTGTTCTTTCATCATCATCTTCAACCTATCGACAAACACAACCATTATTTAATGTTTGGAAAGAATTAGATAAATCATAAATGTATCAATTTCAAAGAAATATAATCAAATATTGCTTAACAAATCCCATCCCATGTACTACAGTCTTTATTAACCTCTGCTTTAGTGCAATTATTTGTTGTTTCTGGAGGATCCATTGTCATATCCTCTTCCAGCCACTGTGTTCTTTATGATTTAACAGTTTTAGGTCCACACCCACGTACATATGTTTTTTTTCTTTTGCTAGTTGAACGCTTAGTTATGCACTTGTTCCAATCTCCATCTGAAATATCAACAACATGCATTAATTTATTTCAATATTTGATAATGCACTATAAATTCTAATAATATTATGAAAAAGTATGGATGTATCACAAAATTCTTCCTAAGTTAAGTCAAAATTTGATTACCTGATGTCCTGCGACATCCATTGTGTCCTTATTTGATATGACATGATATATTGCCATGGCTTTGTCTTTCCCATATAATACATAACATAGTCAATGATGTTTAGTACACCAATTATATCATTTCAACCAATATGTTATCCAACACAAAACCTCACTTTACTCATATATTTAACATATTGATATCATGTTTTGGATTTGGAAAAAACAACAACATAGTTTATATAAATTTATCTCGTCGTAGCATTTGTGAATTTATAAATACCATCCTCGTTTGGTTGAGGTTGCTTTGTCTTCTTTCCTTTATTGTATCTACAGATTCCGTATTTGATTTTATGGCCACCCACTTTCCTCTCGTTGATTTAGTAGGTCTACATCATCCACGTCCTCTATCCATGGCCTCCTCTAGATCTTGTAATATACAACAATGACATTAGTCACATAACATCTATGCACTTCGTTGTTTCTCCATCCAATTGACTAGACACATAATCAATTTAAACTCAACTAGTTTTCACTGCACCTTTCTAACTAAAATGCCCCTATTTTCAATATATATTCTACTCCCAATATGTTGACATGACACAACTCTCATAAATATTAGATGAGGATTATGAAAACTAATGGATTAATTCTTCTCTTTTTTTATATTTTCATCAACTTAATTCAAACCCTTAATAACATGGAAGCCTCCCACATCGACATTGTAAAGTGCAAAGATGAAAATGAATACAAATTAAACGGAGGGATCAAATGAAATATTATAAGCGCAATTAGCGACCCATTTTGCGCCCCAAACCGACTACTTTTTTATAGCCAATAGTTGGCATTAAATCTGTCTCTAATGATGCATAAATTATCGTCGACTATTCAACCAAATCGAAATTAAAAAAAAGAAGAAGAAGCCCACCGATCTATAATTCGCACATGCATTGGATAAACCTATTGTGTATCCCGATTATTCAACCAAAACAATGTAATACATTCACCATATTTTCATTCTCATACTCACCAATTGCAAATCGAGGGAGATTTGAAGTTTTGTGTGGAGTGGGAGCAGACCATGGTTGTTTAAAAAAGTTTGAGGGAAGGGATCAAAGAGAAGGGATTTTCCATAGTCTGGAGGAAATAAATTCACAATAAGATGCCAAAAAATTTCAAGCAACAGCAGAGGGAAACGAGCAAAGGGATCTGATTCTTGTGAGAATGAGGTATTTCATACTCAATTTATAAATTTGTACATGTTTCCATTGCTTGTTAGAATTGTATTTTTTAATTTTTAGTTTCAAAATTATAAAATAATAAATTAGGGTTTATTTTTTATTTTCTAAATTTAAAATAAATTTTTTATTATACATATATAGGGACATGACAGTGAGAAACTGAAAGAGGCAATGACTTCTATATTGGAGGTAGAAGCATGAAAGAATTAGAAGGTATGGACTTGTTCATGCTTTCCAAATACGTGGAAGAACGTACTAAAGGCACTGAAACAAACCAACCAAATCAACTCTATCTAAGGGAATCAATTGATTCCCCGTCATCTCCTAGATCGAGAAAAATATATAGGAAAAAATCAATCACAACAACCTCTAAGAATGTGGAATAGGGAGAAAATACGTCCAATGTACCACCCACTCACAGGACACAAATTTCATCCACCACTAGTAGAGGTTATGCATCCTACATTGGTACATACAAAACCAAGGTAGAATATGATGTTATCTATGGGGATATCAGAATGACAAATGTCAGGAAAGTGTTTAATCGTAGGTTGAAGGAATCACGCCTTCAATGATTCAAATAGCATCTACATCTTCCATTATCAAAGATACCCATGCACATTCAAAAGGTAGCCATCCATGATGTTTGGTAAATTAATTATTCTTAATTTCCTTCATTAATTGTCAACCAAGATTCGTTTACTTGTGAAATTTATGTGCACTATATATGCTAGGATTCTTCTTGTGAACTAATTGATTCTAGAAATGAAACTAGTTCTAAGTATGGACAAAAATTTGAGAGTAATTATGCATATGCTCTTTCATTCTAAAGTTATATTAAATCCTAATTAACCGAATTGAAAACCTCTTCTTTGCAGAAATTGAAAATCTATCTTAAGTTGCAAAATTCAAAACTTTCTTCTATGAAAGTAAAATGTTGAAAAGCCAAAGTTCATGAAAGAAAAAATCTAATTCTATTTTGAAGAATTCAAATCATTCTACACTCTCTTGTAGAAGGAAACTGTTATGGTAGATTGCAGCAAAGAAATTCTAGATTAATTGCATGAAGGTGAAATTTCCATAAATAGATCTACTTACAGAAAATGAAATGAAAATATTTACAACTTGAGAATGATTACTTGGGCGTGTATTTATCCTCTAAATATTGTTTCATTAATAATTAAGAAACCATTTTGAATAATGAAATGATCAAGTGCTGGAAAGATGACACATTCAATAACTGAATTCTTTTTAATGATTTTATGTTTATGAGTACTCTGCAACCAAATGAAAACAATCATAAATGTAACTATAATGGAAAACAATTTTTTAAAAGAAATGATAATTCAGGAAACAAAACAAATACTATGAATAAGACCTCACAGCTCGCAAGGGGCCCTCCCAAAGTGCAGGTTTGATTAGTGATCAAAGGTTCTTTACGCACGCATTTGAAAACAACATTGATTTGTATTATAAAACAGAGTATTAGTTTCCTCCACAAAATAACTATAAACTTAGTAATAATAACCTTATGTTTCTCGTCTCTCTTACAACATTTATACAAATTATAAAATGAATTTGAAAGGGTTTTAAGTCGATATGCTAAGAATCATTTCAACACCTACAAGACCGATTTATCTTAGAGTTCAATCTCTTTATGACTTGCTATTGAAAAAGCAAGTCATAGGAGATTTTATCTCGATCTATAATCTTGATAGTTGATCCAATCTTCAGTCTCGCTCACTTGATGTTTTTTATTTCTCCGCTACATGTGTTTGATTGCTATACGCAATTCCCAGGTTTGACTTTGACTTTGACTTCAATATTTCTTTAACCCGCGTATCTTTCCAAGTGATGCCAGTAGGTGGTTATCCATCTGGGAGCCATTTGTCACCTTTTTCTAGTATTTTCCCCTTTATTGGAGTGTTCCAACCTGTTTGACAATGGATTCTGTTGTGGAAACAAATATTAGTTGCAAAATGTTTGTAATTTTGTAATTGTAAGAATAGTTTCATCATAATTAATTAAGAAGCATAGATTCTAATTATGGATGGTGAATACCTTTTTGAGAGTTGACCTTAACCTTAAACACGTTGTGTTTGCTACAAAATAATGATACGAAGGTGAAAGAAGATGAAATAAGAGGGTAAAAAGGATAGTAAAAAATAAACAATTCCAGACTTCAACATTCCCCCACACCAAAGGTTTTGCATGTCCTCATGAACCAAAATTTCAAAAACTGGTTCTTCCTTTAGTGAATAATCTCTAAGGCCTATGAAAGTACATCCAAGCTAGTACTTTCTTTCTTCTTTTTAATGCCAAACATGGTCCTTGGTTTCTTCATTCGAATTCTACCTTGTAATCCTCTGACCCTGTTTTTAAGAAACTTGTTTTGAACTTTATTGTCATTTTGAGTTCTGAGTATCTCATTATGAACCTTTGTTGCTTCCATTTCCTGAATTAAATATTTGTTAAGAACCTCCAACTCATATATGTCTTGTTTTAGATTTTCTTCAATTCTGTGTTCCTGTTCTGCATTTTGTTTTGTTGTTGAAGTTTCTCCCATTTCATACTGAGAAAATTTTTCCTTTTGCTGTGCTCTTTGCTCTAGAGATTCCACATAGTCATAGATTTCTTGCTGGATTGGATCAATTTCTGGAGTTTGTCTTGTTGGAATGATTGTGTGAGGTGGTGTATTATACCCTTCTTCTTCAAGATCGATCATCTCCGGTGACTGAGTATTTGACATTTTTGAAATCCTTTTGCTTCTCCTTAATTTTACTTTTGAGCTTTCAATGTTCCATTTTTCTCTATTATCCTATGTTTTCTTCAGTTATTTGATGGATTGGGCTAGCTTTCTTCCTTCTAAGGTTCTGTTTCTCATCCTTCAGTTTAATTTTTTCGAGATATTTGGACAATGGAGTATTATATTCGAATGGGTCCTCTAGAGTTTTAGCCACACTCTGCTTTTGAATATCTTCTTCAACTCTTTCGTTTTCAGGGTTATGGTTTGATTTTATTTGACTTCTTCTAACCCTATTGTTTGGTTTCTTCTCTGGAGGTTCTATAAAGTGATTTCTCACTAAGAAATACTGCCAATCATCTCATCAGGTTTACAAATATGCCTCTATCAAAATATTAATGAGTCCATGATGGTATAAATATTTATCGATGGACCTAGACTCCCTATGTATGCTGAATGCCATTTTCTTTAAACTTTGAAGTAGGAAGTAAGGCAGACTGAGTTCAAACCTATCAACAAAATTCATCATAAGCCTAGCATAGTAGAAAAACATTGTTCCAAATCTCCCTTCACATGTTACAAATTTCTGAATGACTAACAAGTGATTTCACCATATTAGTTTTAACGTTGTGACTGGAATACCTTTCTTAAAAATAGACAAGTCCATACCTGGTTCTTTCAAGAAGTGAATCCAATCATTATCTTGTATTCTCCTGTTTTTGAACAAGCTTTCTTTGTTCCTTGGTAGTCTCGTTGCTTATGCTACAATTGATTATGTGAGGATGAGTTTAATGTATCCAATTTCTGTTTTCACTCCATCAATTGCTGGAGAAAAGGCTTTGGTAACTTATGCTTCATAACCATCAAAATTTTCAAAGAACTGGAGCCATCCCACTTGTTGTAATTTCTCTCTAACCCTTGAATATGTCTGGAGCAAAAGTTACCCATTTGGTTCAGAACGAACATGCGTTCCCATGGTGCGAAGAAGTCTCGACCTTGACTGTTTCTTTCAACTGGGAAGATGGAAGTTCGAGAGAGAATGTGAATTAGGAATGCGTGGAATAAATAAGGCACAAGGTTAAATGATGGTGAAGTAAGGCATTGATGGGAGAAGTGGTGTTTCATCTAGATTTTTACTTCACAACTTCCTAGATCCGATTGCAAAGGATCAGTGTCGTGTTTTAATTCTAATCGGACTTGATGTGACCAATGATGTAATGATGAGGACATATGGTATAACAGTTATGAGTGTAATAGAAAATTTATAAGGTATTCAACCTATTAATACAATAATCCATGAATTAAAACCTAAGCTCTTATGTGAAATATAATTAAAACATTCTTACATACCTTTATTCATGTGTTCCCTAAATTTTTGTAGAAATTGGATTTAGTTGTAGAATTGAAGATTGGCTGTAGAATGATGGAGATTTTCTTTCTACTTTTTATTCTTGGAATTCCTTTATTTGATTAGAAGAATGATTATTGCCACTGATGATGATGATCAATAAAAGTACTAATCATGAATGTAGCTTGGCACCTGAAAAGAAAGAGAAGGTAAAAAATAAATAGGGACAAGAAGAAAAGGGTTTTGAAAATCTAAATTGCCAAGAAATCTTGGTTTTCAGTTAATATTTTTTGTATAAACATGCCGACATAGTTGGTTTTCATATTTATACTTTTTTTTAATATATATATATATATATATATATATATATATATATATATATATATATATATATATATATATATATTTATTTTACAAAAAAAATTACAATGAAGTTGGACAGTGAGGAGAAGAACCCCCTTCCTTGAACAACGTGAATTCAGAATCCTATTGCAAATATTTGACAAATTCTTCCTTTGTTAGTGATCTAAAATCGATCATAAACTAAAATTGAAGTAGAATTGATTAATTGCCAACAGTGAATTGATCATTAACCTTATATGCTGAATGTGGAAGACTGAAGGAAAACAATTGATTCAAGACTTAATCAAGAACTTAAGAAACATAATTAAGCATGAATTTGCAGCAAAAATAGAGATAGAAGACAACAAACATTGATTACGGAGTTCGTCCCTGATGGACTACGTCTCTAGGTCCGCTTTCAAGATGGGCGTCTGCTTTATTAGGATTGATCGAAAGAGGTATTTTACACAGAAAAAACACCAGAATGAATGTCCACACAAGCACTTCTAGTCTCTGTCAACAAAAATCTCTCTCTCCTAGCTTTCCAACGCCTGTCTCGGTTCTCAATTCCGCCTCCGGATGGCCAAGATACACTAAAAACAACAATTGCCTCTCTGGCTCAGCATCTGCATACAAGTCTCAAAATCACTCTGATCCCTTCTTCATGAACAAAAGGTTGAATTTATAACTCCTTAGGTTCATTCGAGGCCCTAATGGCTAATATTGGCATGTATGGGTTGCATTAAAGGTTGAAGGTCTCGGTCTTGTTACAAGAGGACACCTTAGGATAGGGTTACATGGTGGTTGGATTAATTTAGCATATAACCAACAAAAAAACCCAAAAATGACTTTGGTTGAAATAGATCCACTGGTGGTTAGGATAACTGCGTGGAGAGATTGACCTTGCCCATGTGAACAAGGCGGTCTTACCGCTAACTACCACCTTGTAGGTTAGTTGCCTGTGGTCCTGGTGACGTGTTCACATGCGGCAACTTTTCCTGACGATTAAGTCTATTGATTGTTTACCCGACTTAACATTTTCGACATGGTTATCTGCCTGCGGTTTAGGTCCCCGTAGTTATCTCCAAAACTGTTCACATGAACCAGATTTTTTCCGCTGTGATTAGTCTAACCCACGCTGTTTGACTGTGTTTAATTTGCATAGTTTTCATATAGTCTGATAGGTGGGTTTTGCATTAGGTTTTTTGACTTAGGTTTATGTGCTAGGTCCACACTTAGGTTTTAGTGATAGGATTTAGGACTTTAGCTTATGTAGTATAGGTTTATAAGCTTAGGTTTTTAGACCTTATCTTAGGATTTTAACCTTGTTACATCACCCTATTAAGAAAAACCATTACAATCGATATTGTCACGGTATGAAAATTATCATCAAACATCATATCGAAAATTTGGACCAAATCCACCATGAATAAAACTGAAGACCATACTGGCAAGCTAACAAAGCTGAAGATGACTTGAACTTTTTGGATACACTGGACTGACAAGATCCTCTTGGATCAATTAGTGGTTTATGATACAACCTTAATCGATGAACATTAACAAGGAAAGCAATTTATTCATCATCAATAGTTTTGATTTTGACTGCTCCATTATAAAAAATAGTGTCAATTTCATAAGGACCAAGCCAATGAGTTTGAAATTTTCCTTGAAAATATTTGAACTTGGAACCAAAGAGAAAACCCCAATCACCTTGCTTGAACTTTTTAGCTTTGATAAACTTGTCATGCCACTTAGATCTTTGTTGCTGAACTATGTTGGTTCTTTGAATAACATCTTGTCAGATCTCATCAAGCTCATTCAATTGTGCCAATCTTTGTTTATGAGCTTCTGATAGATGAAGGCCCAATTTGAATTCTATTCTTGAGGTCTCCACTTGGAATTCAATTGGAAGCAAGACTTTCTTTCCATATATAGGCTCATAAGGAGTATGTCCAGTTGTATTCCTCCATATAGTTCGGTATGCCCATAATGCTTCTGGAAGCTTTACTACCCAATCCTTTCTATGCAAATGCACAATTCAAGAACTTTGTTGTTAGTTTCCATTTTCCCATTTGCTTGTGGATGATATGGAGTAGGCTTCTGATGCTTGATTTTGTATTGCTCCACAATCTTTTGCACCAACTTTGATGTGAATTGAGTACCTTGATATGTTCTAATTTCTCTTGGAACACCAAAATGAGTAAAGATATCCTCAAAAATAAATGTAACTACAACATTTTCAGTTTCAAATAAAAGAGGTTTAGCTTCTACCCATTTTGTAACATAATCCGTGCAAACAAGTATATACCTTTTCTGTTTAGATGGAGGATTTATTGGTCCAACAAAATCTAAAGCCCATTTTTCAAAGGGTTCTACAAGTACCTTTGGTTGTAGAGGCATCTCATCTAATGGAATGGGTTTCCCAATTCTTTGAAAACTATCACATATTTCAACATATTTTTTTGCATCCTTAAAAACAGATGATCAATAATATCCCAAAATGAGGATTTTGTAAGTAGTTCTTTTATCGACAAAATGTCCTCCACATGGTTCATCATGAAAAAATTTCAGGATTTAAGGTACTTCATCTTCTCGAACACATCTTTAGATATCAAATCAGGTCCGATTTTGTATAATTCTCCATCTATCCAGGAATAAGGTGCACTAGTTTTGATCACTTTTTGATTTTCTCTAGATGATAGTTGTGGAGGTAACTTTCCTGTAGCCAAATAATTAGCAATATCTGCAAACCAAGGTGTTTTAGTAGATACTGCAAAAAGATATTCATCAGAAAATTTATCTTTTATAGGAACATCCACATTATTATTCTGCATTCTAAAGAGAAAATCAACAATTGTATGTTCTTTTCTTGGTCTATCAAGAATAATAATGTTGAATTCTTGTAATAATAATGAAATTACAACCATATTGTAATTATACCATTAGTGATTGATTTGTTCGTTAGATATCTAATGGCAGATCCATATGAATAAAAGTTTCATAACCAGTAATATAATGATATAATTTATTAATGGCACGAAGAACAACTAAAAAGCCATTTTCTGTTATAGTGTAATTTAGCTCTGCGAGAGTCAATTTTTTACTTGTATAGTGATGGCATAAGGGAGTTAAATATTTTTGTCCCAAGGCAGCTCCTAGAGCTGTATCTGAACCATCAATATAAATATGGAAAAGAAGAGCCCAATTAGGTCCTCTTAAGATTGGTGCTTTAGTAATCTTTTGTTTCAATGTCTCAAATGCTTTATGACAGTCAGAATTCTAAGCAAATTCCCAACTTTTGTAAGGAGTTTGAAAAGTGGAGAGGCTATTTTTGTGTAATTTTCTATGAATCTACTATAATATCCAGTAAATCCAAGAAAACTTCTTACATCCCTTAGGGAAACAGGAATTGAAATTTTAGAAATTATCTCTACCTTAGATGTATCCACTTTAATTCTATCACTCGAAATATGGTGGCCTAAAACAATCCCTTCTTTGAACATCATAAAACATTTCTCATGGCTTAATGAAAGGTTTAATTCTTTACATCTAACAATATTTTTTTCCAGATTTTCCATATCTTCTTCAAAAGTATCATCATACATAGTAAAATCATCCATGTACAATTCCACACAATCATGAATTAAGTTAGAAAAACTACATAAGACTACTCTCTCAAATGTGGCAGGTGCATTACATAATCCAAAGGGAAGAACCCTCTAGGCATATGTTCCCCATGGACATGTAAAAGTATTTTTATCTTGATCTTCTAGTGCTATTTGGACTTGATTACATCCACTAAAACCATCTATAAATGAAAAATACTTCTTTCTTCCCAAGGTATATAATACTTGATCTATAAAAGGTAGTGGAAAACGATATTTTAAAGTAGATTTGTTTAATTCTCTGTAATAAATGCAAACTCTCCATTTTCCATTTTTCTTAGGAACAATCACTAAAGGTGACACCCATTGACTATCTGATATTGGATAGATGAAATTCACATTAAGTAATTTTTGTAATTCCTCCTTAACAATTTCTCTCAGATTAGTATTCATCCCTCTTTGAGGTTTCCTAACTGGTTTGGAATTTTCTTGAATATAAATATGATGCATACAAGTTTTAGGATTATTACTTTTCATGTGAGTGTACTCCCATGCATAAGAAGAAGAGTGTTTTTGTAGCATCTGTATCAATTTTCTCTTTTGAAATTCTTCCAAATTATTGTTAATGTTCAATGTTTTATTTGGAAAAATTTCTACTTGAGAATTGTCAAATTTTTCCATAGAATGTAAATCCATTTGGTGAGATGATAGATATTCAATATTGCCCAGGATGGATTTTGAGATTGTGGGGGCTAAGGTTGCGTGGGTGTAGTCCAATTATCTTGTGGTTGTGCATATGACTGAGCATTGAAACCTTGAGTCATATTTGATTGTTGATTTTGCCATGGTATTTTAACAATAAAACAAAGAGATTCATCTTGGCTTGTCCCAACTTCATCTTGAAAAACAACTTTAAGACTAGGTATTGAAGGGAATTCCTTCATGTTATGATTTTTAGCACACATGACACAAATTTCTATACTATCAAGGGGACATTTTGTTAAGGCGTGTTTCTTTCTACAATTGGGATAGAAAATAGATAAGGCAACATTCTCAACTTTTTACATGTTTTGTATCTTAAGGGTATCTAGTTGTTCACTAAGACTCCCTAAGATATTTGTTTTGAAATTATCAAGCAAATTACCTATTTCATATCTACTTATTGTTCCAGTTGCATATTTATTAATTCTGGACATCACTGGATCTCTTGGATTTTTGCTAGTTCTAGCCTTACCCCTAGAGATATGTTTACATAAATCATAGATCTCTCCAAATGAAAGTTGTGACACATCTCCCTTGCCCATTAAATTAAGAAGATAAATCCATTCAACTTTGATGGATTTTAACAAAAGAGGTTTTAGTGCTTCATCATCCAAATTATACATCTTAGCTCTTTTGATGTTGTAAGCAAATATTTCAACTAGATCTTCAAGGCTTTCATCCTCTTTTTGCATCATCTTAAAGACTTCATCCTTGAGGTTATGGGGCATACATTAAAACTTGTACTTTTCTAAGAATGCATTTTTCATTTCATCCCATATTCTAATTGTATGTGGTCCTAATCACATAAACCATTTAAGTGCTCCATCTTTAAGAGTTTTTGGAAACAATTTCAACTTTTGAGGATCAAGTAAGTAATCATAAGTCCTACAAAGAACTTCAAACTAAAAAAGAAATGTTTCGGGATCCTCATGCCTTAAACCATGGAAATTAGGGAGGATGGAGGGTGAGATGTTCTTCATTGTAGCCGTGGTATCTTCATCAAACATGGGGAATCTGTAAGGATTTGGTTCTCCCCTACCACCTCTACCACCTCGACTTCCACCTCTACCACCTCGACCTCGACCTCCTCCTATATTTCCTCCTCTGCCTCTTCCACCTCCAATACTAAGTTCACCACCAGATACATTATGCACTTCTTCTTCTGATTCCCCTCCCATTGTAGATTCTTCAGAGCTAATATAAGGTCCTATAATAGGATTATCAAGCTCTTCTTCCGGTTCCTCTACTATGGTATGTTAAAATACATTTCTTCTTCTTCTCCTTCACTAGGAACCTCTATTTCTTGTCCTAGAAGTTGTTCTCCTACTGAAGAGGAAAACTATTCCTTGTGTTGGGGATGTAGGTTCGTCAACTATAGCTTCGGTAGAATAAGTTGGTGAATCTGTAGGTTGGATTTCAGATCTATGCACCTCAGGAAGTCTATGTTTACCTGCCAATGATGGGATGTGAGTATGGTTGGATGGTGGGGAACTATGAGGTCTAGGTGGAGTGGGTGGTGATGTTGGAATTGAACTTCTATCTCTACTTACAAATCTAACCCTAGAATCCCTTTCTATATGCATAAATGTGTGCGTGTGTGTTTATTTATTTATTATTATTATCATTTTTCAATTTATTTAAATTGAAAAACTCCTAAAATGATATGCAAGAAGGGGATCCTATATACACTTCCCCAGGAGTGGTGCCAAAATGTTTGGTAAATTCACTGTTCTTAATTTCCTTCATTAATTTTCAACCAAGATTCGTGTACTTGTAAAATGTATGTGCACCATATATGTTAGGATTCTTCTTGTGAACTAATTGATTCTAGAAATGAAACTAGTTCTAAGTATGGACACAAATTGGAGAGTAATTATGCACATGTTCTTTCATTCTAAAGTTATATTAAATCCTAATTAACTGAATTGAAAACCTCTTCTTTGTAGAAATTGAAAATCTATCTTAAGTTGCAGAATTCAAAACTTTCTTCTATGAAAGTAAAATACTGAAAAGCCAAAGTTCAAGAAAGAAACAATCTAATTCTATTTTGCAAAATTCAAAGAATTCTACACTATCTTGCAAAAGGAAACTCTTATGCTAGATTGCAACAAATAAATTCTAGATTAATTGCATGAAGGAGAAATTTCCATAAAAAGATCTAGTTACAGAAAACAAAATGAAAACCTTTACAACTTGAGAATGATTACTCGGGTGCATATTTATCCTCTAAAGAGTGTTTCATTAATAATTAAGAAATCAATTTGAAATATGAAATGATCAAGTGATGAAAAGAAGATGCATTCGATAACTGAAATCTTTTTAATGCTTTTATGTTTATGAGTACTCTACAACCAAATGAAAACAACCAGAAATGTAACTATAATGGAAAACAAATTCTTAAAAGAAATGATAACGCGGGAAACAAAACAAAAACTATGAATAAGACCTCATAGCTCGCAGGGGGCCCTCCCAGAGTGCAGGTTTGATTGGTGATCAAAGGTTCTTTGCGCACGCATTTGAAAACAATAATGATTTTTATTATAAAACGTAGTACCAATTTCCTCCACAAAAGAACCATAAACTTAGTAATAATGACCTTATGTTTCTTGTATTTCTTACAACATTTATACAAATTATAAAATGACTTTGAAATATTTTTAAGCCGATATGCTTTGAATCATTTCGACACCTACGAGATCGATTTATCTTAGAGTTCAATCTCTTTATGACTTTCTATTGAAAAAGCAAGTCATAAGAGCATTTATCTCGATCTATAATCTTGACAGCTGATCCAATATTTAGTCTCACTCGCTTGATGTTTTTTATTTCTCCGTTACCTGTGTTTGATTGCTACACGCAGTTCCCAGGTTTGAATTTTCCTTTGAATTCAAGATTTCTTTAACCCACGTAGCTTGCCAAGTGATGCCAGTAGGTGGTTATCCATTTGGGAGCCATTTTTCACCTTTTGGTAATCTTTTTCCCTTTGATGGAGTGTTGCAACCTGTCTAACAATGGGTTCTGTTACGGAAACCAAATTAGTTGCAGAATGTTTTTAATTATGCAATTGTAGGAATATTTTCATCATAATTCATTAAGTAGTAGAGATTCTAATTATGCATGACGAATACCTTTTTGAGAGTTGACATTGACCTTAAACATGATGTGTTTGCTACAAAATAGTGATAAGAAGGTGAAAGAAGATGAAATAAGAGGGCAAAAAGGATAGTAAAAAAGAAACAATTCCAGACTTCAACACATGACATGCAGACTGAATTTGGGACAGGTTGGTCAGTAAAGCATGTAAAAAAATAAATGACTCAAAACTGCAAAAGATTTTGTTGCAACCAAATGAAAAATATAAAACAAATTCCTCTTGAACTAAGGGACAATAGCAGGCCAATTGATCTAAGCGTGAAAGTACTGAAAGAGCTCGTGAAAGCATATGATAGAGCAAATGCATGAAGGAAGTTCAACAAGGAGAGTACACATGATTTAATTTTGGTCATAAGATTATTTCAAATTCATTAAATGATTTTTATACTTTATTGGTGCTAATTAAATTGAATTAGTGTATGTTTCAGGACAAGGCCTCAAAGGCCAAGCTTACCAAATATCGTGACACACATCACAGTGGCCAAACATGTTTAGAAGCCTTAACATGCAAATTTGTAAATATATTTAATATATGAAATTATATATATATTTTAATTTTGTACAAAAAAGTAAATGATTAGATATTAATTACTTTAACTTGTCCATCTTCCATGTTTTCATAGGAGCAACAATATGGTCATTATCCATCACAAGCTGGAATTCGATATGATACAAGACAAAAAGTGGTCCAATTTTTTTTATTTGGATGGAGAATAAGGTATCATTTGTTGACTTTTAATAGCTTAGTTGGATTTTGTTATGTTAATATGTCAATTTGCATTTGTTGTGTTGGGTTGTTTATTTATGTGTAGCTTGAGTTCTTTTGTGCTCCCATTGATCATAGCACCCTTATAAAGCAACAACCTTTCACTATGATCAAGTCCTTATAACTCATTATCCAATCATCGCTTTATCAAGTCCTTTGCCAAAAACCCTAGGCCAAAGGAGAGATGAAAGACCATGTAATATGTTGTAGCTCCTAGAGACAACCTTTAGGCTGAAAATGTTAGTGCCTAGGGCATCCATATAATTCCTTGAAATATTTGCACACTCTGCTCAAAATTAAACCCATATTTATACATTTGGAAAATAACTTTACCTAGAGAAGAATCTCTAGATGTAATGTGAGCTAGTTCTTGGGAAAATTAACAAATAAGTTCAGCTGGCCTACTTATCTGTGATTACAGCCTTAAAATTGACATGGTAGTCTAGGTAGAAGAACATTAAGGAATTTGAGATTTAAAACACAGGGCTAAACATAATCCTATGCATTGGATCTTAAGTAGAGAGCATGAAATGAAAGAAAATGAGATGCAAAAACCATGGAGCGCTTCATTAAGGTTTCTTAAATAAAAGTTACAGGTATCTAAGCTATTAGCACAACATCTATACATCCATTAATGAAAGAAACTAACAACTTCATTACACAAGTTTTAGAAGAAGAATAACACAAATGTAAAGTTATACAAAAAATAGCACATACTGTAAGCATCAGATACTAGGAATCATTTGAAACTTCTCCATTAACTTCCCAAAAGAGTTTGAACACATTACAAAGAAAAATTAGTTAGAAATTGTCTTTGGAGCCAAAAATTTGAACCCCCAATGAGTTCTCCTATAACTTTTCAAAAGAAAAAGATCATGTTCAAGAATAGTTACAAACACATGTCAGAAGGTACAACTGTCTGTTTAGCCAGTTGTCCTATTATCCAGTTGTTCTAACTATCTCTTAACTAAAACAGATACATCATAACAAAATTAAAGGCCACATGCTTAAACATTCACATGGGCAGAGGAACTTGGCCCCTGGGGCCCAACACTTGGGTCTTCAGGCTCGACTATAGATTGTTGAAGGAGAGTTTCACATCTGCCCACAGAGTTTTATCTGGAGTTGGGCATTGAGACATTATGTGAAAATCCACCTATAACTCTGATAGCTTGGTGTAGTATGGAGTGGATTCAAACAAATTTTTTATTAACCAAAATAATTGGAAATCCCTCTGCAAGAAGTTAACTATTGTCTTGACTTTCAATACCACAATCTTCTCCTACAAAGAGGTGTCCAGTCTACACTTTGCTACTATTAAATCCTGCTCATAAGCTTCCCAAGAAAATAAACTTCCATCTATACCCCAACAGGTTGGTAATCCATCTCTCTACCTCTGATCAAACTTGGAGTCAAAAGTGGTTACAGAACTATTCAATACCTCTAGTTTATTCTCAGCCTAAACACATAATTGATTCTTCTCAATAGCCTTATTTATCTCTAGAATTACCACAACCTTGTCAACAATGTGCATTTCCTTCAAGTATGCTAGAGATTTTTCATTTAAGAATTTGATAATTTTTCTGGCTCTTTATGATTCTTTTCAATTTTATTTCTTGCATGCATTCAAAACTTTAGCAACAGTAGCAACTATTGCCCTTTCTTCCGCAATGACATGGAAAAATTTCCATGTAGCATGTACTTGTTGTATGCTATCATCCCAAATGACCTGTCTAGCATCAATTAGGGACATATTCCCTTTCATCCTACTTTTTAACTCCTTTACCTCCTCCTAAGTTGTCTTGTAATTTTCAGAAGTTTGTTCTACCTCCAATTTGGTTGATTTTAATTGCATTTCCTTAGTAGCCAGCTCTTCTTGAAGCAATGTGATTTGATCTTGAAGTTTTTTCATTTCCACCTTAGAAATGTTAAGTTCGATCATCACTTTTGTCAGCTTTTCTGAAGGATCACCTGATTCGGTAGGAACTACAATTGTGCAAACATGATCTATAATAATTTCTTTTAGGTATTGAACCTTATCCTTCAAGGATGCTACCTCTTTGTTCCTATCAATCAGTTGAAGGGTTATTTGTTCATTTTCTTTCTCCACATAAGATACTTCAGCAGTGTGCACAGGCTCTGTTGTAGTCATCTTTAGCTTCTGTTTTAACGACTGGACTTCAACCTTTGTTCCTTGTATTAGGGATTTAATTGCCTCTTTTTCCTTTGGGTTAACACCCAGTTTGATGATCAACTCTTTGAACCCTCATTTTGTACATATAGGGCCCTAAAATGTGCCTTTTCTTGCTTGATTATATTAGAGGCCTTTTCTAGAAGTTTCTCTGCTTTGTTGATTGACAATGAGGCCTTGCTCATATCATGATATATGATCTCACCAGATTGCCTATGTAAATTAATATTGTCATGAAGAGGGACATACATAGTTTTGAGGGATAAGTCCACACTTTTAAACTCATTCTCTTTGGGGAGTAATTAAGCAGTAGAATGCAATAAGGAAAGATTGAGTTGGTTCTTCTCCAAGTCCATTGCTGAAAGCAATCTGGTCTAAGAAGAAGATGATACCTATTTGGTTAGCTGAGCCATCATCACTCCCTTTTCTCTTTAACTGTTTTCTTCAATTTTGTGATAATATTTTAATGCTGAATCTAGAACATAAGAACTCCCTTCCACTGTAGGCACTTTCAGGTCTATGGAGCTGGATGGTACAATCTACTCTGGGTTTGCCAGGATCATGTGAAAACCTGGTTGATCAGAGGTACTTCCTATTAATTTCACCTGTATTTCCTCCTCATCCTTAGGATGTATCCTAGCCTTCTTTGATGTATGTGCATCCTCCACATCTATATCCATTGCTTCCGGAGTATTCCTTTTTAAAAATTTCTCTTTTGACGCTAGGGTCTCAATCTCCAATTCTAAATTGATGGGCTAGGCCTCTTGATTTTCCTTCCACTCTATTTCAGGCCTGCTTTCATAGGTATATGGGGTTGAGGATACACTCTTTCTCCTATCAGAAAGAATATGATGATTATCATATTTCCATCTCTCCCCCGACTCAAAATGGAACTCCTTAATATTGTCTTCAACATAAGTTAGAGCTTGTCGAAATTTTACAATGAATGGAGCCACAATATTTCCTATATTGAACATGTATCCTTTATGCTTAGGAAGGAAATGAAATTGGTCCACATATAAGACCTTTTTGATAAATTCCAAAGAGAAAACGTTCATGGGCATAAAGAGTGGAAATCTATAGGGTTTCTCATCAAATCCATACAACTTGATCTCAGTAAAATCCTAAAAAAAATACCAATATCCCACATTGGCATCCTTACTTAGCTTTAGTAATTGCTTCTATTGTGGGAGGATCCTTGGGTGTGGGGTATCATTCAGTATAGTGTAGACGATGGCCATAAAAGTGGACAGAAAATCGTAAAATCCCTCATTTTCATGATTTCTTTTGACTATATTCGTTCATTCAATCACAAATTTTCTCTAGTTTATAGAGGCAAAAGTGCTTAGACCTAGGTACTCAAATTTATCTATATGAACATACAAGAATAAGTGGACTAGAATGGAGGGATATATGAAAATATGGGCAATGTGGAACTTCCCAAATTGGAGATTAATGGATTTAGCTAGGAATTTAGGTATGTCTAAATAATCAGTGTGATCTAACATGTGGCTCAGAAACCCTAAGGTTGGCTTAGTCACATTGGTAGTTTTGTCTTCCCCAAGTAGCATCGAAATTGAGGCTAAGACCTTATGGGTATCTCAAGAAAAGATATACATAAGATAGGTCTTGGCCAATTGAGGAGTTGGTGTCACTAGTAGTGAAGTTATTGCAAACAAGGCCAATTTATTCTCTTATGATAATTGAATGTATTTGGGTTTTGGAGATTAGGGAACCAAAAATAATTGTGAATGAGGTCAAAGGTGACTTCAAGGATAACTTCTCTTGTGGAAGATGCAACACAGTTTCTCTGAGGGGCGCATGTAGAAGCCAACCAAGTCACGAACTCAGGAAAGTGGTAAGTGGTTGGGGGCTAACATATAATATAGACCAGACTTCACTATGTCAAAATCATCTTGTTTTCTCAAAAAATGTCCCCAAGAGTCACGATGGAATTGGTCGAAGTCTAATAGCCACCTTGGGTCATATATCTCTGCATCAGTATCCATTAGGGGTTAGAGGTTGTAGGCTTTGGGGTGGTTTTCTGAGACTTATTTAACTTCAACATGATGATAATTGGGTTTATCGAGTTGCGAAAGTACCTAAAACCAGAGGTGAGTGGTGGAAGTCAGACTGTGCTATTTTCAAGTTGACTTGGACCCTGAAAGTAATGTGGTTTTTGGTATGAAAGGGATGGAGAATGGGCAAGACTTATAAATAAAACATTTTTCTCATTTGACTATGATAAGAGTGGGAAATTCGATGGAAGTCACGTAAGACGCAAGTAATGACGTGTCAAGGAAATGACCTGGGTAATGAGGTAGGTGAATGACTTAGGGGGTGGACAATGGAGGACGTGAGGTGGAGTGGGACTGATGTGGTAGGGTGAGGTGGTAGGTAGACTCGTTTGGCATGCTCGCCTGGTAAATGGAGAGGCTACATGATGAGAACGAGGGTGGTTTTGAAAACCGTATACTGCCTTGTGCCACCCCCACTTGCACTTTTCCAAAAAATGAGTTGGGGTGGCGTAGTAGATCATAGTTATTGATCGGTTGATTAACATTATTACAATATTGCATTGTGCCGCTCCCTACCCATCTTAACGTTTGTGCTACTTGGTGCGGTGCATTTGTGTATGATTCCCACGAACATATGTTGATCTGCCACTGAAATTGCATGGCGCTTAACCATTGGTGCTCAATGTTGTGGACCCCTTTTTAGAAACTCGGACCTGGGCTTGTTGGTCTGAAAATAATAGGCAAAAATGCAAGTGCGCTAACCCAAATAATTCCCCCTCCTTTGTCTTCATTTTATATTCCTCCCCTCTTCCCTTTTCATATAATTTTTTGGAAAAGTTCAAAGACTTAAGTACAACATAAGACATAACCCATAAAAAACAAACTAGATTACAGGGGATTGGTTATGGATGCATGGGTGGACGTCACATTACATGGGATTGGTTATGGACCCGAGATATATGTGTTGAGGAGCATGGGACGATTGTCTTAAAAAGTAAGAAGCCTTGTGAAGAAGAGCACTTGACACTTGCAACCCATGCTTAGAGTGTGCACCACTTGAGGATTGGTCTCTTGACATGTATACCTTGAAGAGAGAGCACTTAACTTGAAGACCTTATCTTGTGCATTAAATTAAATTTCTTGTGTAATTAGTCCACTTTAGCAATGTTAGCCTCCCTCACCTACTTTATATAGAGGGAAGATAATGCCTTTGTCTACACTGTACTCATTGTTGGGTGATTTAATTGTCTGTTAAATCCCTATTATTGAATTGTCAACCTGGGGGTTTCGTAAAACTTAGAAGCAAACCAAAATATATGGGACCTCAGATGCAACTATAATCAGTTTTGGAAGATAAGTTATGGAAACAGAAGGGAATGCAATAATAAAATAATTAGAAGTGCATATTACAAATATAAAATTTAGCTAAGTAATTTCTAATTCATTATGTAAGGAGAAGTGGCCCCTAACTTAGGAGAACCAGATTTGTCCTTCTTCCAGAATACTACTTCATTTACAGAACTAATAAACCACTAATGGAAAATAGCTTAAGATGCATAAACAAATAATAGAAGAGGCTCCTAACTAAGGAGGTCCTTGCTGTTCTTCATTACAAATTCATTCATCATTAATGCCATTGTTGGAAAACTTGGAAATTCAGAAAATCACTTGAAACTAGAAAAAGAGAATGAATTTCAATTATTACTCATATCAAATGGAAGAGAGCTTAACTTAGACCCTTGTTTGTCCTTTCATATGCTGATAAGATTTAAACTAAAATTCATTCATTAATAATGAAAAATCTTCAAACATCTAAGTAATTAAATGAAAATAAAATCTATAATGAAATAAAATGTTTCTTTGATCCTTTTAGAGTGAGCTCAATTCTCTTAAGAACAAAGTGACAAACTATTCCATAAATTCATATACTACATTAAGACAATTTATATCTAAAATTGTAGAAAGAAAAATTTATTCTATTCCATCATAAGTTAGGATACATGCTCCAAGAGTCCTCCCTTTGGAATGGAGGAGGTACTCCTATTTATACAAAAACATAAGCAACTAACTCATTAATGGAGATCCACTAATCCCTCCTGTTAGGACTTGAAATTTCACCTCAGGCTGAGAAAGGTAAACCTCAAGGCAACATCAAACCGTTTAGCCTCGTAGCTAGCCCTACGGGGCAGGAGAAGGCTCTCTCCGGTCAATCTCGGCAGATCTTCAATGGGATGAGATGACCAATATGGTAACACTGATTTTAGGCTAGTGAACTGATCAAAGAGTTTGTTTTTTATTAAATGACGGGGTTGTTCCGGGCTGCATGGGCAACATCACAGCTTGAACAGAGAAATATAATGAACAACACAGATTATCGACTGAGGCAAGGTAGGCAAGAAATTTAACACCAAATCTAGATTTAAATGGGATGGCAAGACTGGTGAGGAGCTGACAAGGGCATAAGAGTTGAATCCTTGTCAAACAGAGGAAAACATTGAATATGAACAAACTTATAGGCAGAGCATGGCAAGCATGAATTCTTACCTAAACACTTCATTTGTTCAATTAGAAATGATCATGTAGTGAAATGAAACATAACAGATCACATATGAAACACAAGAAAAACTTAGGATAAATTATCATACCACAGGAATCTCAGAAGTCAGAGCTGTGTAAGTTCATTAAATTCTTTGCCAAAAACTATACATGGTAAGCTCTGTTCTCCACCAGCTCTCAGCACTCTCCAAGTGTGCGTTCTCTTGGATGAGCATGGACTCTCGGTCAGTGGGCAATGGATCACCGGGTCTTCTTCGGTTCAAGACTCGGTCACTACCAATCCTCCATAACTCATCAAGTGCCTGCTCATCTTCCAACTGTTTGTTGCGCTGCTCAAGGTAGGTGATGGTCCATTGTGCACCCTCTAATCTCCTCTGTAAGGCATCATTTTCAGCTCTGAGATGCTGAATGACCTCCTTTGCCTCTTGGCTCGGAGAAATGGCCTCAAGATCAACAAGCTCAATATCTGGAACTCCTGATGGCCCCTCATCAATCTTGGGCTGCTTGCCCCTCTGTGCTGCCTGTGCTGCTGAAGAGAGCGAGGCCCCTTCCACCTGATGTGGAGATAACACTCCCTGAGTTGATGATGAAGGCGAGACCCCTTCCACCTGCTGTGGAGATAGTACTCGCCGAGCTGCTGCAAACAAGGCCCTCTGGCCTCTCTGATAAGTAACCAGAGGTGAGGAGCTGACATGTCTAGTGACAGGGATGTCATGCTGCTGGGATGGTCCTCCCTCCTCATGAATAACCTCAGGATGTGGCGAGGGTGGTGCTGTGAAAAACTCACGAGAGATGAACTCCTCCCATGAGATGCCCTGCTGAGCCAACTGATGTAATACTACAAGCTGAATCAAACCATAATGGCAAAGGCTCCTATACTGCTGTGATGGCCACCTTTTCCACCCTTATGTGGCCTCCTCTGTACCTCAATCTCGGAAACGGATGCTTGGTCATCACTCTGCTCATATGTTTTGGTTTCTGACATTGTTTAAGGAGCAGAGTGGACAAAATGTACTGCTGTTTCTGCCTTTAAAAGTGCTGATTTCTTTGCTGTTTCAAGGGGACAAGGAACATGAGGGGAATGTTAGGGAAGGGACATTTTTGAAAGGAAAATGGGAATAGATGTATATAACAGGGAATTTAGGGAAAACATTGCAAAAAATCATTGCATATGCATCATCAAATTCATGTGTTTACATGGGCATATGGAGAGGTAGGGTTAGGGTTTGAGTTTTAGTGTTTAGGGAGAGGGGTAGGGTTTGTATTTCTTTTACAAATTAGCAGGGGAAATTACATGGAAATACAAGGAAAGTGAAAAGGGGAAAGAGGAAAATAATTACAAGGGAAAAACCATGAAACAGCAATAAACCCTAGCACTCTTTTACAATGTAACATACAGCCATATGGAGGTCTTTCTCTTGAACATTTTGATCATTAAAAGCACATTCATAATATCCATCAACCATAACCAGCAATCATTCCAAGCTTAGAGAACCTACCTCAAGCGATTTGATGGCTTGGAAGGCGTTTGAGCAAATTTGAAATAAGTTTGGAGGGAGACAGCTTGACGGGTTGCGCACCATGCCCAACGGGTCGCGCCCGTTGTAAAATTACACTGTGGGAACCCCTCTGACGGGTCGCGCGCCTGGTCTGACGGGTCGCATTTTGCAGGAGGCTTTTGGAGGCCTTCCTGGTGTCGAAATCAGGTGCAGGATAGCGCGTTGGAAAGGTATTTGAGTTTAATTTCCAACTCAACTGGAATTTTTCAATTTGGAGTTAATTTGACCTGTCAAAAATCAAATCTCCCAAGACTGGTCAAAAAGTGCCAAATGAGGCTGCCTCAAGGAAGAGTGCTGTTGCAGTCAGCTTTTGAATGCCTTTCTCAACCCCAAATTGAGCTCATGATAGCTCATTGGAAAGCTCTTTATGTCTAGTTATCATTTTACCCATCAAGAAAATCATTTGGCCAACCAAGCTAGGATAAAACTTGATTTTCCCAAGGTCACTTCAGAGGTGTCTTTGATTCTCCTGAGGCAACGATATTCTTGACATTTCTCTCAAACCATGACACCTGTGCAAAAAGTGAAGGAGGTTTTTCTTCCTTGGCATGTTGTGGACAAAAACTTTCTCATTTTCCCAAAATTCATCTTTTATTGCTTTGAAACATCATTTGAGTGAAACTTGTCCCGATAGGAATTTTGTCGAAATGAAGCGAAATGAAGGGGATAGGGGGCTTCTAAATTCTTGGGGAAATTTTTGGGAGTGGGGAGGGATGTTAGGAAGCAGGGGAAAGTGGAATCTTAGATATTGAGTGAGGGGAAGGGGTCCAAAAGGGCAAGACACAGGCCCAACCTAGAAAATTGCCATGTTGTAGCTAGAAACGAGGGTTTGTGCAAAAATGAGGAATTTGGCGGATCTAAGGGATGGGAAGTGTTTGATAAGGTACTTTAAGGATAGGGGAAGGTGTATGAACATCAGGATACAAGTTTTGCCGATGATTTGACCGTCCAAGAGATATTGCCGTCAAAACCCTAGGAGAGGGAAATGACCTTGCCTAGGTGCAACTGAAGCATGAACAAGATGTAAAACGACTCATTAGACACTGACATGATAATGAAAACCCTATGAATGATGATAGGCTCAGCTGAATGATGACATGGACTGACATTTGGACAACTTTGAAAAGTGTGAAAGCAAACCCTAGACCTAATGCCTAGTGACCAAATTTTGCTTGAAGACTCACTGAAATGACAAAATTTGACCTTGACACTTCAAAATCACTTTGTAAGAGCATATTTGATCACTGGAGGAAGGCTGGAAAGACTGACACTAACACCTCCTAAACCCGCAAATTCTTCATATGGTTACAACCAATATGAGACACATATTCCTTTATCCATGATTTTTCTCCATGAGATATGCTTGACCCCTATCCAAAATCTCCTTCAAATCTTCAAAAGAATTCGAATTTGAGTCTTGGAGGCCACATAAGAGTGTATTGGAACCTTCCAAATCACCTACACATGTCACAAAACTCATATCACATATATAGATATATGAAACCATGTTAATTTCCTAGTTTTTAATCATAAATTCACTTTAAATACATAAAATGAATAACTTTGGAAAATGAAAATATGAACCCATATGGTAATGGAAATATAGGGTTATGTAATGATAATGTGATGAAATGAGGTGAAAAAATTAGGATAAAGGTGAAAATGGAGTGAAAGTGTATGTTAATTTGGCGGCCCAACACTCATTATTCCATCTATATAATTATCATGGGGAGTTCTTAGTGCTTATGTGATACAATAGAGGAAGACCTAGAGTTTGTGACATAAAACCTAAAGAAGAAATGAAGATGATTGCTAGCACTAGGGATGTGTTGTAGCTACCACAATCCCCATCCAAATTTTTTCCCATGCCTTGTTTTTGGAGCCTACCTTCTGCCCACAAGGACCCATCTTTCACAATCATCAAGTATTCCTTCTGAAGACTTATCTTTGTATGAATTTATTGTGATTACTTGATTTTACCTTAACTGATAATTTCGTAACACGAGCCATCTCCTGCGCTGATCTTGCACCTACAGCCTGTCTTCCCTCTTAGAACTATGCAATCTACTACATTTGGAAACTCTTCTAGGCCTTGAGGATCATGATCGCACAATCATTGAAGACAGGTAGCCCATGAGCATAGAAGCTACGTAATTCACTAAGGCAGTGAACAATGAAATCCCTTGTTGCTAGGAATTGCATAGTTCTTTCTTCCAATGTGAACAAGCAATTTCTCATAAAAAGCTACATAATCACACAACTCCATGTACATAGGTTGAGGTTGGAGAACTTGAAAATCAATCTGTTGATATACTACCATCTTCTCCCACCCCACATGTTTAAAATTTGAATGCAAATTTTGATTCTGAATCTAATTTGACTAGTCATATTCTTTCTTCTCATTCTCCATCTGTCGTCTCTTTCGATCCTCCTAATTTTGAGTTGTCATGAAAACCTGTTATAATCGCTTCTTCTGATTTTCAAAAGGATCGAGTTAAGGATGGAGTCAATGTTAACCCAGAAACTTGCGATATCATTCGTGATGACTATGTGTGGGACTTTGATTCTGAACAAACATTTGTGATGAAAGATGATTTTTCTTCTATCTCACCTCTCCCTCATTATCCTAACATCTTTCTTGAGTCTCTCAAAACCGTCACATATTTCAATGAGTCAGTATTTGAGAATGTTAATTTTGATTGCAATAAGGAATGGTGGAATGTCGGTTTTACATTCAACAGGGTGAGGAAAGATCTTCCATTTGTGATCTCTCCCATTCGTCATCCAATAAGTTTCTAGAAACAAAGAGTGAAATATCTTATTTTCGATCACCCCCTCTCTACGATTCATCAGATCAAGAGGATTATGTTATTTTCGATCACCTTGCATGTCCCAGGAGGTGATGGAAGCAGTAGAAAAACTTGCTGACTGGTTTGCCTCACCAGATGTCACTTACCTCAAGGTGCTCGGCGGTCATAAATCTTCTCATCTGCTACCAAGGTATGCCACCAATAAATTGGTCATGTAGGAGGTATCTTATCATCTTTCCATAGGTTTTCCACGAGTCTTGTAGAGGAAGAAGAAAGTGCCTTGGTCCACTCTTCCTTTGTAGATTTGATCATATGAGATTAAGAAAATAAAGGATGTACAAATTGAGGGAAAATATTTATAGAAATTCAGGTTTGATCTTATGAAATACCACTCGTATGATCCCAAGAGTGTTTGTAAGTAATGCTATGCAAAAATACATTTTAGTTGGCTAAGTGGGACTTATTCTAGACCAAAGGAGGAAAAGATAAAGAATTGTTATAATGCCTCTAAGCCCCACACACCTGTCAACTTTATAGGTACATTGCAGGTCACTCCTTAGAAAAAATCCACTTCAAAAGCAGAACCATTAGAAAGGTGCAACCCACTGTGTGAAAAGGGTAAGCAGAAGGTTGTGCACAACCTGACCGAAGGCTAGAGCTTCAAATTCAAAGTAGATCCAATCATCTTGAAAGTGGCTATAGCTACAGAAAAAAGAAGGAAGAATTAAGGAAGAAGGATGAACAAGAATAGAAAGAACAAGAAGAGAGGTTGAGACAGGAAAAAGAAAGGCAGAGAAAAGATGAGGAAGAAATAACACGGAAACAAGCTAAAGAAGAAGAACAAAATCACCTACTTGAAGAAGAAAGCAAGCAACTGTAGGACAAATAAATTTCTCAGGAAATCGAAGACTTGATGGTGATCCAAGACATGGAGGTAGAGTTGGAGCAGCAAAATCAAGATGTTGATCTCATGCCTTGCACACAACAGATCAGCACTCAGTCTCCCCCTCCTTGTTGGGAGCAACCCAACTTGGCCTAGATTTTGATGAAGACTCCACATTTTGGGGAGCAGAGTGTGAAGTAGAGGATGCAACAAAGCATGAAGTGGACCATGCAGTGGAGAAATGGAGCGCTAAAGTGGACCGCGCAATAGATGTACCATGCGGTATATGGGCTTCAAAGCGGGTCGAAGCCCCTTCCTTTTTGTTAAAAGAATGTAATTTTATAAATGATGAATGGTTTTTTTATCATAGTAGCTTTTATTAGCGAGTCCATAGTATATGGACCATGGTATTGCGACGATATATCCCTCGATGGAATAATATATATAGGGATGAATAATAAAGAAGGAAATAATAAGTCTTGAAGAATCACATCATGTATTGAATGGTTGTATCCTTGTGAATTGTGGTTTGGGAAAGAAGGCGAGTCTCTGTAGTTGAGTGTGCAAAGGTCTAAGTCTGCAGTTGAGTGCGCAGACTGCCTGCAGCTAATCGCACTGGCCAAGAACTGTTTGCTGTACAAATTCTCTATTATAAGAAATAGTTCTTATTGACGTAGTCCCACATTGGGATGAACCACAATAAAATCCATGTCTTCATGTGTTTATTTTCTTATTATATATTGTAGCATAGCAATTGCACTTTATTTCAATATAGTGAAGTTTTTATGGATGTATATGGTATTTTTTAAGTGACGAATGTAATGTGGAAAAGTAATGTATGAATGCGAAGTAATTTATGAATGTTAAGTATCAAAAAACACAAAAATACCACATCTCCGCACCCCTCAAGGCTGTAGAAACTTGGTTCTGCATCCTCCCATATTCACTTCGAGTGAGACTGCAATCTGCAAGTAGGTCATTGCTGAAAGGGCCAATGATTGAGGGTTTTGTTGGTGCGCAGTAAAAGATTGAACCTGGGTCAGCCCAACCTAAGACAATAAATGGTTATGTTTCCAAGACTGGGATCTGTTTGAGGGATATGTGGATGTGGCATCCATCGAAGAAGGAAATTCAAGATTGGGTAGAACAAAAGGAACAAGAATTTGCAGATCAAGAGAATAGAAGCCCTCATCTATCATCTAAAAGGTGGTTACAAAAGTATATTTTTGAAGATCAATACGAAATTTTCTTCAGTTCATTTCATGTTGAGTTGTATGAGTGGATATCAAGGTTGACCGAAAGAAAAGACTATTTTAAAGGAGACGAACCTAAGGAGTGGACTCCTGAATTGATACAACAACTCAAGAACACTGACAATAGGATTTCAAGAGTTGTTGATTTCTGGATTGATAGCATCTTGGGAGGATCATTATTGAGTTTGCGATAGACTCGACTGTGTCCTACAATGAAGAAGAAGAACAATTTTTCAAAGGACCACGAGGTAAGTATTTGAGATATCTGAAACTTTGGATTAAGATGTTTTTGTTTGAAAAGGGAGTTTTATGAATGCAATCAAATTATTATATTACTTATGTTTGGGAGAATATCCAAAGAAGAGAATGGAACAACGCCAAGTGGAACACGATATAGAATAAACACTAGAAAGAGATCTCATGGCCAATATCCGAAGATTTCAATAGAAGCTGACTATAGCCCTATGTTGAGTGAATCTGAAAATTAATAAAGCATCCCCGAAAACCCTGAAGTAACTCCGTAATATTCACCCTTCCAGCTTGAAATTTCACCAAAGCCAGAATTGAGTAATAATCAGGGTGCTTTTGGTTTTCCCCATCCCCCTACCCCCCCACCCCCCATCCCCCTCCCCTTACAAATCCCCCTCCCCCTTCCCCTCTAAGAACCAATATGGCCGATGATATTAAGCTACCTGTTTTTAAAGGAGCTGGATCAGAAGGTCCGAACAATTTTGGTTTTTGTGCGAAGCAGTATGGACAACGAAGTAGGTCCATGATGAAAATATAAAGAAGGTGCAACTTGTCATGACATTCCGAGATCGAGCGTTGACATGGTACATGAAGTATTCGAGCAATAAGATCAGATCATTTGTAGACATTAAAAAAACATTGGAACGAATTTAAGAAACCGAAGTTTGAGTTGCAGTGCATCATAGAGTTAAAGGAGATCAAATGTAGGTCTATTAAGTCTGTTTGAGAATTTGACCAGAGATTCAAGATATTATTGGATCAGGTGAGTTTCGACATAGCTCCACAGCAACATAAGGAATGGTTCATAGCTACGCTGCTACCACATATAAAATTTCCTTTCATGCAACAAAATATAGAAAATTAAGTCGAAGCTCTAGAGCTTGCGATGAAATTATAAGCTTCACCTATAGGAGATACCAATGCAGGTATGCAACAGATTCAGAGTCAGCTAGAAAATTTGACTTTGCAATTACAAGATATGAAGAAAAGAAAGGAAGTCAGAGAATAAGTGTGGTGTACGAAGTGCAAATCAGAAGGCCACTCTAAAGAACAATGCCCTCTCTTTAGAATTACATGGCTAGTGGAGCACTGAATCCTTTGAATGTCGGATCCAGCCTATGGTGCGAGATATGTAAAACTAGAGGCGAACATCACTCAAAAGATTGTTATTTGTTGCAAAAATATGTGCAAACCCCCAGGAAATTATATTGCAAGTTCTGTAAATCAGTAGGACATGATGAAAACCATTGTCGAGCTTATGAACTAATGATGGAGTGTGGTGCTGACACTTATAGAATGCAAGCGAAAGAACATGGACATGAGGACAATGGAAAACGTAGTGGTCGAGGTGGTTATCAAGGAATAGGTCAAGGTGGCAGATTTGGTTGAGGACGAGGACAAATTATTTGCTACATCTATGGCTAGCAAGGACATGAGAAACTGTTAGAATCCCACTAAGATATGTCAGTATTATAAATCTTTTGATCATGGAATTGAAGAATGTCCGATACTTATGGAAAAAATGAAAGAAAAGAGAAACCAACAACCGACACAAAAATATCCAGATGATGACTCTCGAAAGAATAACTGATGTTCCCCAAATCACTATTATTACTAGAAGTGGATTTGCGACTAGTGATGACAAAGTGAATGAAAAGAAGGAATTTGAAACTGCATGGGTTAGAAAGACTGCTGAAAAAGCTCCTGTATTTGATATTCAGAAGGAAAAAGAAGGTGTTTATGGAAGCCAAGTGAATCTTTATGGATGTTGGAGCTTCAACATCTAGTGCACAACCAAAACAAAAAAGTAACTGCAACATAGCATCAACTTCGACACAAGAACAAGCTTTGACACAAGATCAGGATTCAGCGAACCAAGCAGGTATTTTAAAGTCTTTTCTACAAACTTGTATGAAGTTATTAAGAGATCAAAAGGTTGTAGAAGGACTTCAGGAATTGATAGATTCATGTGCATCTAAAGAAATACTGTGAAGTGAGTTGCACGCAGTTAACAATTTGCATCAATAGAAGAGAACAAGAAGAGAAATGAGGCTTAGTGCGCATATAGGAGATTATGAGATGGATCACATTATTTTAGATCTAGGGTCTGAGGTTAATGTTGTGATGAAGCAGCAGACATGGGAGTTAATGGGTAAGCCAAAGCTTCAATGGTCACTTATTCAGCTAAGGATGGAAACTCAGCAGAAGATCTTCCCCTTAGGAATACTATCAAGTGTAACAGTATACATCGAAGGAGTTCGCACTATGATTGAATTTGAAGTAACAAAAATTGTGGATGACAATAACCCCTATCCTGCATTGCTTGGACTTGATTGGGAATTTGATAACATGGCTATCATTGATCTAAATAAGAGACAAATGATTTTTGAAGGGAATAATATGAGGGTAATTTTTCCCTTGGATCCATCAGAAGGAACAAGGTATACAGAGCCAATTAGAGAATAATATTGCAAAGCTAATATCGATAATATCTATCAATTGAAAACAAAGGAACATGATTTTGTTGACCCTACTATAGAGGGCAGGTTAAATTGGGAACGTGACAGTTCTTGTACATCAGATTCATAAGAAGAATTAGCTAATTTGTAGAACAGACTACATGAAGTATCTACAAGGCGTTGTGCAAGAATTGCTAAATTAGTTTGCTGCATGACATCAAAGGTATGTAACCTTCCTTCTTATGATGGCTTGGGTGATGTGAATACATTTCTTAATTATTATGAGGAACATGTTTCAGAAAGTCAAAGATTGTTAGCTTTGGATATAGCCCTAAAAGCTACTCTTGCTAGATGGTGGGGTACACTTAAGAAGAATATAGGAGGTTGGCAAGAATGTCGAAGGTTGACGTGGATAAGATTTGGTCAGATAAACACATAGATGGAGTTGAAATATGATGGTGAAACCAGTCCTAGGGAGCATATCTGGTTATGTACTACAACATGGAAGGAAATTCCACAACAAGAATGGGTACATTAGTTCATTAATATTTGGAGACAATTCCTTAGAACCGGAACTTAGAAATAGAGTTTCGACATGGTACTGCAAGATGGGTAGATATGGTTGATGGGTTTATATTGAAATTTATCTTTGAATATGATTGTCCATATATATATTCATCCCTTTAGACAATTAAGAAGAATATATTTGAGAATTAATCTCCAAGGACATGGAAATAACTTGATTGGGATACATAGATAGAACATGCGTTAGAATGCTACAACCTTATTGCAGAAGAAGATTTGAAAAATAAAAAAACCAAAAAGACACCATGAAGTAAATGGACCTGAGCAAGAGATACCAGATATAACAAATCCAATAAAGACAAAGAAGGTGAATATAGGATCAGAAGAGGAACCAAATTTTGAAACTATAGGAGATTATTGGGATGAATAAACGGTCAGCAAAGTTACATAATTGCTTCATGAGTATCAGGAGTTGTTTCCCACTAAGTTTTTAGAAATGAAGGCTATAGTAGGAAATTTAGGAGTTATGAAGATCCCCCTTAAGCCTGATGTGAAGCCAGTTAAGCAAAGAATTTACAGATTGAATCTGAAATATAAGGAGAAAGTAAAAGTTGAGTTGGATGATATGATAGCAATAAGAGTTATTGAGCATGTGGAAGAATCAGAGTGGGTAAGTCCTATGGTGGTACAGGAAAAGAAAACTCAAGGAGAAATTAGGGTCTATGTTGATTTGACGAAACTGAATGATGCATGCTTACATGATTCTTTTCCTACTCCTTTCACAGATGAAGTACTAGGCAACGTAGGAGGGCAAGAAGTTTATTCCTTTACATATGGAATTTCAGTATATCATCATATTAGAATTGCACATGAAGATCGACATCAGACCACCTTTGCTACATAATGGGGTTCATATCAATAGACATTGATACCTTTTGGACTGAAGAATGCCCCTACTATATTTTCAAGAGTGTTGGTCACAAATTTCAAAGAATATATCCACAAATTTCTAGAGGTATAATTTGATGATTGGACAATATTTGGGTTACTAAGCAAACATATTGGAAGTTTAAGACTTATGCTTGATACATGTAGACAATATCAGATCTCCTTGAACTTGAAGAAGTGCATATTTTGTGTACCTTTTGGTATATTGTTGGGACATATTGTTTGCAAGCAAGTATTAATGGTGGAACCTGCTAAGATTGCTATCATTGTGAATTTCCCCGACCTAAGACAGTAAGACAACTTCACACTAATGATATTACAAAAAGTTTATCAAAGGATATGCTCAGATTACTGCGCCTATGGAAAAATTGTTGAAGAAAGATGTCACTTTTCAATGGGATGAATAATGTCAAAAGAGCCTTGACATATTGAAGGAAAAGATGGTAGCTACTCCTATACTAGTATTTCTTGATTGGAATAAGGAATTTCATGTACATGTGGAGGCTTCTTGTATAGATTTGGGAGTGGTACTAGCACAACCTAATGTAGGAGAAATTGATCATCCTATAGCCTTTGCAAGTAGAAAGTTGTCCAAGGCAGAAAATACTTACCCAACTATAGAAAGAGAATGATTGGGTATGGTATATGCTTTGCAGAAGTTTAGAAATTACTTACTGGGATCACATTTCAAGATGTTTATAGATCATTTTGCACTAAAGTATTTGGTTAATAATCTTGTCTTAGGAGGAAAAAATTACAGATGGTTATTATTATTTCAGGAATATGATTTTGAAATCATTGTTAAACCACGAAGACTGAATGCAGGACATGACCATTTGTCAATATTGGAAACAAGTGAAGCACCAACCAATATAGAAGATAATCTCCCTGATGCGCAGCTATTTGCAATCAAAATTGTAGATGATCATTTTGCAGACATTATTTAGTTTTTGAACATAGGAATGACTCCCTCAGAATATATTATGAATCTGAAGAAAGAATTAGTGGTGAAGGCAACTGATTTTTCATTGATAGTAGGACACTTATATAAGATGGGACCAAATGAGATATTGCGCAAGTATGTTCTTGAACATGAAAGGAAAATAATTCTAACAGAGGCTCATGAGGGTGCAACTGGTGGACATTATGCAAGAAAATATATTGCGCAAAAGATTTTGAGAGCAGGATTGTGGTGGCCTACACTACATAGAGATGCAAAGGAGTATTGCAGAGCTTGTGATGTGTGCCAAAGAACAGGAAAACCTTCAAGAAGAGATGAGATGCCACTGGTACCACAAGTTACATTGCAGGCTTTTGATAAATGGGCTATTGATTTTGTTGGACCTATCAATCCACCTGGAAAGAGGACTAGTGCGAGGTACATAATTACTGCAACTGATTATTTGACAAGATGGGCTGAAGCACAACCAGTAAGGGATTGTAGCACAAAGATTGCTATGAAGTTTATTTTTGAATACATACTGTCTATATTTGGGTGTCCAAATATCTTGATGAGTGACCAAGGTTCACATTTCCTGAATAAGAATATTGAAGCATTGATTGAGGAATTTCAAGTTTATCATAAAAAACTACTCCCTATCAACATCAGGACAATCGAACTATGGAAGCATTCAATAAGATTTTGGAGAATGCACTGACTAAGATATGCAATGTGAACATAGATGACTAGGACCTTAGAATTCCAATAGTATTATGGGCTTATATGGATACATGTAAGAAGTTGACAGGTCAGGCACCATTCAGGTTATTTTATGGGCAAGAAGTTTTGATGCCCATGGAATACATTTCTCCTAGCCTAAGGATTGCAACTTTTACAAATATGGCAGGCCTTGACATAATGGAGGAAAGAATGTTGCAGTTGATTGCTTTAGAGGAAGTCAAATTTATAGCAAGATTCCATTAGCAAGTACAAAAAGCAAGAGAAAAGGCTTGGCATGATAGAAATATTAAGAGGAAGAAGTTCCAAGTAGGAGACCTTATTCTCCTTTATGACGATAAGTTGGTAAATTTTCCAGGAAAATTCAAGATGCATTAGTTAGGTCCATATATTATTAAGCATATTACTGATGGAGGCACAGTTCAATTAGTAAAGTTAAATGGGGAGTTGATTCAAGGAAGAGTAAATGGCAGCAGGTTGAAGTTGTACAGGGACAACCCTGTCCCTACAACCTCGCTTTAAAGAAGAAAGGAGAAAAAAATTAGTGCCACCTGCAGTTGAAAGTGGGCATGAGACTATAAACTACATTGCAGAGAGAACTTCGATGTAGGAAGTTGCTTCGCTATAGTCTGGATTATGTCAAAGTACATAGGAGCTGCAGCGTAAGATGGATGTTCACTACACTATGGGATGCGTTGAAGTTCACCGAAAACATAAATAATACCGTTAAAATGGGAAAATACGTGGAAAATTGCATTTATGAGGAAAAATTGGCAAGATCTAAGGATAGATATGAAATTAATGAGCAAATCTTGGACAAAATAAAATCTAATGATGGGATTCAAAATTTAGAATCGTTATAAATAAGTCGCCTCCCGCCCAGATTAAGAAATTTGTTGAATCGCGAGCTTGAGTGTTAATAGTGCAATGAAGTGCAAATATTTTTGTTGTGTATGTCGTTTGAATGATCTTGGGAAGAAATTATGTGAAATTTTCGTGAGAAGGGATTATCTAAAATTATGGAAGCCGCTGGTAAGGTCGTAGCATCAGATGAAATTCCCTTAGTGGCATCACCTGTAACACCATCACCGCAGAAATAGAGGATATCCCTGAGAAAGAAACTAGGTAAGGAAGTGAGAAGTAAGAAGAAACAAGATACGAAACCTACTAAACCTCAACAACAACTAGAACAAGTTAAAGACAGTGACGAAGAAGTGGAGGAAGTATAGACGGAGGAAGGCGGCGCAATATTTTTATCACCCCTACCACCATACATCATGTTGAGGAAACCAAATGCTAAACCTGTAAAAGAATCAAAAGATGTGAAGTATGGCACATTTACACCCTTGTTTTTTAAAGAAGTACCCTTTAAAGGAAAGTTTTAGGGAAAATTACGTAGCTCAAGTTCGTGGATTATGACATTAACGACAGGAAAAGGTACCCTTAGTTCACACCAACACATTATTTGAAGCAATTTCACTACCCAGACAACAGAGTGATGAGGCTAGAACCACAACAATGGGAAAATGGGGTGGCGTAGTCAGGACTGCTAAATATGCTTAACATGCTACACTTCGACAGAAGTGTAGGGAGCATAGTGTGTGTGAGGAAATTACTTGTGCTGGTGCACGATGGAAATTTATGGATGGGGAATAAGATCCCCATAGACCCTATGCTGATCTGGAGTATCAAAATATTTCCATACAAAGGACGAAACTCCGTGGAGGAGTTCGTTGGAAAGGATCAAGACCGCGCTATAACGGAAATTATGAAGAAAAAGTTTGGGCTGCTAAAAGGAAAGAGAGGTTATGATATAAATTCAATCAATGACCAAGCAATTCGCTTCACATCACACATCTTGGCTGGGAAGATTATGAGGAAACACCGTGTAAATTATCCTACGTTAGTGGTGTCACTAGTTACGCAATGTGCCAATGGTGTTCAGAAATAACTGGGCTGCATACCTATGTAAGGAGTTCCTAGATGACTACCACAAGGTCCAGGAGAAAGGTACAACTTTCCACTATGCTTTGTTGATCTTAATTATTGCTATGTTGGTGTGGAGAGAACACGAGGAGTTGCAGTTCCCTCAGGTGCCTACAGATACCTGTAAAGATGAAAGGTATGCTTCGCTATGGTTTACCACCGAAGCGTCGCGCGCACAAGAAAACAAAATATTTTTTGTACTGTACCACATGGATTTACATATGCTAATGAACCAACATCCCTGACTCTCACTGAGCTTATACGAGTAGTATAACTTTGTAGCGAAGTTCAAAGCAGACTTTCAAAAAGTGTACATATAGGCACGCAGGGATACAAAGAAGAAATTGCATGCCTTGCCATATATGGTGGTTGAAGATGATGTTGTAGTGAAAATATAGAAATGGACCGCAGAATGGATGAATCCGTTGGAGGGAGCAAGAGATAGTGTGACAAAAGAAGAGGTGGATACTTCGTAGCATGGCGAAGCCAGTGGAAAAGATAAGGAGCAGGATGAACATGAGTCAGAGGAGGAAGAGCAGCATGATGAGGGTCACCAAGATCCTCTAGAAGAGAAGAACATAGAATCAGAAAAGACACAGATAGACCTCGCTGTTGTAGAAAAAAGGTAGGCAGCGGATGAATCTACCTCAAAGAAAAAGAAGCAGAAGGCCGATATGATGAAGGATCTCATGGTCCTTACTGAAGGGGACTTAGATCAAATCAGGAACATGATATACGAAGCAAAAACAAAATCCTGGAACAAAGTAGAAGATTTCTACAATGCACTTATGACCAGTGTCACAGAGCGAATCACAAAATTGAAGATACTAGCGCAGACGGTCAGACAAACAACGCAGATAGAGGAAAGGGTTGGAGTAGAAAGGCAAATAGAGCCTATGCTTGCAGCGAGGTTGGCACAGATACCTGCAAGATTCTTACGGTTTAAATATGTCTAACTTTAACAATAGGAGAAATAATGGAAGCATGTCAACATGAACATCGCAACAGTGCCGCTACCAAGACTACACAAACTGCACTTAGAGATTATAGAGGAACTAAAGCTGAGGGAACAACATACATTGCAGATGAATATATAGGTGGAAAAAGAGCGAGCTGTGCTTTGGAAGAAGTTCGAGTAGGTGATGAAAGAAAAGGATCAAATGGCAGAGGAAAACCAGAAGATCAAGGAGGTGGTCGAAGCCACATGCAAAGAGATTCTGGACCTTGATATCCGGGAGGAAGAGCCAATAGAAGACAAGGTCGCGAAGCTCGACCTTATTGTGAAAGGGTACAAGCAAAAAATTTTCCACAATGAAATTCAAGTATGAAATGCAAATTAATGAGTTGCAAATAAAGCTGCAACAAACTACTCCACAGGAAGTACGGGACCGAAGGGAGACTGACCTAAAGACTATAATGGCCAACATCTCTGCAACATTGGAAAATTGTGGGAAATTGTTAGACGAAATTTTGAAAATTTGGACTTCAGTGCAAGAAGATCCAAATGTAGAGAAATTGCTAGAAGAAATGGAGCAAAAGTTAGAAGAAATTTGGGCATTTGCGAAGATCTTACCCATCTCACAGAGGCTTGTGAAGATCAATGAGAGTAAGGTTGTCCAGAAGAAAATTGAGGAATTGAAGAAGGAGGAGCATATTTTGATAGAGAGGACACAACCTTGGTAGGATGAGGCCCTCTAGTTATCACAGGCAGTGGATGAGAAGCTTCAGGAGCTTCGACAAAGGGAAACAATGTTGGTGCAGAAGGTTGCAGAACATGTGACAGAGGCATTATTGGAAGAATCACGCAACGTGGAAAATTAGGTGACAAAAACACTGCAACAGTTCAATTAGGCCTACAACAACATTGCAGAAAAAATCAAAGGCAAAGTAGTTGAGTGACTCAGGATGAGTTACATGTGAGTGTTGGGGGCCTGTTGGGCGTATCCCAACTTGGCCTAGATTTTGATGAAGACTCTGCATTTTGGGGAATAAAGTGCGACGTAGGGGATGCAACAGAGCACGAAGTGGAGCGCGCAGTGGAGTGAAAAATTGGAGCGCGTAGTAGATATACCTCACGGTATATGGGCTTCAGAGTGGGTCAAAGCCCCTTCCTTTTTGTTAAAAAATGTAATGTTGTAAATGATGAATTGTTTTTGACCATAATAGCTTGTATTAAGGGAGTCCATAGTATATGGACCATGGTATTGCGATGATATATCCCTCGATGTAATAGTATATATAGGGATGAATAATAAAGAAGGAAATAATAAGCCTTGAAGAATCACATCATGTATTGAATGGTTGTATCTTTGTGAATTGTGGTTTGGGAAGGAAGGTGAGGCTCTGCAACTGAGTGCACAGGGCAAGAACAATTTTTTGTACTAATTCTCTATTAGAAGCAATATTTCTTGTGGACGTAGTCCCACATTGGGATGAACCACACTAAAATCTGTGTCTTCATGTGTTTATTTGTTTATTATTTGTTGTAGCATAGCAATTGCACTTTATTTCAAGACAATGAAGTTTTTGTAGATGTATATGATATGTTTTAAGTGATGAATGTAATGTGGCAAAGTAATGTATGAATGCGAAGTAATTTATGAATGTTAAGTATCAAAAAACAAAAAAAATACCACATTTCCGCATCCCTCAAGGCTGCAGAAATCTGGTTCAACATCCTCCCATAGCCAATTCGGGTGAGATTGCAATATGCAAGTAAGACGTTGCTGAAAGGGCCAGTGATTGAGGGTTTTGTTGGTGCACAGTAAAATATTGAACATGGGTCAGCCCAACCTATGTCAATACTCCTCCTACAAAAGGGTAAGGTCTAGGTGAGGATGATGAAATTGCTCCTCTTGATGAAGGTCTAGTGATGGATATCTAAAGTTTCACTTATGATGAATTGCGAAAGAAGATTATACAGTCAAGAAGGAAGAATTTCTCGGATGACCTCATGCATCCTTTTTTTATCAAAGAGAATGTGATCGTGATGGACATCAGGAAAAATCTAGATGTTATTATCGCAACCAACTTGGCATTCGTAGTAGCCTCCAAGTCAAACATATGATATTTGATGGACATGAATAGACATATGGAAAAGAACATAGAGGCTATAAGGCAACAAATTGAACATATCCATGCAGAGTTTTATATTGTTGCTCTCGCACATGTGTACCTAGAAGAACTCAAAGCAGCCATACTTGGCGAAGTATCAACATTGGGAGAGACCATGAGGAACCTCTATAAGGAGTTGGTTACCATGCAGAAGGTAGTTGTCTGCCTGCATGACATGCAACAACAATATCGAGAGAATACAAAATATCTCAAGGTTGTTCACGCAACTATTACTGCTATGCATGAGTGGGCAATGAAGTATAGAGGTGCACATCCTGAGTTGGCCAAGAAGACAAGGCAAAAAGTTGAGGTTGAGAAGGCTAAAGTTCAGATGCTTATCCAAAGAAAAAAAACAACTTGGTACTTTCATCACCAACATTAAGTCCTCTTATGCATGGTTGTATCACAGTGTGGATTTCATGGTGAAGTCACACAAGATCCCTTCAGTCGGCACTCACAGAAGCTAAGGTAGAAATAAGGTAATACAGGAAGTGGAAGAATACTTGGACCAATTCAAGCATATCATTACCAAAGGGGACTTGGAGGTCAACAAACATGATATGAAAAAGTATATTGGTGGCATTACCAAGATCAACACCACGTTGTTCTTGTTGAAGAAGGACATGCAACTGGGTCCAAGGCCGTGTACCCAAATGAAATAGAGGCTAGAGTCTACTTCTAGCTTGATCCCATCGCAAAGTTTGAGGAAATCATCACACAATATAAATCTTGGCATCGTTATGTGACTGAAGAGCTACAAGTTGAAGCAATTGAGCTAGAGTTTCCCCAAACTCAAGCTTGACATGTTGTTTGTCCTATTAGGCTTGTTTAGTTGACTCTAGCCAATTTTGTCCTATATGGGTATTTGTAATATTTGTATTTAGATATTTTGTAAGTGGAAGTCCAAGTGTCAATTTTGGAATATGAAAGGTCATTATGTAAAAGAAAGTCAAAGATTCATGAGGGAAGTCAAAGAGTCACAAAGGGAGATGAATAGTCATCTCATAAGTTATAAATATACCCTCATAATTCATGTAAGGGGCTTTTCGTCGGTATTTTAGCTTAGGATCGAAAGCTTGGGAGCATTGTTGGGAGCCTTGGCTTCTCCTTTAGCATAGAAGGATTATCTCTCTTTGGAGGAGAAAATGTTTTCTTCATGTTCCACTATCGGGGCTACTCGTTTGTTAATTGTATATGTATGTTTGGAAATTTCACTTTCAATAAAATCTCATCATCGACACGTCTTCATGCATATGTCGTGGAAGTAGTAAGACTATTCTTGTTATGTTTACGATATGTGTTATTTCATTTACGCTAACGCTTATGAACTATTTCATTTGCCCTAGTATGAATCTTGTTGAAGGCATGCTATTATGTTATTTTGATCATGGTTATCTTGTGAGCTATATGGCAGGTTAACTTATGATTCTTTTATTGCTCATGTGTACCTTTTAAGCTAAGTACTATTACCCACTTCTAAGGGGCCCACTCTCTTTCCCTTTAATGTGATGGAACTTCTCATGCATTGCACTTGACACTTCACAAAGACCATACACTTGTTTCCGCCAAAGTTACGTATACATCATTCTATGTGGTTATTGCAGCCAAGGTACACTCTTAAAATTCACCACTTCGACAACCAGTTGTATTTTGGTTGGGTCTCCTAATCCAAACAATGTGGGGTCTAATTGGGACTTCACATCGGGGATACCCCCTGCACCTGTTGGCACCTTCCAACACCTTCAATAGGTTTTTGGCACTAGAAGGAGGGCCAGATGACAAGCTGAGCCCGTGAAGTCTGTTTGAACCTTTCTTATCTTTAAATGGCCTCTTCCCAAATCTTGACCCCGACATGTTTTTCCAGAAATACAAATATGAAAATTCCATTGGGAATAATTCAAGACTTATCAACTTTGAAGTTTGATGGTGTGGGTGGAACAACCATTCTTGAGCACGCCGATTGCTTTCTTGAATTTTGTACTTATTTGTAAATTCATTGTGAGGATATTGATTGTAGGTTTTCCATCCTTATATTCAAAGCATGCGTTAAAGAATGGTGTTACACAACGCCAACCACTTCCATTCACTCTTTCTAACATCTTGTCAAGGAGCTTCATCATGCCTTTCATAGTATGATTATGCATCTGTTTATAAAAAAACATTTGTATTAGAAAAGCCGCTGATGAATCTCTTGAATATTTTCATGATCGTTTTATTCATTTTTTTAATGAATTTTCTGAGGATAATATCGATTGGAATTTTATGAACAAGAAGTTCAAGTATCTTTTTCACATTTCTTTGAATCCATCAGAATATGAATCTTTCGAAAGTCTCCAAACATATACTGGCCATGGAGCTCTTAAATATGTGAGAGGAGAAGTTTTCGTTTCGAGAGACTCTTTGTCTTCTCCTCATCACACAACTCCATGTACACAGGTTGAGGTTGGAGAACTTGAAAATCAATTTGTTGATCTACCACCATCTTCTGCCACCCCACATGTTCAAAATTTTAATGCAAGTTTCAATTGCGAATCTGATTCGACCAGTCATATTCCTTCTTCTCATTCTCCATCTGTTGTCTTTTTTGATCCTCCTTTAAGTTGTCACAACAACCTGTTATAATTGCTTCTTCTAATTTTCAAAAGGATCGAGTTTAGGATGGAGTCAATGTTAACCTAGAAACTTGAGATATCATTCATGATGACTATGTGTGGGACTTTTATTCTGAACAAGCATTTGCGATGAAAGATGATTTTTATTCTATCTCACCTTTCCCTCATTATCCCTACATCTTTCATGAGTCTATCACAACCATCACATATTTCAATGAGTCAGTCTTTCAGAATGTTAATTTTGATTGCAGTATGGAATGGTGTAATGTTGGTTTTACATCTAAATAGGTTGAGGAAAGATCTTCCCTTTGTGACCTCTCCCATCCGTCATCCAATCAATTTCCAAAAACAAAGAGTGAAATCTCTTGTTTTTGATCACCCCCTCTTTACGATTCATAAGATCTTGAGGATTCTATTCTTTTAAACAAAGACAATTTTGACCATGGTTGTCTTGATCTATTCATTGATTCACCTAATAATGACTTTGTACCTTCCACTATAGATTACTCTAAGCCACTCGTCTTCGATGATATATCTTCCGATACCTTGGAATTACCTGTAGCTGTCGAGGAACTTCAACCCGTGCTGATGGTTATGTCATGTTCTCACAGTCTTGATGTTAGTCCCAAGCATGATTAGGTTGATACTCTTTCTTTGAAGAATCCTCACCATCAGATCGCAAAAGCTGAAAATCAATCTATCTCCCAATCTTCAGATCCTTCACCCATTTTTCACGATCTTATTGCTCAATCGTTGGAGGAATCATACCTGGTAACCCTGTTTGTGAAACACAAGTTTTTCACTCTCTTTATGTTTACAAATTTTGAAGGTCCAGAAGAATGTTTTAGGTTAACGATTTGTGGTGATGTGCGCAGTCATCATAATGCATTAGCAGATTGTTTAGAATGTGCTTTCTTATTGTACTTTTATGCTTGCACTTTTTGTCTTCGAATGTTGGAGCATGTCGTGTTTTATCTTTCTTGTCATCTACTATTCTTGATGATCTTTCTTGCTGTTGATTCCCTCACTCATATAAGCTAGTTAATGCTTCGATGGTTACATTGGAACTTTCATTTTAGGTAAGATTATCCTATCCCTTGTTATTTTAACAGTAGGGTAGTTTAGTTTAGTTGTTTTCTTTTTCTTTTCTTTTGTCTCGCCCTTTCTTTCTTTTCCATTGCAATAAAGTTTCACATGAGACCGTGTTTAGATTCCGAAGCGAGCATGACAAAGTTCAAGAGGACATTGCATGACTGTCAATGCTTAGCTTTCTGTTTATTCTTTCTCTTTCCGTGGACCTTGTATCTTTTAGTCGATGATACCTGGATGGAAAATACATTCTTTCTCGGAGATAACCTTAGTGGAATTGCGACACTTGAATCTTTAACTTGTACCCTCTTCTATAATTGGTTTCGTATGTTTGATTGGTTATATCTTGTCAACTAAGTCAAGTAGAGTAAGGAGGGGAGGAAACTTAAACAAGTGGACTATATTTTAGAGGTGTATAAATATTCTTCTCTGAAGGAACCTCTTATGCTCTCAATATTTCAGGATCCCTCTTCCACCCCATGAAATCAATAAGTGTCAATGCACAGTTCTATTAATAAAATATAAAAAATGAATAAGGGGTGAAAGAAGAGAAAGTCTTCCTACGTAGGGAGTTGAAGCAAAGAACTCCGCCAGGGTACTGTCTAGGCTCGATGGAAGTGGAGTAATGATTATGTTTCTGAAGTGACTCCATTGGGGTACTGTCCAGGCCTGTTGGTAGTAGAGCAACACCTGAGATGAAAACCAAGACTCTAATAATCCTCTTCCACTTGTGTATCTATATACTCCTCATCCCTAATCAAAACAACTAAGTTTGACTTGCTTTGTTAGTGTGTCATCAATGAAGAGAATGATGGGACTATATCTCTAACTTAAGAAAAGTAAAGAATTTGTGGTAATCAACGAAAGGAAAAACACTTACTGAAGATTTAGACCTGGTTTACAAGAGTTAAGACCCATTCAGAGAGCTAGAGTTCTACCAGTGTGTCGCCAAGTGTTGTGTCTAAATTTTTTCCCATGCCTTAATTTTGGAGACTACCTTCTTTCCACAAAGAACCAGCTTTCACTATTGTCAAGTATTCCTTCTAAAGACTTATCTTTGGATGAAGTGCTTGGGATGAATTGATTTGACCTTAACTAAGCATTTCCTAACACAAGCCATATATTGACCTGATCTTGCACCTACTACCAATCTTCCCTCTTGGAACTGTGCAATCCACTATCTCTTGAAGCTACGCTAGGCCTTGAGGATCACTATTGCGTAATCCTTGAAGACAGACAACCCTTGAGCATAGAAATTGCGCTGAGCCTCCTCCTGCAATCACAAACTGCACAATTCATTGAGGCGGTGAATAATGCAATCCCTTGTTGCTGGGAATTACGCAGTCCTTTCTACCAGTGTGAATAGGCAGTTTCCCAGAAAAATCTAAGTTTCCATGCCTATAAAATAGGGAGTGCATAATTAATTTCTAGAAAGTGGCACTAAGTTGTTAATTTTGATCTTAATATAAGTGGCGCTTTTTCCTTGATTTTAGGAATGCATATAATAAACCCTAACCTGACTATATATATATAATAGATGCCCCTAGAGATTATTTACACATTCAATCTTGGAGCTCTAACCTTCCCAACGAGATCAAATAGATTTCAGATAAGTTTGCGGTGTTTTTCTAGGTAAGTTTTGCATGCGTTTATTTTTGTTACTTTTTCTGTCGCTTTTGCTTTTATGAGTGTTTTTTTGCCTATTTATTTTCATGGTAGATAATGTTTTAACTATTATTAGCTTGTAAAAGTGTTGGTTTGGTCTATCATTCACATTTTGTAAGTGTCACATCAACTTCTTTCTTTTCATCTACTAGCAGTCGCCACTGTGGGGTCACTTTGTACATGTTCATTTTTCCTTTTGCATGTTTGTTTCCGACACTTAGTTTTCACTGATTTAACTTCCCCTAAGCCTAATCTACATTCCTTCCTGCCACAATGCTGATATCTGCCCCTTTTATCTCTCCTTCGTGGGCAAATCTGCGCAATCTTAGTAAGCAATTACCTCTCACAGCTACGCAATTCACATTCTCAAGTTTCATGCTTGGCCTCTGAGACTACACAATGTGCAATCGCTAGCTAACCCAATTGCGTATTGTGCAATTCCAGGACTCAAGCCTCAGCCCTGGCCACTAAGACTGTGCAATGCGCAATATCTTCCCTTAACCTACCCAACTGAGGCTGTGCATTATGTAGTCTCAATAATCTATCTCACCCCTTGCATGCTGAGACTTTGCAATGCATAGTTCATGAGCCTAGAATGTCACCTTCAACCTATAAATTGTGCAAACCCTCCCTTTAGTTACTGAGTTGATGCTTTTATCTTACTGAATGAACTGATTTACTTGAGCTGATTTGTATTTTCCATGAGTGCATATTGTGATACATGTATTGCAACTTTTTGAGATTATCTCTTTCATTGGTTGTTGTAATCATGCGACTGGAGAGATCTGCCTCAAAAGACACCACAAAGAGTAGAAGCAACGAAGTAGTTGAGAGTACCCATGTCACCATGCCAGTTATATCAGACACTCAACTCTTCATTGAGAAAAAATCATATATAAAATGGCACAAAGTAAAATATGCATTCATGACAACTAGTTACAAAGTATATCTTGAAGACATACAAGTTTATATCAATGTCCAGAAATTAGGGTTGCATAAGATTGCATGCAGGTTCCCAATCTTCCCTTGCACATACATTATCAAGTGGATCATTTCACACATGAATGCAAAGAGCATGATCCTCAACAGTGTTAGTGGACAAAGGCTTTCCTCATTCATGGCACATGACTATCAGTTGATATATCATTTTCCCTTGCCAGAAGTTTACATGGATTCTCACTTCTACACAGCTACTAGTTACCTGAGCACTAAATATGTCATCAAAGGTTGTTTGAAAGATCCATCCAAATTCCGCCAGACACCCAACAACACTTAGAATACCAAATCTCTCAAAAAAGCATTCCAATACTTGATAGTTCTATGTTGTAGGATTTATGGTCAAAAGAGTACTAAGATCGTTCCCAAAGGTTGGGCATTTTTACTGCATCATGTTGTGAAGGAAGGAAATAATTAAATTGGTTGGATTTGTTGGCCCAATAGTTAAAAATCCATGTGACTAATTCCAAGAACCCTCCTAAGGGAAAGCAACCCAAGTTCTATATGTTCGCTTACTTGCTGGATGCGATATGTGCTCATAATTCTTTTCTCAACATGAGATGGACATGGACACCAAAGGAGCCTGTTGTACACATTTAATGCAAGTTTCTTTTAGTGTGTAGCTACAGAGGAATCATGGAAAATTTGAATGATAACTTCCTCATAGTGTTGTATAAGAAGATATTTGAGGAAGAGCCACCTTGCATGTCCCATGAGGTGGTGGAAGCAGTAGAAGAACTTGCCGACTAGTTTGCCTCATCAGATGACACTTACCTTAGGGTGTTCAGTGGTAAGAAATATTATCATCTGCTACTGAGGTATGCCACTTACAAATTATGCATGTAGGAAGTAGCTTATCATTTTTCTACAAGTTTTTCAAGAGTCTTACAGAGGAAGACGCAAGCACCTTGGACCACTCTTCCTTCGTAGATTGGATCGTACAAGAGTAATAATCTGAAGGTTGCGGAGACCGAGGATAAAGAGTTAGAGATTCAGGTTCAGTCTTCTGGAATACCACTCGTACAATCCTAGGAGTGTTTGCAAGAAACACTATGCAAAGAAACATTTCATTTGGCTAAGTGGGATTTATTCCAGACTAGAGGAGGAAGAGATAAATAATTGTTATAATGCCTACAAGCTCCACTCACCAGTCAGCTTTGTAGGTACATCACAAGTAACTCCTCAGTAAGAATACACTCTGGAAGAAGAACCATCAAAAATTCTAAACCTAGTGCGTGAAAAGGGTAAAAGGAAGGTTGTGCACAATCCGACAGAAGAGCATAACCACAAACTCAAAGCAGATCCAATCATCTTGAAAGCGACTATAGAAACAGAAAAAAGGAGGAAGCAGAAGAAGCAGGAGGAAGAATTAAGGTAGAAGGAGGAACAAGAACATAAAGAACAAGAATAGAGGTAGAGACAGGAAGAAGAAAGGTAGATAAAAGAAGAGGAAGAAACAATACAAAAATAAGCTGAAGAAGAAGAACAAAATCAACTACTTGAAGAAGAAAGAAAGTAGTTTCAAGACAAAGAAATTGCCCAGGAAATCAAAGACTTGATAGTGATACAAGACATGGAGGTAGAGCTAGAGCAGTAGAATCAGGATGTTGATCTCATGCCTTGCACACAACAAATCACCACTTAGTCTCCCCCTCCTCCTATAAAAGGGAAAGTTCTAGGTGAGGAAGAGGAAATTACTCCTCTTGATGAAGGTCCGATGATGGATATCTATAGTTTAACTTATGATGAGATATAAAAGAAGATATTACAAGCAAGAAAGAAGCATTTCCTGGATGAACTCACACATCCTTCTTTTATCAAAGAGAAGGTGATCGTGATGGACACCAGAAAAATCCAGAAGCTATTGTTGTAACCAACTTGGCCTTTGTAGGAGCCTCCAAGTCAAACACAAAATATTTGATGGCCGAGAAGAAAGATGGAAAAGAACTTAGAGGCTGCAAGGCAACAAATTGAAGAACTCCAGGCAAAGGTTCATAAAGTTGCTTTCGCGTAGGTGTACCTAGAAGAACTCAAAACAACCATTCCTGGCGAAGTATCAGATTTGGGAGAGACCGTGAGGAACCTCTATGAGGAATTGGTAACCTTGCACAAAGAAGTTGTTTGCATGCACGACATGTATCAAAAATCTCAAGAGAATACAAAATATCTCAAGGTTGTTCATGCAACTATTATTGTTGTGCATGAGTGGGGAATGCAGTATAAAGGTGCACCTCTTAAGTTGGTGAAGAAGACAAGGCAACAAGTTGAGTTGGAGAAGGCTAAAGTTCAGATGCCTATCCAAAGAAACAAAAAACTCTACACTTTCATCACTAGCATTCAATCCTCTTATGCACTATTATATCACAGTGTGGATTTCATGGTGAAGTCACATAAGAACCCTTCAGTTGGTGCACTCACAAAAGCTAAAGGCAGAAATAAGGTCAGATAGGAAATGGAAGAATACTTGGACCAATTCAAGCAGATCGCTACCAAAGGGGACCTGAAGGTCAACAAACATGATATGCAAAATTATATTGGTGGCCCTGCCAAGATCAACACCATGTTGTTCTTGTTGAAGAAGGAAACACAAACTGGCTCCAAGACTGTGTACCCAAATGAAATGGAGGCTAAAGTTCGCTTCTAGCCTGATCCCACCACAAAGTTTGAGGAAATCATCACACAATATAAAGCTTAGCATTGATATGTGAATAAAGATCTAAAGTTGAAGCAGTTCAGCTAGAGTTTCCCCAAGATCAAGCTTGACATGTTGTTTGTCCTATTAGGCTTGTTTATTTGACTCTACCCAATTTTGTCCTATATGGGTATTTGTAATATTTCTATTTATGTATTCTGTAAGTGAAAGTCCAAGTGTCAATTTTGGAATATGAAAGGCCATTATGTAAAAGGAAGTTAAAGAGTCATGAGGGAAGTCAAAGAGTCACAAAGGGAGATGAATAGTCATCTCATATGTTATAAATATACCCTCATAATTCATGTAAGGGGTTTTTGGCTGGTCTTTTGGCTTAGGATCAAAAGCTTGGGAGCATTGTTTAAAGCCTTGGCTTCTCCTTTAGCATAGAAGGATTATCTCCCTTTGGAGGAGAAAGTGTTGACTTCATGTTTTAATATTGGGGCTAGTGGTTTGTCAATTGTATATGTATGTTTGGAACTTTCACTTTTAATAAAATCTCAGAGTCGACATGTCTTCATGCATATGGTGTCGATGTAGTAAGACTATTCTTGTTATGCTTACAATATGTGTTATTTCATTTATGTAAACGCTTATGAACTATCTCGTTTTCATTAGTATGAATATTTATGAATGCGTTATGTTATGTTATTTCGGTCATGGTTATCTTGTGAACTAATTTACAGGTTAACTTATGATTCTTTCACTGCTCGTGTGTCCTTTTTAAGCTAATCACTGTTGGGCCTTGAAATTGTCATTCACTTCCATTACATTTTCACTTATATTTCCATATTGTCACCTTCACTCCACCTCTATTTCATTACATTTACCTCACCATTGTCATTATTGGGTCACATTTATGTTTTTCCAAACTTTATTAATTCTTAGCATTTTTAAGTGAATTTATGGTTAAAAATTAGAAAATAATGTGCATATGCTTATACCTAACAAGTGGGATGAGATTATTGACATGTGTAGGTCAAAAGGAAGCTTCTAAAAAACCCTTATGTGGCCTCCTAAGGCCAAATTCTAATTTGAATGGAGAAGATCATGGGATCATGAGGATATGTGTTTCATTTCCTATTTGTATTGAAATTCTAAGAAGACATGTGTCTTATAATTTCCTATTTTGATTATAACTCTATAGATATAGGGAGAGATTCATGGACTCTAATTAATGAGATAGCTTCTCATCTTTTTCTATAAATAGGGGAAGTTTTCTCCTATCATTTTTATGTGTAAAATTGGAGTTATGCTCAAGCTTTGAATACAGAATTAGATTGTGGCACCTTACTCATGAATGTTCCTTCATTTTGACTTGGTTTTTCTTACATATGGAGCATCTCGATTTACCATCTCTCACACTTTTAGATCAACTACCTAAAATGTGTGAGATTTAATTGCTTTTATAGATTAAAGTTCATTTGCTTTCTTAGTATTAGTTTTAGAATGACTGTGTAATCTTTGCTTTTCTAAAAACATTTCAATAGGAAAGATTTATTTATTTTCCAATTGGATTAAGTTTGAGGCAAGAGCTCATAGTTATTTAGTTTCCTTTCATGTTCTGTTATTTACTTTCTTAGATCAAACTATCAATTCATTGTATAATTGAATAAAAGATCAGGCCAAGAAGGTGACTTCAAATTGGGTGATTGAATGTTCAACCTATGCAATCATTGAGCTTTACTTTTTCGTGCTTTTACATTTGCTTTTAAGATCCTCATTTAATTGCATTAACTAATATTCCTAAAGATCATTCTAAGAAATTGATTTAATCATATTTCAAGATTGAATGGTTGAATATTTAATACATGCAATTATTGAGTTATTTTCTGCACACTTTACTTGCTTTTCTAGGACATTAGAAGTTAAAGTATAGATAGTTGCTTACACATCATCTCAAGAAGGTAACACTTCATAATTGAATGCTGGAGTAATTAAGTATACATTAGTTGTTTTTTCTTACATGCTTTGAAATGCTTTCTTAGATTAAATTTTCAATTTCTGTAAGTGTGAAATGCTTTCTTAGATTAAATTTTCAATTTCTGTAAGTGTGAAATGCTTTCTTAGATTAAATTTTCAATTTTTAATTATTAGATGAATTGGTTTTTGTTATTTTGTAGTTAGATTGATCTAAACTAAAAGACAATTTCTAGCACATAAAATGCACGCATGCTTCACAAGTTTATGAAACCTCGGGGTTGACAAATTAAATGACAGGCAATCACTTTGCCCCAACAATTACTATTACCCGCTTCTAAGGGTTCGACTCTCTTTCCCTTTGATGTGATGCAAATTCTCATGCATTGCACTTGACACTTCAAAAAGACCATATAGTCATTTCCACCAAAGTTACACATACATCATTCTATGCAGTTATTGCAGCCAAGGCACACTCTTAAAACCCACCACTTGGGTAACTGACCGTATTCTAGTTGGGGATGCTACTCCAAATGGCGTGGGGTCTAATTGGGACTTCACATTGGGGGGACCCCTTGCACCTATTGGTGAATTCCAACACCATCAATAGGATGATCTTGAATCTTAGCACTTTCCTTAGCAATTATTTGCCATACAGTAGGATGAAGGGTGTGTTGAGGTCTAAAACATTTGTTTTGTAGTGATATCTATATCTATATATATATATATATATATATATATATATATTAAGAAAATATGTAGGGACATGCATATTAGAATGGGAACATTTATGATGTAGGCTTGTGTTGGAGCCTATTTTAACTTTGAAGGCCTAGTTTGAGAGAAAGGACCTGAGTAAAGCATATTTTATCTTGTTAAAAGGCTTCTTTCTCCATCTAACCTCATTAATAAAAGTGAATCTTTCTTTTTGGGAGCTTGGTATTTTGGTCCCTTGGTATCCTCTATCTCATTGTTTAAAAGGGAGAGCTAACCTACTAACTCACTAACTTGGTCCTCTTGCATTTGCATTTCTAATATAGTTTAATTGCATTTACATTATAATTGTATTTCTAACTTGCATTTCCTTGCATTGCTAATTGGTCCTAGCTGCACTTGAAAAACTTATTGTCTTGTTTCATTTGCAATTATGATCTAAGTAGTCTCTTTAATCACAGTTATAAATCTTATCTGCGATTTAACAATTGTGAGATATTTATAAATTTCTTTCATGTTCAGCTATCTAAATAAGTGAGAACATCTAATAAAAACACTATTACCTAAATACATAGTGGGATTTGCTCTCATATATGAGCATCTATTAATGCTACTATTTCATTAAGATAATTTCTTATTGTTCCGTCAAGCATTGTTATTTTCTAGAAATATTGTATTTTTGAAATTCTTATCTCATTTGTGATTGCAAAGACATTGGAATTAATTCCCTTTAAAGCAATTTTGATATCATTGTCTCATTTGAAGCAATTGCATCTTCATCCTAAAATTTAGCCTTACATCCTAAAAAATTTACTTCCAAACCTAAGCTTGGTTGATAAAAAGTTTTAGGGCCACATTCTTCATCTAATTTGTGACGGTAGACGCTCATTCACGGTTAACACAGGTGACCTTGCAGTCGCCAGGTCCAGAGTCCCTGTAGCGATAGAGGCACTTGGTTAGTTAGAAGTAAGGGGAGGTATCGTTAATAAAGCCCTAAATTTCTTTCTTAGACCTTCTCTCTACAACTTGTGTTTGTGGATAACTTCAAAACAAGAGGGATTCATCTAGACTAGGCATTTAACTAAGAGTAACCAAGATCTTGCATTCCACCTGGTTTAGTTTTGCATTCCACCCTTATAACTTTTCATCTCTCGTGACATAACTATCATTGTGGGTATTATATCTTCCTTGCAATATTGTTTTGTTTTTTTTGCTTAAATGAGTGTCGGACCTTCTATTCATATTTAAAAAACCAAAACCATATTACATTATGTACACAAGAGAAGCAAGCCACCTCAAGCCTAAGAAACCGCGCCTAGGGCCCACTGTCCGGGCTTTGGGCCCACAAAACCTTACGTTGGAACCGCTCGATCTAACATCGAACATCACGACCGTCTGATCTGTCATCAGAGATCCGATGGTCTAGAGCGATATCAGAATGCTAATGAGCTCACTCTCTATCTCATAAATCGGACCCGATAATCCTTTAGAGACCATTCTATAGAAATTTAGGGTCCGATTTGGCTGAAAACCCTTGCGCTTGTTGTCTACCTGATATCCACTAGATTCAACCGAATAATGCTTTCTGTGTAACTCGCTCAATGTTTAACCTTGCTACCGGACCCGAAGTCAAATAAAGTAGCTGTTAAAGATGATTTCGGGTCTGTTTGGTTTGATAACCTCCTTGCTATTTGCCTCGTGAAATTTCTAAGATTGCTTCTGTTTCTCCTATTTGCTCGCACTTTAACTAAGTTCCCTGCATAGTCAATAAAAAGGTAATTTGTTGAATAATTACCCTCCATGCAAATACTTGTACTATCAAACGCGATCTGCACGAGAACCTAATTTTTAAAGAGCTCCGGGCTCAGATTCCTGCCGAAAGGACCAGACATTCTTTTCCCAACTTCCCTGACCTGCTACATCTAAGGAACTAACATTCAACTGTCTCCTGAGTTCTGCAACCTGCTAGCATTTCCTGCTCTGATATAGCTCCTAGTCCGCGTTCGCATGTCTGAGACACTCTTCCCTCAATCTACCCTAGGGGGTTTCTATCCATTTATATTTATTGTTGCTTTTAGTACATAGTACTCCTTTATTAGCTAATATGTCCGCTAATTTGTTGGCTGTTCGGTGCACATGAGTGAAACTCAGGCTTCTCATAATCTGCAGATTGAAATGAATCCTTTGGTAGACTTACAACAGCCTCCAGTGTCTTGAAACTTTTTCCGGAGCTGAGCCATAGCTAATTTTCTTGATCGAATTGATAATCAATTCGGAATCAGCTTCAATTAAAATGTTTTGAAGATTAGCGACCCTCAGGATTTCTAAGCACTGCTCAAGGGCCATGAGCTCTGCCATATTATTTGTGGCTTCCCCAAGTTACTATGAAAGATGATTTTTATGCACCCCTTCTCATCCCTTATCACTCCTCCGTAACCAGCCATGCCTGGGTTTCCTTTTGAGGCTCCATCTATATTGCATTTCAAAAAACCTTGAGGGGGAGGTTGCCATAAATCCTTATCATCAAATATATGATTTGCATTTTTGTTTTTTCCTTGTGGGATAAGCCCCTGCATACCCAATTGTAGTAGAATCTGCATATCAATATTTGTAGGATTGTTATCAGGGGGGTTTTTAATGAGGATTCCTACCATCTCATTGAGTTGTCTTAAGATCTGTGCCATGATGCTTTTGGGAGAACCATTTCTGTTTTTGAATACTCTGTTGTTGCGTTCCTTCCAGACATCCTAGATAAGAAAGCCTAGAGCTAAAGCCCAAGCTTTGTTGACTGTTTCATTATCAGAGAAAATTTTCCTCCACTTCTTTAAGGTGTCGGTAATGCTACCCCTGTCCCTGTCAGTTTGTCTGAAAATTAAAGCAATCCAATCCCATAATGTGGATGTGAAAGGGCAGAGGTTGAGAAGGTGATCCATAGTTTCTTCTTGTAATTCACATAGCTGGCATTTGGAAGGACCAGATACCCCTATTTTCCTAAGGTTTTCCCAGGTTAGAATCTTTCTGTGCTGCACTAACAACATGAACAATTTGACTTTCATCCAGCTTTGGTTCTGCCATAGGTCCTTCCATACCTTATCTAGGTTTTTAAAGTCAAGTCCAAGGGCAATGCGCTTGGCCTCTTTGAGGTTAAAGGTGCCTTCATTGTTATTGCCCCATCTGAGCTGGTCTGAATCTTCTGAAACCAGAATTTTCCTCTATTCCAGGATGGCTGTTAGAGCTTCTACCTGCACCTTCAAGGGGGAGTTATCACCATAAACCAGATTCTTCCATGTCCTCCATTTTCCTTCACTATTTTCCTGATCCCAAAATTCATTTACTCTGAGTAACCTTTTGTTGTTAGTATCATTCTTAAGATTTGCAAATTCTTCTCTTGACAACTTAGGTTCCGGTTGCCACATGTCCTCCCAAAACCAAGCAAGGTTTCCATCTCTTATTTCCCAGAAAACTCTGTTTTTGAACAATGGATCTATTCTCCCAAGCTTTGTTCCAAATGTGGGAGCCTTTGATGATCCCAGACATTCTGATGTGATCCCTATCTTACCAATTGTTTGCATATTTCTATTTCCAAATTTGGGCCCAAGGTGAAGCTGAATATTTTAGCCATCTCCACCATAGTTTTTCCCCCAACACTTTGTTTATCACCTCAGGATCATCCAGTTCCAAACCTCCATGTGTCTTAGGTTTACAGATTTTTTCCCAGGCTACCAAGGCCCATTTTTTTTTCTTCCCCTTTACCCCAAAGAAAATATCTTTGGATATTTCTGCAAAGTTGCATTACTCCTTTAGGAGCAGGTAGGGCTAAAAACATAAATTTGGGGACAGTTTGTAGGACAGCCTTTGTGAGCACTAGTCGTCCTGCTAAGTTCAAAGACTTATTTGTCCATTTTCGTACTTTATCCTGTAGCTTATTAATCATAGGCTCCCAGACCGTCTTGCTCAAGGGTTTTTCTGTTAGCGGTACTCCCAGATATTTGGAAGGCAGCATATCTCTCTGAAAGCCTAGAATTTTGGATACATTTCTCTAAATAGCAATGTCAGTATTAAAAAATAAAATCTTTGATTTAGAGAGGCTTACCTCTGTACCTGCAACCATTGCAAAGTCTTTCAAGATTCGTTTGTAGGCTAAAGCTTCCCTCACTGTAGGTGTACCCTGTAGCATAGTATCATCCACAAATTGTTGATGGGTCAATGCATTTCCATTCATGGTGAGTTTGAGACCCTGGATTTTGCCTTCTGCTTTGGCGGACTTGATAGCTAGGCCAAGCCCTTCCATCATGAGAATAAAGAGGAAGGGAGAAAGGGGATCTCCTTGTCTGAGACCTCTCGAAGGATTAAAGGGCTTGGATGGTGAACCATTTAATAGGATTGAGAAACTAGAGGAAGTTACCAGGGCCATTACCCATCTTACCCAGTCATGGTAAAATCCATAAGCTATAAGAACTTTCCTTATATAGGCCCAATTTAGCTTATCATAAGCCTTTTCTAGGTCAAGTTGCATAATCATTCCTGCCTGCCTATTACTTATAAGTGAGTGAACCACCTCGTGTGCTTGAATGATGTTGTTGAGAATTTGTCTGCCTTCCACATACCCAGTTTGCTCTTCAGATACGAGAGTTGGTAGAAGTGGTTTAAGCCTGTTGGCAATTATTTTGGAAATTATTTTGTACACCACATTGCATAATGCTATTGGTCTGAATCTGTCTGGTGTCATAGCATTAACCTGTTTTGGAATCAAGGATATGAAAGATGTATTGAGCGCCTTCAAAACAGTTCTATCCTTCCTAGAGTTTTCCACCACATTGAGGATATCCTGCTTGACTATTCCCCAACATGCTTTAAAGAAGTCGACATTGAAACCATCTGGACCTGGTGCTTTCCCATTTTGCATTTCTTTGATGACTTTGTTGACCTCCTCTTCATTCACAGGCCTGTTTAGATTATGATTGTCTTCTCTTGTCACAAGCTTAGGAATGTGCTTAGTGAAATCATTGATGTAGTGTGATCTGTCTAAGAGAGGCTCCTCTGCTATGCCTTGGAAATGTTGAACCAACGCAACTTCTATTTCTTTATGGGTATTGAGTTGATTTCCTTGAGAATCCTTGATTATTGAGATCCTGTTATGAGACCTGTGATCCATGGTGGATTTGTGAAAAAACCTAGTGTTCCTATCTCCTTATTTTAACCATTGTACTCTTGATTTCTGTTTCCAGAATATCTCCTCTTGTTTGCATAATTCTTCCCATTCCTGTTGATGGTTATCAGCTTGTTCCTTTTTTCCTCGTTGAAGCCTTCTGTAATGAGGATCTGATTAATGTCCTGTAACTTCCGTTCAACAACTTTTTTGGCTACAAAAATGTTGCCAAACTCATTTTTATTCCACTCTTTAAGCCTGATTTTGATATGTTTCAATATTTTATGTAGGAGGAACATTTTAGTGCCCTGAACCTGCATATCCTCTTTCCACCATTTTTCAATATTGTTGATAAAGTCCAGATGGGTGAGCCAAATGTTTTCAAACCTGAAAGGTCTGTTTTTTGGAGTTCCTATAAAGGACGCTTCAAGTTGAACAGGCCAATGATCTGAACCACCAAAAGGAAGTATCATGGCTGATAAATCAGGGCCTGATAGAATAAGGTCCTCCAAGATAATGAATCTGTCTAGTTTTGAGGCCACTTGGGACTCTCCTCCCCTTTTTTATTCCAGGTAAAGATGCCATTGCTGGTTTCTGTGTCTATTAGCCTCAAATTGTTTATAAAATTATGAAATGCTGTGGAGTCTCTGCCTAGTGATCTAGTTCCACCTTTCTTTTTCGACAGGGATCTGATCATGTTAAAGTCCCCTCCCAAAATCTAGGGGATGCCCAAATGTCTGTCTCTTAGATCCTCCAGTGAGGTAAGCAGCTTGAGTTTATCTTCGGGCTTCTGAGGACCATAAAAATTTGTGATTAAATAAACTTCCCTGTCCCCCAAGGGTTGAATCACCATTGATAAATAGTTCCTAGATGCTTCAGCATCAAGGATTCCTAGTTTCTGAGGGTTCCAAAGTGTGAGAATTCCTCCTGCTGTTTTGTCTGCTTTAAATTCTAGATATTCATATTTAGTCAGCCATTTGCTATGTATTTCTCTTATTTTTTCTACTGAACATTTTGTTTCCTGTATGAAAATCATATCTAGTTTTTCTTCTTTCATTCTATTGCTAAGATTCCTTTGCTTCCTCTTACTCCCTAGACCCCTAATATTCCATGTTGTGAGCTTCATTAAGAAAGGTTTGTAAAAGAGTAACTGGTAAGGTCTTTCATCTTACCTGAATCAATCATAAGTTTTCCACACTCTATCAGCAGATCATTTTGTTTTTTCCTACCTCTTTTCCTACCTGGGTTCCTAGGAGTTAGTCCCGAACTAGCTTTCATAGTTTTCACCCCTTCTTTTCACTGACTATCATGGTTTCTTTTGACTCCCGAGCCTTTTTCCTGCGTTCTCCATAGGAAAAACTGTTGCACTCTATTGAACTCCTCTTGTGGTAGCGAATCCATTCCCTTGGTGGTTCCCTGCTCCAGAAATTTTTCCAGATCTAGATGCTCCCTGTCAAGAATATCCTGTAGTTCATGATCCGCTGTTCCCACTTCACTCAGGGTCATCTCCTGGCCCCTATCAAGTTCCATAGTGTTCAACAGTTCCTCCTTTTGCTGGTTGTTGTCATGGATGTCCTCCATACTCTCTCCCATTTCTTTCTCCACTGGGCTGCCTTCCAGAGTCTGATTAGCTTTATCATGCTCCTCTTCTTCTTCTAGTACCTTGTACCTATTCTGACTTGGCTGCTTTTCCTCATTGATTTTCTTTTGGTACTTTCTCCCTCCTTTACCTCTATTCCCCACTTTGTTAAAGCTATCAGTTTCTTTCCCTGAGGTAGCTTTGGTTCTGCTTTCTATTTTGTTTAAGGGGCAATCCCTGAATAGATGCCCATGTTCATGGCATTTGCGACATCTGAAAGGAACATGCTCATAGTCAACCGCTTGAACCCATTCTTCATAAAAAACTTCTAGAATTACTTCATTTGGTAGAGCTCCCGAGAGGTCCATCTCTATACATATACGTGCAAAGGAGGTATAATTTCCCATCCTAGTGGCCTCTGATATTTTGGCAAAATTCCCTAGTTTATTTCCTATTTCTTTTAATGACTCAGGCTGCCAATAATCCAGAGGTAAGGAGTAGAGCCTTACCCAAACCGGGACCGAAGTGAAAGTCTCACGCTCCGGGACAAAATTCATTACCCAAGGTCTCATATAGAGGCCTGCAACAACATAGAAGTAGGGCAATCCTTCAAACACCCTGTCTTTATCTTCAATTTTAGTGAAAACTACAATGAAGAAACCCTTAGATACACGGTGTAGATCTATATCCCCCTTAGGTTTCTAATGATTCCTTATCCATGCTTGTAAAGCTTTCTCCGTAGGCCATAACCCCATGAATTTACAAATGATTGCATATGTGGCCATGTGTTCCCTATGTGCCTGTAGTGCTGGATCACTTAACACCACTCTGGGTATGATCGTAGCCCTAGGCTTATACGGTCCAGTTTGATTTTTGGTGTTTGACTTTTGATTTTCTCCTTCTATTCGTTTTTCTCTTTTGGTTCTTCCTGCGGCTCTTCCTGCTCTTGTGTACCTATGTTGTCCTATTTTCCTCCTCCTAAAATTCCAGTTTCTGCCTCTTGAGGTTTCTTGAATCATTGGAGACTGCCTAACTGTAGGAGGGAGTTGAACTCCCCCCCTCTTGCCTCTCCATGGCACCCAACACTCAACTTTTGCTGCAAACCCTAGCTCAGTCCTTCTCCGTCTTGTCTCTCCTTCTCCTATATACAAATGATTTTCTCACCGAGTATCTTGCAATATTGTATTGTTGTTTTGTACTCATCTTTGATTATATTTCTCATTGTCTATTTACATTGCCATTATTGTCTTAAGCATTTTCTTGAAAGTACAAGCTATTTTTGTTGTGCAAGTTATTTTTATCTGCTCATATTTGATATTGTGCCATTTCTAACACTTCTTGCAACATTGTTGTTATTGTAACTTGAACATCTATTTAGTCTCTAAATTTCCATTGAGAATTGTTAAGGCATTGGTCTATCACCTTTACATATTATATCTGCCTCATTTGATCTTAATTGAAATCCATTTTAAAACATTGCTTATAAACTCTTAAACTTTCTCTATTTAATAATCAAGTTGCAATAATAACAATTGCCTTGCCCTCATATCTCCTAGACTTGTTGTTCCAACAAGTTTCATCCTTTAGTTTTCACCTTTTAGGGACTACCCCCCTTGACTTAGCTAGGAGAAAGTCTAAATAGAGTGAATAGGGATTAGAGTGACAACCCCTGTTCTGAGCATTGCACCTTAGGTGTACACTTTAGGCGACAACATTTTTTTCAAACCAAGCCTTTGAAGTTTTTGCAATGTTACATGGGGGGCACGTTCTCGAGGGTAGGAGACATGTTCCCTACACTCCCCACACTCCTAGGACATGGGTACTTCAAGCAAGACATTCCCCACATCCAACCTCATGAGACTTCATATGGAGAAAGTAGACTTTCATATCTCATTCATAATTCAATGGACCTAACAGTTTTCAAGGTTTGAGAAGATGGTTGCTTGGCATAGGAGGTGGACTTGCCTTGGATGATGAGCACTAGGAAATAGGAGGAAAGGAGGCTAACCCTAGGAGCATTGGGATCACATGGCATACCTTAGGAGGATGAGCACTTCACTTGAGGATGCTTGGGTTGAGAGCACATTACATGGGATTGATTATGGACCCAAGATACATGTGTTGAGGAGCATGGGATGATTGTCTTGGAAAGAAAGAAGCCTTGTGATTCATAGATATTTGAGCCTTTTATCACATTTAAAATCTCTAGGTAAGCTCAATTGGGGCTTTAGAGTCCAATTTCTGCTAAATTATTATGAGCGCTACCATTTTTTTTTTGGCAACACCAATTCAAACAATATAAATGAAGGTTTTGCCAAAACAAATGGCAGTAGATACTATACATTTTTGTAAGGGAGGTGTTGCCAAATGTGTTGACACCATGTGACGTAAAATATCTCATCCAACAGGTGGAATTATCAAAGTCATGTGCTATAATCATTCTTTACCTGTCAAATCAGATTTGCCAACAAAAAATCTTGATGACCGAAGTAAAAATGGGCATGATGGGTATGATGGATGCGCGAGGGGTTTATTCATTTTATGTCCACTTGTCAGTTTGAATTTCCATATTTTTACGGCTAAGGTTAAAAATTATTTGTGTTTCTTGTGTTGGGTTTCCATGGAAGTAGCTCTCGGTTGTTTGTTCCAAAAATAGTGCCTGATCAGTTGTCGATTCTTCGACTGTTTTGTGGTTGCCAAATCAATTCACCAAGATGGGAAGGGGAGGGCCTTTATGCATGGATAAGCCAAATAGAGTGAACTTTATTGAATATTATTTAAAATAATATGATAGTTTGTGCAGGTGGGTTGGGTAGAGTATTGTCACAGGCTCCAGGGGTTCAATTACAATGTTTTTAGGTCCTTCATAGAGGGGTTTGATGGGAAGGTGGTTACTCTTGCTAACATTTCGTTCCCAGTTACGGAGGAAGTCATTGCTGAGGAAAAAAGCTTGCCTATTGATGGGGATAGATGGTTTAAAAACCAAAACCTTCTGGGTATCAACATCACAGTTTTCCTGAAGGAAGAGCACCAAAATAAAAATTGGAGGATGAATATGCAGAGAGCGTGGATCAAACCAATGTGGAACGACACCATGAAGTTCATACAAATGTATTTTATGATTGAGGGAAGGTATGATAAGATTTCCATGTACCACTTCAAGTTTTTGGGTCATTTGGTTGGTCAATTAAGAATGAACATGCCATTTTTCTTTTTAAAGAGTCTTTTGAAAATGTATGCAAAAATTAGAGCAAAACCCAAGTCTTCCCCCCATTGCCTTTTTCATAAGGGTTTGATTAAACTATTAGTTGTCAATCATTTGAGTAAGATAGGAAGAACCAAGTTTTTCAATTAAAACTTCCTAAAAAATATGAATTTCAGTTTGTAAACTTCTATAAAGTTGTGAAAAACGAAGAACCAAAGGTTGGTTTTTTTGAAAACAGACTTATATATGTATGTTTTATTTTTGAGATTAATAAGATTTTCAAGGCAAAAGTATTAAAGCTTTCATGTCAGAGATTCCTTTTGTGGTGTTTATCAGTTTGTTTCCTTAGTTATGTTTCTTTCCTGTGCGAGATTTCATGGATGTTAAGTCTTCATATTTGATCTAAAGTTAAGTTTCATGGAATTCATCTCTGTTGAGATGCTCTACTGTTATGAGATTCAAATATTTTCACCATTTCTGCTAAATTTGCACATAACTCATTGTGATGCTCTGTTGTAATGGTTTGTTCTCTTTTCCTGACTACCAGCTTGATAATCAAAGGTCTAAGTAAACATTAACATCTTTGTTGTAAATAATGAAAAATATTGAGTCTTCTTCTCTTATCTTTAGAGAAAACTTATCTTTATCTCATCAACATGGATTGTTATGAAAATAAATATAAAATCAAACAACGATGTCTCTAAAACTCAATGATTGTTTCCAATGCAATTTATTAATCAGTTGTCAATGCAATTCAATTCATTTTTTAACAAAAATGAGTACTTTTTTCATTAAGTCTATGCCTGGTTATGGAAAATACTCGAGAGAGTTACATTTTTTATTTGCTCTTGGGCATTTGGAATTCCAAATTGCATCTATTTACCCCATCCTCAGTTATAACAAAATCCCTAAACCAACTAAGTACTCCTATTGTTCTAGATGTATATACGCAGGAAAAATGGAATATCATCCACATATACTTAACTCCTACCATTACAATTAATTCAGATCAAAACCCTCAACAAGACGATTTAGATTGAAGCTCCCAGGATGATCACCCTGAGGGCTTGGAGGAATATTGAGATAGAAGTGCATGTCCATGATAATGTTTCATAGAGCCTCCACTTCATTCTCCAACTAACTAAATTTCTTTTGTTGAGCCTCCATTGATTCTATTTCGACTTTATTCACCTCTTTCAACTCATACATTAGGACCTATAATTCATATATCTCCACATTAATCTCTTCATGGGCCCTATGAAAATTGTCTCAGATAGTTGAGACATAAGAGTCAGTCTCAGAACTAGAATCCATAGGTGATAGATGTCGCGATGCAAACAAAATACAGGGAGAGTAGTTCAGAACTAGATGAGATAACCCAGCTACATGTGTTAAAGGAAAATACCTCACCGATCCAAGAAAGAAATGTAAGACCAAATCACCCCTTTCCAAAACCCCACTTTGACCTTGATATGGATTATAACACAGAAATTCAGGAACACCATGGGTTGTTTGATGGAGTACCAAGTAAATTGAGCCAAGAATGAAGAATTTTACCTTTGAATCAACAAAAATGTTGTGACTTCTTCTGTTGACATAGCCAAGCTTGGAATTCCTCTCGAGATATGAAATCCACAAAATAAGAAGAGCCTCTGGAATCTCCACAGAAAATTTCCAATATTTCCAAGTGTTCAACACTTAGCAAAATGAAGCCACCTTTCTCTCAAGGCTCAGAGAGTTGATGACCCTTTCTCGATGCTGCTTATTTGAAATTGAGGAATATGGGTCTCCAATCCACCTTTTTAACTCCATTTGAAATAACATCTCCATGCGTGACTGCAGACTCGCCTCACCTGAAGCAGGTTCCCAAAGCCATACAATTAACTTCCCATTCCCTGAAGAGACATTTTCCTCGCTCACCATGGTATATGTGTCATTCCCTTGTCTAATATTCCTCAGATCCCATGGGAATTACATGATGGAGAGGGCAATTAAAATGAGAGTCATAGATGCTTAGTGATGAGCCTAGGTATTGCAATAATAATGTTGCAACTCCTAGGGCTACCAACTTTACTTATCAACCCGAGGTTCTTACAAACTTGGAGGTGACAGTGCTATATGCACAAGTAGAAGTGAAGGTCCTACTTGTTGTCACTGTTTATCTGGCAAGAGACCCCAGGGGTTCCAAGCCAAACTTCTATAGAGTTAGAAGAAGCTTAATTCTTTGATGGAAGGAGAGAAAACCTTATTCTAAGAGAGAGCTATTCTACTGCAAGAATGAAGAAAACAACATGAAATGCTAAACTTGCACCATAACCTAACTTAATCAATCAAACAACTATGCTAAGTAGAATTGCTAATTTAACATTAACCTAATGCTAATTATCTATGTTGTAGAAGAAAAAAACATTAAAACTAGACTAAGGGGTAAACAATGGAACTTAGGCTAAATCGGGTTTCAGGCGGAAAAAGCAGTCGGAGGTCGAAATCAGTGAGAGGAGGACGTGAGGGAGCAACAGTGCGTAAGAACCATTGGATTAGTCGGGTGAAAGGTAAATGAATGGCTGGGATTTGATTGTAGGAGGTTACGTAGGTATATGGACGAACAAGGGAGCAAAGGAGATGAATGTCTGAGATTTAATTGCGTGGGTGAGGCCAAGAGATGGACAGGTGAGGTTGACAGGAGCAATGAATGGCTAAGATCTTATCGCGCGGGATGAGGCTAGTCAGCAAATGGACAACGAAGATTATATCACGGGCAAAAGAACGTGTGGAAATGGTGGAGTGGGTTTAGAGGGCGGTAAGCTGTTTATCGCGCGCCCTCAAAGATGTAAGTGGTTTTCTCAAATTTTACGTGATTAGCCTCCCTAGGCAACACATAGCACGAGGAAACCACCCATTTTGTGTGCTCTCAGGCGGATAACGGTCGAACAGAAATCCACGCGATATGGCGCGATAGTCGTTTGATCAGGTGGGGCTGATCAATGGTGGAGATCGACCAAACTAGTTGGTGATCGCGTAAAGCGACAACCATCAGATCAGGCAAGGCAGATCGACGGTTTGGACTTAAAGTTCATAAAGTGAATGGTGGACTCCACGCGAGGTGGAAGTTGAAGAAAATAGTGAATCAGACAGTGATTGGGAAGGTTTGTTGGTGATCGGACGACGAGGAAGCGATGGAGGGGAACATGCTGGAGGCAGTTTCAAAGGAAAATGACAGAGAAAACCAGTGCGGGTAAACAACTAACTGTATTTAAACAACAAACTCCATAGCCCATGAAAGAACCAAAAACCGTGTTTTTAGGGTTGCTGGAGGGTCTCTGCCTCAAGTCATGGTCCCAAAGGGAGGATATGAGGCCGAGACACCTGCACATAACCTGATAGTAATATTTTCCTCTAATCCAACTTGTGAATTAAAAACACAAATGAAAGTAACCTACAACAGATGCAACTACAGAAATGGATGAACAGAAACAGGAAGCTATTCAAATAAGTGAATAGAACCAGAAAGTTGCTTAACCAAATGAATCAGAACCAGAAACTTCTTGAGAAAATGCATCAGCAAACCATGAAACTACTTAAAAAATAAACAAAACAGAACTCTATGCTAGAATAACAATACAGTAAATAGGAGTTGTGGCTGCTTGGGTCGGGCCCTAACCCAAGAGCTTCAGCCCTCAAAGTTTAACTCAGAGTTGGCTTAAACAAAACTCATCTTCATTATAGAAACCATGGATACATAACAAATTCACAAGTATTTGTAGTTCAGATATAAAACAGAGTTTTACAAATGAAGTTTGAATCCTAGTGAGGTCCTAAGCCTCTCTATTTATACATATGAATTCTCCAACAACTTCCTTCCAAATTAGGGTGGTTTGGCTCCCAACTCAAAATAAACTGTTTTCTGTCCTTTTCACTTGCTTGGCTGTCTTTTAGTCCTCATGATGTGGCTATTTGCACTCCGAGCTGATGGAGGAATATTCGAATGGAAGGGTAGTAGATGAGGAGGATTAACCTCCTATAATTGCTCTACCTTGTCCCATTCGAGTCTTGACCAAGGTCTTTGCTATAGTCCTTTGCTTTTATCCTTTATACCTGCATTTCTCCTTGCTTTTATCCTTTATTCATGCATTATATGCACATTAGACCACAAAGCCAAATATCCAACTCTAACTCATTTCATAAACAAAATATAATCAAATTATGCAATAAGTCGTGAGAATAGTTGGTTTGACTAAGCTAGGAGGTGAATTAAGGCCAATTAAGGCCCATATAATTAATCAATAATGAAGCTCATCACTTAGCGAAGGATTACAAGAGCCAAGTTTAATGCCAATCAATGCCACACACTTGCATTGATTTGAGCCCTGTACGTTGCCATGATTTTCGGGTACGGGAGGAGTCCTTCCATCATTGCCAATGTCACCATATTTATGAAGATGCTAATTAAGTCGTAGTATAATGAAGCTAATGATTAAACGTTGAGGAATGAGGGGGGTTTGAAGGTATGGGAATCGGGGGAACAAATTTCCACCAGTTAACTTAGTTATAACAAAGAATCGCCTCTCCTGAGCCAGATTCCCAAAGTCGAACAATTAACTTCCCATTCCCTGAAGAGACATTTTCCTCGCTTGCCATGGTATCTGCGTCACTGCCCTGTCTAATATTCCTCAAATCCCATGGGAATGACATGTTGGAGAGGGTAATTAAAATGAGAGTCACAAATGGTGAGTGAAGGATGATGAGATCCATGGTTAATTCCAATGAATGCCACACATTTGCATGTATTTGATCCCTGTAGGTTGCCATGATTTCCAGGTACGGGAGGAGTCCTTCCATCATTGCAAATGTCACCATATTTATGAGGATGCTAATTAAGCCATAGTTTAACTACGCCAATGATTAAACATTGAGGAATGAGGGGGGAGGAACAAATTTCCACCAATTAACTTAGTTTCAACAAAATGGAGAAGCCATGGGACAAGGGAGGGGTAATAAATATCCATCATAGAAATAGATTAGGGGATGATAGTTTGGTCAATGATTCCATTGATTTTTGTTTTTCCTTCCACCAAGAGGTAGGCTCTGTTAGCCAGTAGGTCAACATCACTATTGATACTTCGGACGATATGGTAGGGGGACTAATTAGAGAAAGATCCCATAAGAATAATGATGCGATCAAATAACAGACTTGGTATATTATCAATTGGGGGAGTCTTTGACTCTTTGTTCTAATATGGTGAATAATTATTAAGGAGTCACCTAGGATAGTTATATCTTTGATGCCCCTTTTAGATGCTAAGGTTAGCCCCAAGAAAATACCGTACATCTCCGCCTGATTGTTGGATTTTCTGCCAAGCTCCCAAGAGAATTTGTCCATAATTATTCCCTTAGGATTCAAAAGAATCCCTCCCCCCTTGCCACCCTTGTTTAATTAAAGTGTTAATTATTAATCACCTAAGGAAAATTTGTAGAACTTGGGAGAATTTCTTATTTTGGGGAGGGTTTGTTGAGTGAGTTTCTGCCAAGCCTAAAACCAACAAAATAAAGAAACAAAGAAGTGTTTACAAAACTTTCCAAACTACTAAATTTCCAAAACAATCAACCTCCTTTGTCCTTACTAGAAACAAAAGGAAAGCTTCTATGGACAAACACATTGAAAACCCTATTTTGATTCTTATGGTAGAAAGGGTATATGTAAGAAAGGGTAAGAGGGTTCTTGAGGAAAAGCCTTCAACCTCCCATCAAGAATATTTTCCATAGTTGCTAGAATAGAACCTTACTGATAATTTTCATAGTGATAAACATGAGGAGGGTTTAGAAGTAAAGCTTAGTGAAATAGGGGATTTAGAGGGTCAAACCAAATCATCCAACCTATACATAGAAAGAAGGAAAACAAGGTTACTTTAGCTGGGATGTATGGGATGAGAAAACCCCATACAAGGCCCACAAATAAGCTTAGGCTCAACTCCAAATTGTAGCAGAACCCATCCTTGAAGGATCAAGTCATTGATCTTGATGATACACCTTTGAGGGACTTAACAATCAACAAAGAGGAAGCTTCAAGTTCCTCTAAAAAGAAGAATATCCAGAAACATATTAAAGGAGAAAAAAGTCCCCAAGGCCAAGAAAAGAAAAAGGACAAAACAAACTAAATCAAGTAATGTGGAGCTCTTGTTTGAAGCAACATAAACATTAAAATGAGCATCGAAAAGGCAACTTTTCTAAATGTTTTGGTAGCGTTGATCTTTGATTTTATTTTTGACAGCACTTTTAGATAGTTTGATAACGATTTCAATGTTTGAATTTTGATAGCGTATATCCAGATATTTTGTTAGTTCCTGAATAGTAGTCCCTAGCAACGCAATTTTGACAACGATTAAGATATATATTTTGTCAAATATTTCTAGAGGCTATATTTATACAATAAGCATTATCTTGGAATGATAGGGTAAAATCAAGGAAAATATCAAATGGAAATTGCTATTTTGAGCAAATCAATCAATATCAAATCAGGATATTGGGGCTATAAATAGGGGATTTTCTAGATTTTGTTCAATATTGTCAGCAACCTGTTCAAATCCACATCTTCAACTAATTCTATTGCTACATGCTTACTTTTTTTCCACCATGGATTATGTGTCAAAGTGTTATGTGCCAAAGTGTTAATGGATTATGTGTCAAAGTTTTAATTTAAAGTCATCAAGATATGCATATATTTTTAGTATTTTGTAATTAAAACTTTCCAGATATTATGGATCTCAAAACTTGTGTAATTTTTGTATAAACTATATGAAAAAGTAGAGAGAAGGGTTGGTTTTTGAAGAAGAAAACTTGTGTTGTATTTGAATCCATTTTGAGATTAATAGATATTTCAAGGAAGAAGTATCTGAACTCTTATATCAAAGATTATTTTAATCATGTTTATTAGTCAATTTTCTTAGTGATTTTTTTCCTCTGCAATACCATAAGTGTTTTTAGTCTGCATATTTGAAACATAAGGCATATAATTTTGCAGAATTCATTTGTTTCTCTACCTTATAAGTTTCAAGTACTTTCACTTTTTCTTCTAATATAAAATAGAATTCAATCTGATGCTCTGTATTGATGTTTGTTTCTTTTTTCACCTATCAACATGATAATCATAGATCTAAATAAGTGTTATTCATACCACCTCTAGTATTTGATTGTTCTCCCACCAGATCTTGAAATATTCATTGGAATGACATCTTAGTTGTAACTTATTTGAAATTTTATTATCATATGTGCACTTTGATATGATTTAATATGATTATCATTTCATTTCATATGTTGTAATATTAGATATGTAATAGAGAAATTAATTATTGCATGAAATAAATAATAACATTTCATTCGTTTTTTTTTGCAGAACAAGGATCCTCGAGAATATTTGAATGATCCTTATCATAAAGATCCAGATCATATTGGGTCTGATGCTGAGATGGCAGATGATGTTCATGATGACACAAATACATATGACAATGAGCTTGATGCCAATACATATGATGATTATAATGATGACGAGATGATGATGATCACGATGGTGATGAGCTAGTTGTTGGTAGAAACAAGTGACATTAATGACCATATAGACTGCATCATGGATCATTTTTGATATATTGTTATGATGCAAATTTTCATGGTTACTATCATATGTATCATTTTCATGGCCTCCAGTACCATATTATTGAGTTGTATCTTTTTGACATGTATCATTTGGACATGACGTATCATATTGACTTGTATCATTTTGTCTTACATAATTTATCATTTTTATTTATATCATATGTACATGATGTATCATTTTAACTTATGTCGACTGTTGGACATGTATCATTTTCACATGTTATTGATCTACTAGTATATGTGAATTTCACTTGTTTTAGTTATATATGATGATGATCTTATCAATATTGACTTGTTAATTTTTATATATTGAAAGTAGTTGATGATTTGGATGCATATTTATTACATATGATGGTTTTGATTTACTACTCATTATGGATGTTGTCAAATTCACTTAAATTATAGATATTTGACTCACTTGTTTTAATTATAGTTGATGATCATGTTACAATAATTATCTTATTATTTTATACATACTGGATGTTATAGATTCTATTTTGATAGAGATTTAATAAATATAATGACGTTGGTAATTTGTATGGATGTTTGTTTCCCTAAAAATTCTTTATAAATGTTATCCTATAAAATATCTCAAATGCATTCATGACTTACTATATGATCATATAACTTATTTAAGAGATATGATATATTTAACTAATTAAATTGAAATAAAGCATATTAATTTAATTATATGCAAAACAATAATCATTTTTGGAAGCAAAATAATAAGCAACAATGGAAGCCAAATTGGAAGCCACACTAGAATCCAAATTGGAAGCAATCCCTGACGCTAAATCTAATGCTATTCTCGATGCTTGGATGCAAAAAAATAAGAAAAAATGGAATCCACACTAGAAGCAAAAATGGAAGCAAAACGAGAAGCCAAACTGGACGTAAAATTGGAAACCAAACACGAAGCCAAATTGGAAATAAATCCTAGTGCTATTCTTGGCGTAACTTTCGGCGTATTTTCTGGTGAAAATTTTGGAGCTATTTTTTGCACTATTTACGTTGTTATTTTTGGTGTTATTGTCGGCGCTATTGTTAGCGTTATTGTTGTTAATATCACTATTTCTTTTTTTGGTGCTAATGTTGTTGCTATGGCCGACGCTATTGTCATTGCTATTGTTGTTGCTATCGCCAACGGTATTTCTATTTTTATTTCTGGTGCTACTATTAGTGCTATTAATGGCGCTATTGACAATGCTATTTCTGGTTCTATAGACAATATTATTTCTAGCGTTGTCTTTTCTCATGCTAAAACAAGTCATATTATTGGTGTTATTTCTGACACTATTTTAGGTGCTAAATTTGGCGCTATGATAAACATACCTGGTTGTGCCCATTTTTATGATGGAGAAGGTGTCCAATTCGTGGACTGGAATGCACTAAATTCCAGTGCAATTTTAGGTGCATTTTCCTGTTCTATTATTGTGGTGATTGAACTGGATCTGGCAAACACCTTTGTTCGAATAAGGACTCCTTCCTATTTTGGGTTCTAAGGAAAATGGGATTTACTAAAGAGTTCTTAAAATGGGTTAAAGTGTGTATTTCCTCTCCTTAGATTGACCCTTTGGTCAATGGCAGCTCCACATGATTCTTTAGAGCTTCTTGTGGACTAAGAAAAGGATGCCCCCTCTTGCTTACACTTTTCATTTTGATGGTAGACTCCGTAAGCAGACGTCTCAAACATGACCTCCTCTCCAATCACCTCCCTCAAATTAAATTTAGGGTTGATATAAGAAGTATCAATCACTCTCAGTATGTATAGGAAACCATTTTGTTGCCGCGGGGGGGGGTGCTTCTTGCATCATAACACAAAGATTTAGACTTTCATTCTTGACGAATTTATAGCTTTCTCAAGAGGTAAAATCAATGATAGAAAAAGTCACTTGTATAACTGGAATAGTGGTAAAGGTTTACAAGTGAGAATCATACATAAGGAAAATATTCTTGGATGGATTTCAAATACTTAGGGATACCCATATGCTTTAAGCCCTTCCTCAACCCTTCATGGAACAACATGATTAAAAAGTTTAAATCTAAATTTGAGAAATGGGGATCTCATTGGTTAAATCTAGTAGGAAGGATAAAAGTTGTCCTCTCAATGCTCCCTCTTTATCAATTCTTTGTTCTATTAGATCCCATTACTATCAAACATCAAACAACATAGGTAATAAAAAAATTCCTTTGGAAAGGCTGTAAAAAAAATTCCAAAAAAATCCACTTGATAAATTGGTGCATTGTTCGCCTTCCTAAAAATCTAGGAGGATTAGGAATTAGAGACTCCACGCTTAGGAACATTGTGATGGGAGCTAAACTTGTCTGGTGCCTAATAATCAGGAACCTAGATTGGTGGAAACAAATTATTCTTAGCAAAAAAATTGTCAGAGAAAGACACTCTTACATACTTCAACCACCCCAAATAGAGGTGATTCTTGGATATGGAAAACCATAGAAGCATCTATTCTTTTGATCAAATCAAAATTAACATGGATCTCGAGAAATGGAAAGAAAATTAGCCTTCACAATGACAACATCACGGGGGGTCCTCCCTAATCCTAACTCCCTCCCTTCGCCCTGTCTTCAATTGACTCTCTTTGAACAACAAATCCACCTTAGAGGATGCCATATCTTGATAAATGAATGACACTTGGGATTCTTCGAATTAGGGCCATATTCTAGACATATTGAATAGAGCATGCAAATAATTGGAATAATTTCTAGTAGATTGCACTTCGACATCAATAAAAGAGGGAGAATCACACGACTGGGGCAAGAATCCCTACTTGGTAAGAAAAGGGCATTCCTTCCTTGTAAGTCCTAGATAAGAATATACTCATTCAAGGATCTAAGGGGAAATCTAGATTATAGATTGCCTCCCCAAGATCAATGCTTTTTGTTGGAATTGGCTCATAAAAAAATATTGACTGTGGATAATCTAGTAAAGTAAGGGATATAACGCACATCATGGTGTGTTATATGAAAAAAACTAGGAGACCATGGATCATCTATTCATTGGCTGCCCCTTTTTCTTGAAAAATCAGAGCTTGGTCTTCCAATCTCTTAGGAATATAATTGATTCACCCAACAATATTCTAGATTTGGTTGGGAGATGGGTAAGGAATTGTATGGGATCATTCGCTGGGAAGAAGATGAAAATAATTTGGGAAACCACTACAAAAGTAGTGTGTTGGAAGATTTGGCTAGCCAGGAATAAAATCATCTTCACTGATTAAGGGGAAAATAACACCAAGTTAGTTGTAAAGGTGATTGGATTAATAAGGGAATTTTTCAAGGCAAAAAAAAGGATAAAGACACAAATTTTGGATCCCTGAGAATTAGCATGGATTAACTCATTTAACATTTTATTCATTCCCTCAGGCTTCCAAAATCTCAAAAAGACTTGGAAAATCAAAAGCACATGAGTGGAATTCAAGAAATGGATCTCTCAACACAAGATAATTATTTTGTTTTTTTAAGGAGCAATAAAAGGAAACCTAGGGGTGGCAGGAGCAGGGGGGTTTCTTATTTGTCTTGAGAATAATTTGGAAATCAATTTTTTTTTTGGATATTGGGAGAGATGACCAACAATGTCATTGAATAAAATGCTCTATATTGGGAATAAAATAAACAATGAATTTAAACATTCAAGATATCATCATGATTGGGGATTCACTTATCATTCTATCAAGTATTTCAAATAGAGCTATTCTTAACAACCTCAAACTTGTTCAAATTATCAAAAGGATATTTAACATGGTTTTCCTCATTCCTAAAAAGCAATACTTCCATGTCTTCAAAGGGAACAACTTGGTAGTAGATGAACAAACCAATCTTGGAGCTACTCTCCACAAAGGAGAATTTGTATACCAAGGGCAGACTCAAAGGGCCCCTCATCCCTAATGAAATACATGAACCATACCCGGCACAAGTTTGTAAATATAAAGGAATCCATTAAGGATCCTCCCCAGTGCCTCACATCCCAACACGAGGCTTGCATTCAATATAAGTTACATGAGTCACCTCACAGAGCCATAGACATACAACATAGGCATCAAAAGCGAAACTAGGTTAAGGGAGGATATTATGGGTATAATTTCACTTTCCCATTCATGATGGACATTCACCCCCAACCTCTTCTTTAGAATTTGATTGGGATGAAGTGGATAAATTATTAATATAAGTGGATCAGTACATCGTAGGAGAGAACTCCCCCCAACATGATTTCAAAAATAAAGGAAGGTACTGATGTCATGGATGCCTGTAGGTGATCAACAAACTTCATAGAAAACACTCTCCAACAAGGTATGCTCAATAAACGTATTATTTAGGATTTCTTTAACCACCACTCTATAATCTTAAATCAACACCCCCCTTGGAGTGTTCACATTAATGGTTATCTCCCTGATCTTTTCTTCCTAGTTCCCTATTTCTTGGTGCTCTTGTCTTTGTTTTCCCCTGATCTCTCATGTGCTTTGCAGAGTCTCTCCTCAATTCCTTTGCTACCCTTCTTAGTGGTTTGGAATTTGTCTCTCTGGGTACCCCTCTCATGATCTTCCCTGGTAGCTATACTTCTGTTCTGTTCCCTTAGGTGGCATGCATTTCTTTCCCTATCTCAAGCCTCTTCAATCCAAATGGACATCTTGAAAGGTTTATTGCTGCTAATTGGTATGTGGATTATAGTCTTCATGACTATTGGTGGAGCATTAACCCACTAACATACAATACTCCTATACATAAGGTTGATTTGAGTTTTAGTCTATTTTTTCCCTCCCACTATTTCTATGTAATTATAAAGATTCAATAGTTAATTAGTCCGGGTGAACATATCAAAGATCTCTGCTCCAAATCAATTGTTCAGGATATATCCTTCATTATGTAAGGAAGCCATTTCTATCAATTATTCTCCTACATAATGATGTTTAACGTTAAAGTATGGCTTTCACCTTTGGATGAAATCCACACTCATTTGGAGAATACACATCAGGCAATATGAAGCCCAAATCAACCTCAAAGATTAATAGTTGTATCACCAAATTTTGTTAGCTTCATGAGATGAAAATTTTGTTTTCAAACTGATTATTTTTGCTTGTTTACAAGCATTGTAAGGATGCTATCAAATAAAAAATCTTAAATATGATGTATGTGGAAAATAGATATTGGGTACAAACAAAACTTATATCTTTGAGATCAATCTAACCAAATAAATCATATATATAACTCAACTAAGTCTTATACCCATGCCTCTTTTAATACAAAATCCTCGATTATTGTTTGAAAAAAACCTAATCTCTCAGTCCTATAGTCAAATTGACCCAACCTCATGAATCCAATTGACGCCTCTCCTTCTTCTATTTAACCCGATTCCAGTCTCTCTACACTCATTGTATAAGCTTCATTTGTCCCTGATGATGAGTGGAGTGTCCACTCGAAACATTAGACGATTCACATGCACTCTGCAGTTTTTCTAGAAGAAATAACACATGGTAGGAATTCCAACTGTGAAATCTTACACTCTTAGATTTTAAACCTATATGGAGATGTATGTCTTAAAAGACAAGGATGTTCAAGAAGCTTCGACCAAGATTGTTAAGAGAGTCACTAACCTATCCTTCCTCAGGTGATGTTGAGATGCTTCCATTCTCCCCTATTTTCCCAATTCATTCATTGAATTCATGAATTAGTTCTCAATCATATTGTAACAACCACTAAAACCCCTTTTGTGAACAAAGATCCACTCCATCAAGTTTGAGTTATCTCATCTTTCCATTAAATTTTCTTCTTGTGTTTCTTTTAATATTTGGAATGTAATAGATAGAGTATCATTCATTTTTGCAGAAAGGTTATTTAAAATGTTCAACTTTAAACATTTTTTTTTTAATCTTACTACTGGCCCATAGGGAGCTTCACATTTCCTTTATTCCAATTCTTATTCCTTTCACCCCCCTCTAATATAAATATCGATTCTTTTCTCTCTAATTCAACATACATTATCCCCCCCAAAAGGGTTGGTAGTCAAATCCATTATAAACCTCTCTCTTGTGACTCTTTCTACTCTAACCCTATAAACCTCCAAGTTAACTCATTTGGTTACTGCAACTTCCCCAACCTTGCTGCATGCGCCTAGGTCCTTTGGCCTTCCTAGTTCTAACTCTGGTGACTCCTCTTCCTTTTTGGTTTTACATCTCCCTTCCCCTTCTTAGTTTGGAAACCTACCAAACCCTACCCAAACATCCCTGATTTCTACCTCTCAAGCATCTATTTTCTCCTTTATCAATTTCTCTACTCCTCCCTCTTTACTTCCTTGTTCCTCCTTTGCTTCACTGAACACTAATGTCCATGAATCTTGTCCTTATAGGGGTCCTAATTCTACAATATCCTTTCATGGATGGACTAATAAATGCAACCCCTTAGCCAAACCAACTTCTTAGTGTCCAAAAAAACTAATTTTCCAATCACACTCTATCCCTTCCTCCTCCGAGAACTCCCTCGCATCTCATTATCGTGTTTCTAGTTTTCCATCTTCTGCTAGCTCCCTATTCCCTAACATCTTTCCTCCATGGAAAAATCTAGTTCTCGTTAACCGTACATGTCCTCTAGAAGACACACCTTTTCCCAACCCTATTCCTCCTCCCTTTGGTCCCTTCATTCCCCTTAACTATACAACAATTCCATCCCCTTAACTCGTGCCTCAACCTGACACTAACCCTCATGACATGGCTCACGTTATAGCTTGTTCTCCATCGTCTCTTCAATAAGATCCTTGCAATGTGTGTATTTATTGTTATCCATTTTTATTCTCCATTCCTTTGACTCCCTTCCATTCAGATCCTCCCCCCAATGCTATCCCCACATCGCTTATTGTATTGATAATACCAATTATCCTTTCATTCCCCCACTCTGGCCATAACTACCCCTACCACCCACCCAATTTCCTCCCTAACTCTTAAAACCTTCTTTTTTCCTATAACCTTCCTTCAAGATTCACCCTTTGTCAAATTCTAAACCCAACCCTACTCAAACTAACCCCTCCCTCAGAGGGAAAACCATAGCCTTCCCCCCAACTGTTATTAATCTCTCTTCCTTAGAATTTTCCCCTTCTGCCCTTAACATTTTTGATAATTTCTCTAAATTTGCAATTTCCTTTGTCACATTCCCTTTGAGGACATCATATGTTCCTTTGAATCTACTTCTCACCTCCCCTTGCATGAAGCAAAATAAATTCACCAAGTTGTGGGAAGAAATCTCCACAATTCCAAATTTCCCAAGCTTAACCTTACAAAAGAAGAACTTCATGTTATTTGAGACTTGAATAAAAACACCAACATCATCATTTTAAAATATCACAAAGGAAATTCCATCATTGTTATGAATTCCTCTGAATACACTTCTAAAATGATAAACCTCCTCTTCTCATCCTCCTACAAACCCCTTACCACAAATCCTTTAAACACCACCACCAATCAAGTTTCCAAAGCTATTAAATCCTCTTCTTCTCCCCCCACCATTCAAAAAATGCTTCTTCCCCACAACCCTCATACTCTCAAAATCTATGGATAACCTAAGATTCATAGACAATATATACCCCTTAGACCCATTGTTAGCACCATTAGCTCTCCTACCTATACCCTTTCTTGATTTTTAGCCCTTAAACTCACACCCTTTACTGGCCTCACCCCTACTTTATCAAAGATTCCTCTAATTTTATTCGAAAAACCAAGCTTTTCTGTCTTGATGAATTAGACAACATGGTTAGTTTTGATGTTTTTTCCCTTTTACTAAAATCCTTGTTCATGAAGCCATTATTCTCATCTCTAAGATGGTCGACTACACAACCCTCAACCTCATCAACCTTTATCTCTTCTCCACATTATTTTTCAATAAAGGGATGTGCTATGAATAAACTGCAGGTACCGCTATGGGTTCCTCCTTACCCCTTGCAGTTGCCAACATTTATATGGAACATTATCCAAAGTACTTAAAAAATTCCATCTTAAATGAAAATGTTGGTTTAGGTTTGTCAAATACACCTTTGTGGTATGGATCCATGGCCTTAATACCCTGAACTCCCTTTTAGTGTACCTTAATAGAATATCCCCTCAAATATAATTCACCATGGAAATTCAACAATCAAACTCCCTTCCTTTCCTTGATGGCCTTATCTCTCAGAAATTGGATGGCTCCTTGAGTCACCAATTTTAGTATTTTTTATGAGCCATACAAATATATACCTTCATGGAAACTCTTGCCAGCACTTAGCACAAAAATATGTTGTCTATAACACCTTAGCCATTGGGGTTTTTAAAAAGTATTCTCCCCAAATTTTTGAATAAGAAAAAGTTCATTAACTGGGCCTCTTATATAATGGCACAAACTTTTTGAAATAAAAAAATCCTTTAATTCAACTATCAACCACAAAATTTCGAAACCCTTGTCCAACCCCACAAGCAAAGTCACCCTTCCTTACATCTAAATGATCACTAATTTCATCTCAAAAACCTTTGTAAAAAAGAGCTTTAAGACTCTCTTTAAACCTCACACACCCTTAAACAATTATTCATATTTTCTAAGGACCACTTTGATATAGTGCTTAGCCTTGAGGTTTACTAAATTTTTTGTTCACACGAAAAACCTACATTGGCCAAATAGGAAGATCCTTTAAAGCAAGTTTAAAAGAACATATAGCTAACACCCATCACCATAGAATCTCCAAATATACCATTGTTGAGCATCCCCACAATACTAAACACATTATTAAATTTGGTGATTTTAAAATATTGTCCTCCTCCCCCTTCTACCCCTAGTGCATTGTTAGGGAAGCCCTTGAAATAAAAAAGCACCACAATAATTTCAACTGTGAAGATGACTTCAAATTAAGTCACTCTTGGAAACCTGCTATCCACCACTCACCATAATTCAAACTCATCTTAAACCCCCTCCCCACCCCCCGTTTGTCTTTATACCTCTTCCTCTTCCTCTACCTCCCCAACTTCTTTATAATCTAACTCACATTTTTATCTAAGACCGGTATTAAATTTTAGCTTGATGGCTCTAATATGAACATCTCAAAAATAAATTTTCTCACATGATTTTTTTATATTTATTTACCTACCTTAATCCCCTAATCAAGCTTCTTGTTAAAATCACTTACCCCAAATATTATATAATTCATATCCTAATAGTGTCTTCTAAGATTTATTAATATTTTAAAAAATATTCATAACACAATAATTCAAACTAGTTCTATTGATTCCTAACATTAAATAAGATATTACATAACATAATATTATTACCGCAATTCCATTATCACTATTTTCTTTATATATACTATAAAAATATTGATACATTCTATTAATAACTTGTTAATTCCAATATTAATGGCCAATTATTATGGTAAAACAATAACACTAAACAACATATCAATAACAATAATAATAATTTTGATATACCAATAACAATATTTTTAAACAATACCTTAATTACTGCTAAAACATTACATAACAAAAAAATAATAACACAATTTTATTTTCTTTATGCAATAATAATAATATCAATACATTTCATTAAAAACTTATTATTATTATTAATATTAACTTACCAATTATTATTATACAACATAATAATATTATAAGGGCTTGGAGTATGCCTTAAACTGCTTCTGCTTGGCTAAGAGCTTGTCTTTCTCGGACGTAAGGAAACAAGTTAATGACCCAAGACCTAGAGGCATTTGACAGGAGTGAAATCCTACCCCTTTATGGACCCCCAACGGGTTATTCCAGGTGGTGTGGTTTTCCTTGAATAACGGTGATGAGTCAACCTGCATTGGCGGTTAGCGGTGAGAGATGGTTGTCCTCACTGCTGGTTTGGCAACTGAGTTATGATAAGTTTTCCCACCTGTAAAAAAAAAAAAAACATAATAATATTATACTTCTAATATTTTCAATATACCAATCTTATTTAATTATAAACCATTTTAATCATAAATATACATCCTTCAATTGTCATTATTAATAATATTTCATAGTCTAATAATAATAATCATAGCAATTAGGGGAGACAGAAGTAGGAGGGTTTATATTTTTCCCTGTCGAAGAAAAAGAGATTCAACATGTCTGGGGATTGAGAAGCTTAACTAATACCCATGTTTAATTTTAAGCCTTGTCGCAGGGGTTGGAGTTGGAAATATCAAGAATAATTCGAAAATTAATAGTTTTCAAAGACTCGATGATAGTCATCCAACAAGTGTGTAGGATCCAAGAGAATTCAATCCCAATTCAATCATCAATTCTACATCAAATAACTTTGTAAAGAGAAAAGTTTGAGATTGTTGAGTTATATCATGTCAAAAGACATCTCAAATCAAAGGGAGATGAATTAGTGAATAAGGGAGTCATCCTTAATCAAGGGATTTTGTTTCAGGGTAAAGGAAGTATATTTTTAAACCAATTCCATGAATATCCCATATTTAAATTTGATTATAGGAGTATCGATGGTTTTAAAAAGCATTAAAGTTGGAATAATTTGGAGGGCATTTTGATGGTCTCATGCCAGATCACATCGTTATGTGATGACCTAGCCATAACCTTCCTCCTTGAATTGCCGACTCTTTTTCTATGCTAAGACATGGGCCCATGCACACACCTAGATAGTGTTAGAAACAAAGTTCATACTCACAAGTTAAATACTCCAGAACACTTGGAATATTAAAATGTCCATGACAGGTCATGAATGGTCATGTATTTTGAGACATGTCTCTTCAACATACTAATCATTATTTATTATTATTATTTATACTATTATATATTATAGTAATAGCATTGCCTTCCTCTTAAGAAATATTTGTCCTCAAAGCTTTTTGCTAATAAGACGTGTCATCTTGTTTTTTGGTCATGTAATCTATTCACATCTTTCGAAATTATTAAAGTCTTCATCTTCGATGATACAATATGATAGGATCCTCTGGGTGATAAAAAAAATTGTCGAACTGAGAAGGAATCTAACCATCCTAAATCAATCTTATGTAGAATCTATTACTGGAAACTTGAGATGAATTTTTATCACAAGACTGGATTATGGTGGTATCGATATTCTTTGGAATATAAGTCACTTGTTTATGGTCTAAGTGATATGGATTTGCAAACTGATGGAGATGTATGCTTTTATGATTTGGGTGTCGATAAGGCGTTCTTGTGATTTGATTTCCCCTTATCATGCATGTGGAAATTTCATGATTTACTTTAGGTACCGATGTTGTTGAGTTGGTTATAAAATCTTCCCTTGGAATTTTCATCGTCTGAACTACAACATCTAAATATGTTTTTACTTCAACCGATTTGTCATCTTTTTGAGTTGTGATATTCACTGGATCAATATTCGTTCATTTTTCTTCAACCTGGAATATTATGCCTAAAGACTTCGACGCTTCTTTCATGATAAGCTCTTCTAATTTATTTTCAATGATTTTTTATCATTTTAAAGTTTCTTAATTTGCATCAGTAATTGCTCGTTGTGGTTCTTGAGGCGAGTAACTTATTTTTTTTGTCCACGATAATGTTTTCAACTTCCTTCTGCATATTTTGCATTGACTTATAGCTTTCTTGAAGAATTACTTTTGAGATATCTTTTACGTCTTCTGCTGTTACCGAATCTGGCTTCAATGTAACATCCTATAATGTTAATTTTTTTTTTTTTTTTTTGTAGGAAAATGTCAAGAACTTTTTTCCATATTTAGGATGAAGGACCCTAGTGTTTCCATCCAAGATGAACCTAAAATAATGTCACCTTGATCGCTCCATAGGGATCGAACTGAGAATTTTGATATACATGTATAATTCCCAATGTTTAATTGTAAATTGGTTTTTTTTTTCCACTGGGAAAATCCGTAACATTTCATTAATATGAAAGATTACATATGTAGATGCATTTCGCATATGCCATTGTTCACAGATATCTCTGTACATTTTACAAAAAATTGCATGTATATGCTGTTGTTTCTACCACTGTAATTATGCTGTGTAGTCAATAGAGTTTGATGCCTTACGGCGTCCTTCAGTTACAAAAAGATTTATACAAAAATCAGTCCTATATACTGCTGCTGTCATGCTGCTGTTATAAGTTAAGTCGCATGTAGACCCACAGTAGGATATTGCGGGTCTATATATGGGCGATGATAAAACTTTTGTTCCTGTTGATCCAAAATCTCGGATATCTCCCAGTGTCCTTTTTCCATCAGCGCGGCCGCCTTGGAAAGTTTGTCAGCATCCTGGTTATGTTCCCTGTAGATATGAGAAACAGTGATGTGGTTAAATGCCTCTTTAAGCTGTAGTACTTCATCAAGTATGACATTGAGTGTGTGCATGTGACATGTAGAGATATTATTGAACCAATTTATGATGATCTGTGAATCCCCAAATATATTTATGCTAGTGCAGCGATGGCTTAAGGCAAAATGAAGCAGGTGTCGCAGAGTTATGAGCTCAGCATAGTTATTTGTTCCAGCACCCAATCCGGCTTTAATGTGGTAGGAGTGATTTTCAGATAGGTGCAGGATGAAACCACCCCCGCTGCTTTGAACATTGGCTGCTCCGTCGAAGTATGCCCAAGGAGTACCCTGATCGATGATGGGGGGAGGATTTGGCCTGCGGGTTTTTGGAGGAGGCGGTTCCGGCAGCTCGTTGAAAGCATAGATAATGCCTGCTTCAATAAGAGGCCAGTGTATGGCCTTCTCTTCGAATATCATTTGGTTCCTTGCTTTCCATATGGACCAATTTACAATGATGGGCAGGTTTGCGGCCTTCGTGCCTTTGTGGTTTTTGTCCCATTCTACCCATGCGTTGATAAGATCAGTACCTCTCCATTCCCCTGTGTAATGAATAAGCGGTTTTATATTGTTCCAAACGAGCTGTACTGAATTACAACGCAGGAATAGGTGCTCAGTGGATTCACTTTCAGCTTTGCATAGAACACATCTCGTCGGTCCGAATTGGGCTCTTCGCATGAGGTGATCTCCCGTGGGTACTCTGTTCCTGAGTACACACCATGTGAAGAGTTTCGATCGAGGGGAGGCAGATAGCTTCCAAATGTTCTGCCACCATCTATCTAATACTTCAGGTTTCCTCTGCTTGATTAGTTGGATGTATCCCTCCTTAGGTGTATATATCCCGCTGTCCGCCTGGTGCCAAATAAGCTCGTCCGATCCCTCTATAATTCGAATATGGGACTCCATCAGGGCCGCACAGTATTCGCGCCAAGCAGTGTGCCATCTCTGCGGGAGGTTGAGGTGTATGGCAGTCTTCCAAGCCTGATGGAAGATGTCAGATTGCTCTTGATCCGCTATCTGTGCTATTACCCTGATGCCATGGGCTGAAAGAAATTCCACCAGAGCTTGTGGAAGCAGGTGTCTCCCCCCACTGCCGCTCCAGGGGTCTAATCCAATACGGGCTCTGCTTCCATTTCTAATTCTCCAAACTAAGTTGTTCCTGATCAGCGGGAGAGAGTGTAAAAGAGCTTTCCATATAGAAGATATGCCAGTTTTGTTCCACTCTGGAAGCCTAGCCCAATCCATAATGTTAAGGGGCCAAATGTACTTATGATAGGTTATGTTTGTCCATAAGCTGTGAGAGGTTAGCAGAGCCCAGCCCATTTTGGCTGCCAGAGCCCTGGCAAAGGAGGGGAGATCCTTTAGTCCCCAGCCACCCCATTTCTTGGGCAGGGCAATCTTGTTCCATCCGATCCATGCAAATGTGCGCTTATCTTTGTTGCCTGCCCATAAGTATCTGGAGCAGAGATGCTGGAGTTTTGAAAGGATGTTCCGAGGTATCCATGCGAGAGCCATCCAGAAGACTGGCGTGGCTTCCAGAACAGATTTGATCAGTGTTAGTCTACCTGCTCTGGATAGATATCTGTAGCACCAGCATGTTATCCTTTTTTCCACTTTGGTGATCAGCCAGACCCAGTCCGCAATCTTCTGGGAGGTGGGTTTTAGCCAGAAACCAAGGTATTTTAACCCTCTGTCCAGGGGCTGAGTGGAGAAGGGGAAAGCTTGGCTAGCAGAGAAGGATTCATTGACAGAGGTGCCCACCAATGTAATAGAAGACTTTGCCCGGTTGATCTCCATCCCTGTGGCATGAGCAAATAGCTTTAGGATCCTATTGAATGTCGAGGTGTCTTGTATGCTGCCATCGAGGAGGATGAGGACATCATCAACGAACAACAGATGAGTAAGAAAGCATTCCTCTGATATTTTAAGGCCCCTGATAGTGCCTTCCCTTTTAGCAGAGATAATCAGGCGGCTTAAAGCTTCCATAACCAGGAGGAAAAGGAGAGGTGATAGAGGGCAGCCTTGTCGAAGCCCTCTCTCAGAGTGGAAGAAATGAGAGGCTGCTCCATTAATCAGGATGCTGTAGGTGGGGGATGTAATGCATGCCATGATCCAATTGATGAGGGAGTGAGGAAAGCCCAGATGGATGAGAATCATCTTGATATAGAGCCAGCTAACCCGGTCAAAAGCCTTAGATAGGTCGATCTTAAGGAGAATGCTTTTAAGGCGCTTGGTCCATATGGAGTGAATGGCTTCCTGGGCAGATCCAATGGCTTCGTGGATTTGTCTGTCTTCCAAGAATGCAAATTGTTGGGGAGCAATATGCTTGGACAGAATGGGCCTGATCCGGTTGGCGATGATTTTTGATATGATTTTGTAGAGGACATTGCACAGGGAGATGGGTCTGAAGTCGTCAAAAGATGAAGGGGAGTCCGATTTGGGGATGAGAGCAATGAAGGTGGAGTTTATAGCATGATAGATCTGTCCCGAGGTTCTACTCTCCTCGACCACCTTCAGGATATCTCCTCCTAAGATATCAAAGAATGCGATGTAGAACTCTATGGTCCATCCGTCAGGTCCCGGGCTCTTTTCCTTCTGAAACCACTTGATAGTACTTTCTAGTTCTTCCATGGAGACAGGATCAGTAAGAGCGTCAGTATCTTCATTGTTTACAAACCTGGGAAAGTGAGAGGCCACATTGATAATTTCAGCTAGATTGGTGCCAGCAGGACTCTTGAAGATCCCTCTGAAATGAGCTGTACCAAGCTGAGAGAGTTTGTTAAAGGTGTCCGCCACTCCTCCTTCCGGGATTGGGAGGTTCCAAATGGTGTTTGCCACTTTCCTTCCTTTTGCGAAGTTATGAAAGAATCTTGAGTTTTCATCCCCCGCTTTTAGCCACAGAGCCCTGCTCCTCAACCTAAGCGATTCCTCCCTGAGCTTGAGTATATTTTGCTTTTGCTTCTCCAGTTCCACAAGTCGAAGCTTGTTTTCCTCGGAGATAAACCCCAGGCTTCTCTCATCCAGGAGGGATTTTAGATCTTCTTCCACCATAATGAGCTGCTCCTCCTCCCTTGCCTTTTTTGCCTTAGCCCACTCAATCACGATGTGTTTGAGCTCAGTCAGATTTTTGACAAAACCCCTTGCCATCGATGATTCTCTGTCAATGGGATGAGAATGCCAGTAGTCCGAGACTATTTTGGAGAAGCTTGGGTCCAGAAGCCATAGATGATTGAACTTAAAAGGAGCTTTTGGCTTTGGGAGGGGACCCTTGATCTCCATTAAGATTGGAGAGTGGTCAGAAATGCCCCCGGATCCCACCCACTGTTTGTAGTAGTGTAGTTGGTGGATCAGCGGGCCTTTCATCAAAAATCGGTCAAGTCTGCGAGCCAGGGCCGCTGTCCCAACCCTCCTGTTTCTCCATGTTGGGAGGGGGTTCTGCATGGGAATGTCAATAAGATCATGCTGCTCCAGAATGCTTCTCATAAAGGCTGAGATGGAGTCCACTTGCGCCTGGGATCCCCATGACTCACGAAACCCTAAGGAGAAATTCAGATCACCCCCCAGAATGATGCGATCCAGTGACATCAGACTCCTGCTGAGAAGCTTTCTCCAAAAGCTTTCCCTCTGATGGCTTGGACCGTATGTATTGATGATGCGGAGGGAGAGACCCAGGTCCAAAGAGAAGATGTCAGCCCCCATAAATCCAAGTCCCCCCCAGGAAGAGTCCAGTCTGATGGATTTTGGATTGTATCCAATCGCCAGTCCACCCGATCTACCATTGGCATCCATAGCAATGTATTTCCATCTGGGCGAAATAATACTCAGGGAGTGGGAGATGGACTCAGCAGGACCTAGGGTTTCTTGAAGGAGAATGACATCCGGGGATTCGACCTCAAAAAGTCGTTTGAGGGCTAGTTTTTTGGGGGGACTAGCCAAACCCCTGCAGTTAAACGAGAGGCACTTCATGGAGGACCCCTCTTCGGGGGGTTTGTTGCTCTAAGGACCCCATCAATGGTGGATTGTCGGCCTGATGCGACTTCAGCTCCCGCTCGTCTGATAGCCTTGTTTAGATCAGATTTCCTCCCCCTGGTGGAGGAGGAGCCCGCACCCAAAGGAACAATGCCCAGCCCAATCTGTGGTTTGGTAGGATCCGGTTGTGAGGTCCGGGGGCGGAGAGAATAAGGGTGGGGGGGGATTTTTCTTACAGTGGTCTCAGCGGGGGGCGACGAAGGCGGAGACAAAGAGAGAGGCAAGGAGGGGGGAGCCATGGAAGGAATCAAGGGGGGCGTGGGAATGATGCAGTGTGCCATGGAGCATGATAATGAAGAAACATATTCAGATGATTGTGCATTTGAGATAGAGGGAGAGATAGAATTTGTACCCGAGGCTTGTGCGGCTGCTGCAGCTGCCCGAGCCCGAGTCATCGGAGGCGATGGCGCGTCCTTTCTGATCATCTCTGGGCACTCCTGTGCTCCTTGGGATACAGTGAATCCTTGCGACGGTTGTGAAATGAATGGAGAGGTCCTTCTGGGTGCAATGGGGGAGATTTTCGGTGAGCTGTCCGGGCGCTTGATCAATGGGCAATCCTTGTAGAGATGACCCACTTGATGGCACCGGTTGCATCGAAAGGGTACTCCTTCGTAATCCAGAATCTGTGTACGCCTGAGCCTTCCCCATTGAAGAGTAATTCTTTCCTCCAATCCTTCTCTGGTATCCAGATGCACCAGAATTCGGGCCACAGTTTTCTTCCGAGAGTCGATGTAGGATCGATCATGATCCAAGTATGTTCCTAATGCATTGCCGATCTTGATGAAAGATTCTTCGCTCCAGTATTGTAAAGGAAGCCCCGGTAATCGTACCCATAAAGGCCCTGCTGCTATTTGCTCGCGCTCGGGATCGAATAACGGGCTCCATCTCTTTAGTAGCACAGGTGCTGTTTCTATATGCCAGAATCTTTCGAGTACTGCGTTCGTGTGCTCTTCATTTGCAAAATGGAGGGAGAACCACCCTCGTGGGAGAACCTGTACCTCCGGCACCTGTGTGAGAAGGACTCCCCAGATTTCTTTCACCCAGCGCGTCAGTCTGTCCACCGTGTATGAACGCCCCCGCACATGCCCTACCAACACTGTGCGCGCCAGAGCCATCGTTTCCTCAAAACCCGGAGAGTTGTCGTAGAAGACAGTGATGTCTTTCGAAGTTGCCCTAACACACTTCGATTTCTGCTTCTTGGTGCGGGGAGCCGAGGGATGTTCAGCGAGCGGGTTTGTGTCCCCGGACGATGGGGGCCCAGAGGGTTTTAGGTTGATGACCGGAGTACCGAAGGCTCCTGAGGGTTTTGCCCCATTATCCGGGAGCGGCTTAGTCACATTTGCCCTCGGGGCCTCTTGATCAGGCTGGGGATCAGGCGGCGGGGATGGGATCTGGTCCAATGCTAATGAATCAGGCGATTGAGAGGCAAGGAGAAATGCTGTGCCGGGTGAGAGAGGCGGTGCCTCCAGGCCTATAGACGATGATGAGGGATCCGGCAAGGAAACCACCGGCAAGTAATCCTGTGCACCTGGGACTTCGGAAGGCGGTGGAGCGAAACCCGGGAAGCAGAATTAGGGTTAAGAAAAATGAACTGACCTTCCAACGGATCCTCGGAATAATCCACGAGGTCCGTTTCCCGTTGACTCTCCATGCCGGACAGTGACTGCAGCCTCCCGTCGATGGCGTCGATCTGTCGACCGCTCGAAACCCTATCTCCCGAAATCTGCTCCAGCCTGTGGTCCTGCAGCTGCGGTCTGCGGCTATCCTAGCCCTTCGCGGTCTATCTTACCGAACGCCGTCAGAGCCATCCTCCCTCTTCGTCCTTCTTCCCGTTTAATTGTAAATTGGTTATGTCATATTGTTTTTCATTTGAACAATCTAATTTTTGACTTAGTAATCACTAATTGGTTTGCGATTTTAGGGTTTATATAATTTTTATCTTTGACAAGTGAGATAGAAATAGTGACATATTTCCTTCCAAGAGTCCCTTTAATTTTAAATATCACTGAAGCACAATTTCATGAGATTTCTAAAAATATTCCATTACTGATTTCCATTTCGCACTTGTTGACAATTTTGTCAAATGATATGTTAATTATGAGGTTTATATATTCTTCGTAATAAGTGTGAGACCCACTTCTTGAATTTTTTTTAACTCATCCTATTTTTTAGTTTTTTTTTTAAATAATCTTTTAAATCTTTCTCTTTACTTCAAATAGACCCCTTTTTTAACTTTATGATCTTCCTTGGTAATTTTAAATATTAAACCTTCCTTGGTAATTTTAAATATTTTTTTAATAGCTTCAAACTGCCACTTTTTTATGTTTTAATTTTTAAATGGTATTCAAAGCCCCTTTATATTTTAATTAAATGTTGATGGTTTTCTTTTTATAACCCTTTCTCGCTCTCTCCCTCATCACCTTTTTAATTTTCTATCCATTTATATTAACTTTAATACTTATCGCCTTAATAAATTATGCCCTTACGTTGAACTTCGAACCATTAAAATTTTGACACAAAATTAAATATATATTTTTCATGCCCTATTCCTTATGGTTCCCGTGATTTAAATATATTGACTTTTGGAATCCTATTTTTTATAAACAACAATCCCTTTAATTAAATATGAATCGATGGGAATAGTAAAAGACTATGTTCAAAAGTCACGCATTGATTTGTATGGGTAGAAGATTGTTGCCCATATGAATGAATTTGAAAATTGTATGACTGAATAACTAATATCTAGATGGATACAACGAAAACATGAATACAATCAAGTTAGGGTTATTGTGGCAAAGTATAAAATTGCCGTTTTTACAATTGCAAAGATTGGTGGAAATTGGTGGATGTAGTAGCCGTAATAGGTACAATGATGATTGCATGCTATACGTTGCTATAATTAAATGGTATGTTGGCTAGAGTGGTGGCACATTGTATGTTTGTGGCCAAATCCAGTGGCAGTAGGAGGATGACTATGGAAGGAGGATGATTATGGAAGGATAACATTATGACAGACAAATATTGAAAGAAGCATTGAATATGAAGGTAGGTCTATAATTGGCACGAGCGGCAGACAACAATAAAAGGTTTATGATAACAAGAAAGCATGTGGGATGACTAGTCATTGTGGTGATAGATGGTCTGCAACAAATTGAATCACAGGGGCTGCAAGGGGAATAATACGCTGTCGGTAGTGTTGGGTGCAACCCAAATTGGCTTACATTTTTGACAAAACTCCGCATTTTGTGGAGCGGAGCATGCAGTAGAGTAGCGAAATGCAAAGTGGACTACACAGTGGAGAAATTGGAATATACCGCATGGTATAAGGGCTTCGGGGTGGGTTGAAGCCCCTCTTTTTTTGTAAAAGAACACAATTTTGTAAGAGATCAATGGTTTTCAGACCATAGTAGCTTGTTTTAGGGAGTCCATGGTATTTGGACCATGGTATTTGATGATGTAACCCTCGATGTAATAATATATATAGGGTGCAGTAATAAATAAGAGAACCATATTTATGATGCAGATTAATGTTATGGTTGTATTATTGTGATCTATAGTTTTGTAGCAAAGAAGAGGTTCTGCAACTGAGTGCGCAAAGACCTGACTCTGCAGCTAAGTGCGCAAACAACCTGTAGCTTAGTGCGCAGGCCAAGAACTATTAGTTGTACAAAAAATTATTATATTAAGCAACAGTTCTTGTGGACGTAGCCCCACATTGGGGTGAACCACGATAAATTGGTGCCCTCATGTGTATAATTTCTTATTATCTATTGTAGCATAGCAGTTATTACAATTACATTGTATTTCAACACAATGATGGTTTATGGTTTTATATGACATGTATAAGTGTTTAATCTAATGCGGCAAAGCGATTTATGAATGTTAAGAGTAAAAGAAAACATAATAATACCACATCTCCACATCCTTCAAGACTGCAGAAATCAGGTTCTGCATCCTCCCATAGTCACTTCGGGTGAGACTTTGATCTGCAAGCAGGTCATTGCCGAAAGGGCCAGTGATTGAGGGTTTTGTTGGTGCGTAGTATAGATCGAACTTGGCTCAACCTAAACCAAGCCAACAAATGGTTCTGTTGCCGGGATCAGGATTTGTTTGAAGGATATGTGGATGTGGCACCTGTCGAAGAAGGAGATTCAAGACTGGATATAACTAAAAGAGGGAGAATTTACGGATCAAGAAAACAAAAACCTTCGTATGATAGCTGAAGCTTGGTTATAGAAGTATATTTTTATAGATCAATGTAAACTTTTCTTCACTTCATTTCCTGCTAAGCTATACGAGTCGATATCAAGGTTGACCGAAAGAAAGGATTGTTTTAAAGGTAAATAATTTACGGTGTGGACTCCTGAACTTATACAACGATTCAAGAGCATTGACAATAGGATTTCAAGGGCCATCGATTTTTGGATTGATAGTATCTTGGGAGGATTCATTACTTAGTTCATAGTAGACTCGACTATATCTTACAACAAAGCAGAATGAAAATTCTTCAAAGGACCACGAGGTAAGTATTTGAAATCTCTGAAACTTTGGATTAATATGCTTCTTTGTGAAAAGAGAGCTTTACAGATGCAATCATATTGCTAGTTTACTTATGTTTGGAAGAAGACGGAATAAATCTGAGCAAGAGATTGGAACGACGCGAAGTGGAAAGAGATATAGAGTAGATACCAGAAAGAGGTCTCATGGACAAGACTCGAAGACTTTCATAGAGACTTATTATAGACCTCTTTTGAGTGAATTTGACAGTGAAGAAAGCCTGATAACCCACAGGTAACTCCATAGTATTCACCCTTCCAACATGAGAGTTCACCGAGGCCAGAATCCAGTAATAAACAAGGTGGTTTTGGCTCTCGCCCTCCCCCTCCCTCTACCCCTCCTACCCCCCTTACCCCTCCACTTGCTTCTCCCCCTCCCCCTCCAAGAAGAAGTATGGCTGACGATATTAAGCTACCCGTTTTCAAAGGAACTAGATTGGAGGATCCAAAATAATTTTGGTTTTTATGTAAAGTAGTATGGAGAGCGAAGCAGATTAAAGATGAGAATATAAAGAAAGTGCAACTCATTACTGTTGTGCCAGTTTAATCACTATTTAATTGACTAAACTACAACCATTTAGTTGTCAACCAAGGTAGGTCTATTTATTTCAAAGGTGTTTGCACTATCTGTGCTGATACATAACAACCAAGGATAGAAATAAAGAATGGAAATAAATGCCACTGAACCAATTGTAGAAATTAAACACTCATGCAGAAATCAAAATGAATTCTACAGGAATGAAATCACACTTCATGTTTACCAAGAAACGGGAACGCCACACACAATATCAATGACTGAATCATCTGATCAATTATCACAACTTAAATTAATCCTGTGTAACAACATATCATAAATCTGAAAAATAGAAGTAAATATGCTCTATGAATTATACATCGACAACAATAAATTAACACTTACGAAAAATAAATAATTAATCTACTGCTACAACTAATACTGCAATCCCTGCTAAAAAGGAGGTCCCTTCCTCCCTAGCAGGGTGTAGGGATGAAATAAGAACTAGTTAGGAATTCAACACAGAATATGTAAAAGCATCACCAACGATGTTCTTGTATTAAAATAGTTGTGAATTACAGAATCAAAATGACAGTACTATCTCGTGTTTCCTGTTCCCTTCATGGAACTGAATCCTTTTATAAAGTTTACATGTTCAAAATAGGGAATAGGTCAGTCATGAGAATATTACAATTCTCATGCTGATCAATATTAAACGAAAATAGAAATTATTACAACTGGTTTCTAAATACAAGGCCTATTCAAGTTACACTATTTTCTAAAATCACAACCGCCTAGATTCTTTGACCACCCATAAGTAATTCATGCTTCTCGAAACTTGTCTTGTGGAATAGTACCCATGATCTTTGACAATTGCGGTGTAACAACATCTCGCGGTATAACATCAACTTGAAGTGTAACATCAATGATCTATACCAATAAATACTCAAAACATATTTGTGAATTAATAGCACAATTATCCATCCTTTGGCCTTGAATTCATGGGAAACACCTGAAAGAAAAAGAGCTAGAGAAATTCTTCCACACTTACCCTGGTTAGCCATAAAAAAGATATCACTTCATTCATATTTAACAAAAATGGAAAAATAATATGTCACAACAAGAGTTGCTTCTTATAACCAGGAAAAGCGATAATTAGGACGTAAAGCTCATGGGTTCAAAGGTAAAATGGTAAAAAATGGGGAAAGAGGTATCTAAAGTATGCACAAAAGCTACACCCAACATCTCCCCCCAACTAAAGCATTTGCATGTCCTCATGAAAAATTCTCAGATATTGCTGCTGTACCTTTACTGTAGGTCTGTCAATTTGTAAGAGCCAACAATATCCTCATCAATGGACCTATAGCCCTGAGTGGCCATCAACTGATGCGACCATGGTTCCTCCTCGTAATCACATAACTGATAATGGGGCTGATACTCCTCCACTGGCAGCCAAATCAAAGGATATTTAAACTTGAGCCCTATCTAGAAGGCTCCTAATGGTCTCACAATCTAGGCGTACTTTAGGACCCATGGAACAACAACCAAGAAGTTTGGAAACCCAAAAGGGTCACCCTCCTATAGACCTAGCTACTGGCCTCAGTGCGTTTAAGGTACCCCGTTAGTGCTCGAATATTCAACTGTACAAAGAGATTGAGTTAGAATCCCATGGTTCTCCTTTTGTAGATAACTGCTTTTTCTCTGACATCCAAAGTACTCAAAAATATCTTAAAATCACATCTCAACTCTATAGCCATTCCTGGTTCCGTCCTTATCCATAATGCTGCCTTTTCTTCATTGGCATCTGCTAACTTTATGGCCAGGTGTCATTCTATTAGATTTATCATGAAATAAATAAAAGCACGCAATTGTGGGTCCCCCATGTAGGAGAAAATGTGCACAACCATGTGAAAACTAACATGCTCACATATTATATTATGAAGAAACAACTCGCATAGTAAGCTTTGGTCATTAAAATTGCAAGCACGAAAAACTTCCAAAAAAGTTTAGGTAGAATTACCCAAATATGGTCTATTTTCATAGACGGCCTTCAACTGAAACAAATAAAATCTTTCCCATAGAAAGACTGGGTAGGATGGAGAGGGCCTTCTACACCCTAACAGATTTAGGGCGAGTTCGTGCAGCTTGTGTTTATCATTTGTTAAATCCCAAACTTGCTGCTGTAACAGCTGCAATTTCTCCTCCTTCTCCTTCATGGCTTCCTTCTTTTCCCATCTTTCCCATTCTTCTGCCAATTTCTTCTCAACCCACTTTTCCTTGAGCGAATTTACAACTTTCTAATGTTCTTCTAGCGATATCACTAGCTTTTGTAAGGAGAGCGCCTGCTGTTTCCATTTCTACAATTCTCATATCAATAATTTTTTCTCTGAACACCATCCTACTTTAGGGCCCTGTGTTCCTTCACATGCAATATCATTTGGGGGTGTAACAACATCTCAAGGATTGAGCTCCTTTGCTTTGGCTACCGGTTTCTGTGTACCAGCTACTTCGTTAGCATGCTCTTGTGGTTCAACTCTTTGTTTTTCTTCTTGGGTAGGATTTGCCTGGGTAGGATTTGCCTGCTATTTCCATTTCCACAATTCTCATATCAATAAATTTTTCTTTGAACACCATCCTGCTTTAGGGCCCTGTGTTCCTTCACATGCAATATCATTTGGGGGTGTAACAACATCTCAAGGATTGGGCTCCTTTGCTTTGGCTACCGGTTTCTGTGTACCAGCTACTTCGTCAGCATGCTCTTGTGGTTCAACTCTTTGTTTTTCTTCCTAGGTAGGATTTTCCTCTATTGCTAGTTCTTGTGTAACAACAGTGTCGTTGGAAGGTTCTTGTGTATCACCTTCCAGGTCGATTACCATGGGATGCTATATTTCAGTTTTTGGTTCTTGTGTAACAACTTCCCATGGTTTGGTTTGAGTTTTTGTAGAAATGGTGTTTGCAGCATAGACTTTGTATCTTGCTGTTGCTAGATTCCTAGCACATGATGCACATACAAAACATGGTGTGGTTTCTGCCCTCATTTTGTGTACAACCTCTGCTAAGGTGTCTAGGCCTGTGACTTGTGCTTCTACTTTACTCTCCTCTAATTGTTGTCTTAATTTTTATAAATTTTCAATTTTATGTAGCAAAGGTTGGGTCTCATCCTTACCTGATAGAGGGACCTCTTCCGGATGGGCATGTTCCCCTTATTTCTATTTCCCTGTGTCCTTGTGCTTGCTCGAATCCTTTTTGGATGGAGGTGAAGGTTATGGCTGTGAGCTGAATTTCACCCTCTTCTTCAATATCCTGCCACCTATCAGCTTCTCCAATGATCTTTTCTTAATCCTAACTCCTAAGGATTGCCCTTGTTCTTCAATCTCCCTAGCTTCCCTTGGAGCATCATCGAGGATTTTAGCTTGCCTTTAGCGGGAAGTCCTCGTCTTTCTACTCATAAACTCCTCCCAGATCCTACCTTGGTGTTCCAATGCATCCAACATAATTAACTTGATGAGGTCGTGGTTGGTAACACAACTCTTTGGGTGTGTAGCAATCTTCACGGCAACAAACATGTGCCTTATATTTTCTAGCAGGAAATATGGGAGATTGACCAGCTTCCTATGTCGAAGGTGGTTTAACAACCGAAAATGATAATTGAACACGATCATTTCCCTTCTTTCACAAGTAATGTACTTGATGATGTAAGGGTGATGTATCCCCATGGCTAAGGGAGTGATAACCTTCCAATTTCCCTACCTTTTTTCTCCAATTACTCTTCTCCTCGCAGGAATTCCACCTTAAGGGAGGGGTCATTAATCTTTCGGTTAAACCACCTTTTTACCTCAGTTCACAATGATGTTACTTTAGAAATTACTTCTTCCGTAACTTCTAGATTCAGTCCCCTAACCTCTATCTGGTTTCTGTCTGGGTTTCTATTGAATTCCATGGCAACTGACTCCTTTGATCCCTTAAATCGCTCAAAGAACTCAAACCATCCTGCTTCATTAAAAATCTGGCACATTTCAGGGAAATTTTCCAATGCTTTAGTTAGAATTGGGCTTGTGCCAGACTGCTACTCCTCTCATTTGTGTTTTAGTTACTGCACTCTATGTTTTCTCTGAGAATTTTGAAGTGAGGGTGAAATGCTTCACTGAGGTTGATATCAGGGTAGTGAGGTAGGAAATAAAAGCAAGAGTGTTGGATTAGGGGGATCATATTGCACACATTATGATCTCATTATTGATCATGGAGGTTGGACTTAAATGCGATTTACTCCTCGGTATGATTGGCATAAAAATAATCGAAGGGTTTAATAATGATTATGAGGTTGTTGCTTTTAATTTTTGTTTTAAATTGCAGATTGTGAAATGATTCACCCTCCCCCCAAGTTTAATGCGACGACCGTAAAAGAAAGTGTTGTATTAATTGCCATAATTGTTAAATAGAGGAAAAAACGATATACCTTTTGCGTGACGTACCTCAGGTGATGTGGCGAAATGGACTGGCGAAAAGGTACCAATGATATAATTAATTTTTGCGATGACGTGCTTGTTGTGTCATTTTCTCCTGTGGCATGATGCTAATGAATTCTATTTATTGTAGCAGGCGATTTCACCTGGGTCACTGATGTAGGTTGTCAACTTTTACACATGTAACAACAAATACAATTGCTAACACTATTTCTACAATAGATTCATATTTACAATACTCTTTACAAATACTTACAAAAACTTGAAAAATAAGAAAAGACTAAAACTTGTAACAATATATTGTAAGATGTGCATGAGATAAATGATGCTATTACAAAAAGAAAAGAACATGTAACAACCGCCACATGGTGGTTTTCAACTGTCACAATTTGTCTGCCTGCGCCCCTATAAGAGGTTTTCACAGTCAGATTCTTATTTACATATTTTTATTACATTTTTATTTAGTACATTTTTTTTTTTTTTTCAATTTAATGTTTTTTATGTTATTATTATTATTATTATTTATTTTTTACTGGGTGTAACACCTACCAACAAAAGATGGTTTTCGGCTGTTACACTTATTGGAAAATTAAAAATTTGGCAGTGTAAGAGAATTTTCCCTTGCCCCTGTAATCTGAAGGTCAGAATCTGCCACAATGAATGAATCCTTTGAAGCAAGTTTTTGATATAGCCGAAGATGGTGCCCATTAGCGAGTAATGGTGTCCTAGCACTGCCAATGGTAACTAAATTCATAGTCCCATTGTCAAAGACTGTGTCAAATTCATAACAACCTAGCCACCTGGTGTAGAGCTTCCCCTTGAAATCCTTGAATCTCAAATCATATAATACAACATAATCTCCTTTTTGAAACTTCTTCTTTTTAATGAATCTATCGTGCCACTTAGCCCTTTGCTGTTGAATGATGTTTGTTTGCTGAATAACAGCTAGCCTTTTCTCATCTAGCTCATTGAGCTAATTCAACCATTTCTTCTATGTTGTTTCGAGATCCAAGTTCACCTGTAGCGCTATTCTTAATGTCTTGATTTCAAACTCTATGGGAAGAAAAGGATTTTTACCATACACTGATTCGTATGGGGAGAATCCTATAGTATTCCTCCATGTAGTCCTGTATGCCCACAATGCCTCTGGAAGTTTATCAACCCAATTCCTTTGATGGCTGGCCACAATATTGGTAAGAATTCCCTCAATAACCTTGTTGGTGCTCTCCACTTGGCCATTCGCTTGTGGATGATACCGTGAAGTAATCCTATGACAGATTTTGTATTTCTCAACTAGATTCTGAATCATATGAGATGTGAATTGGGGCCCTCAATCTGTCACTATTTCTCTGGGTATCCCACATCAAACAAAAATGTATTCAAACAAAAATTATAAAACAACCTGCTTTGTGGCTTTAGTCAATGCCTTTGCCTCGAACCATTTTGTGACATAGTCTTTCTAGACCAAGATGTAGGAATTTTGCTAAGACAAAGGGTTAATTGGTCCTACAAAATCGAGGGCCCATTTCTCAAATGGATCTAAAACTATTTGAGGTCGTAATGGCATCTCATTTTACTGGAGCAGTTGACCCATTCTCTGGAAGTTGTCACATCCCTTCGCGAGATTCTTAGCATCCTGAAATATTGCGGGTCAATAGTATCCTGTTGAGAGAACCTTGTATCCTATCCTCTTATTTGCAAAGTGTCCTCCACAAGGTTCCTCTTGACAAGATCTAAGGATATCAAATATTTCATCCTCCCTCACACAACGCCTAATTTAATGATCTGGACTAGTGTGATCAAGATTTCCCTCAATCCACGAATATCTAGCACATTGCTGGACAATTATTCTCTTTTCTCTGGAGGATAGGTATTATGAAATCTTCCCGCAACAAGATAATTAGCTATCTTTGCATACCAAAGTGAGTGAGTTGAAATAGAAAAAAGGTATTCATCAGGAAAATAATCTTCAATAGGCATGCATTCATCACCAATAGTTAGCCTAGAAAGAAAATCAACCACTACATTATCTTTCCCAGGTTTATCTAGGATTGTTATATCAAATTCTTGTAACAACAATAACCATCGTGTAATCCTACCATTAGTGACTTTTTTATTCATTAAAAATTGAATGGAAGATTGGTCAGTGTGTACAAACACTTGATATCCTGTGATGTAGTGTCAAAATTTGTTGATGGCATGCACTACCGCAAGGAACTCTTTTTCTGTCACCGTGTAATTGAGTTCAGCTGGAGTCAAGTTCTTGCTTATGTAATAGATAACATACAACTTTCTATCCTCCAGCTGGCCCAATACAGCTCCCACAATAGTATCATATGCATTTGTAGCTATGTGAAATGATAGATTCCAGTTTGGTCCCCACAAAACAGGAGCTGCTGATACACAGTTCTTTAATTCCGTAAAGTCCTTCTCACACTTCCCTGTCCATACAAATTCCACATCTTTCATAAGTAAGGAGAATAAAAGAGATGTAATATTATATTTTTTTCTATAAACCTCCTATAGTACCCTGCATGACCCAAAAAAATACGTACCTCTTTTTGTGTCTTGGGAATTGAGATTTCAAGATTACCTCTATCTTAGCAGGGTCTACTTTAATCCCGTCAGTAGAAATAAGATGTCCCAACACAATCCCTTCATTCATCATCATGTGACACTTTACAATACTCAAAGCAACATTAGTCTACACACATCTTTCTAATACTTTTTCTAGACAGTCATTCAACAGATCCGAGAAAATTCCTAATATTTCCCTTTGGAAAGTTGTTGGTGCATTACAGAGTCCAAAAGGAAGAACCCTGTATGCGAAGGTTCCCCAAGGGCAGGTAAAGGTTGTTTTATCCTGATCTTTTAGGGCAATCTGTATCTGGTTGTAACCACTAAACCCATCCAAAAATGAAAAAAATTTCTTCTCGAATAGGGTATCAAGGACCTGATCTATGAATGGAAAAGGAAAATGGTCCTTTTGGGTGGCCTTGTTGAGTTCTCTATAATCTACACAAACTCTCCACTTTCCATTCTTTTTAGGGACAATGACAAGTGGGGATACCCATTGACTATCAGAAATTGGATAAATGAAGTTGGCATTCAGGAGTTTCTGTAGTTCTTCTTTCACTACCTCCTTTAGTGCAGGGTTCATACGTCGTTGCAGTTGTTTAACTGGATTGCAAACATGCTTTAAATAGATGTGGTGAGTGCACAGGCTAGGATGGATCCCTTTCATGTCTGTATATTCCCATGCAAATTCCTTTTCGTACTTCTATAACAGCTATAACAACAATACGTTTTGCTCAGCAGTCAGGTTTCGATTGACATTTAGATATTTACCTGGTTCTATTTCAACTGGACTACTATTGATGTTTGGCGTGGGCTTCACCTATTCAAAGCTCAAGTATTCTACAACATCTTCCTCCCACGAATCCACTATAGAAGTAACAGAAAGTGAATTACTAATAAAACCATTTATGATATCATCTTCTGTCTCATCCTTGAAGTACTGGGCTTTCCTGAGGGTGAGAAGTGGCTGGGAGTAATCTGATTCGGGTTCAAATTCATCCCACAAGGGGTTTCCCGAATCCATACTTGGTTTTGTTGGGGGGTAGAGACTAAGGTTCTTTGTGGCCTGGCCATCTGAAATTATCATAGACCCAGACCTGCATCTTATGAATGTGTCTGCAGTGGCTAGCCAAGGCCTCCCTAGAATCAAATGATGCTCCCATAGGTTTGATTTAGTTTGTAAAATAAGGAAGTTAGCTGGATATCTCCAAGAATCCACTGTGATCACTACATCTTCTAACACCCCCTCAGGTTTGACACGGGAATTGTTTGCTAATTCTAGCAACGTAGGTGTGTGTCTTAGTCCGTGTAACCCCAAGGTGGTGAAGATATCCTTAGTCATTACATTAATGGCTGCCCCTAAATCAATCAATGTATTAGTAATGGGATTGTCATCGATGTAAATAGTGACCATGGTGTTTTAGGTAGAATCACCTTGGGGTCTTGGGTTGGGAACCCCAATAGAGTGGAGGGCATACATCATAAAGAGCCACACAAACAAGCAGTCCTAATAGTTAAACAATTAAACTTGGTACATAGCGTCTTACCTGTAGGTCCTATGTTTGAGGTCGCTCCTGTAGGGTTCAAACCCTCTGCTTCTTCCTTTCATTGTAAGACCTGCAATTCATTCAAGGCAAATCATATACACCAAAAATAACTGAAAGAATGTTCATGATATCAAGGTTAGATCATATAAGCATGTAATAAAATAAGCATTAATGTGAGATTTTATAAGAAAATCATGACATAAATTAATGAATAAATACCATAATCATCAGGAACAAGACAACACCTCTTTATTAATGTAAGCTAAAGAAAATAAGGAAGAACTACAACCTGAGTCGTTTGCCGACTCCAAGAGAAACCATCCTCTGGATTTGTCCTGCCTAGGCCTAAGCAATCCTCCTCCATAAGTATACACAAGGATGTCATGAAGGGATAATGAAGATCTCAAGAAGGAAACATGGGTTTCCTATGACTGGGAGTGCAGAAGGCACAAGGATATCTTCAAACTTGATTAGGGATGTAATCGACTATAATATCAATATCTAATCCTTCCTCCTCCCTTAGGCCTTCCCATGGAGATGTATTTGTACTTCTCCAAATTAGTTTTTTGTTTTTTTGTTTTGTTTTTTTTAGGAAACAGTTGGGCCATGGGCTATAGTAGGTGGATATCTGGTCAAACTCGTAAACCCCGCCCGAATTAAGGGAGATTATATATTTTTTATTGTTTTAACACATATACACAGGTTGGGTATAGGATGACCCACGTGTACATGCACTTTAGATAGGGCGTAATCGCATATGGGATTTAAAACATTGTTTTTTAGAAAATGGACCAAGTCTGGTAGGGAAGGGTTGCCCTAGGCCATATCATAGACCATCAAATATACCAAGGGTGGTAAATTGTGCTATAACAGATGCCCCCTAATATATGAGGTCAGAAGGGGTGGCCAAAATGCATTAAGTGTATAGAAAGAATTATGCGAGGACCTGAGAGGAGTTCACCAGATTTCAGCCTACTAAGCTAGTGGAAGAGATCAGAAAGAAAGATGCTGCCTGAGGCGAACATACCCATGCTTAGAGAAAATAAAACATGTCTGCATATCAAATAAAAAGGCAGACCCAATATGTATACAAGTATAAAAGAACTGAAAATACATAGTGGATCATCTGATCATATCCATAAAAGTACATGTCACATTATCACATATAAAGAACCGATCAATGACATTGAAGTAGAAAGCTGATCACTGAAGCCATACATCTGATCCAAAAATTACCAAGTCAAATAGGTGAACAAATGGTACTGCATGCAACTCGGGTGCCAACATATAGGATGTCACTGTGATGAATTGCAACATATAAGGTAGATGGTGTCACTAACAGAACCAGGAGGAACTAACAAGTGAACCAACAAATGTTGATACAAACTCGAGGTCTTCACCGACCACCGTGGCACATTTCTACACAATGGGAATAAATGATCTGAAGTCAACCATGTGAGAAATTGTTTGATTACTGGGTCATTGATGTATACCGTTAACAAATGCGAGACTACTCACCTATAATGATGATGAGAGCCAAGGTACCCAGTACAATCTAACAAGTGCGAATAAATGATCTGAAGTCGAACACTTGGAAGAATCTATTAGTTAGGAGATAATGATTTATTCCCATTGTTGATAGAGAAGGAATCTGCCACTTATGACTGCAAACCCTAAGGTACTGCCAAATGGACACTAGACCTTGTTCCCAGAGAAATGAGTTGAAGTCGATGTGAAATGATCTACTGGAAGGAAGACATTAAGGCATCCTTCATCAATCCAGTGTGAGTGTAACCTGCAGGCCAATAATGTGGAACGAATTAGATGAAGAAAGATGTAGTAACCAAACCGAAGCGCATTTCCGGTGTACATAAGATGTAGCTAGCGCACAACAGAAACCATTTGTACCAACCAATAATGAAAGCTGACACAGAGGCGAGGAATCCACCAATGAGGTCAAATGGAAAGCAAGGTACTACACGAATCCTAATGTGTGATAATGAAAGCTGACGTCGAACACAAGGGAAACCACTCAGTCAAAGACCCATGATACTGATTGATGCTGAGCACAAGGTCACCTATCAATGATGGAAATAGGGCCATGGTGCAGCTCTAGGACTACTCCTAGAGTAATTTGTCGTAGTTGATGAGAGCAAGACTCGCCAACAAGAATTCAATGGAGACCTTCTCAAACCAACACGAGTAAAGGACCAAATAATCGATGTGATAGTGAACATGAATTTGACAACCAGGGATAGGCGACTGAAAATAAGTCAAGAGACACCGTAGAAAGGCCGACTCAACTTTACTTCCGTTGAACAAAATCACGACTCAAATGTGATAATATGGCATCATATGACAACTTTGTATAAGTTTGTCATGTAAGAGGCACAAACAAAATCTCCATATGATTGGAAGATATAACCAACTAGAATAGTACTGACTCAATAACAAGGTTAAGTCTCTCCTAAGTCAAACTAAAGCCCATCCCAATGGAGTAAAGACTTAATTTTGAGTGCTTTGTTCAAGGGTGACACAACTGACTATAGCTACCATCAATCATGGAAGTAATGTCCCGTTCCTGCTCTTTTTGGAATATTTATTTTTTTTGTCTTTTTTCATATTTAGAAATCTCGAAAAAGAATAAAAGAATGGCTATAATATAGTGGAAAGAACGAGTGTCGAAGTATAAATGTTCTAGTTCCTGGGAGTGGAACATTCCTATGCTCAATGCAAGGTGATGAAACTGGTTAATGACACTCAAAGGAATATTCTTTCCATGGCTAAGCGGGTGTCAAGTTGCAGAGACTAAATGATTGTAGGGTTGATTTCATAGAAAGGTCTGGCAAAAAAAGAAGCTTAAACATGAGTCCAAATGAAGCCATGTTGAGGCCAAAAAGAGGAAAATAGTCAACTTGCAATGCATTGGTACAACTCAACACAAAGGAGCCTCTAGGGTATAAAGCTAGAAAAATAGCAAAGAAGTAAGAGAATGAAGCTTCAATGCACAAGTCATGGCGGGACTAAATAGGACTCCTGAGCCTACGAAAAAAGTTCAACATGGGTTCCAAGTGACAAAAAGGTACTATCTAGGGCGCCCATGATAAGGTACGCTATACCACACACGTTATGACACTTCTAAGCAATGAGAAGGTTCTGCGTCATATCTTGGTGGGGTCGATCCTAAGGCCAAAATGGGAAAGGAAACTGATAAATGCATAATGCAGGTGAAAAACCTAACTTGTATGCAGTTTCGAGAACCAATACTTGTCAGAGCGGATTAACCAAAAATATTCCCAAAGGAGAAGTCTTCCAAGGTCTGTAGACATAATTATGAACGCTAGAGAAGAAGTTAATATTCCATATATAAACTTGAGATAAAAACTTGTGTTATAGAATACAAAACTTGAAAATGCGTACCTTATATGTACAATATGGTACAGGGAACCATGAAGCCTTACAGATTACACATAATAGTTCTTCAAGACAAGCCCCTTGCAGGGCTTAGGCCAAGGACTCCTTAAGTAGTTAAAAGTCATGGCTTCAAAAAGTTCCTCCTGTGAAGGAAACTCAACTTCCAAGAAATATTGAGAACTAAAAGGATCAAAAGATGGAATTAAGGGGTCCCATGTCCCCATAGGAGAAATCACTCGGTCAACTGCCCGGACCAAGTCCCGAGAGGGAACATAATAGTTCAAAGGATCCTTCTCAGAAGCAATTGAACATTGAGGATACAATGTCACATAGTTCACCCGTGACAGAGTAGAGTCTACCAAAACACTTGGAACATACCAAGGGTATTCTGTAGTAAATTTGAATTACGGGGGTGATTATTAGATGCAAGCTGATCAATAGCGACAATATTTTTGTTATGAGGAAAATACATCACTCGAAAGAGTGAAGACACCACAACATTCATAGCATAGAAAAAATCACGCCCAAGTAGCATATTAAAGTCTAAAGGGTGATCAACCACCATCATATCGATAAAGGTAGTGTTCCCACCTAAAGTAATAGGCAATTGAGTAAGAACACCTATAGATTCACCAGATATTCTATCATAGGCTAACAACTGACTATCAACTACCAACAACTTTGGAGAACCCAAAGCTTTCCAAGTCAAGGAGGATATAATACTTGCAGAGGATCCTTCATCCACCATACATTGATAGACATTTTTGGAATTAACTCTAACCCTTATTTGGAAAGGTGCAACAGAAGGCAGTCGAGGCTCGACAAGATTATCCCAATCAAAGGAGACACTCCTAGAACTTTGAGGGGGTACACTCGAAGGGACCAAAATACCCCTAGACCAGAAGACTCTGTACTAGAAATCAAGAAGACTTTGTTGTTAGGCACTTCACCCCTCAAAAGAGGAGTGGAATCAACCAGAGATTGCACTGGCTCAACCACTTCATCAACCAATTGTTTATTAGACTGTTGAGAAACCATAATAGATTTAGGAGTAGAAGAATCTTTAGACTCGAACCATATCCTTTGTACCACTGGAATTCTTGGGCACAAATGAGTAATATGGTCTCCCTTACATATCTTACAAGGGAACTTAGGTTTAAATATTCTATGCCTAGGTTTCTGATCAACATCCATTCCATCGACATGACTATCAATGGTTGGTGGAGAGTCCCTAACATGACTCACAGCAGTTAGTGACTCTTTCCTAAGAGAGATAGGACTTGTGCCCCCAACCCTACTCACAGAAGTATGCGAGTCAACAGAAATATGAATCACAGAGGTAGGTGATCCATTTCTAGTATGACTTGCAGTGGCTGAAAGCTCATCTCCAAATGACTTGTAGGGGTTGGTGATGATTCATGGATAGAACTATTCTTCTTCTTCTTCTTCTCCCTCTTTCTCTTCTTTTTAGATCTCTTATTACAAGAGGGAGGAGAAAGAGGAAAGAAATATTTCTCTTTTGAAGAACATGAAAAATTAACACCCATTTGATTCCCTTGAAATAAAGCATTCATCTTAGAAGCTTCAAGAACATTTCAAATATTTGGAGTGGAACACAGCCAAATTTTTAGTCCAACATTCAATCCAAGAATATTCAAAGTGGCCATCAAGGGGGTACCAACGTTTCCAAATAACGGAAAAGCACAAGGATCCCCTTTTGAAAGGGTCTCTTGGTTGGCCTCCGTAGGAATATTGGCCATACCCAACTTATATGTAGATCCTTCCCTTATGGGATTGTACAAATGACTTTTCAAGGAAGATAGATGCACAATCAAATATTTTCCCTTAAGGAGGCAACTCCACAACTTTCAAAAGAAAGATCAAAAGCTTTTCAAGGCCAGTGGAGTGGTTGGTCAGTCACTCAAAATCTAAGGTCCAAACATGACAAGGAAAATCCACCTAAAGCCAACTAAATACAAAGAGCAAAGAGCACTCCACTATAAAGTCCATAAATATGCAACCAATCAAGCAACTTCCAAGTATTTCTGCGCCGGGTGATGAGGACCAGACACCAAAATATAAGAAAGTGAACTAAGGGACCTTCCAAAGATAGTTTGGGATAATTACGGCCCAAGACTACTAGCGAAGGTAACAATAACAATTACGTTGACCCCAAACAAAAGCCTTTTCTAGTGCAAGTACCTGAGCTTCGCAAGGGTACCCTCCAGAAGTATTAATGAACATGATGCAACGTCTGCCTCAAGTGCCGTGGGATTCCCCTCCACAATGACCTATGAGGTCCCTACAAATAGCAATTATGAACACCAGTTCATATCAAAATCAGGTTGGAATAGTCTCGGGGTGAGATCCAACAAGTAGGAGAGGGGGGTACCACTCTTTCCTTGTCTTCACTCTCCCTCGTGCTTGACTCCCAGTAGAAAGGAGATTTGTCGGTCTTTCTAACAACACTAGATTTCACTCATTATTCAACATCTATGTTTAACAGTTTGAGTGGCCGTGGAGAGTTAACTATCCACTCACATATTCCAAGGACCTAAAGAGCTAGACTTGTTGATGTAATTAATCACAAATAAAAAAATATTCTTGTTCTTTTTAATTAAGCACTTGATTTTGAAAGGCTGTTCTTTAGGTCATGAGTAAAATGAGAGTGCAATTTGTGGTGTTTTGACGGAAAGGAAATCGATAGAAACTTAGTTATATGCAAATGCATCTATTTTTCTTCGATGAAAAGAGATTTCTATAAGTTTCTACGAATAAAATTGTAAAAGCAATTTTATTTATTTATTTATTTTAATTTTAATTAATTAATTAATTTTAATTTTAATTTTTTATTTTATTTTATTTTTTTATTTTTTTATTATTTTTATTTTAATTTTTTTAATTTTAATTTTTTAATTTTTAATTAATTAATTAATTTTTATTTATTTATTTTTTTTTTATTATTATTATTATTATTTATTATTTATTTATTATTATTTTTTCAGAAAACATGCTCCACACACAAAATCTAACAAAAAGACTAAAATGCCTGTAGTGAAAACTAACTTAATGCAAACTATAATGATGATGCACGATTCTATGGATGCTTATACAATAAGAAAATGTGTTCCTTCATAAGATCAGTAGGCCAGATTGACTACAAGGAGGGCACAAATTCAATGAAAAACTTTTGTCGAAACCAAGCAAAACCAATCGAAAAAAGTTCACAATTGTTCAAAAATAATGACATCAGTATAAAGGACTTCTGCAAACCAAAATAATGTCAAGGAAGACTTTCAAGATCGCCAAGGAGGCACTCAAAAACCATGACAAACAAAATAGGTCAACCAAAAAAGGAAAGAAAAGCAAAACAATCTGAAAGTTGGGTTATAAACAAAAATGCAACCAATTTCTTATTCCGCAAAGTCAGAGCAACCAAGAAATTCTACAAGAAGCCTTGAACCCAAAGCCCAAACTGAAACTTTACTAAAAACGAAAACCCTAGGTTGACTAGGTTTTTCAATAAGAAGAAGATTAGAAACTGAAAACTTGCATGAAAGCAGAGCTTTACTGATAGTGAATGACCAGAAAATAACAAAAACCACCAGTCAACAATCTTAAATGGGTCCAAGATTTTGAAAAATTTATTCAAAATAAGGTATACACGACTGTGCAAAGACAAAGATGTAGGAATTTATTGGGTAAGTTCTTTAGACAGAACACCAAAGGAAATCGCTCACAAATAGATCATAGATCAATACACCAATATTCTTGACGTGGTTAAAACCCTCAAAGAGGGAAACAATCCATGACCTGAGCCAACGCAACCAGTTCAAGAAATTTATTAATAAAAGAAATAAAATTTACATAAGCTTCTCTCATGAACGGTCACCGTACAAATGACCCTCCATGCTCTTTAAATAGAGATCATGGACCAATCAGGTGTTAAGCCATGGATCAAGTGTCGATAATACCAAGGAGAGAATGCACCATCAGATCACTTCATGTCCAGAACACATTGTGACCGTCGGATTGTAAGTTACAAAAGTACATAGTAAAGAAATGCACTTTGCCTAACTCTACACTAGACCAAGTTATACTTAACTATTTCCTATGTGTCGGAATATCCTAACATCCCCCTTAAGAAAAACTTGGGATAGGATTGAAGGATGTACAAATATGACACAATACGAGAAGGAAGGAGGCATTAGAGCCTATCCCCCCTTAGTGACAACTTTCTGAACTCCAACCATAAATTGAAGTTTAGTAAACTTCACCTCTGTGAGAGCCTTTGTAAAGATGTCTGCAACTTGATCATCAGTTGAACAATATTGCACTTCAAGAACATGGTCATGAATGAACTTTCTGATGAAGTTCATGTGTAGTTCAATGTGTTTCCTACGCTGATGTTGGACTGGATCTTTGCATAGTTGAATGGAACTTTGATTATCACACCAAAGTGTAGTCGGTTGTTTCCGTTGAAAGCCAAACTCTGACATGATCTGATGAAGCCATAGGGCTTCCTTACTAGCTTCTACGATGCCATGATACTCTGCTTCTGATGAAGAAAGAGAAATGACACTTTGTTTCTTGCAAGTCCATGTAATAGGTCTAGAACCAAGAGTGAAGACATAACCTGCAGTAGACTTCTGATCATTAGGGTCACCAGCCCAATTGGAATCAACGAAACCAACCAATAGAGGAGATGCTTATGCGCAAATATTCTTTTAGCTGCTTTCTAATGACTTTCATGTGGGTTTTGGCATAAACCGAGAAATAAGGCCAACAACAAAGGAAAGGTCAGGACGAGTATGGGTTATATATAAAAGTTTTCCTACAAGTTGACGGTATAAGGTAGCATCAACTTTAAGGGAAGTACATGTGACCGAAAGTTTGGCTCCAAACTGAAATGGAGAGGGGCTAGCTTAAAGTCTTCCATGTGAAAGTGGCGGAGTAGATCACAAGCACACTTGGACTAGGAAAGGGAAATACCTTCCTTGGATTACAATACTTGAAGACCAAGAAAATAATGCAATTGTCCTAAGTCTGTCATTTCAAACTGATTTTAAGGCTAGACTTCACATGGTTTATAAGGTTGGGATCACTACCAGTAAGGATAAGATCATCAACATAAAGAACAAGAATGATAAGAGACTTACCCACTTTCTTGGTGTAGACAGTATTGTACGAATGACACCTAGAAAAGCCAATATCTAAAAGAAAGCTACCCATTTTGGCATACCAAGACCTAGGGGCTTGCTTGAGACCATAAAGGGATTTCTTAAGCCGACATACAAGGCTGGAGTCTATTTGTATAAAGCGAGGAGGTTGTTCCATATAGATTTCTTCATGGAAGTCCCCATGCAAAAAGGCAGATTTAACATCCATCTGATGGACTTCCCATTTGAAAGAGGCAGTAAGGGAAAGAACGAGGCGGATAAAGTTCATTTTGGCAACATGCGAGAGGATTTCACTATAGTCAATGCCTTCAACTTGTGAAAAACCCTTAGAAACAAGATGAACTTTATGTTTATCAACTTTTCCATCTGGTCCATACTTGGTTCTGTAAACCCATTTGCATCTAACAAGTTTTCGTCCCTTTGGAAGAGGAACAAGATCCCATGTATCATTTTCCAATAATGAACGATATTCTTCATTCATGACTGCATCCCAATCTGGATGGACTAAAGCTTCTGTAAAGGTGTTATGATCATAATTCGCTGAAGCTTGAGCCAGTAAAGAAAGAGGCTCTATTGAACTGAGAATGTGTACGTCGCTGATCTGTAGAATCACCTGCAAGAGCACCTGCTGCATCCCGAGTAGCACAGACCCATTTTGGAAGCTGAGGAGCTGAAGGAGGATCCTGAGAAGCTGGGGAAGGATTGTCATCCTCGCTATCATCACCTAAAGAAGAAATATTTTCAGAAGTAGAAGGGTTAGTGAGAGGTGGCACATCCACCGAACTAGGCTCGTAGGCCAATACATTTTCAGCAAACTTTACATCTCTTCTAATGATAACATTTTTGGACTTAAGTGGAATAAGTCTATATCCTTTGACATCTTCAGAATATCTAATAAAAATACATTTTTCACTCTTAGGTTCTAAGGCTTTATGTTTCTCATCAGGAATATGGGCCCATGCTTCACTTCCAAAACCACGAAAATGACTTACATATGGTTTAATTGAGCTCCATGCTTCTTCCGGAGTGATATTCTTTAAAACCTTAGTAGGAGTGCAATTTACTATGTAATTAGCACAGTTAATTGCTTTTGCCCAAAAATTAAGACTAAGTCCTTTAGATTCAAGCATACAATTAGTCATTTCCTTTAAGGTGCGATTCTTTCTTTTAGCTACACCATTTTGTTGTGGAGTATATGGAACATTATGTTGCATTTGAATTCCATGCTCAGTGCAAAAGTTGATGAATTTTTTGTTAACATATTCTCCACCATTATCAGATCTTAGCTTAAGAATTTGATGTCCAGATTGTTTATCAACAAAGGCCTCAAAGGCCAAGAACATGTTAAATACTTCACTCTTGAGTTTTAAGAAGTATACCCAAGTGCGTTTGGAGAAATCATTAATGAAAGTTAAGAAATACTTGTAGCTAGAGAATGAAACAATTGGAAGTGGACCACATAAATCACTATGCACAAGCTGTAAAGGGGTTGAGGTGTGCCAAGAGGCACATTTTTCAAAACTATCCTGATGATGTTTTCTGAGTACACATCTGGAACAAACACCGTCTCTGCAAGATACCATAGGAAGACTTGTCACCATATTTTATTTACATAGATTTTGAAGGGAGCGATAGTTTAAGTGACCAAATCGCTCATGCCAAAGTTTGCTCACTTCATCATTATGAGAAACAAATATCGAGGGAAGTGTGGAAGACCCAAAGTTGTTAAACTTATACAACCTTGTAGAATCATCAGCAATTTCAGTAGCTAAAATTTGTCTAGGATCTCTTAGGTCCTTAATTACAACATCGTGAGGTGAAAATTCAACCATTTTACCTTCACCTGAATGAGTTATCTGATATACAGATAGAAGGTTGCAGGATAAGGTTGGATCACATAGTACATCATTAAATTGACCATTGTCTAGATGAATAGTTCCAGTCCCTACAATAATAAGAGATTTATCATCACCAACATATATATTTTTGGTGTTACAATCATTTAAAGAAGAAAACATGGCTTTGTTTTTTTCCATGTGATAAGAAGCTACAGAATCAATGAGCCACTCATGAGAATGAGAAGAAGAAGATACATTTAATGCATAACTAGATTGAGATGCTTGACAATCACATGCAAAAAGTGCTATTCTTGAAGATGAAGTTGAAGCTGAAGAGTGCTCCAAATGGATGTTATGCTTCTTCATTGCTGCTTCCAAGGCTTCCATCTTCTTAAAGCATTTGGATTTGAAGTGGCCATCTCGATTACAAAAGTTGAAATGTCTATCAATATTCTTCCCTTTGCTTTTATTTTCCCTATCATTTTTTGAAATGATTTTTTATTTTGAACTGGAATTGCTTAGGACCCTTGTTTGGTTTAGGAACATTCTTTTTAGGATACTACTTCTTAGGATTCTTTGAATTTGGTTGATGATGGGTGCCTAAGGCTTTCTTAGAAGAGTTTCCAAGATTGAAAATACTAATATGTAAGAGTTTTTCTTGTTCTCTTATTAAAGAATCACAAAAGGCATCAAAGAAAGGGGGACTTGTAGTCTTTCCCTTGAGAAATAAAGGCTTCTCTAGTAGAATGGAAAGTGGAAGCAAACACAGAGTAGGCTGGTCCCAACTTAGCAAGAATGGAATAGATAAGGCTACCATCTTATTTCTTAAACTTAACACCTTCCAAGAGAAGTCTAAGGGTCTTGAACTTGGACAAAAATATTTAATGGAAGAAAAATTATTGGGGTCCAACGTAAGCAACTCATTTTCGAGTTAACGGGCTCTAATTTCATTTTTAATTCCAAATTCTTTAGTGAGCCATTTCATTGGTTCATTAGGGGTATCAAGTTCTACGATATGGAATCTAAGGTCCGGAGAAATAGACATCCCTATCAACACACGTGCTTGATCTTGCCTATTTTCCCATTTGGCTGCCTTGGCCCGAGGCTATTTTGTAAAGACTTTTACTTCTAAGTAAATCCACAATGTAAGACCACCATTGGAAGTAGTTGGTGTTGTCAAGAATAACTTGGCATGGACTTTCCATTTTAACAGAAACTGAAGTTGTAGATGCTGAAACTAAGTGTTCCAATGGAAAGATTTCGAAAAATTAGGCTGATTAAAAAAACGGCTTTGAAAACGGCTTCCGGATGAAGAAGTTATGGCTTTTTGAAGAAAAGTTGTTGAAGATGTCGACAAAGTGCGTGAATGTGTGGAAATGAATGATAATGTTATATTTTAAAAAACCCTTCCCCTTTCCAAACTTAATATAATTAGCTCACTTTAAAAAGAAATTATGTGACCCACTTTTATAAATAAGTGAAAGTCACTTTTAATATAGTACTTTATGAGCTACCCACTAAATTTTAACTTAAATAAAAGATAAAGAGACTTTAGAATTATAAATGACTCAATTTTTATAATGGGTGAGAACAATTTTATATAAAGTAACCTTAAAACATAAGTTACATGTGCTTTTTGAAAAAGTAACTCAACAAAAAGAAAAACTTGAACTCAAGACCTCTATTTTCATAAAGTAACTTTGGACCAAATGAGCTAGTTTAAAAGATTAGTAATTTTTGAAAAAGAGGAAGTTTTTTTTTTTTTTTTTAAAGTCACTAAAGTTTTGGGGTTCGTGCTTACTTGAAAAATATATTTTTTCTTACAAAATAAAAAACCACACAACCCAACATGGACATACAAAAAAACTCAAACCTTATGGCTTGAAGTTAGCTTTCGCTAGAAGCTAAATATTTTCCTCAATGTTTCTGATTTTCTGAGATCACACTAAGATGCGGCGGAAAAGAGCATATGCATGAGAAAAATCCTTCCTTTCTGTTTCTGATTTGCCCAAATCGCATAGAGTCGTAAGGCAAAGAGCATACACAGAAATGAAAGGTATAGATCCGGTAATAAAAAACAAAGAGATAAATAAACCAAAATAAATAGAGAGATAAATAACTAGCACTGCAAATAAAGACTATATACCTCTAGATCTTAAAAATGGCGTAGCTAGGGCTACCGGAAACCTTCTTGCGTGAAAAGAAATTGGTTCCTCATTGGAACAGATGCTCTTAACACAATAGAGAATTCCTCTCGGTCTGAAAGTAGTCATAAACAATAGATCTAGGAAACGACAGTCAGATGCAGTTGTGTCAGCTTCCGATTTGGATCACCAATGGATGCGGCCCTCAAATAGCTCTGATACCATGTAGGAATTTATAGGGTAAGTTCCTTAGACAGAACACCCAAGGACACCGCTCACAAATAGATCACAGATCAATACACGGTATTATTGACGTGGTTAAAACCCTCAAAGAGGGAAACAATCCACGACTTGAGCCAACACAATCACTTCAGGTAATTTATTAATAAAAGAAATAAAATTTACATAAGCTTCTCTCATGAACGGTCACCCTACAAATGACCCTCCAAGCTCTTTAAATAGAGATCATGGACCAATTAGGTGTTAAGCCACGAATCAAGTGTCGGTAATACCGAGGAAAGAATGAACCGTCAGATTACTTCATGTCTAGAACATATCATGACCGTCAGATTGTAAGTTACAAAAGTACATAGTAAAGAAACACACTTTACTTAACTCTACACTAGACCAAGTTATACTTAAATATTTCCTATGTGTCGGAATATCCTAACACCCCCGCTTATGAACAACTTGGATAAGATTGAAGGATGTATAAATATGACACAATAGGAGAAGGAAGGAGGCATTAGAGTGTGTATACGCGACTCAAACAAAGAAAACTCACGTATAGGCGAGTTTCTTTGAAGAAACTAATGTGTATATGCTAGTGTATCCTCCAAAAAGAGCGTATATAAAGCTCAATAAAGAAAAACAAAAAATCCAGGCCTAATGCAAAAGACGAGACTCGATGCCCAGGAAGAAAACAGGTCTCAGACACTATAAAAACAAGAAATAAATCATGTAGACCCTGATCAAAAAGAAACAAGCCAATATAGGAAAAACAAGAATGCTTTCCTCAGTGGAGTTGCCAATTCTGTTTTGTGTAGAATCACCCTAGTGTCTTAGGTTGGGAACTCCAACAGAGAGGAGGGCATACATAATAAATAGATACACAAACAAGCAGTTCTAATACTTAAACAATCAAAATTGGTAGAGAAGGTCTTACCAATAAGTCCTACATTTGAGGTCATTCCCGTAGGGTTCAAACCCTCTGCTTCTTCCTTGCGCTTTAAGACTTGCAATTCATTCAAGGCAGAGCATATACACCAAAAATAACTGAAAGCATGTTCATGATATCAAGGTTAGATCATATAAGCATGTAAACAAATAAGCATTAACGTGAGATTTTATAAGAAAATTATGACACAAATTAATGCATAAAGACCATAATCATGAGGAACAAGACAAAGCCTCTTTATTAATGTAAGCTAAAGAAAATACAGAAGAACTACAACCTAATTCGTCTGCCGGCTCCAAGTGAAACTGTCCTCCAGATCTGTCTTGCCCAACCCTCAACAATCCTCCTCCATAAGTATACACAAGGATGTCATTAAGGGATGATGAACATCTCAAGAAGGAAATAGAGGTTTCCTATGACTGGGAGTGCAGAAGGCACAGGGATATCTTCAGACTTGATTAGGAATGTAATCGACTATAATATCAATATCTAATCCTTCCTCCTCTCTTAGGCCTTCCCATGGAGATGTATTTATACTTCTCCAAATTAGTTTTTTGTTTTTTTGTTTGTTTTTGTTTTTCAGTTGGGAAATAGTTGAGCCACGGGCTATAGTAGGTGGGTATCCGGTCAAACCTGTAAACCCCACCCGAATTAAGGGAGATTATATATATTTTTAATGTTTTAACACATATATGCAGGTTGGGTATAGGCTGACCTGCGTGTACACGCGCTTTAGATATAGCATAATCGCGTATGGGATTTAAAACATTTTTTTTAGAAAATGGACCAAGTCTGGTAGGGAAGGGTTGCCCTTGGCCATATCATAAAGCATCAAATCTACCAAGGGTGGTAAATGGTGCTATAACACATGGGATTTCCTGGATCGTTATATTTGGTTAAGAGAGGCTGGTCAACCATCAATTCGGATAACTTTCCCATGAGATGAATAGTAGTGGGGTCCTTAGGCTTACCCTCAAGATTTTTAACACAAAAATCTCTTACTATTTTTTCATAAATATGTACATCTTTAATAGGCTACAGTAGAGGAATCTGTATGTGTAAATTTTTTAACTCCCTAAGGAAATCAGATTCTGGTTGGGAAGTCAGCCCAGCTTCAGTTAATCTTTAGGGATACAGAGGATCCCTAGTTATCATAGTCGAGTCAGTTGTTACAGGTGTATCAAGTTTACTCGAATTGGATGTTATAGGCACAACAATCCTTTCTGAGTTAGTTGTTATAGTTGTGACAACATATTATATTCTCTAGGTGACTCACACTCTTCTTAAGTGATAATAGGAGAGTGTTTTCAGTTAATCACTTTTCCTGACTGAAGATGAAATTTGTTACATCCGACATGAGTGATATAATAAGTCTGAAATGTAGTCGGGGCCTCAATGTTCTAGGCTGCCTTATTGTTTGGGTTGGGGTTAGGTTTCATAAGTAATTGGGGTTTTATAGGAGGTGTAGTAGGAGGTGTTTGAAGATGTGGTAGGTGTAATTTTTGTTGCATTCGTATTATAGGAGGGGTTGGACCTAGGGAATTCCTCTTCAATTATGAGTCGAAGGATATGGCTGAGATGGAGGGTATTGGAGAGGTGGAGAGGGAGACCACTGGTTCCAAGGTGAAGGAAACTGTGTTGGAGAAGAAGGAGAATATTGCCACGGGAATTGTTGAGCATTATATATATTATTCCATGGATTAAAATAAGAGAAGCCTTGAGACATACCCAGGGGTCGTGGTTTCCATGGTTTCCTAGATCCAATGAAATAGGAAGATTGAACTTCCTCGCTTGATTCTTTGAGCACCGATTTTAGTGTTGGAAGCTCTGGTCAATGACCTACATAATGCTCTAGATCACAAATGTTTCACAAGATAAGGCTGTTTACTCTTCATTCCTTTAGGGAATGCTTCTCCTTGCATTTCGGGCATAACACAACTAAATCTATATCAACTTCATCCCATGCTTTATTCACTTGTGCTGTCGTTATTTGAGCAGATAAGGTACTGAGGAGATCAGTTTTAAGGTTTTTGAACAAATTTCCGGTCTCACCTTTGGTCACACCTCCGTTTGCAGATTTCTGTATTATGATAGAGGCATCTCGTACCATGCTTCTTCCTCTCAATGACCCTCTTGAGCATCTATTATGAAACCAGCTCAAGAAAAGATAGAAAAGATAGATCAACGTGTTAGAATTCAACCTCTTCGAGGGGGCAACCTCCTTTACATTACATAAATGAACAATTCTTGGATGATACAAATGAAAAGACATCCTTTCTATATATAGGAGTCTAAGGGGTCATAACATAATCAGAGCCGACATAAAAATAATAATGTAAGGGCATAATAATAACAATAGTGGGCTTCTATGGGGCACAATAGTAACAATATGGGCACTACATGGGTACATCAATATAATAAGTGGGTTATACTAATAACAATAAGGGGTTACACTAGTAGTATAGGGGCATAACATGCCCCTCTCCTTCAAAAAGTGTTGTCCTCAACGCTTGAGTAGTTCTTGATGCTTCTGTATAAAATTCTTGTCCTCCCACGTGGAATATTCAGCGGGTAAGTTCTTCCACTTGATGAGATACTCTGAAATTGATCGATTTCGTAGCTGTCGGGTTCTTGTTTCTGTGACTACTCCAGGTTCCAATATGATTTTTCCTTCCTCTTTAATTTCTGGCAATATTGTTTGAATTGGGATCTTTTGCAACTTTTGAATAAGTGGCCATACTTCTTCATCCTTCTTCCATTCATCCCTTGCTTCGTTTATCCAATCTGGTTGGATAATATAAATAGCACAAAACAATGCTTCCACATCCTCATCCTTGAAGAGTCTTCCCATTCGGTAAGGTCGCCATTTTTTAAGTGCATGTAGTATTGCCAACATTTCCTTCTCATAAATAGCTTGCTTGAGATGTAGCAGTAAAAATACCCAATCACCTACATCAAAACATTTTTCACTATGATGTTGATCTACCTGTTGTTTCGTTTGATTTTGCACCGAAGTGGCGTTATCATTTAAAAGTTGGAGAACTTGTTGTTGATGCTCGATGTGATCTTTCACTGCTTGAACCTTTTTCTTCTTGATATGTCCTTCTATCTCTAGAGTTTGAGGAGTGGTAATTTCTTCCAATCCTTTACAAGATATGGTCGGATTCATTTCTTGATGCTCGATGTGATCTTTCACTTCTTGAACATTTTTCTTCTTTATATGTCCTTCTATCTTGATAGTTTGAGGAGTGGTAATTTCGAACAATGAATTACAAGATATGGTTGGATTCATTTCTTCTTTCTCGATGTGATCTTTCACTTCTTGCACCTTTTACTTCTTGATATGTCCTTCTATCTTGAGAGTTTGAGGAGTGGTAATTCTTGCCAATGCTTTACAAGATATGGTATGATTCATTTCTTCTTTCTCTGGGGTGGGGTCCTGGCGTATATCTTCTTCTTTTGATATTTCTTGATCCTTTTCTTCCTCCTCTTCATATTCTATGTAAAATAATTTCTTCTCAGCACACTTATGACCTTTAGTGCATTTGCTATCACAATTGTAACAAAGCCCTTTTTCTCTTTTTTCTTCCAATTGTTGTGGTGTAACCCTTGTAGGTTGTGGAAGGCTAAGAGAAACAACACTTCCATCTTTATAGTTGTGAGGGGTACGCTTCCTGGTTTCCATAATTTTGCTTTCCACTATGTCACAAAGCCCTTTTACTCTTTCAAATTGTTGTGGTGTTGCTCTAAAGAAGGTGTTGCTCTTTGTATCCTCATAATGTGCTATCATTTCCTCCGTGAAAATTGACCACGTAACAAGTTGTTTACGAGAACAAAGCCCTTCGTACCATAAAAATTGATCTGGTTCTAAATATGAAGATGCAATACATACCTTTTGTAACAGTTGTACACCATGTAGATAAAATTATTGCTCCATCTGAAGTATCCAATTTACCGGATCCTTGCCATCAAACTTCCTCATCTTGCTTTTTCTTGATTTTAGGAGCTCGACCTTGAAACAACTGTAACTCTGTACTTTCAGATATTTAAGTTTTGAAATTGTGACCTATACTAGCCCTCTGTGTCCTCTTTCCAATGCCACTAGTCTGATCCAAATTGGATTCTCTAAGAAAGAGTTATGCACAATCTCCCAAGATGACCTGATTATAGACCTTTCCAGAAGAGCGAAATTGTATGAAGTGCCACGTGTCACTGTTTCGACCTTTGGATCTAAAAAATGCATACAAGAAACTACATTCCGTCCTCTTTCTGTACCTTCTTACAAAATTTCAATCCGATCCCCAGAGAGAAATTTATGACGATTTTCCCCGGGTCACCTGTTTGGAATGTAATTCAGGAGTCTTCAAAAAGACCAACTTCCTCAGATCATATCTCCGCAAATATAGTGCGAAAAGCTCTGAAATTCAGACCCAAGGTTGAGCACGATTCCTTCTCAAATGATTTTTTTTTTCAACTTCTGAAACGTCGCAGAAAAAAAAGTTATAGCGAAAATTCCACGATGACCTGTTTGGAGCAGCGAAACCCTAGAATCCAAAGCTCTGATACCAAATGTTATGAAATCAACTCAAGAAAAGATAGAAAATATAGATCAACGTCTTAGAATTCAGCCTCTTCGAGGGGGCAATCTCCTTTACATTACATAAATGAACAATTCTTGGATGATACAAATGAAAAGACCTCCTTTCTATATATAGGAGTCTAAGGGGTCATAACATAATCAAAGCCGACATAACAATAATAATGTAAGGGCACAATAATAACAATAGTGGGCTTCTATGGGGCGCAATAGTAACAATATGGGCACTACATGGGTACATCAATATAATAAGTGGGTTATACTAATAACAATAAGGGGTTACACTAGTAGTATAGGGGCCTAACAACATCTTAGGCAGAGATTTATTATCTCATCAAATGATTCATGATATATGTCTCCATTTCTTAGTAGATTTAGGGTATCAAGGCAGTCATCTCTCTTTCCCCTTATGAATATGGTTTTCAAGATTTTTAGATCTAAATCACTATGTTTAGATCTCTGCAAGTTATAATGGAATCATTCCACATAATCCTCCAAGATTTCTTCCTCCTTCTGTGTCATCCTGAATATTTCTTCCCTCAGGTCCCTGGTCCGACAATAGTCCTGATACTTGGATAGGAATGTAGCTTTCATGTCGCCCCATGTCCGAATAGTAGTAGAACCTAGTCCCATAAACTATCTTAGTGCTGCTCCTTTTAGAGTCGCAAGGAACAATTTCAAATTTTGAGCATCCAAAGTATAATCATAGCACCTGCACAAGACATCAAACTCAAATAAGAAGGTGTCAGGGTCTTCTACAGTCATTCCTTGAAAAGATGGAAGAGATGACAAATGAATGTTTTTCATGGGAGCTTCGCCCCTTATATCATCTATTGGGAACTCAAAGGTGGTAATGGTGGCATCTATTTTTTTGTTGTTATTGTTATTGTTTCCCCCCATTGCTGATCCTCCTGACTCTTGATATGATGAGTCTCCTCCTTCAGACCGTCTCAGTGACAGTCCTTTGGGTGAAGATTCGTGAGATAATAGCTTAGGCTGCTCCGGGGCTAGCTGTTTCACCATGCTGCCCGAATCTGGATATTGACAAGTAAATGAATACTCTTCTAATTTAGACCCTTGGTGTTCCCCACTAGTTTCCCCTTGGCCCTCAAACCTAAGGTCTTAACCACTAGCTTCCCCCTGCTGTTCTTGATTTGAGTATACAGTTTTGGGAGTGGGTACACTAGTTTGAGGATGACGAGGCCTAGAGACAGAGGAACCAGATACTTCTGGCCTTACTATGGGGGTAACAACTTTTTTTGGCCCTTTTTTTCTTGTATCCTTCTGTGAGTTTGACTATTCTTTCTTTGTTTTTGAGATTAGTTCATGAATAAATGTTTTTCTCCCTAAATTTGTGCTCTTCTTGTTCCTTTTATGACCCATTTTTCCTGTGATTTATTAGAGTGGTTGTGTTTTTTGTATCTATGCTACTCCTACACCTTACGCATGGACCCTATGTGTATCTATTTCACACCATAAGTGTCTTAGCTTCTATAGTGGTGATCCCTCTCAAAGATATTAGAGCGATGCGCAGGTTCTTACCTCTCGTCTTACCGCCCAACACCTGTAAAGCTAAAAACACGTCTAAAGAAAATCCAAAAATTTCACACACCCTAAGTGTCTTAATGATCACAATGGTGAGCCTGCGTAGGTATGTTAGAGCGATGCGTAGGTTCTTACCTCTCGTCTTACCGCCCAACGCTTGTGCACTAGAAATATTATATTAACAAAACACACTTGGCTGACTATACGGTCAACTGCCTTTCCGGGCAATGACGCAAAAATGTTGTGTTGGTTTAATCACTGTTCAATTGACTAAACCACAAACATTTAATTGTCAACCAGGGTAGGTCTATTTATTTCAAAGGTGTTTACACTATTTGTGCCGATACATAACAACCAAGGATAGAAATAAAGAACGGAAAGAAATGCCGCTGAACCAATTGCAAAAATTAAACACTCATGCATAAATCAAAAGGCATTCTATAGGAATGAAATCACACTTCATGTTTACCAAGAAACAGGTGCACCACACACAATATCAATGATTGAACCATCTGATCAATTATCACAACTTAAATTAATCCTGTGTAACAATATATCATAAATCTGAAAAACATAAGTAAATATGCTCTATGAATTATACAACGAAAACAATAACTTCACACTTACGAGAAATAAATAATTAATCTACTGCTACAACTACTACTGCAATCCCTGCTAAAGAGGAGGGCCCTTCCTCCCTAGCAGGGCGCAGGGATGAAATAAGAACTAGTTAGGAATTCAACATAGAATTTGTAAAAGCATCACCAATGATGTTCTTGTATTAAAATAACTGTGAATTATAGAATCAAAATGACGGTACTATCTCGTGTTGTCCATTCCCTTCATGGAACTGAATCCTTTTATAAAGTTTACATGCCCAAAATAGGGAACATATTAGTCATGAGAATCTTACGATTCTCATGTTGATCGATATTAAAAGAAAATAGAAATTATTACAAATGGTTTCTAAATACAAGGCCTATTCAAGTTACATCATTTTCTAAAATCATAACCGCCTAGATTCTTTGACCGCCCATAGGTAATTCATGCTTCTCAACACCTGTCTCAGGGAATAGTACTCACGATCTTTGACAGTTGCGGTGTAACAACATCTCGCAGAGTAAACTCTCCACTCACCTATTCCAAGGCCCTAAAGAGCTAGACTTGTTGATGTAATTAATGACAAATCAAAAAATATTCTAGTTCTTTTTAATTAAGCACTTGATTTTAAAAGGTTGTTCTTTAGGTTATGAGTAAAATGAGAGTGCAACTTGTGGTGTTTTGACGCAAAAGAAATCAATAGAAACTTAGTTATATGCAAATGCATTTACTTTTCTTCGATGAAAAGAGATTTCTATAAGGTTCTACGAATTAAATTGTAAAATATTTTTCTTTTTTCTTTTTCAGAAAACATGCTCCACACACTCAAAATCTAACAAAAAGACTAAAATGCTTGCAGTGCAAACTAACTTAATGCAAACTATAATGATGGTGCAAGATTCTATGGATGCTCATACAATAATCAAATGTGTTCCTTCACAAGATCAATAGGCCAAATTGACTACAAGGAGGGCGCAAATTCAATGACAAGCTTCCCTTGAAACTAAGCAAAACCAATCGAAAAAAGTTCACAATTGCTAAAAAATAACGAAGAAACCAAAAACAAAAAACTGAAAAGAGAAAGAAAGGCAAGAACAACGTTTTTGTCTTTTTCTTTTTTAAAGAACCCAAATAATTTTTTGAGAACACAAAGACTACTAATATTCCAAGACCAAAAACAAGCATAAAGAGTCCCAAAATTTGCAAGTTATGCACATCATTAACATAATAAAACTTGAAATGACAAAGGACTACAAACTTGCATAGATTGATCTAAACATTAGTATAAAGGACTTCCGCAAACCAAAAGAATGTTAAGAAATACTTTCAAGATCGCCAAGGAGGCACTCAAAATACCAAGAAAAACAAAATAGGTCAACCAAAAAGAGAAAGCAAAGCAAAACAATCTGAAAGTTGGGTTATAAGCAAAACTGCAACTAATTTCTTGTTCCGCAAAGTCAGAACAACCAAGAACTTCTGCAAGAATCCTTGAACCCAAAGCCCAAACTGAAACTTTACTAAAAAATAAAACCCTAGGTTGACTAGGTTTTTCACGAAGAAGAAGATTAGAAACTGAAAACTTGCATGAAAGCAGAGCTTTACTGACAATGAATAACCAGAAAACAACAAAAACCACAAGACATAAATATTAACTGGGTCCAAGAATTTGAAAATAGGTATACACAACTGTGCAAAGAAAAAGAAGCATGTATACGTGACTGAAACAAAGGAAACTTGTGTATACGCGAGTTTCTTTGAAGAAACTAGCGTGTATACGCTATTGTATCCTTTGAAAAGTGCATATATAAAGCTCAATAAAGAAAAACAAAAAATCCAGGCCTAATCCAAAAGATCAGACTTGATGCCCAGGAAGCAAACAGGTCACAGACACTGTAAAAACAAGAAATCAATCAAGCAGGCCCTGATCAAGAAGAAACAACCCAATCTAGGAAAAACAAGAATGCTTTCCCTAGTGGAGTCGCCAATTCTGTTTCAGGTAGAATCACCCTAGGGTCTTGGGTTGGAAACCCCAATAGAGCAGAGGGCATACAACATAAAGAGACACACAAACAAGCAGTTCTAATACTTAAACAGTTAAACTTGGTACAAAAGGACTTACCTGTAAGTCCTACATTTGAGGTCATTCTCGTAGGGTTCAAACCCTCTACTTCTTCCTTGCGCTTTAAGACTTGCAATTCATTCAAGGCAAAGCATATACACCAAAAATAATTGAAAGCATGTTCATGATATCAAGGTTAGATCATATAAGCATGTAAGAAAATAAGCATTAACGTGATATTTTATAAGCAAATCATGACATAAATTAATGCATAAAGACCATAATCATTAGGAACAAGACAACGCCTCTTTATTAATGTAAGCTAAAGAAAATACAGAAGAACTGCAACCTGATTCGTCTACCGGCTCCAAGCGAAACCGTCCTCTGGATCCATCCTTCCCAAGCCTCAACAATCCTCCTCCATAAGTATACACAAGGATGTCATGAAGGGATGATGAACATCTCAAGAAGGAAACAAGGGTTTCCTATGACTGGGAGTGCAGAAGGCATAGGGATATCTTTAGACTTGATCAGGGATGTAATCGACTTTAGTATCAATATATAATCCTTCCTCCTCTCTTAGGACTTCCCATGGAGATGTATTTATACTTATCCAAATTAGTTTTTTTTTTTTTTTAGTTGGAAAACAGTTGAGCCACGAGTTATAGTAGGTGGGTATCTGGTCAAACCTATAAACCCCACCCAGATTAAGGGAGATTATATATTTTTTAATGTTTTAACACATATACACAGGTTGGGTATAGGCTGACTCGCGTGTACACACGCTTTAGATAGGGAATGTTCGTGTATGGGATTTTTTTTTTTTTTTTTTAGAAAATAGACCAAGTTTGGTAGGCAAGAGTTGCCCTAGGCCATATCATAGAGCATCAAATCTACCAAGGGTGGTAAATGGTGCTATAACATATGGGATTTCCTAGATCATTATATTTGGTTAAGAGAGGCTGATCAACTATCAATTCAGACAACTTTCCCATCACATGAATAATAGCAGCGTCCTTAGCGCTCCCCCCCCCCACAAGCTTTTTAACACACAAATCTCTTACTGTTTTTGCATAAATAGGTACATCTTTAATAGGCTGTAGTAGAGGAATCCATATGTGTAAATTTTTTAACTCCTTAAAGAAATAAGATTCTGGTTGTGAAGTCATCCCAACTTTAGCTAATATTTGGGGATAGGGAGGATCCCTAGTTATCATAGTCGAGTCAGTTTTTACAGGTGTATTAGCTTTACTCAAATTGGATGTTACAGATGCAACAATCCTTTCCGAGTTAGTTTTTATAGGTGTGACAACATCTTAAAGATATGTGGTATATTCTCTAGGTGACTCACACTCTTCTTCAATGATAATAGGAGAGTGTTTTAGGTTAATCACTTTTCTTGATCGAAGATGAAATTTGTTACATCCGACAGGAGTGATATAATAAGTCTGAAAGGTATATTGCTTATTCATATATTATATATTTACATGTATCATATATTTAGTTAAATACATTACTAAACTGAACTCTAATTTTTAACGACTCAACTCCAATTACTAACAAAACACTCTTGCAAATTGCTTCACAGTAGTGAGATTACATGTGGGCAGCGGCAAGGACTACCGCTATGCACTTACCCTTGTTTACATTGCAATATAAAACAAATTGAAATCATTTTTATAACTTCATTTCACAAAGTGACAGTTGGAGCGAATTTGGCCTTGATTCCCCGTGAGGACACCAGTGGATGAAAGTTTGACAAAAACGGAGGAGAAGACCTAATGAACATGATGCACGGGTACCCTCCAGAAGTACTACTGAAAAAAGCAAGGGTACCCTCCAAAAGTACTAATGAAAAAAACAAGGGTACCCTCCAGAAGTACTAATGAACATGATGCAACGCCTGCCTCAGGTGTTGCGGGATTCCCCTCTGCAGTGACCTATGTGGTCCCTAGGAATAGCAACTATGGACACTAGTTCATATCAAAATCTGGGTGGAATAGTCTCAGGGAAGGATCCAACAAGTAGGAGAGGGGGTATCACTCTTTCCTTGTCTTCACTCTCCCTCGTGCTTGACTCCCAGTAGAAAGGAGCTTTCCCAGTCTTTCTAACAATATTGGATTTCACTCATTATTCAACATCTATGTTTAACAATTTGAGTGGCCTTGGAGAGTTAAATCTCCACTCACCTATTCCAAGGCCCTAAAGAGCTAGACTTGTTGATGTAATTAATGAAAAATCAAAAAATATTCTAGTTCTTTTTAATTAAGCACTTGATTTTAAAAGGTTGCTCTTTACGTTATGAGTAAAATGAGAGTGCAACTTGTGGTGTTTTGACGCAAAAGAAATCAATAGAAACTTAGTTATATGCAAATGCATTTACTTTTCTTCGATGAAAAGAGATTTCTATAAGGTTCTACAAATTAAATTGTAAAATATTTTTCTTTTTTCTTTTTCAGAAAACACGCTCCACACACTCAAAATCTAACAAAAAGACTAAAATGCCTGCAGTGCAAACTAACTTAATGCAAACTATAATGATGGTGCAAGATTCTATGGATGCACATACAATAATCAAATGTGTTCCTTCACAAGATCAATAGGCCAAATTGACTACAAGGAGGGCGCAAATTCAATGACAAACTTCCCTTGAAACTAAGCAAAACCAATCGAAAAAAGTTCACAATTGCTAAAAAATAACGAAGAAACCAAAAACAAAAAATTGAAAAGAGAAAGAAAGGCAAGAACAACGTTTTTGTCTTTTTCTTTTTTAAAGAACCCAAATAATTTTTTGAGAACACAAAGACTACTAATATTCCAAGACCAAAAACAAGCATAAAGAGTCCCAAAATTCGCAAGTTATGCACATCATTAATATAATAAAACTTGAAATGACAAAGGACTACAAACTTGCATAGATTGATCTAAATATTAGTATAAAGGACTTCCGCAAACCAAAAGAATGTTAAGAAATACTTTCAAGATCGCCAAGGAGGCACTCAAAATACCATGAAAAACAAAATAGGTCAACCAAAAAGAGAAATCAAAGCAAAACAATCCAAAAGTTGGGTTATAAGCGAAACTGCAACTAATTTCTTGTTCCGCAAAGTCAGAACAACCAAGAACTTCTACAAGAAGCCTTGAACCCAAAGCCCAAACTGAAACTTTACTAAAAAATAAAACCCTAGGTTGACTAGGTTTTTCAACAAGAAGAAGATTAGAAACTGAAAACTTGCATGAAAGCAGAGCTTTACTGACAGTGAATGACCAGAAACAACAAAAACCACAAGACATAAATATTAATTGCGTCCAAGAATTTGAAAACAGGTATACACAACTGTGCAAAGAAAAAGAAGCATGTATACGCGACTCAAATAAAGGAAACTTGTGTATACGCGAGTTTCTTTGAAGAAACTAGTGTGTATACGCTATTGTATCCTTCGAAAAGTGCATATATAAAGCTCAATACAGAAAAACAGAAAATCCAAGCCTAATCCAAAGGATGAGACTTGATGCCCAGGAAGCAAACAGGTCTCAGACAATGTAAAAAGAAGAAATCAATCAAGCAGGCCCTGATCAAGAAGAAACAACCCAATCTAGAAAAAACAAGAATGCTTTCCCTAGTGGAGTCGCCAATTCTGTTTCACGTAGAATCACCCTAGGGTCTTGGGTTGGAAACCCCAATAGAGCAGAGGGCATACATAATAAAGAGACACACAAACAAGCAGTTCTAATACTTAAACAGTTAAACTTGGTACAAAAGGACTTACCTGTAAGTCCTACGTTTGAGGTCATTCTCGTAGGGTTCAAACCCTCTACTTCTTCCTTGCGCTTTAAGACTTGCAATTCATTCAAGGCAAAGCATATACACCAAAAATAATTGAAAGCATGTTCATGATATCAAGGTTAGATCATATAAGCATGTAAGAAAATAAGCATTAACGTGATATTTTATAAGCAAATTATGACATAAATTAATGCATAAAGACCATAATCATTAGGAACAAGACAACTCCTCTTTATTAATGTAAGCTAAAGAAAATACAGAAGAACTGCAACCTGATTCGTCTACCAGCTCCAAGAGAAACCGTCCTTTGGATCCATCCCTCCCAACCCTCAACAATTCTCCTCCATAAGTATACACAAGGATGTCATGAAGGTATGATGAACATCTCAAGAAGGAAACAAGGGGTTCCTATGACTGGGAGTGCAGAAGGCATAGGGATATCTTTAGACTTGATCAGGGATGTAATCGACTTTAATATCAATATATAATCCTTCCTCCTCTCTTAGGACTTCCCATGGAGATGTATTTATACTTATCCAAATTAGTTTTTTTTTTTTTAGTTGGGAAACAGTTGAGCCACGAGTTATAGTAGGTGGGTATCTGGTCAAACCTATAAACCCCGCCCAAATTAAGGGAGATTATATATTTTTTAATGTTTTAACACATATACGCAGGTTGGGTATAGGCTGACCCGCGTGTACACACGCTTTAGATAGGGAATGTTCGTGTATGAGATTTTTTTTTTTTTTTAGAAAATAGACCAAGTTTGGTAGGCAAGGGTTGCCCTAGGCCATATCATAGAGCATCAAATCTACCAAGGGTGGTAATTGGTGCTATAACACATGGGATTTCCTAGATCGTTATATTTGGTTAAGAGAGGCTGATCAACTATCAATTCAGACAACTTTCCCATCACATGAATAATAGCAGCGTCCTTAGTGCCCCCCCCCCACAAGCTTTTTAACACACAAATCTCTTACTATATTTGCATAAATAGGTACATCTTTAATAGGCTGTAGTAGAGGAATCTGTATGTGTAAATTTTTTAACTCCTTAAAGAAATAAGATTCTTGTTGTGAAGTCATCCCAACTTTAGCTAATATTTGGGGATAAGGAGGATCCCTAGTTATCATAGTCGAGTCAGTTTTTACAGGTGTATCAGCTTTACTCAAATTGGATGTTACAGGTGCAACAATCCTTTCCGAGTTAGTTGTTATAGGTGTGACAACATCTTAAAGATATGTGGTATATTCTCTAGGTGACTCACACTCTTCTTCAATGATAATAGGAGAGTGTTTTAGGTTAATCACTTTTCTTGATCGAAGATGAAATTTGTTACATCCGACAGGAGTGATATAATAAGTCTGAAAGGTAGTCGGGGCCTCAATGTTCTAGGCTGCCTTATTGTTTGGGTTGGGGTTAGGTTGCATAGGTAATTGGGGTTGTATAAGAGGTGTAGCAACAGGTGTTTGAAGATGTGGTAGGTGTAGTTTTTGTTGCATTGGTATTATAGGAGGGTCTAGACCTAGGGAATTTCCTCTCCAATTATGAGTCCAAGGATATGGCTAAGATGGAGGGTATTGGAGAGGTGAAGAGGGAGACCACTAGTTCCAAGGTGAAGGAAACTGTGCTGGAGAAGGAGTAGAATATTTCCACGGGAATTGTTGAGCATTATATATATTATTCCATGGATTAAAAGAAGAGAAGTCTTGAGACATACCCGGGGGTCGTGGTTTCCATGGTTTCCTAGATCCAATGAAATAGGAAGACTGAACTTCCTCGCTTGATTCTTTGAGCACCAATTTTAGTCTGGGAAGCTCTGGGCAATGGCATGTAGAATGCTCTAGATCATAAATGTTGCACAAGCTAAGGATGTTTACTTTGCATTCCTTCAGGGAATGCTTCTCCCTGCATTTCGGGCATAACACAACTAAAGCTGTATCAACTTCATCCTATGCTTTCTTCACTTGTGCCATTGTTATTTGAGCAGATAAGGTACTGAGGAGATTAGTTTTAAGGTTTTCGAACAGATTTCTGATCTCAGCTCTGGTCACACCTCTGTTTGCAGATTTCTGTATTCTGACAGAGGCATCCCATACCATGCTTCTTCCTCTCGATGACCCTCTTGAGCATCTTAGGCAAAGATTTATTATCTCATCAAATGATTCCTGAGATATGTCTCCCTTTCCTAGTAGATTCAGGGTATCAAGGCAATCATCTCTCATTCCCCTTATGAATATGGTTTTCAAGATTTTCGGATCTAAATCACTATGTTTAGATCTCTGCAAGTTAGAATGGAATCATTCCACATAATCCTCCAAGCTTTCTTCTTCCTTCTGTTTCATCCTGAATATTTCTTCCCCTAGGTCCCTAGTCCGACAATAATCCTGATACTTGGATAGGAATGTAGCTTTCATGTTGCCCCATGTCTGAATAGTAGCAGAGCCTAGTCCCATAAACCATCTTAGTGTTTCTCCTTTTAGAGTAGCAAGGAACAATTTCAGCTTTTGAGCATCCAAAGTATAATCATAGCTCCTGCACAAGACATCAAATTCAAACAAGAAGGTGTCAGGGTCTTCTACAATCATTCCTTGAAAATATGGAAGAGCTGACAAATGAATGTTTTTCATGGGAGCTTCACCCCTTATATCATCTATTGGGAACTCAAAGGTGGTAATGGTGGCATCTGTTTTTGTTGTTGTTATTGTTATTGTTATCCCCCATTTTTGATCCTCCTGACTCTTGCTATGATGAGTCTCCTTCTTCAGACCGTCTAGGTGATTATCCTGTGGGTGAAGATTCGTGAGATAATAGCTTAGGATGCTCGGGGTTAGCTGTTTCACTGCGTTGCCTGAATCTGGATATTGAAAAGTAAATGAATTCTCTTCTGATTCAAGCCCTTGGTGTTCCCCACTAGTTCCCCTTGACCCTCAAACCTAAGGTCCTGACCACTAGTTCCCCCCTGCTATTCTTGAATTGAGTCTACGGTTTTGGGAGTGGGTACACTAGTTTGAGGATGATGAGGTCCGGAGATAGAGGAACCAGATACTTATGGCCTTACTATGGGGGTAACAACTTTTTGTGGCCCTGTTTTTCTTGTATCCCTCTGTGAGTTTGACTGTTCTTTCTCTGCTTTTGAGATTATCTCCTGAATAAATGTTTTTCTCCCTAAATCTGCGCTCTTTTTATTCCTTTGATGACTCGTTTTTCCTGTGATTTATTATAGTGGTTGTGTTTTTTGTATATCTGCTACTCCTACACCTTACACATGGACCCTATGTGTATCTATTTCACACCATAAGTGTCTCAACTTCTATAGTGGTGAGTCCTCTTAGATATATTAGAGCGATGCATAGGTTCTTATCTCTCGCCTTACCGCCCAACGCCTATAAAGCTGAAAACACGTCTAAAGAAAATCCAAAAGTTTGACACACCCTAAGTGTCTTAATGATCACAGTGGTGAGCCCGCCCAGGTATGTTACAGTGATGCACATGTTCTTACCTCTTGTCTTACCACCCAACGCTTATGCACTAGAAAGACTATATTAATGAAACACACTTGGATGAATGTACCGTCCACTGCCTTCCCTGGCAACGACGCCAAATTGTTGTGCCGGTTTAACCACTATTTAATTGACTGAACCATAAACATTTAATTGTCAACCAGGGTAGGTCTATTTATTTCAACGGCGTCTACACTATCTGTTCTGATACATAACAACCAAGGATAGAAATAAAGAAAGGAAAGAAATGTCGTTGAACCAATTGCAGAAATTAAACACTCATGTATAAATCAAAAGGCATTCTACATGAATGAAATCACACTTCATGTTTACCAAGAAACAGGTGCGCTACACACAATATCAATGACGAAACGATCTGATCAATTATCACAACTTAAATTAATCCTGTGTAACAACATATCATAAATCTGAAAAATATAAGTAAATATGCTCTATGAATTATACAATGACAACAATAACTTCACATTTACGAGAAAGAAATAATTAATTTACTACTACAACTACTACTGCAATCCTTGCTAAATAGGAGAGCCCTTCCTCCCTAGCAGGGGACATGGATGAAATAAGAACTAATTAGGAATTCAACACAAAATCTGTAAAAGCATCACCAAAGATGTTCTTGTATTAAAATAACTGTGAATTACCAAATCAAAATGACGGTACTATCTCGTGTTTCCCGTTCCCTTCATGGAACTGAATCCTTTTATAAAGTTTATATGCCCAAAATAGGGAACTTATTAGTCATGAGAATCGTAAGATTCTCATGTTGATCGGTATTAAAAGAAAATAGAAATTGTTACAACTGGTTTCTAAATACAAGGCCTATTCAAGTTACATCATTTAATAAAATTGTAACCGCTTAGATTCTTTGGCCGCCCACAAGTAGTTCATGCATTTCGACACCTGTTTTGTGGAATAATACCCACGATCTTTGACAGTTGCGGTGTAACAACATCTCGCGGTGTAACAACAACTTGAGATGTAACAACAATGATCTGTAACAGAAAATCCTCAAAACATATATGTGAATTAACAACGCAGCTGTCCATCCTTTAACTTTGAATTCATGGGCAACACTTGAAAGAAAAAGAGCCAGAGAACTTCCACACTTAGCCTGGTTAACCATAAAAAATATTCACTTCATTCATATTTAACAAAAATGACAAAATAATATGTCACAACAAGAGTTGCTTCTTATAACTAGGAAAAGTGATAATTAGGACGTAAAGCTCGCGAGTTCAAACGTAAAATGGTAAAAAATGAGGGAAAGAGATATCTAAAGTATGCCCAAAAGCTGAACCCAACACATATGCAGTAGAAAGCAGTGAAAAAGTATATGTGCACTGGGAAGGTATATGACATATTACCAGAAGCACGATGATAACAAATTAACTTTTTAAATAAAATCCATACTTAGCTATATGAAGCAATAATTTATTAAATTCCTGAAAGATATGTTATTTCAAACACATTCATTATATTAAGCATGAATACAACCCAAAGTGGCTTGAAAATTCTAGCTTTGAACTTAGTGTATAAGTGACATCAAAATTGCAAAATCAGAAGTATCTTCCAAAATGGAAGATATACTAAGGCACAATTGCATTTTATTCGTTTTAATGTGGTGAAGCTTTCTTGTTTGCCAAAGATTTATCTTAGTAACTGAATACTCGTGGCTAAAAAAAGTCAAATCAAGGTCAAGATTCAAGCAGCCCAAGTAATGCTTTTCATATATGCTTTTTGAATGCACAATTTCAAAATAATATGTGGTCTACCAATCAGGGACAACAATGGACTTAATATACATAGAGGCAAACAATGGTGTAGTTAAAAGGGTAAGAAGAAGTGATGCATTTACCATGGAATTTGATCTTGAAGCATAAGAATATGTTCATTACCAGAAGGTGAAGTGGACGAGAAGAAAAAGATAGTTCAGTTGCATTTTTATAACTTCTTATTTTTCCTAAATTTATGCTACAAATATGGGTAGCACTTCTCACAGTGTGACTTTAAAAGTCCAATGAATGAATGCAGCGTGCACAATTGTTGGTTGCTCCTCGTTGACAAAATAGAATGCAAGTTCAATGAATGAATGAAGTCCGCACAATTGTTGGTTGCTACTCGTTGAGTTGCTTTAAAAATAGGAGGAATTTTCTTCAAGTCATGTAGCATATTATCAATAGAAATTGCACAGATGCCAACAATCTAGACAATTGGGGAATATAGTAGAGATCCTTAAGGGTTATACGGGTTTACTGATGAACAATGTTCTAATCAATTCTTTCAACTTTCTATTCAAGTTTTATGTTTCTGTGTATTAATAAACACTTTAAGTATACTTTTTTATTTTTTATTGTAATCATTGTAGCAAAGTTATGGCGTGCATAGATTCCATCGTTTATGATAGAGTGCAATTTCTTTAGGTATATTGCTAATTTATATGTAGATGAAAAATAACACTGTTTTGTGTGTTTTTCTTAAAATGTTTCAGGTTCAAAACTTTAGAGGTAAAGTATGTATCTCTTCGTACACTAAGCAGTGAAATTATTACGTGAACAAACAAAGAGGTTTCATATACCAATTTGGTGTCTAGCTTGGTTAGTGACTTTAAAATTAGATGATAACAATAATAATAATAACAATTAATAATAATAACAATTACCTTATATTTGCATGTATTATATATTTAGTTAAATACATTACTAAATTAAATAAACAAAAAGGTCTCATACACCAATTTGATATCCAACTTGGCCGTAATCTTAAAATTAGATAATAATAATAACAATTACCTTGTATTTGAATGTATTATATATTTAGTTAAATACATTATTAAACTAAACTTCAATTATTAACCAAGCTCAACTCCCATTACTAACAAAAACACTCTTGCAAACTGCACTGAGATTACATTAAATTAGATAATAATAATAATAGCAAGTACCTTGTATTTACATGTATTATATATTTAGTTAAATACCTTATTAAACTGAACTCTAATGGTTAACCAAGCTCAACTCCCATTACTAACAAAACACTCTTGCAAACTGCACTGTAATAAACTCCCATTACTAACAAAACACTCTTGCAAACTGCACTGAGATTACATGTGGTCAGCGGCAGGGGCTACCGCTACGCAGTTGCCCTGGTTTACATTACAATATACAGCAAACTGAAAGCATTCTTATAACTTCAATTCACAAAGTGACAGTTGGAGCGAATTTGGCCTTGATTCCCGGTGAGGACACCAGTGGATGAAAGTTTGACAAAAGCGGAGGAGAAGACCTGGAAAAAGTACTTCTCATCGTTGGCAAAACGGGACACAGTGGGAGCTGTTCTGGGATCCGTCGAAATGGCAGAATCGATGGTAAAGAGGCCCCTCCCGTTGATTATATCTTTGAAATACTGGTTGTCGAAGCGCAGGGTTGTGAGGTCGTTTGGAATGAATGTGATGTTGGTCAACGGAACAGCAGTAGGGCAGTTGACCCTCAAAAAGTTGCCGTACAGGATACCTAGATTTTCTTCCTTCTGAGGAAACAGTCTGTTCACCACGTTAATGCAGTGCCCCACGCCCAGGGTGTGTGCACCTGCAACATCAATGGATCAATTAATTAGTCCCAAGGGAAAACCATAAAGAAAATGGATGATGATATAGTTTGTTGCATTTGGATCTGATTAGTTTAGCTCAGGATATAGATCTAAGTATGGCGTTTGTTTTGCCTTTTTGTTTTCATACCATGACATTGTAATATTTTATCATTTAAATTATATTCATAATCTTAAGATAGATTACTGTTTTGAGTTTCCCAGAGAATTAGAATCATGGGGAATCAAAAATTTAAAATTACGATAATCAATTAAAATTTTTAAAAATAAAATTAAAACCAATAAAAAGCTATAATTTTAAATTTAAAATCAATTCAGTGTTTTGAAAAACCTGGAAAAAGTTTAAATTGTATCTATAATGTAAAAATAAATTTGTGCCAGGGAAATTCTCAGACAACAAGATTGTGGAAAATCTTATAAAAATTAAGATTGAGATGGAATAACTTAAATTATAATTTTCTCAATTATTAAATTTTAAATAAAATGAGTTTTTATAAAAATAAAGTTAAAATCAATTAAAAAATTGTTGAGAAAATATCAATAAAAATAAGTTTAAATTACATTTATAACTTAAAATTAATAAAAAGAAATTGCCTAGAAAATACTAATAAAAATACGTTTAAATTGCATTCATACTTTCAAAATGAATTCAGTGTTTTGAAAAATATGAAAAAACTAAATTCTTGTAAAAATTAAAATTGAGAGTGAATAACTTAAAATTTTAATTTTCCCAATTATTCAATTTTAAATAAAATGAACCTTTATAAAAATAAAGTTAAATCGATAAAAAAATTTGTGTTGAAAATATCAATAAAACAAGTTTAAATTCCATTCATAACTTAAAAATAAAGTTAAATAAAAAAATGTGTGTGGAAAATATCAATAAAATAAGTTTAAATTCCATTCATAACTTAAAAATAAAGTTAAAATCAATAAAAAAAAATCTGCCTAGAAAATACCAATAAAAATATGTTTAAATTGCATTCATAACTTAAAAATAAATTCATATCTTGAAAAATATGAAAAAACTAAATTGTATTGATAACTTAAAAATGAATTTGCATCTTGAAAAATATAAAAAACCTAAACTGTATTCATAATTCTTGAAAAATTCCAAAGAGTTTGGAAACTCAATCATTTAAAATTACATCTAATTAAATTTTAATTAAAATAAAAACTTATAAAAATAAAGTGAAAAACCACTAAAAAAACTGTCTAGAAAAAGCATACCCATATTTTGTAAGTTTAAATTGCGTAATAACTTAAAAATGAATTTAGTGTTTTGGAAAACTTCGAAACAATGGGAATAATTTTTTGAAAGTTTAAATTGTATTCATAATTTCAAAATGAATTAAGTGTTTTAGAAAACTTCAAAATTTTTGAATTGTATTTAAAACAATGGGAATAATTTTTTGTAAGTTTAAATTGTATTTATAATTTCAAAATGAATTAAGTGTTTTAGAAAATTTCAAAATTTTTGAATTGTATTTAAAATGCATTAGATGCTTTGGAAAAATCCCAAAGAAGTAAGACACTCAACAATTTAGAATCACAATTCTTTCAACTTTTGTTTTTGTTTTTAAATCATATTTCTTTCCATTTTTGTTTTTGTTGTTTTTGTTTTTTAGAATCACAATTCTTTCAATTTTTGTTTTTTTGGTTTTTGTTTGTTTTTGTTTTTGTTTTGTAAGTTTGGTAGGTTTATTTCTTCATCATGTCCAATGTCCAATTCTCACAGTGATCAATGTCCAATTCTCACAGTGATCAAGAAATAGCACAAGATTTGAACCCAAGACTTCTAAGATTTCATTTCCATAGCCCTTACTAAATAAGCTACCCCTTACCAATTAAGCTACCCCAAATGAACACAATTCTCTCAATTTTTAATTAAAAAAAAATAAATTAAATTAAAAAATCATTACACATCTTTTAAATATATGAAATTCTAAACATTACTATAAATCTTTTAAATACATTACAAGTAATTCAAATGTTAAAAAGGAAAAAATTAACTTATAATTTAAGATTAAAATGTTAAAATTAATTTTTTAACAAAATACATGCTCTGGTATTAAACTCAATTAAAACACATATTTGTTGATATATTTAACTTATAATTTAAGATTAAAAAGTTAAAATTTAAAATTAATTTTTTAACAAAATACATTCTCTAGTATTAAACTAAATTAAAACACATATTTGTTGATTTATTTGTCAGTTCGTGTGGAGTTGAATCATCACCACATATGTAATCATTTCAAGGCATTTATAATTACAAGGTGTAAATGTGTTGGTGTATAAATGTGTTAGTGGTGTGTGAGGTGTAATTAGTTTCAAACATTATGAGAAGAGTTTAGACGAGTATTTAAGTATTTAATCACTTAAGTAGAGTTTAGACGAGTATTTAAGTATTTAATCACTTAAGTATTTAATCATTTAAGTATATATTTATTAGGTGCAGAGAATATGTTTTATTAAGGTATTTCATTGTGTAAAGATCAATGAATCATTTACCTATATCTTTATTAGGGGCAGAGAACATGTTTTATTAAGGTATTTCATTGTGTAAAGATCAATGATGGATATTTTATTGCGTAAATATCAATGATTCTAAATTTAATGGGCAAAAATTTATATAGATAAAAACCATGCTAAAGAGTCAGACAAAGTGGGGTAATTTTGATGCTTTAAATACTCTAGATACAAACAAGGTGGGGGTAAATTTTGATCCCTTAAATACCTTAGTTACAGACTAAATGAAGTAATTTTAATGCTTTAAACACCCTAAATACAAATTAGGCCTATTAGAACTCACATTACCTAACCCAACAAAATATAAAATAAATAAATAGATACAAATTAGGCCTATTAGAATTCACATTACCTAAAACGGAAAAAAAAATTACTTTTCTAAGAGAGGAAAAATTATCTTCAAAACACATACAAAGTGGACAAAACTACGAACAACAATCTCAAAAGTCAATGCGAACAACATCAAAAGTCAGTGTAATACATAGGACATGGACGTATTAAAACCTTGCCATAAATCTGCGACTGTGCATCAAAAGGTTCATGAGGTGCTCCTAGACGAGAAAGTTGGTGAAACATCCATGAACTTCGCATCTAGGGTCAATATATTTGTATCTATGTAATGGAGATTTTGGTCTTACCCAGCATTGCCACAGCTTCTTCCATTGTCATTCCTTTGGCCGTAAATAGGTTGAGCATAAGATCCACGCTGATGGCTGCAGAGGGGAGAAATTGATCGGCTAACACATTGTTGGCCGTCATTGAATCCCTTCTTCCCAGAGGAATCGCAATGGTTGGTCCTCCAGATAAACGAACCGCGTCGCGAGCCGCTAATGCAATAATGTCGGCGCATGATACTGTGCCTGGGCATGCTGCTTCAACAGCAGACTTTATTCTGTCGATTGCGTTGAGTTTTCGGATTCCAAAGTTTTTTTCGGAAATCAGCTCCGATGAAATGGGTCCTCCAGAACCCAGTAATATGGATGCATCACAACCCTGTAAAAATCAAAAAAATAAGTACAGAACTGTGAATTCCAAAATCACATCAGACATGGGTCGAAGAAGATGAGTTTAATTGGTTTAGTTCATCAGACATGGGTGGAAGAAGATGAGTTTAATTGGTTTAGTTCTGGTAATTAAGTATTTTTATTGATATTATGAGTTCAAGAATTAGTTTAATTGGTCAAGTTTTTGTAATTAAAGATTTTTGTTATTAAGATTGCTGTAATAAAATATTTTTGTTATTAAGAGGTTACAGAGATTAAAAAAGTAATTAAACAACTCTGTTATTAAGATTCCTGTAATTAAATACCTATGTTATTAAAAGGTTGCGGAGATTAAGGGAATAATAGAGATTAAGAGAATAACAGGGTGCGGAGATTAAGGGTTCAATAGGGTGAGAGATTACAGAGATTAAGAGTTCAGTAATGTAAAAGATTATAAATATTAAACTTAAATTTACTATAAAAAAATTACCAATTCAATTCTCTTAACACTCACGGAGTAAACTTTATAACTATATTTAAGCTAACACCCTCTTTATAACCATATTTAAGCTTACGAGAAGTGATCCTTCCAGTAAAAATTCTATCAAAACAATATTCCGTAAAACCAAAGATCTCATAAACCACATAGGAATGGCTTTGCAGTTGACAACATCTAAAATTCACGAAGATTTCACATTATACATCGAAAAGTTTCTACCTTTTTCTTCAACTTGAAACCTTCATATAAAAATGAAATGCAGTTCGAAGTTCAGAGGAGACTTACCTGCACTTGGCAGTCATGGAAGAGGAGACGAAGCAAGGCTGCAGGAGTGGTGGGATCCGTGAGGATCTCTGCTGAAAGTGTCCTCATTACAAGTTGCTCCAAGTTCGGGCATGCATTTGCTTCATAGTCCATGGCCAGCTCTGTTGATACTACACCTCTCACTCTGCCTGAAATCAACAAAAACACACCAAAAACCAATGCAAGGCGCACGTTACCACCCTGGAGTCCCACCACTTTTTCTTCCATGTTCATATTCTGCATTTACACTTACAGCAGAACCTTAAGGCTTAAATCAAATTGAAGACACTTTCATGGTGCCTGAATTTATGTGCATGTTTCTGTCAGTCAAACTCTACACTGCAATTGCCAAATGCCAATTCCCTTACACTGAAATGATGTTTGTTCAGAAACAGCGTGCCAGATAGTACGTTGTTGACTTCATCGATCTACCAAAGTTAAATAGTCCTCAAGGCATGCCGTAATGAAGTGCCTTGCGTTTTGACCTGTCCTCAACTGTCCGCCGACACCATTGTTGGCCAAGTGCCCTCCATGCTTCCACTGTTGTCGATTCAACGACGTTGCATTTATTACCTCCATTAAGGGCCGGGAGGATTTCAACCTTCTCAAACGAAACAATGAGTACGTGAATTGTGGGATAACTTCACCGTGGGGAGAAATTATTACTTAAGAATTGTATGTTTAGTAGGTTTGATGCTACCCTTATGCTTGATGGAAGAATAGATTTGTCTAGCTGTGTGGTTGTTTTTTTATAACAAGGTTTAATCTAGGTTAGGTTGGAGACTTAACTTTAGTGAACCTTCATGAAAAAACAGAGCGTTAGATGAGTGAGAGTTTTAGATGGCGTTAGATGTGAGAGCGTTAGATGAGTGAGAGTTTTAGATGGCGTTAGATGTGAGAGCGTTAGATGAGTAGTTAGATGTGAGAGTGTTAGATGAATGGGTGTTAGATGTGTGAGGGTTAGATAGGTGAACGCTATATGTGATATGTGGAACTTTTGGTAAATTGAATTTTTGGTAAATGGGTAAATTGAATTTTCAAATGCATAGTGGTGAGAAATTCAAATGGATATAAATAATTATTACACTGCGTATAATTGTTTGGCTTTTCAAATTTCTAAATATTTTTTCTTCTAAACTAGTGATCTTATTTGACCATTAAAATTTTTCATATGTATCTTTCTCTGTAAGCTATGATCTCTATAAATTAGTGATATGATATTTACAAAAAAAATCCAAGTTGTTTGGCTTTCCAAATTTCCAAATGTTTTTTCTTTTATAAACTAGTGATCTTATTTGACCATTAAGATTTTTAATATGTATCTTTCTCTGTAACTATGATCTCTATAAACTAGTGATATGATATTAAAAAAAAAATCCAAGTTTAACTCCACAATTTTTTTGTAAAAATAAATCTAGGGTAAATTGAATTTTCGAATGAATAATGGATATAAATAATTATTATATTACATTTACTTTATAATGTTAAAGTTTAATATTGTAATATATTTAAAATAGTGGAGAATGATAAATAAAAACATAATTTTTATTTAATTTTTAATTCGTTTAATTTATTAGTGATATTTTTTATTATAACAATTTTCATTGAAAATATAAAATATGGCCTTATTAAAAAGTGAATCTGTAAGGATGAGTTATTATTTTGTTCACTTTTTGGTTGGGAAAGTATAGTTGTTGATTTTCAAATTTTAATTAATTTTACCTATAAAATATGAGATATAAGTTTCAAATATTTTTATTTTAATATAAATTAATATTAGCTATACTTTACAAATTTAGAAATTTAAACTAAATTTTAAATAAAATTAAGAGTTTATGATATTTAAATAATAAAATTTCCCATTTTGAAAGGAGCATCTTTTTACAAACTATAAAAAGAGTTTGCCATCCACTATTCTACAATTCACTACTTTATATGAAATTTCCCATTTTGAAAGGAGTATCTTTTTACAAACTATAAAAAGAGTGTGCCATCCATTATTCTACAATTCACTACTAAAATTCACTACTAAGATACATTAACTTGAATACATTATTAGGGGTATGAAACACCAATATTTTGATCTCCTATAGCATATCAAAGAGAGAAAACTTATTATTTTTATTAAATAAATAATGGTTTGAAAAACCAAGAGCCTAAAAAAATAATGTTTAACTTTTATAGATTAGTTTTTAATTTTAGTAAATTAACTTATTTTATAAATTAGTTTTTAATATTTAGTAATTACTATTATTTTTTAATCTTTAGTAAATTAGATTTTAAGTTAGTTTGTAATCTACTTTAAATTAATTTTAATTTTTTAGAAATATTTAATATCTAAAATAAATGTGTTGATTTCAGCATTATGCTGTTTTCTAAATTTTTAAAAACATTTAACATCTAAAATACATACATTCATTTCAGTGTTATATTGTTTTCTAAATTTCTTAACAATATTTAACATCTAAATTAAATGCATTGATTTCAACATTATGTTGTTTTCGAAATCTTTTAAAAATATTTAACATCTAGATTAAATGCATTGATTTCAACATTATGTTGCTTTCTAAATCTTTCAAAAATATTTAACATCTAAATTAAATGCATTGATTTCAACATTATGATGATTTCTAAATATTTTAGAAATATTTAATATCTAAAACAAATTCATTGATTTCAGGGAAGTTATGGTTTTTTGGCATGTGTTATTGATAAGCCATGGTATTGGTCCATGGTATTGTAACATAATAACTAAAAGCCTAGATCCATAACATAATAATCAAAACCATAGATGGCCCATGGTATTATGATTTTCTTCCCTCCTCTCTTTCTTCCTCCCTCTCTCTCTTCCTCCTTTGGTTATTGGCCCATGGTATTATTGCTTTCTAAATCATTTAGAAATATTTAACATTTAAAATAAATGCATTGATTTCAACATTATCTTATTTTCTAAATCTTTTAGAAATATTTAACATCTAGATCAATTGCATAGATTTCAACATTATGTTGTTTTCTAAATATTTTAGAAATATTTAACATCTAAATTAAATGCATTGATTTCAGCATTATGTTGTTTTCTAAATCTTTCAAAAATATTTAACATCTAAATTAAATGCATTGATTTCAACATTATGATGATCTCTAAAAATTTTAGAAATATTTATCATCTTAATTAAATGCATTGATTTGAGCATTATGCTATTTTTAAATTAAATGCATGGAAGTGGATATATATATATATATATATATATATATATATATATATATATATATATTTATTTATTTATTTGTGTGTGTGAGACAATGCATTGATTTCTATGTTACAGTGATTGACTTTACCATATCCTTTCATAAAAACAAGGTGGATAATGTGCATGTTGATAATATAAGAAGACATACACGCAAACGTGTTAGACGACAACAACAACGACAAATGGAAAATTTGGAAGAAATGTATGATGAACAAAGAGAAGTTAGAAGAAAAAATAAAACTAAAAAACAAAGAGAAAATAATCAAGTATATCAAGGAATATATGAAAAAAGAAAAGCACAACTAGTGACAACTGAAGAACATGAAGAACAAGTTAGCACAAGTCGACAGAGAAAATCACCAAAAATTATATGTGCACAAGAAGAAGAAGAGAGAAGAGAACGTCAAAAAGAATATTAAAGAGCATATCGACAAAGAAAGATGCAACAAAGAACCTTTTCAAAATTAAATCCCATGCCATTCACTGACCTACTCTCATATTAAATCAAAATTAACAAAATTTTACTCCTAAAACTTGTTTGCTCCTGATTTTTTTTTCCAATAAAGTTGTAACTCTAATAACTCTTTGACATATAATTTAATAATAAAAAAATGTAATGACGGATGGAACCACATGTGTAAAAAACCTCAGTGAAACCACAACTCAAAAAGAAAATCAAAGTGGTTAGTGGGTACCGATCTTAATGTGATGTGAATGTAATTTGGCTATAAGCGTGGCCTTGAATTTTGAACATTCATTGTTTCATAGGTGATATCACTCCATTGCGAATCAAATTAAATAATGTGAAGAATTGTTTGCAGTGTGTTGCAAGTGTCAAGTAGCAATTGTATAAATAATTTTTAGACATTGCAGCCTGCGATCGTAATTAAGGAGGCGGTGTATAATGGATAGAAAAAACCAGGAGGGAGGTGGTGCAATCATGATTAGTTCTCACTAATTGTGATTCCAAACCTTTGCTTCTATAATTTATCTGGAATGATAACGATGGGTAACATGTTAGTAAAATGTGTTGGTCTATATATGCACATTATATATCTATCAATATTTACAATTGTGCAAAAATGCATATTTTTGGAAATGAACATAATCTCTTATGTCATTAGCTAGGCTCATTTATTCTAGTTTATGTCACTCATGCACCCGTTGAAGAGTTGAGATCGCGTGGTGGGAATTAATCAAACTAATATAGGAGAGTGATCATATCATGAAAATTTCTATAGACACTATGAAGCTTGCATACTCTCATGACTTGTATACTCTTATGGAGATATACATATAGAAAAGGTGTAACAAAATAATTGTATGGAGCCAAAGTCTCATTTATGTGACTATAGAAAGCGGTGTTATTGCGTTTCTTGGCCATGTACATGTACTATCATATAGTCCAAAAACAATGTTAGAAATCTTAGCAAGTGTGACATGTCCAACATAAGTTGTTTGTAAAGAGGGATAGGCATTTTAGTTTTAATGTATGACAATAAGTTTTGGAAATGCCAAAGGAAATTATGATGCATTCATAAGGACCATAAATGGTGGTGGTGTATATTATTGTTAGGGTTGTTGGGTTATGTTATATTCTTTCCACGACTAGCCCATGTAGTTAACCGGGGGGTTAGAGGGGGGGCGAACCCCCCTTTCGTTGCGCTGATTGTGTAGTGGGGTGATGAGCCCCAATTTTGGTACAATTTGGGCTCATTTTGGCCTATTCTACTTGCTCAAACCATTCATCTTTTATTGCTTATGCATGCATTTCTTAGTTTATTCATGTTGTTTGTAGGAAGAAGGGTAGGCACTCTATCCACGTGACTAATGCATTATGATTTCAGGTTTTTGCATTAAAAGGGAGAAAAGACCACGTGAAAAGGAGACAAGGAGACAATGAGGTGGCACTGCTGGTTTTTAGGAGAGGATGTCCACAGTCTTGGGACCCTCCTCGTGATTCCCACCATAGCTCCGAGCTCCAATCCATCTCCCCACCGAGCTTAGAACCAGCCAGCTGTTCTACAGGAACAGCAGTTATAACTGTTCTACAGGAACATCAATTATGACTGTCCTACAGGATCAGCAGTTTAAACTTCAGTTGGACAGCCGAGCTCCTAAAATCAAGGACACCTGTTGGATGATCGTTTTTGCATAAGTATAGAGGCCGTAGCCTTTGATAGGTTGTTGAAACTTTCGCATTACTATTGTAATTCTTGAGCACAGCTCTGTGTTTTTGTTCCTTTTGTAAGCCAGTTTGGCATGACATCAGATTATGAATAAGGAAGGCAGATTTTGATCTAGTTCTGAGTTTTCTCAAGGAGCTATAGCTCTCAGGTTAGGGCCCAACCTGAGAGCAATAGATCTCCTCGGTGTTGTAATGTGTTTGCATTTCGTTCCAGCGCTTTGAGTTTGTTTACTTTCACATGCAATTCAAATTTACAGTTTGTTAACTTAGTCTTTTTCATGAGCTTAGATAGGATTAGTTTATGGTGCATTTGTTTCAGTTGCTTAAGTTCAATAGGAGGATAGTTATAAATCATTGGAGCTCCAGCAAAAAGGTTGTAAAGGCCCACTGCCATCTCTGTTAGAGACTGGGGTGCAGTCCATAACCAACCACCAAAAATACGCATTTCTTTACTTCATGATTGCTGCAACACAGTCACGGTTATGTTAGATGCTTCCATGTAATTCACACCTGCACCACACACCTTCATCACAGCTTCATGCACATTCCTCTTCGCGTTTTGGATTGCTGTTCATTGAATTCATAGCACAGGTAGTCTAGGTGAATGCATTTTCGTCTTGGTGACAGTCATAAGCATTTGTTTCATTTACACTGCTCTCCCTCGTTCCATTACCTTCTCCTTCATCTTGATCACGCATGCAACCACATCCTTGACCACTGCTCCACTCTATTATCTTCCAAATTCCTCCACTCCTCACGTAACTTCATTCTTTACCCCTTTCGTTGACATAGCCCTCTATCTTCCAACCTACTCCATACACTCGTTCCCTGTCCTACTTCTCCACTCCTGAACCATCACCAGCCTTATTCCTACCTTACATATCTCCCCCTACCATTCCATCACTCCTCCATCACTTCAAACACCCATGGTAGGTCATCCTGTAGCAATTTGTAGACTTCCTGTAGAAACCTCTGAGTTTCCTGTAGGATCCCCTGCAGACATTTTGTAGGAGGCCACTCACTCGGTTGCTGAGCTTCTGAACGTGAGGAACCTCTGTGGACGGATGCTAAGGATCCCTGGGGACCTCTCCTAGCCTCCCCAACCTTTCCCACGCTTTCCTTCCTTCTCCATCCCATCTGCACAACCAAACCCTAATAAGCACAAAATCACAATCATTCCATCCACTTAAAGAAAAAATACAAAAACATGTCTTTTAAGATGCAAGCAGCTTAGATTCATGCATTTTCACTTATTAGAGGTAATGACAGCATTGGTAGAAGTTTCATTCACATTCTTTGCATTATAGAGGTTAGACTAGTCAAATTAGGGTTTCCTAGGTTTACATGCTTTGATTTGCTTTTAGTCCATTTTTGTCAAGTAAATGAGCTTTCCTTTGAGAATAGCTTTCGTCCATCATTGATAAAGCTTCTTATGAGAGCCTATAGAAGTTGGCTTGAGCCCTAGCGGACTTGTGCCAGCTGACCAAGTGACAGCTGCGACAAGAGCTAGTACTTGTGCATACAGCACCGTCGCTTCCAAGTTTGTACGAACTACCGGGTTGATAAAATTAAGAGACAGGAAGCCCCAGAGTTGTAGCATTATTGCTACAATACTGGAGCTCACCATGGGGGGGTCATAGGGGGTTTGAGGGGTGTAGGTAACCCCACTCTATGGGGTTTGAGGCAACGCTCCGGAAAATTTTGTTTTTTGGACCCTATATTAGGTTGGGTGGACCTACCTATCGTTTTGTGCATGATTTTCACACATGGTTTTGGACGCGATGGTTTTCGGTCCATGGTATTGGATGCTTCGGCATGTATAAATATGTATTGTAACATTGAAAGGAACATAATGAAAAATCAAGCTGGTAGTCCTAGTTTTGGGATCTAGGGGAAAATATCTGTGTATTTGTGTTTTATGTGTTATGCTCTTGCATTGTTTATTTTCTGTGTTTAAGAATTTGTATGCAAGTAATTTCTGTATGGGGTTAAAACCTACATTTGGTATCAGAGCAATTTTGGATTCAAGGGGACGCCTTTGTTGCTGAGGGGTTTCGCTCGGGACTGTGGTAGACCCTGTTCAGTGGGAGATCTGCGGGATCGATTCTGGTGGTGAAAGAAGATAACGAGCAGTGGAAAGATAGAGAACAAGAAATTTAATGGTCAGAGTTTTGAGTTGTGGAAACTCAAGATGGAGGATTTGTTGGTGGATAAAGATCAGTGGATCGCGGTAGATCCAGGTACTAAGCCAACGAGAGTGTCCGATGAAGAATGGAAGAAGTTGGATCGAAAGGAAAAGGGCACAATACGATTGTGTGTCTCAGATTCAGTATTGTTGAATGTATCAGGGGAAGCTACGACAAAGGCTTTGTGGGACAAGTTAGGGACTTTGTACCAATCTAAGTATTTGGTGAATAAATTGTTCCTACGGAAAAAGCTGTATAACCTGAGGATGAAAGATGGAGACTTAGTGACAGAGCATCTGAACGCATTTAATACTGTGGTAAGTCAGTTATTATCTGTTGATATTAAAATTTTAGATGAAGATAAGTGCATCAGTTTGTTGTGTTCTCTACCAAATTTGTGGGATAGTCTGGTTATTGCAATAGGTAGCAATACAACTGCCTTGCAGTTTGATGAAATAGTGTCATCCTTGTTGACAGAGGCGATGAAACGGAAAAATGTGGAGAGCCAGAATGGTGATGCCTTGTCTGTACGAGGATGGTCCCAGAACAGAAACAAAAATAAGTCATCAAGTGGGAAATCTAAATCTAGAGGGATATCTAAATCTCTAGGAAAACTTGTAAAGGTGGTGTGCTGGAAATGCAGAAAGGAAGGGCACTATGAAAGGGACTGTAAATCTAAAGCTCCTGATAAAGGAAAGGGATCCGATGATGCTCCTTCTGTAGAGGTGAAAACATCCTTAGATGAAGGTGGGGATGTGTACTTGGCTTCTTCAAGTACACATGTAAATCATGAGGCATGGTTGATTGACTCATGTGCATCCTTTCACTTCACTTTCCATAGAGAGTGGTTCTGCGAGTATGAGAAATATGATGGTGGTGATGTCTTCTTGGGGGATGACAGGAAGGCTAGAATCGTTGGTCGCGGAAAAGTAAAGTTGAAGTTGTAAGGTGGAAGGGTTAGAACACTTCCGGGTGTTCTGCATATTCCTGCATTAGCCAGAAATTTGATTTCTGTAAGCAAGCTGGATGATGCAGGTGTAAAAACAGTGTTTGAGAAGGATACTTGCAAGATGGTTTAGGGGGCACTGGTATTGATGCAAGGAGTTCGAATTGGAACTCTATGCAAGCTGCAAGGTAGCACTGTTGTTGATGGGTGCAACAGTTCTGTGATTCCTCAAAGTGGAGCAGAAAATCTAGTGGTCTCTGGAGAGAAGACCATGTTGTGGCATCAAAGGCTTGGACATATTGGAGAGAAGGGCCTTCGAATACTTCATGGTAAAGGTATGGTAAAAGGTATGAGTAATAGCTCTTTGTATTTTGATTTCTGTGAAAATTGTGTATATGGGAAGCAGAATCGGGTGAGTTTCCCCTCTGGCGGTAAGAGGGTGAAACAGATATTAGAAATTGTGCACAGTGATGTGTTTGGACCTGTGAAGGTTCCATCACTGGGTAAGTCTATGTACTATGTATCATTTATAGATGACTTCTCAAGGAATACATGGATATATTTCCTTAAGAAGAAATCTGAAGTCTTTAACAGGTTTAAAGAATTTAAGGCTTTGGTGGAAAACTAGACACAGAAGAAGATAAAGGTGTTGAGGACAGATAACGGTGGAGAGTTTTGCAGTAAGGAATTTGAAGAATTCTGTAAGAAGTGTGGTATAGCACGACAGAAGACTACTCCATATACACCTCAGCAAAATGGAGTTGCAAAATGAATGAACAAGACGTTTATGGAAAAGCCAAGAAGCATGCTCAATGGTGTTGGGTTAGGACAGGAATTCTGGGCAGAGGCAGTGGAGACAGCATGTTACCTGGTCAACAGATCACCTTCATCAACGTTGGAGGATAAGACTCCACAAGAGGTATGGACTGGTAAGAAACCCTCTCTTTCACATCTAAGGGTATTTGGATGTGATGCATATGTACATGTTCCAAAGGAGAAACGAACCAAGTTGGATAGTAAATCTGAAAAGTGCATCTTTATTGGGTATAAGGATGGTTTAAAGGGTTATAAGCTTTGGAACCCAGTAACAAGGAAGGTTGTTTACAGCCGAGATGTGGTGTTCAGAGAGGTGAAAGATGTTATTAAACATGAAGTCCAACCAAAGGAACCTAGAAGATAGAGTTTGAGCTAAAGGAGAAAGAATCAGACTCTACAGCAGAGGAGGAATCAGAAGATGAAGAGCCACAAACTCCGGGCGTGAGAAGATCAGTTCGAGAAAGAAGGCAGCCAAAAAGGTATAGTCCATCTACTTTCTATTCAAATTTTACTTTATCTATTACTGATGATGATCCCAGTGAAGGAAGCAGTAGATTCAGAGGATGGAAAACTCTGGAAAGAGGCCATGGTTGATGAAATGGCATCTTTGCACAAAAATGAGGCTTGGGATCTGGTGGAGTTGCCGGTTGGAAGGAAACCCATTGGCAGCAAATGGGTGTTCAAGAAGAATACAAATGCAGAAGGAAAGGTGGAGAAATACAAAGCTCAGTTGGTAGCAAAAGGTTATTCCCAGGTGCCGGGAATTGATTTTGGTGATATTTTTTCTCCTGTTGCCAATGTATCTTCTCTTAGATTACTTTTATCTATTGCTGTTACTTTGGATCTTGAGGTAGGACAGATGGATGTGAAGACAACATTTCTTCACGGGGATCTGAAAGAGGAGATCTACATGAAGCAACCTGAAGGCTTTGTGGTGAAGGGTAAGAAAGAACTGGTATGCAAGTTAAAGAAGTCTCTGTATGGGTTAAAACAGTCACCACGGATGTGGTATCAGAAATTTGATACATTTATACGGGGACTTAGCTTCACGAGAAGCAAAGAATATCACTGTGGGTATTTTAAATTAATTGGTGACCGTGTTATTTATCTAGTCTTGTATGTGGATGATATGTTGCTGGTTGGAAATGACAAAGAAATTATCCAGGATTTGAAGACCCATTTGTCCTCCAAATTCAACATGAAAGATCTTGGTGCTGCAAACTATATTTTGGGCATGGAAATTAAAAGAGACCAGACAAAGAGGAAGCTCTGGTTAAACCAGAGGAAGTATGTTGAGACAATATTGCAGAGGTTTAATATGCAGGATAGTAAACCGGTGAAGCTTCCTATTCTTGTAGGTGTCTGCTGAACAATGTCCCAAGACACAAGAAAAGGAAGAGAACATGTCTCGTGTTCCATATGCAAGTGCAGTCGGTAACTTGATGTATGTGATGGTCTGTACTAGACCAGACATTGCACATGTAGTGGGAGTATTGAGTAGGTTTATGTCAAAACCATGGAAGGAGCACTGGACAATAGTGAAGCGGGTTTTGAGGTACTTGCATGGCACTAGTGATTATGGTTTGTGTTACCAAGGAAGACCAGAATTGGACAGAGTGTTGGATATTCGTGGCTTTGTTGATGCAGACTGGGCTGGAGATCTGGATTAGAGAAGATCTACAAGTGGGTATGCGTTTAACCTATTTGGAGGTGCAGTTAGTTGGATGAGTAAGAAACAATTTGTAGTGGCACTATCAACTACAGTGACAGAATACATGGCAGCCACTCATGCAAGCAAGGAAGCAGTTTGGTTGTAGAGATTGTGCTCAAGTATGATGTTAGTACAGGGAGCTATAAGGATAGACTGTGATAGCCAAAGTGCAATTTTCTTGGCAAAGAACCCTGCATATCATTCAAAGACAAAGCACATTGATGTTTAGTATCACTTTGTGAGGGATATGATAGAAGAAAAAAAGGTGTTGTTGGTAAAGGTAGACACTTTGAAGAATACTACAGATGCATTGACAAAATCTGTGAGCTCTGAGAAGTTCTCTTGGTGTAGAGAAACAATGGGCATTGCAGGGCTGAATAAATGACTAAGCTCTCTTGTGGCCCCTTATGGAAAGGAAACAACAAGTGGAAGAATGTTGGGTTGTGTTATATTCTTTCCACGACTAGACCACGTAGTTAACCGGGGGGTTAGAAGGGGGGGCCAAGCCCCCCCTTCATTGCGCCGATTGTGTAGTAGGGGGGTCACAGGGGGTTTGAGGGGTGCAGGTAACCCCATTTTATGGGGTCCGAGGCAACGCCCCAGAAAATTTTGTTTTTTGGACCCTATATTAGGTTGGGCGGACCTACCTATGGTTTTGTGCATGATTTTCGCACATGGTTTTGGACGTGATGGTTTTCGGTCCATGGTTTTGGACGCGATGGATTTCGGTCCATGGTATTGGATGCTTCAGAATGTATAAATATGTATTGTAACATTGAAAGGAACATAATGAAAAATCAAGCTGGTAATCCTGGTTTTGGGATCGAGGGGAAATCTCTGTGTATATGTGTTTTATGTGTTATTCTCTCGCATTGTTTATTTTCTGTGTTTAAGAATTCGTATGCAGGTAATTTCTGTACGGGGTTAAAGCCTACAAGGGTGTTATACAACTGTAGGTTTTAACCCCATACAGAAATTCCCTGCATACAAATTCTAAGAATAGAAAATAAACAATGCGAGAGCATAACACATAAAACACATATACATAGAGATTTTCCCCTGGATCCCAAAATCGGGGCTACCAGCTTGATTTTTCATTATGTTCCTTTCAATGTTACAATACATATTTATACATGCCGAAGCATCCAATACCATGGACCAAAAACCATCACGTCCAAAACCATGGACCGAAAAACATCGCGTCCAAAACCATGTGTGAAAACCATGCACAAAACCATAGGTAGGTCCGCCCAACCTAATATAGGGTCCAATTTTTTTCCCTGGGGTGCTGCCCTAGACACTATAGAAGGGGGCTAACCGCCCCCCTCAAACCACCTGTACAAGGGGGGTTGTCGCCCCCCCGTTGCACAGTTGGTGCAACGAAGGGGGCGCTCCACCCCCTCTCTAACCCCCCGATTAACTACGTGGGCTAGTCGTGGAAAGAATATAACACAACCTAAAATTCTCCCACTTGTTGTTTTCTTTCCATAGGGGCCACAAGAGAGATTAGTCATTTATCTAGCCCTGAAATGCCTATTGTTTCTCTACACCAAGAGAACTTCTCAGAGCTCACAGATTTTGTCAATGCATCTGTAGTATTCTTCAAAGTGTCCACCTTTACCAGCAACACCTTTTTGTCTTCTATCATATCCCTCACAAAGTGATACTAAACATAAATGTGCTTTGTCTTTGAATGATAAACAGGGTTCTTTGCCAAGAAAATTGCACTTTGGCTGTCATAGTCTATCCTTATAGCTCCCTGTACTAACCCCATACTTGAACACAATCTTTGCAACCAAACTACTTCTTTGCTTACATGAGTGGTTACCATGTATTCTGCCTCTGTAGTTGATAGTGCCACTACAAATTGTTTTTTACTCATCCAACTGATTGCACCTCCAAATAGGTTAAACACATACCCACTTGTAGATCTTCTCTGATCCAAATCTCCAGCCCAATTTGCATCAACAAAGCCACGAATATCCAACACTCTGTCCAATCCTGGTCTTCCTTGGTAGCACAAACCATAATCACTAGTGCCACGAAAATACCTGAAAACCTGCTTCACTGCTGTCCAATGCTCCTTCCCTGGTTTTGACACAAAACTACTCAATACTCCCACTGCATGTGCAATGTTTGGTCTAGTACAGACCATTGCATACATCAGGCTACCGACTACACTTGCATATGGAACATGGGACATGTCCTCTTCCTTCTCTTGTGTCTTGGGACACTATTCGACAGATAACTTTACACCTACAGGGATAGGAACCTTCATCGCTTTACTATCTTGCATATTAAACCTCTCCAATATTGTCTCGACATACTTCCTTTGGTTTAACCAGAGTTCCTCTTTGCCCGATCTCTTTTAATTTCCATGCCCAAAATATAGTTTGCAACACCAAGATCTTTCATGTTGAATGTGGAGGACAACTGGGTCTTCAAATCCTAGATAATTTCTTGTCATTTCCAACCAGCAACATATCATCCACATACAAAACCAGATAAATAATACGGTCACCAATTAATTTAAAATACGCACAGTGATCTTCTTTGCTTCTAGTGAAGCCAAGTCCCCGTATAAATGTATAAAATTTCTGATACCACATCCTTGGTGACTGTTTTAACCCATACATAGACTTCTTTAACTTTCATACCAGTTCTTTCTTACCCTTCACCACAAAACCTTCAGGTTGCTTCATGTAGATCTCCTCTTCCAGATCCCCGTGAAGAAATGTTGTCTTCACATCCATCTGTTCTACCTCAAAATCAAAAGCAACAACAACAAATAAAAGTAATCTAATAGAAGCTACCTTGGAAATAGGAGAGAAAATATCACCAAAATCAATTCCCGGTACTTGGGAATAACCTTTTTCTACCAACCGAGCTTTGTATTTCTCCACCTTTCCTTCTGCATTTGTCTTCTTCTTGAACACCCATTTGCTGCCAATGGGTTTCCTTCCAGCCGGCAACTCCACCAGATCCCAAACCTCATTTTTGTGCAAAGATGCCATTTCATCAACCATGGCCTCTTTCCAGAGTTTTCCTTCCTCTGAATCTACTATTTCCTTCACAGTTTTGGGATCATCATCAGTAACAGATAAAGAAAAATTTGAACAGAAAGCAGATGGACTATACCTTTCTGATTGCCTTCTTTCTTGAACTGATCTTCTCACACCCAGAGTTTGTGGCTCTTCGTCTTCTGATTCCTCCTCTGCTGTAGAGTCTAATTCTTCCTCCTTAAGCTCAAACTCTATCTTCTCAGGTTCCTTTGGTTGGATTTCATGTTTAATAACATCTTTCACCTCTCTGAACACCACATCTCAGCTATACACATCCTTCCTTGTTACTGGGTTCCAAAGCTTATAACCCTTTAAACCATCCTTATACCTAATAACGATGCACTTTTCAAATTTACTATCCAACTTGGTTCTTTTCTCCTTTGGAACATGGACATATCCATCACATCTAAATACCCTCAGATGTGAAAGAGAGGGTTTCTTACCAGTCCATACCTCTTGTGGAGTCTTATCCTCCAACGTTGATGAAGGTGATCTGTTGACCAGGTAACATGCTGTCTCCACCGCCTCTGCTCAGAATTCCTGTCCTAACTCAGAACCACTGAGCACGTGTCTTTCCCTTTCCATCAACGTCTTGTTCATTCCTTCTGACTCTCCATTTTCTTATGTGTGTATGGAGTAGTTTTCTGCGCTATACCACACTTCTTACAAAATTCTTCAAATTCCTTTCTGCAAAACTCTCCACTATTATCTGACCTCAACACCTTTATCTTCTTCTCTATTTGGTTTTCCACCAGAGCCTTAAATTCTTTAAACATGTCAAAGACTTCAGATTTCTTCTTAAGGAAATATATCCATGTATTCCTTGAGAATTTATCTATAAATGATACATAGTACACAAACTTACCCAGTGATGCAACCTTCACAGGTCCAAACACATCACTGTGCACAAGATCTAATATCTGTTTCGCCCTCTTACCACCAAAGGGGAAACTCAACCGATTCTGCTTCCTATATACACAATTTTCATAGAAATCAAAATCCAGAGAGCTATTACTCATACCTTCTACCATACCTTTACCATGAAGTATTCGAAGGCCCTTCTCTCCAATATGTCCAAGCCTTTGATGCCAAAACATGGTCTTCTCTCCAGAGACTTCACTTTCAGGAACCATAGAACTGTTGCACCCATCAACGACAATGCTACCTTGGAGCTTGTACAGAGTTCCAATCCGAACTCCCTGCATCAATACCAGTGATCCCCGAACCATCTTGTAGGTATCCTTCTTGAACACTGTTTTTACACCTGCATCATCTAGCTTGCTTACAGAAATCAGATTTCTGGCCAATGCAGGAATATGCAAAACACCCAGAAGTGTTCTAACCCTTCCACCTTGCAACTTCAACTTTACTTTTCCGCGACCAAAGATTTTAGCCTTCCTATCATCCCCTAAGAGGACATCACCACCATCGTATTTCTCATACTCGCAGAACCATTCTTTATGGGGAGTGAAGTGAAAGGATGCACCTTAGTCAATCAACCATGCCTCATGATCTACATGTGTACTTGAAGAAGCCAAGTACACATCCCCACCTTCAACTTAGGTGGTTTTCGCCTCTGCAGAAGGAGCATCATCAGATCCATTTCCTTTGTTAGGAGCTTTAGATTTACAGCCCCTTTTGTAGTGCCCTTCCTTTCTGCATTTCTAGCACACCACCTTTACAAGGTTTCCTGGAGATTTAGATCTCCCTCTAGATTTAGATCTCCCACTCGATGAAATATTTTTTTTTTTGTTCTGGGACCATCCTCGTACAGACAGGCATCACCATTCTAGCTCTCTATATTTATTCATCTCATCTCCTCCGTCAGCAAGGATGAGACTATTTCATCAAACTGCAAAGCAGTTGCATTGCTACCTATTGCAATAACCAGACTACCCACGAATCTGGTAGAGAACACAACAAACTAATGCACTTATATTCATCTGAAATTTTAATATCAACAAACAATAAATGACTTACCACAGTATTAAATGCATTCAGATGCTCTATCACCGAGTCTCCATCTTTCATCCTCAAGTTATACAATTTTTTCCATAGGAACAGTTTATTCACCAGAGACTTAAATTGGTACAAAGTCCCTAACTTGTCCCACAAAGCCTTCGTCGTAGCTTCCCCTGATACATTCAACAATACTGAATCTGAGACACACAATTGTATTGTGCTCTTTGCCTTCTGCTCCAACTTCTTCCATTCTTCATCGGACACTCCTGTTGGTTTAGCACCCGGATTTACCACGATCCACTGATATTTATCCACCAATAGATCCTCCATCTTGGGTTTCCATAACTAAAAACTATGACCATTAAATTTCTTTATCTCTATCTTTCCACTGCTTGCCATATTCTTTCATCACTAGAATCGATCCCGTAGATCTCCCACTGAACAGGGTCTACCACAGGCCCCATCGAAACCCCTCAGCAACAAAAGCATCTCCTTGAAGCCAAAACAACTCCGATACCAAATGTAGGTTTTAACCCAGTACAGAAATTACCTGCATACGAATTCTAAGAACAGAAAATAAACAATGCGAGAGCATAACACATAAAACGCATATACATAGATATTTTCTCCTAGATCCCAAAACCGGGACTAGCAACTTGAATTTTCATTATGTTCCTTTCAATGTTACAATACATATTTATACATGCCGAAGCATCCAATACCATGGAACGAAAACCATTGCATCCAAAACCATGTGCAAAAACCATGCACAATACCATAGGTAGGTCCGCCCAACCTAATATAGGGTCCAAATTTTTTTTCCCTGGGGCACTGCCCCGGACCCCGTAGAGGGGGCTAACTGACCCCCTCAAACCCCCTGTGACCCCCCCACTGCGCAGTCGGCGCAACGAAGGGGGGTCTCCGCCCCCCCTCTAACCTCCTAGTTAACTAGGTGGCCTAAAGAAAATAACACAACCTAACAACAACTAGCACATCTCAACGAGATGCAAAAAAGGACTTAGGTGAACAATGCCCTGAAACCCTGTGTAGTCCTTAATACTGAAAAATCTACCACCTTAGTACAAAGCCTATTTAAACAACCTAGAGTGAGAATAACAATGGGAGAGTTACCATTTTCACCTTAGAAACTGCCCCCTTAGATACAATACCCATAAAGGTTATTATATCCAACAATACCCTATGATCAACATGATAAGAGGTTTTGGGATTGGTTTCAATTTTGACTCTAGGGTATGATAAACGATTAATTATGGAAGCCAAAAGGTTATCTTGAACACATGTAGCATACTCTTTTGCTTGAGCTAAAGTAATAGTAACTTTGTCTCTAAGATCATTTCCAAATTACCTATCTAAAGCAAATATTTATTGTATAGGACAATATCGACAATGGGCCTAAATTCTGTTGTTATTCTTTTATCAAGCTAATGTATGAGTTCATAAGAGAAATTAATTGCCAAATACATTACATCAATACAGTGAGTTTGGGAGACAAAGGGGTCCAAGGACACTGGACCTATAAGGATATGAAAAAGTCAAAATTATATATATATATACATATATATATATATATATATATCCCCTAGGTAGGAATAAAAATACTCAATATCAAAGGAATAGAGCATGTTCGCCAACACTATAGATTACACAGCCATTTCAACAAATGTTGATTATAATCATGAAAGAGTTACAATGTGTATCATTGTAACAATATATATAAGAAGGATTGTGTACACCAATGGGTGAGGAAACATGCATGAGTGAGATAACCCTAATATCTAAGATGTCTTAATGGCATGACCCTACTACATGCAAATGAATGAGATGATGTCGAGCAAGAACATGAATAGTCTTATTACTAGGGATTAAGGTATTATCTTAACAGATGTGAGGAAGACCACCAATGATGAAAATGGTTCCCAACATACCTATTATAATGTAATGAGTGTATAATCTATTAGTACACTACAGCAAAACAGGCAATTTGCGCAAGATTTAGCACCAAATTTTAGTGCATTTTTTTCTCAATTGGGATGAGCAGCGTGGCGATAAATCTGGCTCTATTGTACAATTTTTAAAGCGTCCTTTTTTGCACCAAATTTTGCATCTTTTTTACGCCAATTTTTCCATCATTTTTTGCATCATATTTTGAACCAAGATTTTCATTTGGTTTTACAACAGTTTTTGCTTCTAATTTTGTGCCATTTTTTGCATCATTTTTTGCTTCCTCTTTTGTGGTATTCTTTGCTTCTAGTTTTGTGTCATAATTTGCATCGAGTTTTACACCATCTTTGGCATCTGATTTAGTGCCTTTTTTACATCCAGTCCATGCCAATTTTTGCACCTGGTCTTATGCCATTTTTTTGCTTCTAATTTCGTACTTATTTTTACATCTATTTTTGTGCCAGATTTTGTGCCTTTTTTTATACCTTTTTTTTCCATCCAATTTTGCACTATATGTTGAATTTGATTTAGTGCCAAATGTTACATTCATTTTTGCACCCACTTTTACGTTTTATTTGTCTCCTTTTTTTGCAACCACTTTTGCACCATATTTTGCATTTAATTTTGCATCATTTATTGCATCCAATTTAGCATCATTTTTAACACCATTTCTTGTATCCAATTTTGCATCCTTTTGAGCATCTAAATTTGCATCCTATGTTGAACCATATGTTGCATCCACCTTTGCATCCCATTTTGTGTCTATTGTTATGTTCAATTTTGAGCCATTTTTTTCGTCTACTTTTGCATTTGTTTTTGCACCAAGCTTTGAATGATTTGTTGCACTTCATTTTACATCCAATGTTGCATCTCAATTTGCATCCAAATTTGAACCATTTTTATGCCCATTTTTGCACCATTTTTTCTTCTTTTGTGTCCAATTTTGCACCATTTTTATGTCCAAATGTGCATCCTTTTTGGTATCTAATTTTGCATCCTATTTGGCTTCGAGATTTGCATTCTTTTTTCTACCACATTTTGTGTCCACATTTGCATCTCATTTTTCACCTAGATTTTAGTTTGAATTTTCATCTAGTTATGCATCATTTTTGACATCCTTGGTTTCACCCTTTTTTAGTTCCATTTTTCATCTTGTTTTGTGTCTTTTCTTACATCCTTTTTGCATCCTAATTTTACACCATTCTTTGCATCCTCATTTTGGTGTCCATTTTTGCATCCTTGTTTGTGCCCAATTCAATATCCTTTCGTATGCCCTATTTTGTTCCCTTCTTTGTTTCTAGTGTTGCACCCTTTTTTAATTTTACTTTAAAACCCTTTTTGTGTCATTGTTTGCATCTTGTTTTGATGGCTAGTTTAACATCCAATTCTACTCCCAATTTTGCATCCATGGTTAAATCCACTTTTGGCTTCTTGTTTAGAGTTTTACTTTTATTTCCATTTATGACCCCCTCTATGGGTTCATTTTACTATGTTCATTTACATAGTGAAATATATTAAAGTTTCTAAATATCATTTTGTTGTAGGATTTAATGCACGGTTAGATGAAAATAAAACCCTCTCAATTTATCCCGAAAACCTAGGACAAACCAATTAAGAGAAAGGTTGTTCTAAGGCTTAGGATTCTTAGTAGATCAAGATGTAGAGTATAGATTAAGAAAAAGAGAAGGAATTCTTGTGAGTCCTCGCATGCAGGTCTTTTTGGAGGTTTTAGTATAGCTAGGAAACGATCCTAGCTAGCTCCAAAGCTTGGTCCTACACATAAGAGAGAGAATAAAGCAACCTTAACAACATAATATCTTGATAATCAAAACTATCAGAAACATATAAATATTATTGAATAAATAAATATAAACCAAAATCCCATACATCCATTAGTTAAATAGAAAAAGTAAAGAATGAATAGAAACATCTGGAAGGAAGAACAACTGATCTATAAAGGAGTTGGAGGAAAGTTACAACAATCAGATGTAGCTGCAACATCACCTCCCCCAAATCATAGCTCCAAAACTCTCCCTCTCAAGATAGATCTCAGCAGCGTGACAATACAAGAATTCCCATCATTTTTTCAATGGCCAAGCCTCCAATATATAGGAAAGTGAAGGCTATGAAGATTTCCTAAATTCCTCATTAGTTCAATTTAGGAAAAATCTTTTGGGTGAATAATTTTTCCTCATATAAAAATGGCCTTTTCCACTTTTTAGATGCTTTTGTGCTTAGGAAAAAGCTTCCCCATGCTTTATGGCTCTTTCTCGCTTTTGTATGCTTTTATTTTTTAGGAAAAAGCTAAAGATGAGGATAAAGAGATCACATTCCACCATATGAGTTTCAGAAAGTGAACAAGAGTGTCAAATTCAAATTCTAGTTTGCTTATGTTTTAGTTTTTTTTAATATATATTTAGTTTTAGTATTTTTTGATTTTCTAAAAAAATATATTTAGTTTTTGGTATTCTTTTTATATATGAAAAATTATATTTTGTTTTTATAAAAATGGATTTTAAACATTCCACTCATGCTAAATTTGTGATTTTATAATAGGAGTTTAAATTATACATAAAAAAAGTAACTTAATGCCATGTGTTGTGTCGTTGAGATGGGTGTTATACATCTCTTCTTTGCTAAGTTATAGACTGTGCTTGGGTTTTCTTAATGTGATAAAACTAATTATGTTCTTCATGATATCTTGAAATTTTCATCTTGAACCACACTAATAAAACAATAAAGTTAAAATAAGTTTTCCTTTGTCCTTTGTATATCTTTGTCCTCATTAATCTTGGTCTTAATAGATTAATTGTCTTATGGTGGCCTTGAGTGGTCACTTCCATTAGGTGCATGCTTTATAGTTTTCTGTTAGTGACATTTTTTAGGCTTGATAATATTTTATTTAATTCATCAAAATGTGTTATTGTCCATATTATTGTTAAATATTAATATTAACTATGTTGGTTTTTTAGCATGGTTTAGAAAAACGTTCCCAAAATGTTTATAGATTGTATTTTATAATGCAATGATTCATTGCTTGATGAAATTGTTTTGGATATTTTTTTGGTATATTAAATTGTATGTGATAAAGTCAAAAGCAACCTATTTTTTAGATTTTCATTGGTCAATTTCCCTTAAGGCCATCAAGTTCACCATTCGGTCCCAGGTCAAGGAAATATAGGAGTCATGAAGTGGAATTGTCCAAGCACTTAAATATTGAGACATGTTTTTTTTAGTCGCATTATACTTCCTTTCTATGTAAATTCTCGATGAAAATAGTCTCATGGAACATGAGGGGTCTCAATAGTAAAGGAAAAAAAAGACTCATAAAAGAAAAATACTAAGCAAAGCACCCATCAATAATGTTGATATAAGAAGCAAAAATATTAAGTGAGGTTCTACCTCATATAATTAGAAAATGGGGGAGGAATTTCTAAGTAGTAATGGTTGATGCTTAGAGATACTTGGGTGGAATGGTTATTATTTGAAATGATCAAGACATCAAGGTTGCCAATATGTTTACCTCTTTTCGCATTATGACAATACAATTTTAGTTAATTGACATTGAGGACTACTACCATGTATCCGATGTCTATGACTCCAATATCTCAAATGGAAAACCTCTATTTCTCAACTCTATTTCTAGAACAAGTAATTTATACTCCCCATCTCCATGGATTATTGGGAGTGACTTCAATATTATCAAGTGTCTCGAGGAAAAGAAAGGATGAATCACAATGTTTAACAAGATATTTTGTAAGCTATACCATTAAAGCCATAAAGTAGTCTCCATTAAAGTTGTCGAGCAATGAGTCTCCAACCCACACATGTGGATCAATGAGATGTAATACATGTGTGTGTGGTGACTAACTTAATACATTGCTCTAATAACTCCACAAACTTATGTATTTCACTCCGTCACATAAATTGACAGTAGTGTGACATAAGTAAACCAAGAGTAGACATGAAGCCTTAGGCAACAAACATTCCCTAGATCCTCAATTAGGTGCTTAAATGATGAAGTGAAAATGCAAGGAGAAAAGAGGAATTCATGATTTAACCATCACAAACATGTGATCAAGTGTGACTAGGAGTGTATATATTTATATATTTTCCAAAGAGGGAGTGAAGACATGAGTTACCATTCATTAGGCCTTATTTTTCTTTCTTTCTCATTTTCTTATATAAAGGACTTAGGGAATAAGGTTTTCATAAGTTTGGCACAACTCATAGATATAATATTTACATGAATTTTCACTTCAACTTTAGAGTTTAGACTTAGATAAATCAATATAGTGTATCTTTGATGATTTTGTCTTTCACTTTTTGATTTTATTTCATCACAAATGACAAAAGGGGAAATATTTTCCCACAAATCTATGAATGCTTAATCATAATGGCATCATGTGATGAAAACAAATTAATGATGTTATTCTCTATGAAAATGATGGTATTCTTGAGAAAATCTTATGCTTGTGGATGTCTCCTCTCTAGTTAAGAGGGAGTGAGGGTAGACACCATATTATCCATGTGTGATGTACTATGGCTAGGACTAACAATCGTAAGTCTAGTAAAGACACTAGTAGGGATAATGGTGGATTGGATAAACATCTCGGACCAATATTCTTTGAGAATTTGGACTTTGACTAGGACTAATCGCCATAAGTCAAGTACATTAATCCAAGGTAACAATAGTCATGAGGATTGACATTTCATGGTGTCAAATATTATGATAGTGGATTAGGAAATGATCATGTGAGGACATACCTTATGAACATCTTGGTGGGGTAAGTGCCTAGAGAGGCAGTGGTGTCCAAATTTATGCCTCCCAACATTGTGCTCTGATCTAATGGAGAGATAAACTTGTTAGTCAAGGCTTTACTATTTTGACAATGTTGGCTATGATAATGTAAATCATCATTGATGCTTATCAATCTAGGTCCCTTCTTATATGAATATTTCAACTTGATAGTACTTTTTTGTCTCATTAGGAGTACCTCCCTAGTTTAGAGGGAGGGTCATCAACTTCATTATTGCCATCATCACCACCATAACCGTCATCATTATTATCATCATAATCACCATTCATGGCATCATCATCATCATCATCATCATCATGATTATGGACATTGTCGTCAATTGTTCATAATTATAGGTATCTAAGAAATATCATCAACCTAAAAAATGTTACGAGTGCTCGAAAAGGGTTGTTAGGACACATGATATATGAAAGAAAAATAACAACTTTATTTTTTAGAGATGATTGATGATCATCATCATCACTACCATTATCATCGTCATTATAATTGTCATCATCCCCATCATCATAACTAATATATTTTTTATCATAATTGTTGTCATCTTCATCATGAACATCATAATCATCATTCATGCCATTATTGTTCTTGATGATGACCAAGATGAAAATAATGATAATGATGATCAAATGATGATGACTTGGAAGATGATGCCAAAGATAATTAGTATGGTTATGACCATGACAACATTTAAAAATTGGGAAGAATGGCCAATGTCATTAGCATCATCATCATCATTATCATTGTAACTCCCATCGTCTTTATCATCATTGTCATTATCATAACAATCGCAATTCATGTCATCATCATCATATTCATTATCATCATCGTTATAATTATTGACATTGTCATCAGTTGTTCATAATTTTCAATGTCATAAGAAATATCATCAATGCAAAAAATATGATCGTCTGTTGGAAAAGGGATGCAAAAGTGAACAAAAAAAATGGGGCTAAAAATAGATGTAAATTTTGATGAAGAGTGGACACAACATAAGTAGATGCAGAACAAGACAGAAAAATTGACACAAAAGTGGATGAAAAGGTAGATGCAATAGTTGATGCAAACTTGAACACAAAATAGGATTCAAACATGGATGAAAAAGTGGAAGAAAACATGGGCACAATAGTAGGCATAAAAAGTAGCATGAATTGTGGTGAAACAAATGTGGATACTACAATGAATTAAAAAAAAAAAAAGACACAAACTTGAATGCAAAAAGGAGGAAAACTTGGATGAAAAAAGTGATGTAAACATGGGCCAGACATGGGTGCAATAGTGGACACAAAATTAGTTGCAAAATTGGATGAATCAAAAGTGGATGTAAAAGTAGATTTGAAATGGGATGCAAAAAACATAAACAATATTTGATGCAAACTTGGACACGAAAGAGGATGCAAATGTGGAAGAAAATGTGGGCTACAATGATAGGCATAAGATATGGCACAAATCATAGCACAAAAAAAGTGGCTGTGAAAGTGGATGTAATAATAGACACAAAAAAAAGATGCAAAGTTAGATGCAAGACAAGATGTTATAAGGGATGTAAAAGTGGATGCAAACACGGGTGCAACATTAGAAACAAAACTGGATTCAAAATATGGATGCAATGGAAGTACATGCAAAATAAGATACAAAATGAGACGCAAAACCCAACACAAAAGTGGATGCAAAAATATATGCAATATTTTATGCAAAAGAGGATGCGAAGATGGATGCAAAATTGGACGCAAACGTGGGTACAACAGTAAGTACAAAACATGGCACAAATTGTGTCAAAACAAAAGTGGATGTAATGATAGATGCAAAAAAAGAAGCAAATGAAGATGAAAAATAGGATGCAAAAAGGGATGTAAAAGCCTGGCATTGTTTATTTTCTGTGTTTAAGAATTCGTATGCAGGTAATTTCTGTACGGGGTTAAAGCCTACAAGGGTGTTATACAACTGTAGGTTTTAACCCCATACAGAAATTACCTGCATACGAATTCTAAGAATAGAAAATAAACAATGCGAGAGCATAACACATAAAACACATATACACAGAGATTTTCCCCTGGATCCCAAAATCAGGACTACCAACTTGATTTTTCATTATGTTCCTTTCAATGTTACAATACATATTTATACATGCCGAAGCATCCAATACCATGGACTGAAAACCATCGCGTCCAAAACCATGGACCAAAAACCATCGCGTCCAAAACCATGTGCGAAAACCATGCACAAAACCATAGGTAGGTCCGCCCAACCTAATATAGGGTCCAATTTTTTTCCCTGGGGTGCTGCGTTAGACACCGTAGAGGGGGGCTAAGCACCCCTCTCAAACCACTCGTACAAGGGGGGCTGTCGCCCCCCCCGCTGCGCAGTTGGTGCAATGAAGGGGGCGCTCACCCCCCCCCCTCTAACCCCCCGGTTAACTAGGTGGGCTAGTCGTGGAAAGAATATAACACAACCTAACATTATCCCACTTGTTGTTTTCTTTCCACAGGGGGGCACAAGAGAGATTAGTCATTTATTTGGCCTTGAAATTCCCATTGTTTCTCTACACCAAGAGAACTTCTCAGAGCTCACAGATTTTGTCAATGCATCTGTAGTATTCTTCAAAGTGTCCACCTTTACCAGCAACACCTTTTTGTCTTCTATCATATCCCTCACAAAGTGATACTGAACATCAATGTGCTTTGTCTTTGAATGATAAGCAGGGTTCTTTTCCAAGAAAATTGCAATTTGGCTGTCATACTCTATCCTTATAGCTCCCTGTACTAACCCCATACTTGAACACAATCTTTGCAACCAAACTGCTTCTTTGCTTGCATGAGTGGTTGCCATGTATTCTGCCTCTGTAGTTGATAGTGCCACTACAAATTGTTTTTTACTCATTCAACTGACTGCACCTCCAAATAGGTTAAACACATACCCACTTGTAGATCTTCTCTGATCCAAATCTCCAGCCCAGTCTGCATCAACAAAGCCACGAATATCCAACACTCTGTCCAATCCTTGTATTCCTTGGTAGCACAAACCATAATCACTAGTGCCACGAAAATACCTGAAAACCTGCTTCACTGTTGTCCAATGCTCCTTCCCTGGTTTTGACATAAAACTGCTCAATACTCCCACTGCATGTGCAATGTTTGGTCTAGTACAAACCATTGCATACATCAGGCTACTGACTACACTTGCATATGGAACATGGGACATGTCCTCTTCCTTCTCTTGTGTCTTGGGACACTGTTTGACAGATAAATTTACACCTACAGAGATAGGAACCTTCACCGCTTTACTATCTTGCATATTAAACCTCTCCAGTATTGTCTCGACATACTTCCTCTGGTTTAACCAGAGTTCCTCTTTTCCCGATCTCTTCTAATTTCCATGCACAAAATATAGTTTGCAGCACCAAGATCTTTCATGTTGAATTTGGAGGACAATTGGGTCTTCAAATCCTGGATAATTTTTTTGTCATTTCCAACCAGCAACATATCATCCACATACAAAACTAGATAAATAATACGGTCACCAATTAATTTAAAATACACACAGTGATCTTCTTTGCTTCTGGTGAAGCCAAGTCCTCATATAAATGTATAAAATTTCTGATACCACATCCTTGGTGACTATTTTAACCCATACATAGACTTCTTTAACTTTCATACTAGTTATTTCTTACCATTCACCACAAAACCTTCAGGTTGCTTCATGTAGATCTCCTCTTCCAGATCCCCGTGAAGAAATGTTGTCTTCACATCCATCTGTTCTACCTCAAAATCAAAAGTAGCAACAACAGATAAAGGTAATCTAATAGAAGCTACCTTGGAAACAGGAGAAAAAATATCACCAAAAGCAATTCTCGGCACTTGGGAATAACCTTTTGCTACCAACCGAGCTTTGTATTTCTCCACCTTTCCTTCTGCATTTGTCTTCTTCTTGAACACCCATTTGTTGCCAATGGGTTTCCTTCCAGCCGGCAACTCCACCAGATCCCAAACCTCATTTTTGTGCAAAGATGCCATTTCATCAACCATGGCCTTTTTCCAGAGTTTGCCTTCCTCTGAATCTACTATTTCCTTCACAGGTTTGGGATCGTCATCAGTAACAGATAAAGAAAAATTTGAATAGAAAGCAGATGGACTATACCTTTCTGATTTCCTTCTTTCTTGAACTGATCTTCTCACACCCAGAGTTTGTGGCTCTTCATTTTTTGATTCCTCCTCTGCTGTAGAGTCTGATTCTTCCTCCTTAAGTTCAAACTCTATCTTCTCAGGTTCCTTTGGTTGGAATTCATGTTTAATAACATCTTTCACCTCTCTGAACACCACATCTCAGCTGTACACATCCTTCCTTGTTACTGGGTTCCAAAGCTTATAACCCTTTAAACCATCCTTATACCCAATAACGATGCACTTTTCAGATTTACTATCCAACTTGGTTCTTTTCTCCTTTGGAACATGTACATATCCATCACATCCAAATACCCTCAGATGTGAAAGAGAGGGTTTCTTACCAGTACATACCTCTTGTGGAGTCTTATCCTCCAACGATGATGAAGGTGATCTGTTGACCAGGTAACATGCTGTCTCCACCGCCTCTGCCCAAAATTCATGTCCTAACTCGGCACCACTGAGGATGTGTCTTTCCCTTTCCATCAACGTCTTGTTCATTCTTTCTGCAACTCCATTTTTCTCAGGTGTGTATGGAGTAGTTTTCTGCGATATACCACACTTCTTACAAAATTCTTCAATTTCCTTGCTGCAAAACTCTCCATTGTTATCTAACCTCAACACCTTTATCTTCTTCTTTGTTTGGTTTTCTGCCAGAGCCTTAAATTCTTTAAACATGTCAAAGACTTCAGATTTCTTCTTAAGGAAATATATCCATGTATTCCTTGAGAATTCATCTATAAATGATACATAGTACACAAACCTACCCAATGATGGAACCTTCACAGGTCCAAACACATCATTGTGCACAAGCTCTAATATCTGTTTTGCCGTCTTACCACCAGAGGGGAAACTCAACTAATTCTGCTTCCCATATACATAATTTTCACAGAAATCAAAATCCAGAGAGCTATTACTCATACCTTCTACCATACCTTTACCATGAAGTATTCGAAGGTCCTTCTCTCCAATATGTCCAAGCCTTTGATGCCACAACATGGTCTTCTCTCAAGAGACTCCACTTTCAGGAACCATAGAACTGTTGCACCCATCAACAACAATGCTACCTTGGAGCTTGTACAGAGTTCCAATCCGAACTCCCTGCATCAATACCAGTGATCCCTGAACCATCTTGTAGGTATCCTTCTCGAACACTGTTTTTACACCTGCATCATCTAGCTTGCTTACAGAAATCAGATTTCTGGCCAATGCAGGAATATGCAAAACACCCAGAAGTGTTCTAACCCTTCCACCTTGCAACTTCAACTTTACTTTTCCGTGACCAAATATTTTAGCCTTCCTATCATCCCCTAAGAGGACATCACAACCATCGTATTTCTCATACTCGCAGAACCACTCTTTATGGGGAGTGAAGTGAAAGGATGCACCTTAGTCAATCAACCATGCCTCATGATCTACATGTGTACTTGAAGAAGCAAAGTACACATCCCCACCTTCAACTGAGGTGGTTTTCGCCTCTGCAGAAGGAGCATCATCAGATCCCTTTCCTTTGTTAGGAGCTTTAGATTTACAGTCCCTATTGTAGTGCCCTTCCTTTCCGCATTTCCAGCACACCACCTTTACAGGGTTTCCTGGAGATTTAGATCTCCCACTCGATGACATATTTTTGTTTTTGTTCTGGGACTGTCCTCGTACAGACAAGGAATCACCATTCTGGCTCTCTATATTTATTCATCTCATCTCCTCCGTCAACAAGGATGAGACTATTTCATCAAACTACAAACTAGTTGCATTGCTACCTATTGCAATAACTAGACTATCCCACAAATCTGGTAGAGAACACAACAAACTAATGCACTTATATTCATCTGAAATTTTAATATCAACAGACAATAAATGACTTACCACAATATTAGATGCATTCAAATGCTGTGTCACCGAGTCTCCATCTTTCATCCTCAGGTTATACAAATTTTTCCATAGGAACAATTTATTCACCAGAGACTTGGACTGGTACAAAGTCCCTAACTTGTCCCACAAAGCCTTCGTCGTAGCTTCCCCTGATACATTCAACAATACTGAATCTGAGACACACAATTGTATTGTGCTCTTTGCCTTCTGCTCCAACTTCTTCCATTCTTCATCGGACACTCCTGTTGGTTTAGCACCTGGATCTACCATGATCCACTGATATTTATCCACCAATAGATCCTCCATCTTGAGTTTCCATAACTCAAAACTATGACCATTAAATTTCTTGATCTCTATCTTTCCACTGCTTTCCATATTCTTTCACCACTCGAATCGATCCCGTAGATCTCCCACTGAACAGGGTCTACCACAAGCCCCACCGAAACCCCTCAGCAACAAAGGCGTCCCCTTGAGCCAAAACAACTCCGATACCAAATGTAGGTTTTAACCCGGTACATAAATTACCTGCATACGGATTCTAAGAACAGAAAATAAACAATGCGAGAGCATAACACATAAAACACATATACATAGAGATTTTCCCCTAGATCCAAAAACCAGGACTAGCAACTTGATTTTTCATTATGTTCCTTTCAATGTTACAATACATATTTATACATGCCAAAGCATCCAATACCATGGACCGAAAACCATTGCGTCCAAAACCATGTGCGAAAACCATGCATAATACCATAGGTAGGTCCGCCCAACCTAATATAGGGTCCAATTTTTTTTTCGCTAGGGCACTGCCCCGGACCCCGTAGAGGGGGGCTAACTGACCCCCTCAAACCCCCTGTGACCCCCCCACTACGCAGTCGGCGAAACGAAGGGGGGTCTCCGCCCCCCCTCTAACCCCCTGTTAACTAGGTGGCCTAGTCGTGGAAAGAAAATAACACAACCTAACAACAACTAGCACATCTCAACTAGAAGCAAAAAAAGACTTAGGTCAACAATGCCCTAAAACCCTGTGTAGTCCTTAATACTAAAACAACTACCACCTTAGTACAAAGCCTATTTAAACAACCTAGAGTGAGAATAACAATGGGAGAGTTACCATTTTCACCTTAGAAACTGCCCCCTTAGATACAATACCCATAAAGGTTATTATATCCAACAATACCCTATGATCAACATGATAAGAGGTTTTGGGATTGGTTTCAATTTTGACTCTAGGGTATGATAAACGATTAATTTTGGAAGCCAAAAGGTTGTCTTGAACACATGTAGCATACTCTTTTGCTCGAGCTAAAGTAATAGTAACTTTGTCTCTAAGATCATTACCAAATTACCTATCTAAAGCAAATATTTATTGTATAGGACAATATCGACAATGGGCCTAAATTTTTTTGTTATTCTTTTATCAAGCTAATGTATGAGTTCATAAGAGAAATTAATGGCCAAATACATTACATCAATACAGTGAGTTTGGGAGACAAAAGGGTCCAAGGACACTGGACCTATAAGGATATGAAAAAGTCATATATATATATATATATATATATATATATATATATATATATATCCCCTAGGTAGGAATAAAAATTCTCAATATCAAAGGAATAGAGCATGTTTGCCAACACTATAGATTACATAGCCATTTCAACAAATGTTGATTATAATCATGAAAGAGTTACAATGTGTATCATTGTCACAATATATATAAGAAGGATTGTGTACACCAATGGGTGAGGAAACACGCATGAGTGAGGTAACCCTAATACCTAAGATGTCTTGATGGCATGACCCTACTACATGCAAATGAATGAGATGATGTCGAGCAAGAACATGAATAGTCTTATTACTAGGGATTAACGTATCATGTTAACAGATGTGAGGAAGACCACCAATGATGAAAATGGTCCCCAACATACCTATTATAATGTATTGAGTGTATAATCTATTAGTAGGGGCCAATGAGGGAAATCCACTATTAGTCATGAGGAAACTTGTGACTGAGGACTGCAAGCTCTAACATGTTTATATACCTACATCTCAAATAATGAATTGAAGTTTATGGGAAGAGATTTATCAAAGGAGGGAACTGATGTATCCCCCATCATTTGACACAAAACTAACACCAAGATGATATTGATGACATGAGATGATTAAATCTAATGCACAAGTAACACAAGGATGGAAAACAAAAGAGGTCAAATGAGACTATAGATGGTTGAATCTACCCTTGTAAATATAATTACGTGACGCAAATGTGAACTTAGCGGCTTGGACAAATGATCACCATTCAAACATAATGGTGACGCATAGGCATCACTAGATCTCATAGGACTTGAAACTGTAACCAATTTTGTGAGATTCTAACTTGATAAAGGAGTGACTTGAATCATGCTGATGATTTAGATTAGAGGCTAGGTGAAGACCAACTATAAGAAAGAATCAAACAAGTATCATGTTTAATGGTGATTGAAAGATGTCGTGGTATAAGGAATATGAATAATACTCCCCCCCCCACAACTTTTTGTATGAATGATCCCATTCATAGTTTTAAGAGCATGAAAGAGAGTAAAAATGAGTTCAATAGTGTCTTTTCATTTAGTTTGAACCAACCTAGAAAAGAATTAAAAGATACTTGGATTTATGTCTTGCTTGTGATATTTTTTAACAAGTTCAGAAAAGAGGTAAATGTGTGTTTGTGTCCTTCTCATGGTTTAACAAGCATGAGAATGGAAAAGAGATTGATGATAAAATTTCATCTTGACTAATGAGAAGGAAAGGATGGAGAGAAATTATAATTTTTAGGGGTTTAATGAGCTTGGAAAGAGAAACAAAGGAGGTTCAAGATTTTGATTGTTTAATGAGAAGGAAAAATCACCAAAAGAAAAATTGTTCCAGAGAGATGAGTGGAATAATCATATGTAATTAATTATAATATTGATGGTATTTATCTAAGAAAATAAATAAAGTATAGGAGAAGTGTCTAGTGAAAGAAATCCACTCATTGTAGCAATCTCTCACCAATCCCTTTAGAAGCTAGAAATGGCTTCCAAGATGGAGGCAATATGAATGTGAAGCTAAGAGCTCAAGCATGACTACAAAGATGTTAAGAAAGATGAAGGAAAAAAAATCATAGTAGTATGTGGTGAGACATTGATAAGCATAGGAATAAGTGACCAAAAAGAAACACGAAAAATGATTAGGAACCCCTTATGTGGGATAAATGTGGTTAGAAATAATAGGAAGAGAGAGAATTGAGGCTCAAATTTGATGTGATGGTGGGATATAAAGAAGGATCTGGGACCTACAAATGAACACAATGTGGGAACCAAGATATCAATTGATTTCTACAGTAGGGTACCCATGAAGGGTAGGCTCTATTATAAAAGTTACGACATCCAAAAAGGCATGGTGAGTGACATAACTTGATGGGGAGGTACCTAAGACACAATGAAATGATATAGAGAAGGCAAAAAATGCATGGGAAAAATTGATATGAAACCTATCCTGTAACATACCCCCTACTAATGGTAGAATGAGGCAGTTACTCTAATGACCTGACCCCCAATATATTGTTATGGAAATGAGGTCTAAAATTTTCAATATTTTTTTAACTTCCTCAAAACTTAAAATGGATGACATTGTTGCATTTGTCTCATCGATACCTTTCCCACGATATAAAATTTTCCTCAATCTAACTCCCTGATCCAAGTGGATATTGGTGGCCACCCGCCTATTCCACCTAGACCTCTAGTCGGTTTCATCTGTTTCCATGTTTATTTCAACATTTACTATTTTTAGCAGTTTTTTCGGGTCTTGAATTTTTGGAGCAGTTTTGACCCCCTAAATGATGTTTTTTAGGTCCACTGTAGGCTCGTAGCCATAGGAACAGGCGTATCGCAAATCCTGTAGTACTCAGAGAGACCTTTACAACAAGGTATCATATGCACCAAATGAAATAATATGACTAAGTTACAACCCCTGGAAGTTGGCTGCCCAATTAAACCCAACGGGACCCACAAACTCTTGGCGTTACATCTCTTGGGTTAGGGTTTTGGTTGTTTAGGGTTTTCTCTTATTGTTCAATAATAAATAGTCCCTTGAGCCTCATTGTAACAAAATTTAGAGGCATGTAGCTGACACATCTCTTCTCAGAGATAAGCTACCATCACCCGAGCTAGATTATTTCCATTCTGTTTGTAAGGATATTTCAGTATTCTGATATTAATTAAATGAAGTTTTATTGCTGTTGCATCTCTATATTTATGGTTATATCTATATTTCGTTGCATTCACGTTTAAGTTCGGATCAGTGATATCAAAGAGGTCTGCTCTTTCTTTGTTTTTCTTTGCATGTCCCCAACGAGGTCAGGGTATAAGGAGTTAGGGCTCAATCTGGTTGAACCTTTGCAAGACCAGCCTCGCAAATCCTAACGACTTCCTATGGCAGAAGAAAATAAAGATGAGGAGGTAGGAGATCCTATAAAAATATTGCTCGAGGAAGCCCTCGAGTGACAAAGGAATGTGATGATGGATAAGTTTTCCCAGATCCTTCAACGGTTACCCACAAGTGACGCATCTTCATCTAATAGCCACTCCAGAGGCGCCACTTATTTTAAGCTACAAGTTAACTTTGACATTCCCATATTTGAGGGATAGATATATGCATCCACCGTAGATAAATGGTTGAATCTATTGGAGGGATAATTTTTAGTTCATGACTTTTCCAATTGGGAAAATATTACTTTTGCACTTCTCAAAGCCGCCCCACACATCAAGGATTGGTGGGAAACCTACTGTGAACAAAATGACGAGAGGGAATCCTCACTATTTTCAACCGCACCCACTTGGGATTCTTTCCGAGATGCCATCAAGGAACAATATTACCCTATCAGGAGCTATGAAGATAAATACATAAAGTGGACCACACTACGGTAGTGAAGGGACCAAGATGTGTCAGACTTCACAAATGTTTTCCATACCCTCCACACAAAGTTGGGTATCAAGAATTCTAAGTGGAATTTGGTACTCAAGGACCACGATTGTCTACACAAGTGCATCCATGATGATATGGATTTCCTTGACATCTCCTCACTCAACACGACATACTGATATGTTGTCAAGATTGAGCATTAGTTTAAACAGAAGAAGTGAGACTTTGGTTCTTTGAATATGAAGTAAGGAAAAGGTGTGCCCAAACTACAGATTAAAGGCCAAAGCAAAGGTAGGGTGACCTAGGACAACCTTCTAAAGCCACAAGAAAAGAGCAACACCATGAAGACACAAAAGGACATAGGAAAATGGTGTGAGTTCCATAAGAGTTCCACTCACAACACAAGTGAGTGTTGGGCCAAGAAGTCACTGGTGGCCGAGATGAAGGCTTCTGATTCAGACGCATGTTCCGACTTTAAGTTATAACCCAACAAGGGGAATGAAAAAGGGAAATAGATCATTGACGTGGATCTCAGTGCCACCGTGGCCATCACCAAGATCCAAAAGAACGAGCCTGAAGATTGAGAGGAGGGGGAATGCCTCTTCCACTCATAGATGTGGGTGAAGGGTTCTCTGCTGCAGTTCATTGTCGACAGTGGGAGCCAAAAGAACCTCATTTTAGCAGAGGTCGTGAAGCGATTGACCCTACAGATGATAACACATCCACAGTCGTACACTGTCAGGTGGCTTCACTAAGGACGAGATCTCCACGTCAGCCAACAATGTCGCCTTCCCCACAACATCAAGCCATTCACAGATGGGGTACTGTGTGATGTTGCTCCTCTTGAAGTTTGTGATGTATTATTAGGAAAACCATACTTACGGAAGCAAAATGATGTATATGAGTCTAGACCTCGCTCTATGATTATTACTTTGGGCAATAAGTTACACAGGATATTGGAGGTAGCCCCACCTAACACCATCTCTTTGATCACTGCAAGGCAATGCAGTAACATCATTTCCCATACTAGGAAATTTGTTTTCCTTATGATTCACCCTTAGGGAAAGAAGAAGGTTGTGGCCACAACTTCCAGTCAGGGTTCCTCTACACAATGGTATCAGATGGACAAGGTCATGGAGGAGTACAGGGACATTTTTGCCTCACCTATAGGGGTACCTCTCCACTGTGATGTCAAGAACTTCATTAATCTGACCCCAGGTGCGCCACTACCCAATGGACCAATCTATTGACGCTCTGTTCTAGAGAACGATGAGATCAAGAGGCAGATTCAAGAGTTGTTGCATAAAGGGCACATCAGGCCAAGCTCATCACCCCGTGGGAGCCCAATTGTATTGATACAGAAGAAGGAGGGGAGATTGTATTGGTACAGAAGAAGGAGGGGACCTAAAGACTTTGTATTGACTATCGGGTGCTGAACAAGATCATTGTTTGGAATAGGTACCCAATCCCACAGATTAATGACCTTCTGGACTAGCTCAAGGGGGGCAAATATTTTAGCAATATTGACTTGAAGTATGGTTATCACCATTTGCATATCAAACCCTTCGATATGTGGCATACTAGCTTCAAATCCAAGGAGGGGATTTTTGAATGGTTGGTCATGCCTTTTAGGTTGATGAATTCCCCCGCAACCTTCATGAGATTGATGGACAACATCTTGCGACCCTTCACCAATCAATTCGTGGTGGTGTATTTAGATGACATCTTGATCTTCAGCCAGAGTTAGGAAGAGCACCTCCACCATATTTGACATGTCCTTCAAACCTTGCAACAACACAATTTGTGTTCCAATTTGAAGAAATACACTAGGTTCAATATCTGGGGTACATCATTGATGAGGAGCGTGTGCATGTGGACCTAGCCAAGATACAAGTCATTCGGGATTGGCCAACCTCAACCACTCTAACATAGCTCCTCAACTTTTTGGGTCTTTCCAATTTCTACCACAGGTTCGTGTTGTGGTTCTCTCATATCACTTGGCCTTTAAGTCAAGTCACCAAGGGCGGAGTGAAATAATTTTTTTTTGGTATGAAACCCAATAGAAGGAATTTTACAAGTTGAAGCATCACCTCTACTTTGCACCAGTGCTCACATTACCAAAGTTGCAACAACCATTTGAGATTGAGACAAATGCCTCTGATTATGCTATTGGTGTAGTTCTTCCTCTGCAGGGGAATCCATTGGCTTACCACAGTGAGACACTTTCAGACACAGTCCGAAAGTATCCCACTTATGATAAAAAAATGTATTCCATTATGCAAGCTTGCCTTCAATAGAAGCATTACATTATTGGGAAGAAAACAGTCATCCACACAAATCACTAACCCTTGTAGTTCATACAGACACAAGGGAAGTTGCCGAATAATCGCCATCAGAAATGGTCCACCTACCTGCAATAGTTCCATTTGAACATTAAGTACAAGAAGGGGAGAACCAATAATGTTGCAGACTACCTCAGACGGCCACCAGTCATGGCATTGATCACTGTGCTTGACTCCTTTGGGAACGATACTTCGGGGTGGCCACATCTTTACCAGAGCGATCCAGAATTCAATAAAACATACCAGACAATCCTGGAAGGGAAGCAAGTTCCAAATGAGTTGGATGAGATTAGGCGAGATGATTTTTAGCATACTGATCTAATCCAACAACAATGGGCTAAATGGCACGACAAATACATTAAGAAAAAGCAGTTCAAAGAGGGAGACTGGGCATTGTTGTTTGATTTGAAATTTAAGAATTTTAAGGGGAAATTTAACACACATTGGCTTGGCCCCTATGAAATTGAGAAAGTTTTTGATAATGGATCTGTTCGGGTTAAAATAATTGATGATGGAAATTTTACCTTCTTGGTGAATGGGAACAGACTCAAACTATATCAGAAGCCCCAATCTAAGGAGGAATTTGTGGAAGAGATTGTGAAGAAGAAAGAGTTGGAAATGGTGGAGAAGGGAGTCATTCCTTTCACTACCTCTTCTTGATTTTATTCCATAATAAACTAATCTTACTTTGTTCCTTCTCGTGCTCAATAAACCATGAGAGGAATGTCTATTGGGTATAGGTTTATTCCTTTTTCCGACCCCAATGGACTAATTACAGAAAAGGAGCCCCCTTGGAGTCTTCTTTTTCAGTATTTCAGACTCTCTAAAATTGAAATCTGGTGAGCATGAACTACCCTGGGCTTGTTAAAATCACAGGATAGTAGATCCTTCGGGATCCTCAAAATAAATTATGTCTTTCAGTTAATTTTTGGTTTGCTCGTGTTGGACTAATGTGGGATCTCTTAAGGCCCTCCTTCCAACAATCTTGGCCCATCAACATCAGCAAATTATCTGGGTTCAATATTAGAGACTTTTGATGCCTTGAAGCTTGTATACCTTAATGACAGGCTATCTTATCAACAGTAATGGAGATTCATCATGGCTCCTTGATTATTGGATCCTACAGGGGGTTCGACAACAACTCATATATTCACACCTGATAGGATGCATTGGAGGTACCTCGATTTCATTAATGGTGATGGACCTCGCGTTGGTTAACAACTGCCTTAATGGCCGGTAATCCAACGATATTACTGCACATTCAAACTCAACACCCACATTCATGTGCAGTAAACTGTACAAGAAAAAGGGGAGAGCATGGTTTCCTATAGAGAATTTCCTGCAGAAAGGTTCAGCAGCTGCATTTCCTGCAACAAATCACTTATTTCTTGAAGAATGAATTTCCAGCAGAGCATTATCCTAAAGAATCTGACAAGTACTGATCATCTTCATTATTAGTAGAGGCCATGTAATTACATGATATTTCATATGATATGTGTTGACATTCTTCGTCCCAACTGAATGTTGTGTCCTTCTTCAACAGTTTCTCCATGGGCGTGGTAATTTGAGCATAAGCTTTGATAAATTTTCTGTAATATCTCGTATGTCCCAATGTCACGCGCAGCTGCTTGGCATTCCTAGGGGCCTCCAAGTTCACTATTACTGTAATCTTTGCAGGGTCCGCCATCTATCCTTGCATGCACACCATGTGACCCAACAAGATCCCAAAGGGGACATAGAATATGCATTTATTCAGGTTCAACGCGATCTTATATCTGCAACACATATCCAACATCAGGCGCAGACTTGCTATATCGCGCTTTACTGATCTAAACATCGTCCAGTCATCAAAGTACAATTCCTGGAACTTAAGAATGAACTCCTTAAACATTGTTATGACTACGCGGGAAAATATCGTAGGTGCATTCTTAAGTCCAAACGGCATCACAGTATACTGAGAACAACCCCACTCAGTCACGAAGGTCATTTTTCTTCTATCCTCAGGCGCGATCTTAATATGATGATACCTAAAAAACCCATCAGTGAAGGAATAGGCCTCTTGCCCTCCAACATTGTCTAGCACTTCATATGTAAATGGTGTCAGGAATGGGTTGTTGACACACGCATCATTAAGCTTCCACAGGTCTATGCAAATCCTTATCTCACCCTTTTATTTCTTCTCCTGCACCACCATTGGGCTCACCCAATCATATTCTTCAATCGGTTCTATGATGCCTGCCTTCAGCATCTTATCCAGCTCTAGACGAACCTTTTCCTTGTATTTCGGGTTAAGGCGATACGACCTCTGTTTAATAGGCTTCACGTCCGACTTCAGAGTGATCTTCATAACGCCCAAATCGCCAACTATGCCCTTCAAATCCGAAAACTTGGTAGGGAAGATATCCTAATATTCGCAAAGTAACTCAACAACTTTATCCATGGTAGCATCGTCCCAATAATCTCCAATCTTTGCGAACTTTGGTTCTACTTCAGTGCCAATGTTTACATGCTTTGTCTTCAATGGCGCAGTGATGTCCGGGTTTCTATTTGTGGGCCTTCGACTTCGCGATGCCCTTCTGCCTCTGGAATATTAATGTTTCTTGGATCTTCATCTTCTTCTTCAGCGGTTACATTATAGCATTCCAGCACATGGCGCAGCTGGGTGCTCCAATCTGGTTGGGTCCATTCCATAGGTTCTTGCAACGTTCTGAAGATAACTACCTTAATCTCTTGTAGAGCTTCATCGATGCTTGTGAAGTCGTCTTCAAAGTTGAAGGTAAATAAGAATCCTCCCCTCAATATATCCCATTTTGTGGTGCCATGGCGGAGCTCCATTTCCATAGACCAATTCATGGGAATTGTATCCAAAGTGTGGCAAAATATGTGTATCCACTCTGGCTGCGGTTTTGTTCCCCATGCTTTAGTCCATTTCGCTAGGTGATCGCGTGGATCATCCCTTCCGTTATATTTCTCAGTCAGTCTAGTATTAGGATGCCCAAATCATAATCTCATCATCCTTCTATAATTTCACCATTCATCAAAACTATCCTTATGCGTACCCCACCATCGTGCAGGCGTAGCATGCATTTCCAACTCTAAAGTTTGGAAGCGATGATCCTTAGGGACTTCACGCTCAAATTCATCCCGAAACTTATCTATGTCAGTTAAACCATCATAGTAGGGTAGTTTCCTTACCTCCGACGAGACACAGCACAATGACTTCGTCATCATATTACATCGCAATCTGGATACTTCATGCAAGCGATTTTGCTAATGTTCTAACTCCTCGTCTGAATCAGAGGTACAGGAACTCTCTCAATCCCATGCAATCCTCCCATCTACCATTGGATTGATCCAGTCGTGGTCTCACGCTGTTATCTTGTAGATTTGATCCAGTTCATCCTCACTTTCGTCATAATCGCGGACTGGTTCAGTATAGCGCGCCCCTTCTGCAGGGTCCAACGGTACTACAACCTGAAGTGATTTCCTTTCAAAATACATGGTCCTCTTCTTTAAATTGATGACCCCATTCATATCAATGGCCCAGTCAATTCCCAGGAGCGCAGGGTATGGATTATTGTCATCAACGATTTCTATGACCTCAAAGTCGACCATCGCACTCATACCTTCTATATCAACAGTTACTCCATATAATCATCCCATGGGGATGATTTTCTGTTGGTTCGCCATTTTGAGCTAAATCGGAGACCACTGCAGCACAAGTCTCCCCATCCTTTCCCATGTCTGTTTTGGTAATACATTCACATCAGACCCCAGATCCAAGATGACCTAGTGCATCTCATAATCACCTTTCTGCGCGGTGAACCTCATTTCGCGCCCTGTTTGTGCCTTACGTTTGCCAATTTTTCTGACCACTCGGTGTCCATCAGGGACCTTCTCTTTGTTGGCACATTTGTTTATTATTTCCTGCAAGCCTTCCATAGCTTTGCTATCGCACAACAATTTTATGCAGGTCTCTAAAAACGTAGTGAGTACAAAGGGATCAACCTCTACAGGCACGTTGGTTCCTTGCACCTTGTCCTGGCTTTCTGAGGTGGAGGCCTCAACGAAGCTCTTCTTGGCTTCCATAAATGTTTCCTTAGCGTGATTTAGATCAAAACCAACTTCCTTTTCTGGGGCCTTGCGGACCCATCCATCCTCTTCAGGTTGTTTACCTTTATCATCGCCAGTCGTTATTCCACTTCTCATCACTATATTCATGCTTTGATCCTCCTCGCGAGGTTTAGATCTCATCATCTGTAAGTTCTATGTAGTCTGCTGAGGCTACACTTTCTTCTCTTTCATTTTAGCTATCAGCACCGAGCTTTGTTCTATAGTATGGTCAAACCGGCTGTAGTATGGACATGATGTGCGTGTCTGATTCTGACACTCCCATGCGTAGTGCCTTGACTGTCCGTAGTTGTAGCAGATAATCAGACTGCGACCTCTACTATGTCCTCCTCCTCCTCAGCCCCGTCCTAGACCCTGGTAACCTCCATGCGCTCCTTCGGCGCCCTACTCTGGAGGTCGAATTTCTGCTTGCATCCGATATGTAGGCGTTCTTTCCATCATTAGCTCATAACTGTCGCAGTGGCGCTCATCATGGCCCACCGATTTATAGAAGTTGCAGAACAACTGTTGGGGTGTCTGGACAAATTTTTGAAGTAAACGACAATTATTCGTCGCATGTTGTCCATCACCCTAACAAATACCACACCATAGTGCAACCCCCACACTCGGCCCTGCTCGAGCTTCTGGCTTTAGGCGAATTGGTCACCCTTTGGTAATATAGTTCCCATACACTGGACAATGGTCTTTATCGTGCCCTTGGCCATTGCACTTTAAACACCAGACTTCTGCGTGCACTTCTGGTTTAGTCTCCTTGTCTTTCTTCAAACATTGTATTTCTAGGTGTAGGTTCTGCAACTGGGAGTGGATTTTCTGTACCTCCAAGGTAACATCCTGAATAGGCGATGTATGCAACCTCATCATGATTTCCAAGGCTTATATCTATGTTCCTATCTTCTGTTGCGACAAAGAAATTCTCAGGTGGGGCAGAAGCGAAGCTATAAACCATTTGCGATGTTGACTATTTGTGACCTGCATGTTAGCTTCTCGAATCTGACACTTCAACCTTTTATCTAATTCCCACGACGTCCCATCAAACCTCATCATGATTTCTTTGAATCTAATTACTGAATGTGAATCAGACTTAGGCTTACTAAATTCCTTGTTTAACGTTGCCCTAGTCCCTGTGAGTAATGCAAGAGGATTATTAGAACAATACTTGATATACCAAGTTAGTGCGCGATCCTGCAAAGTGACAACCAACTATGATGTCTTTATATTGTCATCAGTAATCTGTTGCAATTTCCAAAAAACATTCGTAACAAACCAAAATTGCTCTATATCTTCACCCCCTATGCCCTTGAAAATTGGCAGCTTCATTGCGTTCGCCATGTTGAATGGTGGTGGTGGAGGTGGAGGTGTGGGCGAAGGTGTATGCGATGGAGGTGGAGGTGGAGGTGGAGTGGATGGATGATGTGTTCGTGGAAAACCCTACGTTATCAGCTGGACAACACTTCGCGGTGAAGCCTGCACTGCTCCTTCGTCGTTGCTTAAAGGAGGTCCGATTAACGGACTATATTCTGGACCTGATCTCTCTCGATCTCTAAAGAGTCTTCTGCTTCACATAGCTCCGAACATCAAGGAAATGGCATCACCTGTTTTTCACATAACAACATTTTAATCCAGGTATTCAATGATCTTAAATACTTACCTCGCGGTCCTTTGAAAAATCTTCGCTCCACTTCGCTATAGCTAACTGAGGTATCAACTGCAAATTCTGTAACAAATCCTCCCAGAATCTGATCTAACCAATGATCAATAGCCCGCATGATCTTATTTTCAGAAGCTTCTAATCATCGCACTAATTCTGGAGTCCACACTATAGGACTATCAAGCTTCCACCTTCCTTGATTATCTGTCAATTTAGCCAGCCACTCATACAGTTCAATGGGAAAAGTGCAGAAGAAGATCTCATGTATCTCTGTATACATATACCTTTTCAATCACTCTTCCTTTGATAGGCAAGGATTCTTGTTTTCTTGCGTCACGAACTTGTGAATCTTCCGATCCAACCACTTTTCAATTTCCTTCTTGGTCGTATTCCAGTGATGCGATATCACACATCTCTTTCAAGCAGATATTGATCCCGACAACGGAACCATTTGTTTGCTTAGGGGGTCTTGACCCAAGTTCAGAGTTAGTTGTACCAACCAATAAATGCCTACACTACTAGCCCTTTCGGCAACAACCTGCGTAGCGCAGGTTGCAGTCTCACCTGAAGCAGTATGGGGGGCTGTAAGAACCAAGTTTCTGCATCTAGAGACTAGTGTGATGTCTTTCCACGCCTAAGATTTGCCTTCGCGCAGATCGATACACTCCTAGGGCATGTTGCTATAGCTCTGTTAAACAACCTTCAGACCTTCATGAAGGTCTACGATCAGTCTTTGCAGACCTTTAACAATCAATCTATCTACTTACGCGCACCAGAAAGCAGTCCTAAATTAGGGTTCGCATAGATTTACTTAAGTTATTAGTAAACATCAGAGAATTCATCAGAGTCTCGCGAAAATAGTTAAACATGTATTACATACATCATTAGTAGTTATTAAAGAGAATCGCGCAACATTCAGTCAATATTTCATAAAACACATCATTCATTGACAGTATATAGCATTAACAAAAATACAGAAATATGCAAGAATCCTTCAGAAACTGTCTTTATTGATCTTCAATTCAGGATTACATACTCAAAACTACCCTGCGCAGACAGCTGCAGGGGTCCACGCACTCAACTACGGACTCTACCTAGGCCTCTGCGCACTCAGCTGCAAGGCCTTTCTTCTCCTATCTGACCCACTTCTCCTCGCTATCACTTCCCTTCCTTATCACTAAAAACATATCATGCCTTAGACTCTCTAAGACACACCTATTTATAGCATTTTTCATACAATGTCATGGTCCGCGGACCATGGGTGGATCTCAAAAGCGACTCAAACTTTACATAAAACAAGGGGCTAAACCCCTTTGACTCCTATTCATATACATGCTCCGCATCCACAAATTGCGGAGACTTTACATTATTTACAAAAACTGATCAAAACTTGGGTTATCTTAACCCCAAAACTGACCCAGGGGACCCCATCCCAACATGGGAAGATGTAAAGAATGTCAGAGGTACTTATGAAGAGGAGTTGACTTGGAGCGATTTCAAGAGACTATTCAGGAAGAAGTATCTATTGGAGAGATACTATGATGACACAACAAAATAATTTTATGAGTAGAAAATGGAATCTATGACCGATGAGGAGTACACTAGCAAATTCTTGGAGCTATTGAGGTATGTGCCTTACCTCAAGGAGGAGAAGACCAAGATTTAAAGATTCATTAGTGGGTTTTCGGTAGCATTCAAGGACATGATTGAATTTGATGAGCCTACATCATTAGAGGAGGCCATCTGGAAGCTAAAGCATTGTTTTGAGCAATCAAAGCGCATATTTGAGACTAAGCTGGACTGGAAAGGTAATGATAAGAATGAAAATGGGACAAGAAGCGAACAAGACCTCAAGATATAAGTAACAAAGAGAATTCAACCTCGCATAAGAAGCTCAATGCATCCGATAAAGGACAGCGATTTTGGCCTGAGGAGCTGAACAAGGGTGATGGATGGAAGTCCTTGCAGTGTTGGACTTGTGGAGGAGAGCATCGCAGAAGAGAGTGTCCACAACATCAAAGTGGTAGACTGCATATCTATTGTGCGGAGGAGGCACAGGTAGTAGGGGATGTTCGACATAGTATTCCACGGATATATGCATCATTGGAGAATAGGCAGGAATATCACCAAGTGTCTATTGTCGAGATGGACGGTAAGCTTTGTGATCAAGTTGTTTCTATTTTGATTGACCCTGGATCTAATTATAGTTATGTTAACCCTAACCTGGTGGATAAGTGTGGTTTGAATAAATAAGTGCATGCAAAATATTGGTTAGTGCGGTTCATCATTGGGTAAGAGCTTGTGCATTTGAGTTGAATGGTATGCTTACTTTAACACATTTGAATGTATTGTCATTGGGATCATATATCATGTTGTTGGGCATGGAATAGTTGTATCTTCATAGAACTAAAGTGGATTGTTATGACAAAGCCATTGAGTGCTTGGATACCAATGGAGAACAAACAACCTTATAGGGTAAGAAGAAGGTAACATAAGTCAGAATGGTTACAACTATGCAGGGGAAGTGCAGTCACATGAAAGGGTGTGTGTTATTTTTAGTGCATATTTCCAGTGACAAAGGTAAGGAAGTTGAAGACATATATGTCTTGATCAGGTACCGGGTTCTACAATAGTTTCAAGATGTGTTTCTCGTAGATATTTCAGAGTTTCCGCCTCACAAGGAAGTGGGTTTTTCTATTAAGTTGGTACCAGGGGAAAAACCAACACCAAAGCTACCATACACGATGAACACACCGAAGTTGGTAGAGTTGAAGTTACTGTTGAAGGAAATGCTTGACAAGGGATGCATTAGGCCAAGTGTATTGCCTTGGGGTGCACCAGTGTTGTTTATGAAGAAGAAGGATGGTACTCTCGGGTTATGCATTGATTATAAGCAATTGAACAAGGTGACCATCAAGAACATATATCTGTTGGTGAGGATTGATGACTTGTTCGATCAATTGAAGGGAGAAATAGTGTTCTCAAAGATTGATATGAGATCAAGATACCATCAGGTACGCATCAAAGAAGAGGATATTTACAAGACAACTTTTCAGACCAGGTATGGCCATTATGAGTTTTTTGTAGTTCCATTTGGCTTAACTAATTCTCCAGCTACTTTTATGTGCTTGATTAATAGTGTGGTGCGTCCTTATCTCGACAAGTTTGTTATTGTATTCATTGATGATATATTGGTATATTCTAAAAATGAGGAAGAACATGTCAAACATTTAGTAGAAATATTGAGATTGATGAGAGAGCATCATTTATATGCTAAGTTCAATAAATGCAGTGTCTTTCAGACAAAAGTACACTACTTGGAGCATGTGGTTTCCAAGGAAGGCATAATAGTGGATACAGAGAAGATAAGAGATATCATGGAGTAGGAAGCTCCTAGAAATGTGGATGAGATAAGATCATTCATGGGGTTAGCAGGTTATTATAGGAGCTTCATCAGGAAATTCTCTCACATTACTTATCCTATTACATCATTGCAAAGGAAAGGTAAGAAATTTGAATGGACGGAGAAATGTGCAGCCAATTTTGAGCAGTTAAAGCAGTTGTTGATAAATGCTCCAATGTTAAAGATTACACATTTGGGCAAAGAGTTTGTGGTATGTACAGATGATCGCAAGAGAGGGCTTGGTGGAGTCCTTATGTAGGAAGAACATGTAGTGTGTTATCAATCAAGGAAATTGAATGAGCACGAGCAGAATTACCCAACACATGATCTTGAGTTGGTAAAGATCATCCATGCTTTGAAGATGTGGAGGCACTATCTTCTTGCAAGGCGGTTCATCTTGATGAGTGATCACAATGGATTGAGGTATCTATTTGACCAACCGAATCTGAATGTTAGGCAAGCTAGATGGTTGGCCACGATCAGTGAGTTCTACTTTGAGATAAGGTATATTAAAGGAAAAGAGAACATGGTTGTAGATGCTATTTGCAGGAAGATGCAAGTAAATAACGTAGAAACTATGGTTTCTTATGGGACATATTTATAGGATTGGATCTTGAAAGAAGGTCAGCAGGAAGACATGTATAGGGAGATTATGCATAGGTTACAACAAGGTACAAGTGATCAAGATGTGTACTATCATCTCACAGCAAATGGCTTGGTCAGATTTAGGGACATGATATATGTGCTAGACAACAGTGAGCTCAAGAAGCTTATATTGAGGGAATTTCATGCTAGGTCACCCAAGATATCAGAAGACATTGACAACAATGAAGAAGTTCTATTATTCGCCAAATTTGAAGAGGGAAATGGTAGATTTGGTGGCTAGATGCTTGGATTGTCAACAGGTAAAAATCAGAGTGTAAGCATCCAGGTGGATTACTTCAGCCTATTCCGATTCTACAATAGAAGTGGGAGGTCATTTCCATGGACTTCATTACAGGTTTCCCAAGGACATCTAGAAAACATGATTCTATCATGGTTATTGTGGACAAGTTGACTAAGGTAGCACACTTCCTTCTAGTGAAGTTTATATATTCAGATAATGATGTAGCACAAGTATTCATTAGAGATACAGTGGGGTTGCATGGTGTACCAAAGAAGATCATATCAGAAAGGGATGCCAAGTTCACTTCTAGGTTCTGGAAAGAGTTATTCGCAGGTTTGGGAACAAAGTTGGCCTTTAGCATAACTTATCATCCGTAGGCAGATGGACATACATAGAGGGTCAACATGATTTTGAAGGACATGTTGAGAATGTACGTCATGCATCAGCAAAGAAAGTGGGAATAGTATCTTCCACTGGTTCAGTTCACTTACAACAATGGGTACTAGGAATATTTGAGTTTCAGGCATTATATCGGCGAAGTTGTAATAATCCCATCAGTTGGAGTGATCCGATGAATAGGGAATTGATTAGACCAAACATGTTGGCAGAAATGGAACAGGAAATGCAGGTAATAAAGAAGAATCTAAAGGCAACACAGGATAGGCAAAATATTTACGCAGATCAGAACAATATGTTTAAGGAGTTTCAGGTTAGGGAATAGGTGTAGTTGTGCATCGAGTCCAAGAAGAGATCCTTGAGGATCGAATCATTTGCCAAGTTGGCACCTCGGCTTTGTGGACCTTTCAAGATTTTTAATAGGATTGGACCAGTAGCCTATTGACTTGCAATGCCTCCAACAATCAAAGTCCATGATGTTTTCCATGTGTCATTGCTTGAGAAGTATGTTAAAGATGTTGATCATGTGGTTGAATGGTTTGTATTGCAGGTGGAGCTAGAAGGAAAATTCAAGCCGGAACCTCAGTGCATATTGCAGAGAAATATGCTTATGCTCTAGAACCGAGCTATCGAGCAAGTTAAATTACGTTGGAAGCACTTAGGGCCCGATGAAGCTGCACGTGAGATGACGAATCAGATGCGAGTTATGCATCCTTCTTTATTTGTTGGTTGAGCGAATGTTTTTGGTATATGCTTTTGTATAAGGTTTTGGTATATGTATATGGATGTAAATACCACCATGAGTTATGTTATAAAGCTCCAATAAGTGGTATGGGTGTCATGTCATTATGGTTGTCATGTTGTTATGTTTCTCATGTTGGTTTGCTTCTCAGCAGGATGATCATTGTAAACACTGCAATGAGCTAAGTTATAAAGTTGCATGGGTTAGTATGTTTTGATTTTTAGAAGTCTTACTGGATGTAGGTGTCATTGAACACCAAGGACGGTGTTCCCCCAAGGAGGAGGCTTTTGTAACAGCCCTGGTCAAAAATGCATGTAATAAAGTTAATAAAGGAAACATAATAACCATGGTAATGGGACACATATTCCAAGTTGAATGTTGGGCATAAACATAGTGATGGGGATAACTTGTGATTAATTAATGGCTAAGGAAATTGGCAAAGGAAAATTGGCATTTATTGGCATTTGTTTATGAAAATAGTGAAAATTAGGAGAAAAGGGAGGTGAAAGGTCACAGGTTGCATGTGAGGAGGAAAATGAAGGAAAATAATGGAAAATGAAGAAAATAGAGTCCTCATTAATAAAAAGGATTCTGAGGATCAGTTGATACCTTTTTTTAGTTCAGTTTTGGAGTTCTCTCTTTATTCTCTCTCTCTCATACTCTTGGACACTTAGCGTTTTCTTGGAGCACTTTTGGAGGAGTGTGGCATACTTGGGATTTAGAGCAAGAAGGCAAAGGAAGAGCAGGAAAGCGCAAGAGGACATCGCGACCAGCAACTACAACGAGTTTTTCTTGCAGCTACTAAGTTGTATGTATGATTTCCTTGTTGGTTTTGGAATACATGGCATATGCATGTGGTTTCTTGGTTATGATATGTCATTGGCATGGAGGAATGCCTAGATTGACAGTTGACTTGCTTAGCCTTTCCATTTCCTAAATAGTGTTGAAGGCTCGAAAATACCTACCTCAACATCGGGGAAAACCACCCGGTCGAGAACGTAGAGCATCTCCTTTTCCCTTGGAATGGTGGCTCCAACCGGGATTATGGGACAAATTTCCCTTAATAAAATATATGAAAAGTGGATGTGATATATATAAGTGTGGGACTAATTATGTGAATGGAACTAAGAAAAATAAATTTTAAGACTTCAACTATTCTATCCCAGAGTTTTTAATTAAACATATCAATGGTGATAAAGCTTAATCAATTGCATAAATGTATATGAAAAACACAAATACAGTAAGCGTCTAAATGATAAATAGAATTTCTGATATTAAAATAGTAATACCCAACAACCGTGAACTCAAATCATAAGTGAAATAACAGTGGTTCCTCTTTCTATTAAGACTTCTTCAAGATACAATAGTGCAAACTAGAAGCTTTCTTGCAGAAATTTCGAACCCTTCCTTCATAACAATGAAGGGGATTTATAGTTTGTAATCTAAACACAAATCTAGAAAAGTGCCATAGAATGCTGAAGTGGTTTTAACAAACCATACTAAAATTAAAGTAAAAGATAATAGTCATTTGCAATTGCAACAACTTGACTCTCCACTTGTTTCCCCACTCTTGCATATATATGTCATTGGCTTTAATTCAGGTGGATGATGGAGTCATGCACGCCTTTATGCAGTGGATAACGCATTGTTAAGTGTTGATAGTAAATGAGTGATTATGTTGGAGAGATGTCTCAGAATAAACGACTGATTATGTAGTTTGATTAGGAAATTCTAATGGCATTCCAAATCATTCTTGTCATACTTTTGTTACCATATTTACATATGGCAGCCATTTGAGAAGTTCTTTAGCCAAAGGATTGATTTGATGCCCACGTGTTGGTATTTTCCAATCTCTGTTCCAACAATCCCTTCAATTTAGAACTGCGTTGTGGCACATGGCAGAAAGTCTTCGGAAATCCTGGCTCAAACTGTTACTTTCTCCTTATCGACCCTAGGTTCATCCCTGTTACAATAAAATAAAGCTTTTATTAAACTCAGATGCAAATGGAATTGAAACTTAACATAATAAAATCCCCGCAAAACCAATGAAAACAAACTTATTGTTAATTATAATAGTGCCCCCTTGGAGGTGACAAGTGGCGAGAATTGTATGGTATCGGCAAAAGGCTGATTAGAATCTTTGAAATGAGCCAACATGAAAAACTTGCAATATGGATAACTCTTATATGAGGCAGATGCGAAATCGTAATTAAACCCATTGTAATAAATAAATTGCATCTGCTCTCAATTGGAGGTTTGAAATGGTCGCACATAACCAAAGTTGCGATATTGCATACGCAATATGGCATTAGATCATTGTAATAAAACATATTTGTTCCATAATATCGACGATTTTAAATGTATGTCATTAAGAAAGTTCCGATAAATATATGCAATCTTGTATTAAATGGAACTTATAAATCAACCGGGTCCAGATATCAGAGCTTTGTTTCGGTGATGTGATTATGGAAGGTCTTATTCAAAATTTCTGTTTGAGCAGATGCGATTTTAAATTGTATCAAATCTTATAATTATATCGGGTCTGAAATATCAAAGATTTTTAAGATGTTCACGATATGAAAATATCCGATTGAGAGCGGATGTGATATTCCATTGAATTCCTTTTGATAATTATGTCAGGTCTGGATATCGAAGCGAATAACATATCAGAGATCAGAAATGGAGGACTATCACATATCAGAGATTGGGGCTTTAGAAATATCAAAGTATTTGCGATGTCACATATCGGAGGATGAGCGAGAATGGCTATCGGAAGTTGGAAGCCAAGGCTTTGGTAATATCGGAGATCAGCAATCGGGGTTTTGAAGGTCAGTGACATGAGCATTGTTTTAAAAACATTGATATTGAATCCCCGATATCCTACATGGCAATCTAGCGGGGTCGGTTTTTATATTATATTTACAATGGAGCACATATAGGCTTAAACCCTTTGAAAACTCAGTCAAAGGATGTTCTAATCGCGATATTTTTAAAAAGGAAATGTTACCATGTTTGAAATACTTTGATAAAGTTTTGTCGATATGGAATTTTAAATAAAGGCTGATGTTTGAGAATATGTACTATGGATTAAAGCTCCGATAAAATTTCCGATAAAGGATTCTTATGGTTCCGATAAGGGAGATTTTATCATTTCAGTCAAGTTTTTTGGATGGATGAGATAAATATTATCTTTTTTATTGAATTTTTTTAAGATGTTATCCTAAATTAAAAAGGGTCCCCCATATTTTATTAGTTCTACTATTATCCTTATGGGGGGGGTGTTGACTAGTACAATAGATAGCCATGGTGTTGTGGGTGTCTTTCCTTTTGTTTTTCTGGTTAGTTCTCATGTACCTTTGGCTATGGGTTGAGTTACTAGTCCTAGAAGCCTTGGTTGGACAAGCACTCTAGAAGCCCTGTAATAGCTTGGGTTGAGTTTCTAGTCCTGGAATCCTTGGTTGGACAAACACTCAGGAAGCCCTTGGTGGGTTGAGTTACTAGTCCTGGAAGCCCGGGTTGGAAAAATGCTCTAGAAGCCTGACAATAGATATGGTTTGAGTTACTGGTCCTGGAAGCCCTGGTTGGAACAAATGCCCTAGAGCCCTAAAAAACTTGGATAGAGACCAATCTGGTGATGGTTAGTGATGTCCGACAGTAAGGTGGAATCACTGGTTGATGGTTGAGGTGGTTTGGCCTTTGGAAGCCCTGGTTTGGTTTTGTTGGATGTGTTCCATGAGATCCCACATTCATGTTTGGAATATGGCACGAGGGTGACTGACTGAAAGAGAGTTTTGGTTCAACCTAGTCTATGGTTGGGTGGTTCATGGAAGTCCCAAGCCTGGTTGCATTTTGCCTATGTTAATAAGAGCTTCTTTCATCTTGTATTTCATATGTAAATATACTTGTTTATATATGGTTTTTATGGTTGTTATATCCATGTTATTTATGTTGGTTATATAATGTTTATGAGCATGCTTTGTGAAAAAGATGATGTATGGCTCTCATCATGTTTTGATTTGTAAATGAATGAACAATGAATATATGACCTAATAGATGATAATGTAGCTACTGTGATAAGACATCAATGCTTCTTAGCGATTCTTAGATAAGTATGAGACCCTTATGCTCAGGTCTGTTGTTATGACCTGTAGAACACATATTTGTGACATGTTTGATGAAATGAATGTCATGGCTAGTAGGGGTCCAGTCAAGTATTTGTTTAAGTATTAGTATTAGTATCATTGTTTCGACGTTACTTTTCATTTCTGGAAATTTCATGAAGTTCTGGGTGGTGGCTTGATTTCTAGCCCTAAAAAAGTGGCACAAAATCTGAGGTCGCTGGCTCTGAACTAGCTAAAAAAGTCCCCAGTTGCTTACATACCCTTGTTGTGAGAGTGACTGGAGGGTCCTAGTCACATGCATGCCCATGTCATGGGAGAGACTGAGGCTCTAGGGCAATGAAATGCCAAGTTGTCTCAGGGGTTGATCACCTGGAAAGGTTGGCTCCTAGAGGTTTTGTGACATGTGTAGAAGGTCAGATTGGTTGTGTTGTGTCGGTTCTACTTCCTTAACTGTACATGGGGAGTTGAATCAGATCATAGTAACCTCTCATCACATGTTTACCCCAGCAGATTGGTTAACTTGGGTAAATGTGGGAAGAGGGTGTTACAATACCGCTATTAAATTTATCCTAACCACACTGATCTGAAAATCACTTGTGAGTGATCTCAGTTAATTAATGTAGGTATTACAGACTCATGTGCTTGTGTGTGTGTCTATATTATCTTAGGCAACGGATCGATAAGATTGCAAAATAAACAGACACTGGAAAACAGTAAGAGAAACATAGCAAGCAAATGCAAAACACAACAATTTAATAAGGAGTTCACCCAATCCTCCTGGGCTACGTCTCCTGGTCCAGCTTTCAGTGGTGGCCTTCTTTTATTGTGTCTTTAAGCAGAGTTTTTACAATGAGGAGCTCAATTTGAGTCTCCTGTACAGATGATGCTTAGTAGGGTGGTACTTGGATTCCCCAAGCCACTAGAGTACACAGAGTCCCCCTTACCAAGTCTCGACCTCAACTGGTCTTAATGGGATGAGTCCAATCTGGTACTCAGTTCCCGACAGATATCCTCACAGGGATTTCTTGAACCTCTCAAGCCTTCTTGGTTCTATCTGCTCAATGTTGCCTTAACTCTGCAGGTCAGCTCGACTTCTGTTCTCTGCTTCCTGCTTCACTCTCTATTCTGTCTCCTCTGTCTCACTGTCTTCCTCTCCTCTGTTCTCTGTCTATTCGTGGTTCGCTTTCTCTTCCGTCTCTTCGGATTACCTGCCTCTGTCCACTAGAATTCCATGCTTTTGTGTCATCGCCACTGTGTAACATTTCACATGAGGTGGCCACTTGTCTCCTTACGAACTGAGTGCTAGCTCTTCCTCGAACGATCATTATTTCAGTTACTCTGTGAAATGATTCATCCGCCAGCTCAGCGGTCAAATCGGACTTCAAACCTTTATGCGTCATAGCTTATTTCTCCCTCCAAATCTAGTCTCCCATCGGGTGCAATCTCCGTCGTTAGATCTGGGGCCTCCAGATCCTACGGTCATCGCTTTTATCGCGCGGGTGACTTGCTCGACTGTTAGCCTGCGATGAGAGCGGTTTTCTCTCTCATCCGCCGGACACGCATCATTCAATGTATGGCATCGCTTGGTCTTCTAACAAACCCGCTTACTGCCTGAAATGCCTCCGATATTCCGCCGGTTTTGGAGGATGGGACCCGCTTGTTAGTTTCAGCGCTTTTCCCACGGTTTTTCAATTTTCCCTTGTGACTGAGCACTCGGGGCTTTTCCTTCTCAAGGGGTTTTGCCCAGCAAAAGCGCGTAATCGCGCATCAGAAACAACCTCTGTTTCTGGGTTTGAGCCTCCAACTGCCATTTTTGTGCCATGCACGGTCCCCATGGGCCAACGGTCAGCGCGCTTTGACCGAAGGTCCTCGTTGCTCCGTGCTGGCTACAATTTACAATTATACAGAGGTTATTTCTGATAGCTCGTTTTTTACAAGATTTTGAAGTCTGTCATGATTTGAAACAATCATAGAACTCTAATAATTTTCATGGATCCAATTCGAATCACGGCCTTCCCACTGAAAAAGCTTTTGGACCACCAAAAGTCGTTTTTCAAGCATCGACTAAGTGACGATACAATTGTCTCACTTGTCCAATCTTTATCCATTTTGCATTGCTTGGCTTTGAACCCCTGAGCCCAATTCTGACGTACTCAACATCTCCTCTATGTGTCGTTCTCACCTTCTGTCCAGAACTGTGTCTTCTTTCAATTCATTAAGATATTCAGGTAGCAGGTCATCAATAGAAGGCAATTGACTCTTTTCTTCAGGATCTTCAATTAACGAAGGTTCAAATAGTCTCAAGATGTCTGCATTGACGACTGAGTAGATGTGCATGTAAGCTGGTAGATAAAGGCGAAAATCATTCTCACCAATTTTCTCAAGTATCATGAAAGGTCCATACCTGATAGGCTTTAACTTTTTACCTTCACCTTGCATTCTGTCCTTGCTGATATACTGCCAGACTTGATCACCAACTTGGAAACTATGCTCCATCCGATGCTTGTCATGCCTTGCCTTATATTTGGCCTGGCTCTTTTCCAGCTGTTCATGTACTGCCTGGTGAATCTCTTGGATTTGTTCAATGAACCTAGTTGCCTTGTCCACATCGTTGTGTCCCTCAACTGTTGTGTCCTTACCAAAGACAAAATCCAAAGGAGACCTTGGTGTGAAACCAAAACAGGTCTCAAAAGGAGATCTCTGTGTAGAAGAATGTTTGGCTCTGTTGTAAGCATGTTGCACATAACACAAATGTTCATCCCAAAGCTTAGGATGCTTGCTGCAATATCCCCTGAGCAACTGGATCATTGTCCTGTTGACTACTTCTGTCTGGCCATCGGTTTGTGGATGGAAAGCTGTGCTTTTCTTCAGTTTGGTGTCCATCAGTTCCCACAGACTTGACCAAAACTTTCCCACAAATCGGGTGTCTCGATCAAATACAATGGAAGTGGGTAATCCAAAATGAACCCATACATGTTGAAAGAATAGTTTTGCAGTTTGTTCAGCTGTAATTTGTTTATTACAAGGTATCAAAATACACATTTTGCTAAACCTATCCACAACAACATACAGATAATCATGACCTTTCCTAGATTTAGGCAGTCCTCCAACAAAATCCATGGAAACACTTTCCCAAGGATGAGAAGGAACTGGTAATGGAGTGTACAAGCCTAGTTTTCTATTGTTGGGCTTGCTTTTAGCACACATAGTACACCCTCTTACATATCTAGAAATTGTCTCGTTCATTTTTTGCCAATAACAAAATCTTTGCAGTTGTGCAACTGTTTTACTTACCCCAAAGTGACCTGATATTAGAGAAGTGTGTGCTTCTCGAATTATCTTTACTCTTTCAATTTGTGGAATGCATAGCTTCCCACAATGATATAGGAGTCGGTCCTTTACATGATAATCCAATTCTTCTATTCGTTTGCCTTGACTTAAAGTTGCATATACATCTTTGAAATCTATATCTTGAGCATATTGTTCAATGTAGCTCTCATGTAACACAGAATTATGCTTAAGTATAGTAAATGCATTTATAATGGGTCTAGATAACATATCTACAACTTTATTGTGTATGCCCTTTTTATATCTGATGACTAAATGAAATTGTTGTAGAAAACCCATCCATCTACAGTGTCTTGATTGTTGCAACGTAGTTTGAGAGTGTAGATATTGAAGTGGTTGATGATCAGTATGTATTACTGTCTTTTTTCCCATTAAGTAATGTTTCCACTTTTTCACACTCTGTACTAGTGCATACAATTCTTTATCATATGTAGGATAGTTAACTATTGCAGAATTAAATGTCTCAGAATGATAACATATGGGTTTATCGTGTTGTGTCAACATTGCTCCCGCGGCATAGTCACTGGCATCCGTTTGGATCTCAAATGGTCTTTGAAGATAGGCAGTGCTAGTACTGGTGTTGTACTAATCTTTTCTTTCAAGGTGTCAAAGGCTTTCTGCTGTTTGCCTCCCCACTGAAACACCTTGTTCAATCCTTTTAAAGCATGTAAGAGAGTTGCAATTAAGGAAAAGTTAGAAATGAACTTTCTCCAATATTGTGCTGCTCCTAAGAAGCTCCTGTCTTCTGTAGCAGATTTAGGTTTGGGCCAGTTTACAATGACTGCCACCTTAGAGGGATCTATCTTCAATTCACCACCCCCTACTATATGTTCCAAATAATTCAAAGATGTTTTGCCAAATTCACATTTTGAGAGTTTAACATAAAGTTTTTCTCTTTTCAAAACATCTAGTGTTTGCTTAACATGCTTTAAGTGTTCTTCCCATGTTTTGCTAACTATCGTATGTCATCCAGATACACAATAACAAAATCATCAAGAAAAGGTCTGAGTACATCATTCATTATTCTCATGAAAGTAGTAGGAGCATTAGTTAAGCCAAAAGGCATAACCAGCCACTCATACAATCCCTACTTTGTTTTGAAAGCAGTCTTCCATGCATATTGTTCTGCAACTCTGACCTGATGATATCCACTATGCAAGTCTAACTTGGAAAAACAAACAGCTTCTTTCAATTGATCTAAGAGATCATCTATGCGAGGAAGGGGATAATGATTTTTTATTGTTATCTTATTTAGTGCTCGGTAATCAATGCACATTCTCCACAAGCCATCTTTCTTTCTCACCAAAACGATTAGTGACCCACATGGTGATGTGCTAGGTCTGATGAACCCCTTCTTGAGCAACTCCTGCACCTACTTCTTGATTTCTGCATTCTCTAAAGTAGACAACCTGTACATTCCAATGTTAGGCAATGGAGCATCTTGCTGCAAATTAATTTCATGCACTATTTCCTTTTTGGGTGGCAGACCTTTAGGTTCTTGAAACAAGATATCATACTCTGAAACAACTTTTTCTAAATCAGCTTGTTGTTTAGCATCACAGCCCTCAAATACATTGGTTTTATTAGGTTTCTTTTCCTTTACAACCATCAGTAAAAATTGTTTGCATGAATTTATCATTCGTTTCATCTGCCCTGAGTTTATGAGAGTGTAATTATTCTTGAGCTTATGAGCTCTTACAAAGTATTCGATTCCATCTTTAACGAGTAGCTATGTTGCCAAGAAACGTGGGTTCGGGGACGGGTAAGGGGACGGGGACGGGGACGGGAACGGGAACGTCATTTTTTGAAACAGGGTACGTGGGTTCGTCGGGGGTATATTATAATTTATATATATAATATATAAATATTATATTTTATAAATTATAATATATGTGAAATTGTATATTTTTCAACTTTAAACAAGAAAACTAAAATACTTGTGATTTAAACTTTAGATATTTAAGCATGCACATCATTGAACATTCAACATTCACAATGAAATTTCAAAATTTCTAGTGTTATATCAAGTGTGAATTGGAGTTTACATATTAATAAGAATCATGATATATGTCCATTGTCATGCTACATTCAAAATTTGCCTTAAGGCATCTCCAAACAAAAACTAGGAAATTTTAAAATACTAAAATAAAAATAGCTAATAGTGAACAATGGCTTCCTCAAGCCATGTCATCAACATCACTCAGATCTTCAGTTAGCATGCTCTCCAGGTAGGAATCACTCTAATCTCGAGGCTCTTTCTCATCCATAGCAACTGGAGGTAGCTCAATAAGGCCATCTGGTTGTATCTCCTCACCCACACACATAACATCATCTGTGTATTTGTCCCATCTCTTGAAAGGACCCTCCTTGTAACGAAGATCTTTTCGAGATATGAGACAAAGTGTGTTATGAATGTACACTAAGTTCTCTGCCTTCTTTGAGCCCAACCTATTTCTCTTTACTGAATGGATAAAGACATAAGTACTCCAATTCCTCTCGAAAGATGCAGAACTAGCTACTTGGAATATTAGGGGAAGCCCATTAGATTAATTAAAAATTAAAAAATTAAAATTAAAATGAACTCCAAAGAACCCGATTTTGGGGTTCCAAGTACCCATCATCACAGTTCTTCGTACCTTTCAAGACAAAAGAACCCAATTTTTTTTAATGGAGAACCCGGTTCTTTATAGAAGAACCCAGTTCTTATGGGTTCTTCTCAGAAGCACCCATCCAAGAATCCGGTACTTGGGTTCGAGAACCCGGGACAGGTTCGAGAACCCCACCCCTGGGTTCGGGAACCCGTGCAACATAGACGAGTAGATACTTGTTCTCAGCTCTATAGAAAATAGCTTTTCTGTCATACAAGTAAGGACTTCCTAAAACAATTCCACATATATCCAAAGGAATTATGTCTAACTCAACCTCATCTACAAATGCTGACCCAAAAGAAAACTTAAGTTTGCATTGTCTAGTCCCTTTTAGTTGTGCTTTATCACTTAACCATCCTAATGGGTATCGTTTCTTGTGAGGTGTAGTCAGTAATCCCAATTTCTTTACAATTGCTTCAAAAATTAAATTTACTTATGAGCCACTATCAAACAAAGTATCAATCTTTTGATGTTTGGAAATAACTCGAATATGGAAAAGCTCATGTCTTTTTCTCTCATTTTCTTCATCAATAGTAGATTGTGCAGAATTACTAATAGATGCTTTAGGATTCTTACCTTTTATACCTGTGGCTGTAATTGTTGTTTCATCTCCTGAGTCTAACCCCAAATCTTTCTAAATAGCTGCAGCAGTCTTCTTCTTCTTTCCCTCGAACTTCTTAGGTCTCAGCTCCGGATGCAGAATCCAACAGTGCTCATCATCATGCCCATCCTTCTTACAGTGAGTGCATGAAGCCTTGCTTTTCTGGGCAGTGTTGGCCTTCCTTGCTTTCTATTTCTGTTTTCTTTTCTCCTTATTCTTGCTTGCAATGGGTTGGGATGATCCCCCAACTTCTGGGTTTCCATTCTTTCCTCTAGCTTCTAGATGCATAGCTTCAACAGATACCTAATCTATACTAGTGGGATTGAACATGAGGATAGTGTGCCTCATGTAGTTGTGTAGATCACCAATGTACTTCAACAGAGTCTCAGGTGAGTCTAACGAGATTCCTAGAATCAATGCTCTCTTCCTAAATTCTTGGGTGTAACCTTGTAAACTTTTCCCTTTCAATTGTTGAAGAGTTTGCCAGCTCATCATGGCTTGCTACATGTAGGCCAGTGGATAGAACTGCTTTTTGATTGCAGAAACAAATTCACTCTAGACAGAAATAGTCTTACCATGTCTCTTCATGTCAGCTTGGGTCCTGCCTTCCCACCAAACCAAGGCAGTGCCTCCAAGGCGTAGGCTGGCCAGCTGAATCTTGCTCTTGTCTGAATCAATACTCTGCACTCTGCAATAAACATCAATTTGTCTGATCCAATTGTCCAACTTTTCTACATTCAACTCTCCATCATATATTGGTAAATCAAATTTAACATCTAGTTTAATCAAAGATGTCTTCTTTTTATGTTCAGGGCTATTAGGAGGTGTGAGAAAGCTTTCTTCTTTCCCTTTGCCTTTTGAGTGGTCATGGAGGAGAGACTCTTCTTCTCCTTTATCTTGTTTGGAGCCTGATGAATCTTCATCTTTATGTTTTCTAAAATCCTTATACATTTCCTCTACCATGGACCTTATGGCCAGGAAACTATCTATAAATTGAGGGTCTAGCCCCACAGAACCTTCCTCTGACATTGTCTTATGAGGATAGACTCTTCCAATTTCAGGATTAGTTTCGACCAACTCTCCTTTTCCTAATTTGAGCTTTGATCTAGTTAGCATTCAATAGCTAAATCCAGCACAAGCTTGTCTAACCTTAACAACCTAGAGCTCTGATACCACTTGATCTGAAAATCACTTGTGAGTGATCTCAGTTAATTAATGTAGGTATTACAGACTCGTGCTAGTGTGTGTGTCTATATTATCTTAGGCAACGGATCGATAAGATTGCAAAATAAACAAACACTGGAAAACAGTAAGAGAAACACAGCAAGCAAATGCAAAACACAACAATTTAATAAGGAGTTCACCCAATCCTCCTGGGCTACGTCTCCTGGTCCAGCTTTCAATGGTGGCCTTCTTTTATTGTGTCTTTAAGCAGAGTTTTTACAATGAGGAGCTCAATTTGAGTCTCCTGTACAGATGATGCTTAGTAGGGTGGTACTTGGATTCCCCAAGCCACTAGAGTACACAGACTCCCCCTTACCAAGTCTCGACCTCAACTGGTCTTAATGGGATGAGTCCAATCTGGTACTCAGTTCCCGACAGATATCCTCACAGGGATTGCTTGAACCTCTCAAGCCTTCTTGGTTCTGTCTGCTCGATGCTGCCTTAACTCTGCAAGTCAGCTCAACTTTTGTTCTCTGCTTCTTGCCTCACTCTTTGTTCTATCTCCTCTGTCTCACTGTCTTCCTCTCCTCTGTTCTCTGTCTGTTCGTGGTTTAAAGCCAATCTGTCCCTTGACTGTTCGCTTCCTCTTCCGTCTCTTTGGATCGCCTGCCTTTGTCTGCTGGAATTCCCTACTTCTGTGTCATCGCCACTGTGTAACATTTCACAAGAGGTGGCCACTTGTCTCCTTACGAACTGAGCACCAACTCTTCCTCGAACGGTTGTTATTTCGGTTACTCTGTGAAATGATTCATCCGCTAGCTCAGCGGTCAAATCGGACTTCAAACCTTTATGCGTCGTAGCTTATTTCTCCCTCCAAATCCGGTCTTCCATCGGGTGCAATCTCCGCTGTTAGATCTAGGGCCTCCAGATCCTACAGTCATCGCTTTTATCGCGCGGGCCACTTGCTCGACCGTTAGCCCGCAATGAGAGAGGGTTTTCTCTCTCATCCGCCGGACACGCGTCATTCAACGTATGGCATCACTGGGTCTTCTGACAAACCCGCTTACCGCTCGAAATGCCTCCGATATTCCACCAGTTTTGGAGCGCAGGACCCGCCTGTCAGTTTCAGCGCTTTTCCCACGGTTTTCTGATTTTCCCTTGTGACCGAGCGCTCGGGGCTTTTCCTTCTCGAGGGGTTTTGCCCATGCGCTAATCGCGCATCAGAAACAGCCTCTGTTTCTGGGTTTGAGCCTCCCAACTGCCATCTTTGTGCCATGCACGGTCCCCATGGGCCACCGGTCAGCGCGCTTTGATCGAAGGTCCTCGTTGCTCAATGCTGGCTGCAATTTACCATTATACAAAGGTTATTTCTGATAGCTCGTTGTTTACAAGATTTTGAAGTCTGTCATGATTTGAAACAGTCATAGACCTCTGATAATTTTCATGGATCCAATTCAGATCACACACTTGCAAACACCTGATTTTCACCTCTCATACAATTTGCCAAACCCTTTACATGTAAAACTTTCTTCAAATACTTTGTATGCAACCAATTAAGTAGTATTTTTATTATACAAATTTTGTCAAACATTTTGTATGAAATCAAATTGGAAACATTGCTTTAATTCCACTTGTAACACACTAACTGAAACATACCACTCAGTCATGTAACTTTTGATTTTTGTCTTTGAGGTATTCTATTAAATAGTTTGTGTGAAAATTGTAATAAATAACCTTTAACACATTTTTTCAGATTCTTTGCATGAAAATAGGCATATATAACCTACAACAATACTATCCCTATCCACAAACCAACATTTTTATTGGGGTATTTCGTCAAACAATTTGTATGCAATGAACCATTAAACCATTTTAGAATTCCTTCAAACACTTTGCATGTAAGTTAATATAGCAAGTTCTTTGCATGCAAATAGACATATCTCAACTACAACAATATTATCACACAACAATACTATTACCTTCCATGAAACAACATTTTCATTGGAGCATTTCATCAAACAATTTGTATGAAATGAATCATTAAACCATTTAGGCATTTCTTCAAACACTTTGCTTGCAAACTAATATAGAAAATTCTTCATGGTATATCTCATAAATTATAGGAGTCTAAGCTCTAAAAACTTAACCAAATGATCAATGGCAGTTCCCCTCACTACGATTCATATTTTAACCTTTTGAACCTCTCAAATGAAAAAGTTATAGCAGAAATGCTAACATGACCTATTTGAAGCACAATTTTAGGAGCATTTAGGAAGTTTGAAGTCCTTTGATCATATCTCCTAAATAGTCATAACCCAAGATTTGAAAGTTGGACTAGATGATCAGTGATATTTACCCTCAATATGGTCCAAGTTTTAGCTTCTAGAACCTCTCAAAAGAAAAGTTATAGCACAAATGCAAACATGACCTGTTTGAAGCACGATTTTAGGAGCATTCAGGAAGCTCGACTTCATTTGGTCATATATCCTAAAATATCGCTACCCAAAATACGAAAACTCGACCTGAGAATCAACAATATTTCCCCTCACCATGATCTAAGTTTCAACTATTGGAACCTCTTGGAAGATAATTTATAGTAGAAATGCCAACATGGCATGTTTGATGCACAATTTTGGGAGCATTCAGGAAGCTTAACTTCCTCTGACGACATCTCCTAAAATATGTTAGATAATCCAAACTAAATAAACTATAGTTTAATTATTTAGAATTTAATATTCATTTATCTCTAATATTTAATTAAATATTGGAGACATTTTATAATAGCTAGTTGTTATAAGAGATACAACATCTATAAAAGTGTGGTTTCTTAGGAATTAATTTAGGAAAATAGTTAGGAGTGTTGTTAGAAGTGCATTAAATGTAAATTGAGGTCTGTAAATGAAATAAGAGATCCATAACAAAAATTAGTTTAGGATACAAGCTTATCTAAAACTTGGTTGTCCCCTCTTTTAAGAGTGTCGAGTGATTTTGTGTAAGCTCTTGCAGATTTTAAGTAATTTTTCTTTTCCTTATTGAGCCGAGAGGCTCATTCTACAACCCAGTGTGAATAAAATAAAATAAAAATATGTCTCCCCCTCTTAAAATAAAAATAAAATATTCTCTAAATAGAAAAGCAATGTCCGCTATAATAAAAAAGAAAAACTATTCATATTTAATTAGTTGTCCATATGACTTAATATAATTTCATGTAACGTAATTAAAAGTATAAAAACATATATGAGTAAGATGTTTAAATCTTATACTTTTCAAAAATATTTTAACACATGATATCAACTTCATATATATCTACATATAGAAAAATAATAATTTCATGTAACGTAATTAAAAGTATAAAAACATATATGAGTAAGATGTTTAAATCTTATACTTTTCAAAAATATTTTAACTCATGATATCAACTTCATATATATCTACATATAGAAAAATAATGTTAATGAAAATATTTTAATGTTATATAGGATGAAATATCCAATGCGAGTTATGAGTAAAATATTTTAATATGGATTAATCTTGAAATATATTAATAATAAAAAACCAATTTAATATGGGCTGATAAAATGGCTCAATGCACATGTTATGTAATCTCTATAAGGTTCAAAAATACAATTTAAACAATAAAAAAATACACATTGATTTTCGCACTCTAAAATAAGTTTGTACCTAAAGAAATTTTATCCCTCTTAGTTCATGTTAGATTCGTGCTTAAGATGGATCTATATTGGTTAATAAAATTTGTGTGTCTAGGGACACTTCTACTATTATTGTAGTATCATAACCTCAATAATGTAGCTGGTGTTAGAGGAGATTTCAGCATCAAAGCATGTGGAAGACTATGTTAAATTGATCAGCGATTGATTGGTATGCATATTATTCAACCTTTATTAAGGAAAATAAAATTGATTTTTTTTTTTGCTTCAGTATTTTATGTTAAAGATCTATTACTAAATTTCAATTTCAATTTCAGATCCATAGAGTATTTGGTAAAATTGTATTTTTTTTTATGGCCCTTCTGGTCTGCAATTGGTTTAAGTACATCAATTCGTCAAGTTCACCTAGAATCATTGACAACATTCCCGCTTGACCATTCCAGCACTCGGTTGAGCACAGTCCTCACTTCCATAGTTCGGCCCTTTGGCATCATAGTCTGTCACCATACTGGATTGTGAATCTTTGTGTTGCAAGATCAAGGAGGAGTCAACACTGGTGTAACCAAACGATCAACATTGGACCACTGAAATTTAGCGTTGAAATAGAAACTTTGTGCATTGAAATTGAAAGCCAGCGGACGTAGCTTGACATCTTCTCGTTGAGACAAAGTCATCTTGATGTTTCCACACCGCGATGTTTAGAAAATTGGCATAAACTACGTGTTGACTCCTTTGATGTGATTAAGCCAAGCCACTCTTCCTGACATCTATGCATCAAGCCACCATATCCATGCAATCATGGTAAGTTTTCCAACACAATATTGTAACTATTTACCTACGTTGAAATTGTTGAATAAGATCAACCTTAAAAAAGACCTGCTATTAGTTGACAAGAGTAGGGTGGAGGACCTTTGTGCAAGTTCGTGTTTTGATATCCTTTGGACACTTGCGTGATGCAGTGTGGACCACCAGTGTATAGATAGCATAAAGGAGCCAACGTTGCAAGTGGAACACGTCTACTTGGACTGTGCATAAATGAATGCCCATTGACCATTGCATATGGTGAAACAACAAGTCATATGGTGCATACATGCATACAAAAGTTTGAAAACAAATGTGAACTAATTTTGAAAAACAAATGTGATTTTTTAAGTAACTTAATAAAAGTCATTAAATTAAACATTTAAAGGGATGGTAAAGTAAAGTAGGGATAAGGTGTATTAATTTTTTTTTGGAGAACTAAGGTGTATATTTTGTAATACTTTTTTTGAGTGATAAGTGATTGGAGCAATAAGTGTTTTTTATTTTTATTTTAAGTAATAAGTAATTTTTGTAATTTTGGAGTGATAAGGTGTAAATTTTTTAAATATAGAGTGATAAAGTTGTAATTCAAAGTAATATTTTTATTTTGAGGGGGCTCTCACAAGTTAAATTGTTAGAAGTTAAAGAAGTCAAATTGCAAGAGCATTGTAAAAGTCAAAATTTGAAAGTTTCATTTTAAAATTTCAGAGGAGTTGACTAGAGCCAAGTACGAGCCAAGTATAAAGCTTAGTCTCTTTTCTCCTCTAACGACTATACAAGGGTTTAAGCCAAGCCCCAATATATTGTTTTTTGCGGCACACTGTGTGGTGTGTTGTCCCATCTTCTTTTTTTTGTGGTGCATGATCTATCTTGGTGTATACATTTACTTTTATAATTTCCAAGCTTGTAAATTTATTTCTTGAGTCTCATAAACTTGAAGCCTCAAAGAATTATAAAACATGGAGAAGGCACATAGAAAGCACTTTGATCTCCAATGAACTTTGGAACAATGTATGTTAAACAGAACAAACACTCACTAGCTAAATGGGAGATAAAAAATGCAAAAGTGTTGGGTTGTGTTATATTCTTTCCACGACTAACCCACGTAGTTAACCAGGGGTTAGAGGGGGGGAGGTCACAAGGGGTTTGAGGCATACCCGTAACCCCACTTTATGGGGTCTTGGGCAGCGCCCTGGAAAATTTTGGTTTTGAACCCTATGTTAGGATGGGTGGACCCACCTATGGTTTTGTGCATGATTTTCGCACATGTTTTTGGACGCGATGGTTTTTCCTTCCATGGTATTGGACGCGATGGTTTTTTTGATCCATGGTATTGGATGCTTCGGCATGTATAAATATGTATTATAACATTGAAAGGAACATAATGAAAAATCAAGCTGGTAGTCCCGGTTTTAGGATCCAGGGGAAAATCTCTGTGTATATGTGTTTTATGTGTTATGCTCTCGCATTGTTTATTTTATGTGTTTTAGAATTCGTATGCAGGTAATTTCTGTATGGGGTTAAAACCTACATTTGGTATCAGAGCAGTTTTGGCTTCAAGGGGACGCCTTTGTTGCTGAGGGGTTTCGCTCGGGCCTGTGGTAGACCCTGTTCAGTGGGAGATCTGTGAGATCGATTCTGGTGGTTAAAGAAGATGGCAAGCAGTGGAAAGATAGAGATCGAGAAATTTAATGGTCAGAGTTTTGAGTTGTGGAAACTCAAGATGGAGGATCTATTGGTGGATAAAGATCAGTGGATCACGGTAGATCCGGGTACTAAACCAACGGGATTGTCCGATGAAGAATGGAAGAAGTTGGATCGGAAAGCAAAGAGCACAATACGATTGTGTGTCTCGGATTCAGTATTGCTAAATGTATCAGGGGAAGCTACGACGAAGGCTTTGTGGGACAAGTTAGGGACTTTGTACCAATCTAAGTCTCTGGTGAATAAACTGTTCCTGCGGAAAAAGCTGTATAACCTCAGGTTGAAAGATGGAGACTCGGTGACAGAGCATCTGAATGCATTTAATACTGTGGTAAGTCAATTAGCATCTGTTGATATTAAAATTTCAGATGAAGATAAGTGCATCAGTTTGTTGTGTTCTCTACCAGATTCGTGGGATAGTCTGGTTATTGCAATAGGTAGCAATGCAACTGCTTTGCAGTTTGATGAAATAGTCTCATCCTTGCTGACAGAGGAGATGAGACGGAAAAATATGGAGATCCAGAATGGTGATGCCTTGTCTGTACGAGGACGGTCTCAGAACACAAAAAAAATAAGTCATCGAGTGGGAGATCTAAATCTAGAGGGAGATCTAAATTTCCAGGAAAACCTGTAAAGGTGGTGTGCTGGAAATGCAGAAATGAAGGGCACTACAAAAGGGACTGTAAATCTAAAGCTCCTGATAAAGGAAAGGGATCTGATGATGCTCCTTCTGCAGAGGTGAAAACCACCTCAGATGAAGGTGGGGATGTGTACTTGGCATCTTCAAGTACACATGTAGATCATGAGGCATGGTTGATTGACTCAGGTGCATCCTTTCACTTCACTCCCCATAGAGAGTGGTCCTGTGAGTATGAGAAATATGATGGTGGTGATGTCTTCTTGGGGAATGACAGGAAAGCTAGAATCATTGGTCGTGGAAAAGTAAAGTTGAAGCTGCAAGGTGAAAGGGTTAGAACACTTCCGGGTGTTCTGCATATTCCTGCATTAGCCAAAAATCTGATTTCTGTTAGCAAGCTGGATGATGCAAGTGTAAAAACAGTGTTCGAGAAGGATACCTGCAAAATGGTTCGGGAAGCACTGGTATTGATGCGTGGAGTTCAGATTGGAACTTTGTACAAGCTGCAAGGTAGCACTGTTATTGATGGGTGCAACAGTTCTGTGGTTCTTGAAAGTGGAGCAGAAAATCTAATGGTCTCTAGAGAAAATACCATGCTGTGGCATCAAAGGCTTGGACATATTAGAGAGAAGGGCCTTCGAATACTTCATGGTAAAGGTATGGTAGAAGGTATGAGTAATAGCTCTCTGGATTTTGATTTCTATGAAAATTGCGTATATGGGAAGCAGAATCGGGTGAGTTTCCCCTCTGGTAGTAAGAGGGCGAAACAGATATTAGAACTTGTGCACAATGATGTGTTTGGACCTGTGAAGGTTCCATCACTGGGTAATTCTATGTACTATGTATCATTTATAGATGACTTCTCAAGAAATACATGGATATATTTCCTTAAGAAGAAATCTGAAACCTTTGACAGGTTTAAAGAATTTAAGGCTCTTGTGGAAAATCAGACATAGAAGAAGATAAAGGTGCTGAGGACAGATAATGGTGGAGAGTTTTGTAGCAAGGAATTTGAAGAATTCTGTAAGAAGTGTGGTATAGCACGACAGAAGACTACTCCATATACACCTCAGCAAAATGGAGTTGCAGAAAGAATGAATAAGACGTTGATGGAAAGGGCAAGAAGCATGCTCAGTGGTGTCGGGTTAGGACAGGAATTCTGGGCAGAGGCGGTGGATACTGCATGTTACCTGGTTAACAGGTCACCGTCATCCGCGTTAGAGGATAAGACTCCATAAGAAGTATGGACTGGTAAGAAACCCTCTCTCTCACATCTGAGGGTATTTGGATGTGATGCATATGTACATGTTCCAAAGGAGAAACGAACCAAGTTGGATAGTAAATCTGAAAAGTGCATCTTTATTGGGTATAAGGATGGTTTAAAGGGTTATAAGTTTTGGAACCTAGTAGCAAGGAAGGTTGTGTACAGCCAAGATGTGGTGTTCAGAGAGGTGAAAGATGTTATTAAACATGAAGTCCAACCAAAGGAACCTGAGAAGATAGAGTTTGAGCTAAAGGAGGAAGAATCAGACTCTACAGCAGAAGAGGAATCAGAAGATGAAGAGCCATAAACTCCAGCTGTGAGAAGATCAGTTCGAGAAAGAAGGCAGCCAGAAAGGTATAGTCCATCTGCTTTCTGTTCAAATTTTGCTTTGTCTGTTACTGATGATGATCCCAGAACTATGAAGGAAGCAGTGGATTCAGAGGATGGAAAACTCTGGAAAGAGGCCATGGTTGATGAAATGGCATCTTTGCACAAAAATGAGGCTTGGGATCTGGTGGAGTTGCCGGCTGGAAGGAAACCCATTGGCAGCAAATGGGTGTTCAAAAAGAAGACAAATGCAGAAGGAAAAGTGGAGAAATACAAAGCTCGGTTGGTAGCAAAAGGTTATTCCCAGGTGCTAGGAATTGATTTTGGTGATATTTTTTTCTCCTATTGCCAAAGTAACTTCTATTAGATTACTTTTATCTGTTGCTGCTGCTTTTGATTTTGAGGTAGAACAGATGGATGTAAAGACAACATTTCTTCACGGGGATCTAGAAGAGGAAATATACATGAAGCAACCTGAAGGCCTTGCGGTGAAGGGTAAGAAAGAACTGATATGCAAGTTAAAGAAGTCTCTGTATGGGTTAAAACAGTCACCAAGGATGTGGTATCAGAAATTTGATACATTTATACGGAGACTTGGCTTTACCAGAAGCAAAGCAGATCACTGTGTGTACTTTAAATTAATTGGTGACCGTATTATTTATCTGGTCTTGTATGTGGATGATATGTTGCTGGTTGGAAATGACAAAGAAATTATACAAGATTTGAAGACCCAATTGTCCTCCAAATTTGACATGAGAGATCTTGGTGCTGCAAACTATATTTTGGGCATGGAAATTAAAAGAGATCGAGCAAAGAGGAAGCTCTGGTTAAACCAGAGGAAGTATGTCGAGACAATATTGCAGAGGTTTAATATGCAGGAGAGTAAACCGGTGAAGGTTTCTATTCCTGTAGGTGTGAGGTTATCTGCTGAACAGTCTCCCAAGACACAAGAAGAGGAAGAGGACATGTCCCGTGTTTCATATGCAAGTGCAGTAGGTAGCCTGATGTATGCAATGGTCTGTACTAGACCAGACATTGCACATGCAGTGGGAGTATTGAGCAGGTTTATGTCAAAACCAGGGAAGGAGCACTGGACAGCAGTGAAGCGGGTTTTCAGGTATTTGCCTGGCACTAGTGATTATGGTTTGTGCTACCAAGGAAGATCAAGCTTGGACAGAATGTTGGATATTCGTGGCTTTGTTGATGCAGACTGGGCTGGAGATATCGATTAGAGAAAATCTACAAGTGGGTATGTGTTTAACCTATTTGGAGGTGCAGTCAGTTGGATGAGTAAGAAATAATCTATAGTGGCACTATCAACTACATAGGCAGAATACATGGCAGCCACTCATGCAAGCAAGGAAGCAATTTGGTTGCAGAGATTGTGTTCAAGTATGGGGTTAGTAAAGGGAGCTATAAGGATAGACTGTAATAGCCAAAGTGCAATTTTCTTGGCAAAGAACCCCGCATATCATTCAAAGACAAAGCACATTGATGTTCAGTATCACTTTGTGAGGGAGATGATAGAAGACAAAAAGGTGTTGCTGGTAAAGGTGGACACTTTGAAGAATACTGCAGATGCATTGACAAAATCTGTGAGCTCTGAGAAGTTCTCTTGGTGTAGAGAAACAATGGGCGTTGTAAGGCTGGATAAATGACTAAGCTCTCTTGTGGCCCCCCATGGAAAAAAAACAACAAGTGGGAGAATGTTGGGTTGTGTTATATTCTTTCCACAACTAGCCCACGTAGTTAGCCGGGGGTTAGAGGGGGGGAGGTCATAGGGGGTTTGAGGCGTACCTGTAACCCCACTTTATGGGGTTCGGGGCAACGCCCCGGAAAATTTTGGTTTTGGACCCTATGTTAGGATGGGCGGACCCACCAATGGTTTTGTGCATGATTTTCACACATGTTTCTGGATGCGATGGTTTTTCGGTCCATGGTATTGGACGCGATGGTTTTTTCGGTCCATGGTATTGGATGTTTCGGCATGTATAAATGTTTATTATAACATTGAAATGAACATAATGAAAAATCAAGCTGGTAGTCCCGGTTTTGGGATCCAGGGGAAAATCTCTGTGTATATGTGTTTTATGTGTTATGCTCTCGCATTGTTTATTTTATGTGTTTCAGAATTCGTATGCAGGTAATTTCTGTATGGGTTTAAAACCTACAAAAAGCATTAGCATTAATTAAACCTTCAATTAATGATTAAATGTATGTTTATATAGAAAATGCTTTTTATGCATGGTCCGCCTAGAAAACATTTAAAGGTTTATTTGATACACAACCAAAATCAAAGAAAGTTGATCTTCAATTGAAGTTGCTTCAATAAAAACTAACAGAAGGGGGAGATGTGGGGGAGATGTGCTTGAGTACATTTCCAAACTTAAGAACATTAAGCAAGAAATAGTAAAGGTTGGATTTCAAGCAGTGGATGATAGCTTCACGACTACTATTTTGATCGCTAGTTTTCCTTATTCATATAGACATTTCTTGGGAAGTTTACAGGTGACTGGAAAGCTAAAGAAATTAAAATTTGATGAATTAAGTGAAATGCTAGTTCAACATGACAAAACTTTTACGAAGAAGAAACAGGTTGGAGAATATGCCTTTTTTTTTATAGAAGCTAACACTGGTAAATATTCAACTAAAAGTTCTAGAGGTAGAGGAAGTCAAATGAATAATAGAGGGCACAACAATCAAAATCAATAGGCATACAAAGGACAAGGTCGTGGTCAAAGTCAAGGCAGAGTCAATAATTTTAGCAGAGACAACAGTCAAGGCAAAGGACAAAATCAAGGTAGAGGACAAAATCAAGGCATAGGACAAAGCAAAGGCAGAGGACAAAGTCAAGGCAAAGGAAAATATTTTAATCAAGTTGTTTGTAAAAGATGCAATATAGTTGGTCATTATGCTAAAGATTATCAAACTTCTATTGAAAAAATTCCAAAGTTTCAATAAAATTTGGCACAATTTGCTAATGATCAAGAAGATGATAGCTCAAAATATGTCTACACTACACTTCAAAGTGTAGAATCAACAACCTTACAGGTCTCCACATATCTTAAAAGTGATTATGAAGATGCTTGGATTTAGATACAGGGGCAACACAACATATAACTTTTTGACATGACTTATTTTTTACTTTTCAATAGTATCAACTCAATTCAATATTTCTAAGAGATGATACAAGACACACTCCTTGTAGAAAAGGTGTAATAAAAGTTTCTCTTCCTGGCATTGGACAAAAATTCATTTCAAATGTTTGGTATGTTTCAACATTTAAGAAGAATTTGTTGTCATTATTCACGATTCGACAAACATGACATCAGGTCGTAATGGAGGATGGCTTAGTAAAAATCAATTCCATCAAATAGAATATGGAAACAATCCTAACCATATATGAAGATGGAAAACTTCTAAGGGTGAAAGGAATAGTCATTCCACGAAAGTCTGATTTTGCAGGAGAAACAAGGACAAGTATTTCACCAATAAGGTTGTGGCATGTTAGATATGGACATTTATGCTTTGACAGTCTCTCTCAACTTCAAAAAGCAAGGAATGGTTAAAGGACTTCCAACTTTGAAGAAATAAAATGCAAGATGTGAAGCTTGCATTTACGTAAAACAAACCCGAGAGACTTTTCCAATGAGTTCATGGTGTGCGAACAAGCATTTACAATTGGTTCACGGTGACATTTGTGGACTTCTACATGCTTCTTTAGTGGATTGTAAATATTTTTTATTCTTCGTTGATGATTTCAGTAGAATGACTTGGGTTTACTTTTTGAAACAAAAGTCAAAAACCTTTGAAAGGGTAAAGAACTTCCACCAACTAGTTAAGAATGAAGTTAAAGTGAGAATTGGCACTTTCAGGGTAGATAATGGAGGGGAATTCACTTCCAACGAATTCCAAACTTATTGTAAGGACAATGGTATCAAAAGACATTTTACAAATGTCTACACTCCATAGCAAAATGGAGTAGCAGAGAGAATTAATCACACCTTGTTAGGGATGGCAAGATCCATGCTAACTTTCAAAAATTTAAGTCCTTCATACTAGGAAGAAGAAATACATACAACAATCTACATAAAGAACAAGTCTCCCACTGCTTCTTTGGATGAAATTACAACATATGAAGCATGGTTTGGTTTCAAACCTTGAGTCAACCATATTAGAGTTTTTGGTTCAGTATGTTATGCCTTAGTTCCAAAAGAAAAGTGAATTAAGCTTGATTCATGAAGTTTGAAGTGTACAATGATTGGGTATTCCAATGAAAAGAAGGGATATCGTCTTTTGTCCAATGGAAAAATTATTCTCAGCATGGATGTTATATTTGATGAAGCATAAAGCAAGAGTGCCACAGAGACAAAAAGAATTCTATAGAGATTGAAAGCTAAGGAATATAAAAAGAAAAGCATAACGCAAATTCAACCAAGTACACAACTTTGGTATGATATTGAATGAGATTCTTCAGAAAATGGTTCATCCAGTTCACCTGCTTCATATGGCTCATCTAAATCTTGATTCCATCTGACTCTTCTAGTAGCAGTTCATTAGACAATGATTCTCTACCCCTTGAACCTTCAGAGGATCGAAGAACATTTGTTTGTATGTATCCACTTTATAATGATGGTGATTATTTAGATCCAAAAACAAGTCAACATCAACTGCCTAAATGGGCCATTCAACATTTGAAGGATGTAAGGCCAAACGAACAAAGCAAAAAAAGAATAAGAATTTCACAAATAAATGAAGAAAATTTGTCTTAATAATAAATGATTTTATTGAGCCCTCCACATACAAAGAGGGAGTAAAACATGTAGAATGGAAAAAGACAATGGTTGAAGAATACAAGGCAGTGATGGAAAATAACACTTGGAACCTTATTGATTTTCTTGAAAATGTGAAACCCATCAGATGCAAATGGGTTTACTAAATTAAGTATAAGCCAGATGGACAAACTAATAAGGACAATGCAAGACTTGTTGCATAGGGCTTTTCACAATAAGAAGGAATCAACTATGAGGAAACATATGTGCCTACAACAAAATGGAACACCATCATATTAGTGCTTCCATTATTAGCTCAAAAAGGATGGAAAATACATCAAATGGATGTCAAAAGTGTCTTCCTCAATGGATACTTGCAGGAAGAAGTGTATGTGACTCGACCTCCAGGTTTTGAGATCGAAGGACAGGAACACAAATTATGCAAATTAATCAAGGCTTTATATGGGTTGAAACAATCTCCACGAGGTTGGTACGCGAAAATGGATGAGTATCTTTGCAAGGTTGGCTATAAGCACAGTGAATCAGATGATAACTTATATGTTCACCAACAAGGTAAAGATATGGTGATTTTAGTTATGTATGTGGTTGAATTGATCATTGTTAGGAATAATAATGATCATATTATGCAAGGAAAGGAGTTGTAGACTGGATTTACGATGATTGATCTGGGATTACTTCACTACTATCTTAGAGTTGAAGTATTCCAACATCCAAACAATATTTTCATTAATCAAAGGAAATATGCATATGAGATTCTGAAACGATTTGGGATGCAAGATTGCAAGCTTGTTATAACCCCAATGGAGCAAAACTTAAAACTTTCAAAATTTAAAGGCGAGAAATTGGTAAATAGTACTACTTACAAACAAATGATTGGCAGCTTGATCTATCAGATATGACAACCACTCATTCAAACTTATCTTATGCAGTAAGTATTCCCTCATGATTTATGCATGAACCAAGGGAAAGCCACTAGAATGCAGCAAACAGGGTTCTTAGATATATCCAAGGAATGAAATATTTTGGTCTTGTGTACAAAAGGACTAAGAATTTTGTACTTGGTGGTTATTCAGATGCAAATGTGCTACAAGTATTGATGATCGAGCATCAACATAAAGTTATTTGATGAACATGGGGTCAACAACAGTTTCTTGGAGTTGCAAGAAGCAAGACACAATAGCAACTTCTTCAACATAAGAAAAATACATATCAACATGGGAAGCAACATGTGAGATTGTTTGGTTGCACAAAATTTAGTAGGATTTAGGAATTCCTCAAGCATAAGCCACATATTTATTCATCGACAGCTAATCAACCATAAAACTTGAAAAAAATCAGTTTTCCATTCCAAAACAATGCATGTGGACACAAAGTATCATTACATTAGGACACTCATCACAAAGGACATCGCCAAACCAATATATTTTCCTTCAGAAGAATAGATATCTGATATTTTCATAAAACCACTTGGCATGATCAAATTTACTAAGTTCCAAGAAGAGCTTGGTATCTGTTGTAATGTACTTTTGGATCAAAGGGGAGAATGTTAGATGATCCAAAATACATAAACTACAGTTTAATTATTTAGATCTTAATATTTAGTTATCTATAATATTTAATTAAATATTGGAGACATTTTAGAATAACTAGTTGTTATAAGAGACATCACATCTAGAAATGTGTCATTTCTTAGAAATTAATTTACGAAAATAGTTAGGAGTGTTGGTAGAAGTGCATAAAATGTAAATGGACACTTGTAATTGAAATAGGTGATCCATAAAAAAGTTAGTTTAGGACACAAGCTTATTTAAAGGTTGTTTCTCTCCTCTTGCAAGAGTGTTGAGTGATTGTGTGTAAGCTCTTGCAGATTTTATGCAAATTTTCATTTCCTTATTAATAAAATTTGTGTGTCTAAGGATACTTTTGCTACTAAAATATCGTGACCCAAGGTCTAAAAGTTGGACTAGATGATCATTTGGATTTCCCCTCATTATGGTCCAAGTTTCAGCTTCTAGAACCTCCCATAATAAAAGTTATGAGAAATTGTAATCACAGAGCCCTACATGTCCGCATGTAAAATTTTAACTTGCACATAAAATCAAAATATCTTTCTTACAACCTCAAAGTATAATTTCAATATAATCCACTGAATAGTCAAGGAACTTTTCCTATTTATTCCATGCAACAATTTCCTACAACCATGTAAGGTTACCACATAGCTATACATCAATTCAATAAATAACTAATCATCATATTCACAAATCATAGTTAATAACACTTATCTAAAATACAAGAGTGGTTGCAACTGAAGGCGAGACTTCAATTTTCCACCCAACCATAAATTAGTTGCAGCCTGTATTTCTTACAATAGTTACCCCCGAGCCAGATCCACAATCCAAGGGGTTTTTCAATCAAAATAAGCTAGAAATCATTGTCAACATTAAGATTTTGGGAATGTCTTTGTTATAGGTGGTTTATCAATTGTGGAAAGCATTGTAGGAATTCACCTTTATGGGTGTTTTTTCAACTTAAAAATCCGATTTCATTAATCCCTAAAGAGAGAGCCTTTTTGTTGTTGTTGGAATTCCTTTTTATCCTTTTTTTTTGTGTGCCTCTTCAGGTTCCTCATGGAACATTCTTCAAGATATTTCTTGCTAGTTGCACATTTGATTAAGCAGTCGTTCTAGCTAACACCAGTCAAGTTCTTCTTCTTTCCCCCCTCTGATCGTGGATCTGTGGTCCCACTCTTTAGGCCATTCAAAGAAATTTATAATCAATTATAATCAAAGTACAATTACATTACAAAAACCAGGGGGAGTATACTAGGGGTATTACATCTAGCTCTCTATCTTCCAACTCTAGCTCTGGACTATTGATCATGATCATCAAAATCTATTTTAATCTTAGAACCAAAAATATTACTACTAGAATATGGTTGGATCCTGTAAATAGTCTTAACTACTTTTCTTCTTAGTTGTCTCATGAATTCACTGCATATTAAAACAAGGAAATTACTTGAAATGGTCACCTCATGGGTCACTCTAACCTTGATCAACCCACTTTGAGATGCTCATTGTGTAGAGATGTCAATTATGGGATGCATGGAAAGTGGTTTCACACGTGGAATCTTTGCATGGAACTTGTGAAAATTCATTATATTTTTTTTAAATAAATGAGAACATAATAAGATGATATTCAGGGAAGTATTAATGTTGAGTCATTTCATTAATGTTACTTATATTAGTATGGGTGATCATAATATTTACACATAATTGTATTGTCATTTGATATTGGACAAGGATAAAATGTAATTTATTATTATTGTTTATAAGTAAAACAAAATGTTTATTTGTTATAAAGAATAAAAGAATCATGAACTAAATACAATAATGTATTCATTTAGCAGAGACTCATAAGAAAGGCTATGTGGCATGTCACACTTCTGGACTATTGATCATGATCATCAAAATCTATTTTAGTCTTAGAACAAAAAATACTACTACTAGCATAGGGTTGGATTCTTGCAAATAGCCTTAACTACTTTTCTTCTTAGTTGTCTCATGAATTCATTGCATATTGAAACATGGAAATTACTTGAAATGGTCACCTCGTAGGTTGCTCTAACCTTGATCAACCCACTTTGAGATGCTCATTGTGTAAAGATGTCAATTATGGGATGCATGGAAAGTGGTTTCACGCATGTGGAATCTTTGCATGGAACTTGTGAAATTCATTATATTATTATTTTTAAATAAATGAGAATATAATAAGATGATATCTAAGGAAGTATTAATGTTGAGTCGTTTTATTAATGTTGCTCATATTAGTATGGATGATCATAATATTTACACTTAATTGTATTGTCATTTGATAATGGCCAAGAATAAAATGTAATTTATTATTATTATTTATACGTAAATCAAAATATTTATTTGTTAGAAAGAATAAATGAATCATGAACTAAATACAATATTGCCTTCCTTTAGCATAGACTCATAAGAAAGGCTATGTGACAGGTCACACTTTCATTCCCTTTGCGCATATGATTAAAGTAATATGGAAAATACTTGTCCACATTTTCTTTGTTTTTTAATGCACTGGAGATGGATTCATTAGGTAATGCACACTCAACATCTTTATTGTTTTTTAGTGATTCATTTTTCTATATTTTATTTCAATTCAATTTAATGTTTTCTTAGGCACAAATGGAAATGGTTTCTTATAGGGGATTTGATTCCACCAAGTTGGTCAATGGTATGCACAAAGCCTTTTGTAACTATTAAATGGTAACCAACATAGATCCATCTTAACCACAGATCTACCAAGAGCCGAGAGGGATCAAATATCATTATATGCAAACCTCTTTTTAGAATGCAAAACTTGAAAACATATTTACATGTTAAGAAATTTAATCCTTTTTAATTCTTGATAAATATGTGATTAAGATGGATCTATAGTGTTTTTTTGTCTCTATATATAAACCATAATTTTTCATTGTTTTTATTATAGCCGACAATGTTTTTTCATTTCAAGTATTTTTTTAAGAGACGAATGGACAAAATTACACATCACCCTCATATTGGATTGTAGAATGAGCCTCTCGACTCAATAAGAGCCCCCTGTGCTAATGTGATACATGGATGGATTGGTCAACAAACAATTTGTTTATACCACACTAATCCATATCATGTGCAAATCATGTTGTAAGGGTTGAATGGTAAATAAGAACCCACTATGTTAACATTATATGAAAATGGATTAATAAAATAATAATATCTCCACATGGTAATAATAATGGCCAACAAACTGTGAAAATTTCCTTGATTGGAATTTCTGGATATTATTCTCCTAATTCTTAGTAGTTTAATTGTTTATGACAATTAACAAATAATTCATAATTGCAGTGTTCACCTTAAAATATGTTGCGGAAAATAAAATGAGGAACTGAGAAATAGTTGCACACACAATAAAAATCAACATCAATATTTTTGGACTCAACAGCCCCTGGGAAAATCCCGAAGGGAAAAATGGTACAACAGGAGGGTTTATTTTATTATAATGCAACAAATTCTAAGAGTACAATAGTGTATATTCCAAACTAGCAATCCTTCGACTAATACACTGGAAAACTATCTAGGAGATGTTTTTCTCCCTCTACAAATCAAGTGCACCTCCACTGGCCTGCTTGCACTCCTCACCAGAAATGTGCACTATTGGCTTGGAACAATTCACATTGCTTGCTAGCTGGCTCCAAATCAGTCGTCCTGCCTCCCTCTACCTCTGGAAAAATTCACTCTACCTCTCGGATGCTATTTCCAGCCTCCAACAACTGAAACAACCTCTCTCCTAGAACTCGTACTTAGGTTTTTGGCTTCTCGCACTGGTTGCATGACCTCTCTAGAGAATAATTTCGACCTCCCTTTTCCTACCTCTCCAGCACTAGAAAACTACTGGGAAACTCTCTGGAATCCTCCTCCTGAATTATTTCTTGCTCCCTCTCTCGGATGCTCTCTCTCTAGCTCAAAATTTCTTCCTTTTCTGAATCACTGCAACTGGGTAACTCGCTCTCCCTCTTGTTTCTTTCTCCATCCCATCGACTCGCTCTTATAATATCTCGATGGAGCTTCACAACCACAATTATATCCTTATCGATGACTAAAATAATCTAAGACTTTATCCAAATAATTTTCTAGAAGTCTCTAAAGCATAAGTCAATCTCGTTAATTAATTTACTTTAATTAACCACTTTTCCTAAGTTAGACTTAGGAAATATTTAAATGATGGCTAATTAATTTAATTAAGGTGTTTCACAAGCTTATCTCATGAAACCTTTTTTGAGTTTTGGAGATCTCATTTTCCATAGCCACTTAGACACAAATCAAGACTATAACACCTGTCTAATGCTACCAAATCAAACAAAAAACTAACATAAACAAATTAGAGATCTCCCAAACAAAACCAATCTTCCCATACCCTAAAAGGAATTAGCAAGGAAAAAGAAAATGGGATGGAAAAAATGTTATCATAAGCTAAATGTAAAGATATTGTGGTCAAACAATATCTTCAACTAAATGGTGTTCAACCCTTTGTTATGAACTATGTTCACTTTCACTAATGACTGTGTTATCCCTGCTCAGTTAAATTCCACTATGGTTATTTCCCTACTCATGGAGTAGGGGTGGAACAAGATCAAGAGTACCATGGTTGTGAATATATGAAGCCTTTGCTCATCTTTTGGAAAAGTTCTGGTCAGGTTAGGGCCATTCCAAAGGCGCCTCTCCACAACATCAAAACCAAGACTGTATTTTCACCATGGTTCCTCCCTAACACATTCAAAAACACGATCACATACTTTGAATCACGTGTTTTTTCATATATTTCCTTGTTATGTGTTTACTAGGATTAAAGCATAGGGAAATTTGATGTATCCTATGGTGCCCTCTCTTGACATCCATTAAAACACCTAAGTAATGGTAGTAGTCCCCAATGGCATGGACTTTATGCTATACAACTCACCTTGTTTCATATATTTAATGTTGTATGTTTTTTTTTAACAGAAGTGACTATCTTTGTATTAATTCCAACGAAAAAAAAAAAAAACTAAGGATAGAAATCCTTGATACAACGTTGCATATAGAAAAGGGAACTCAAGTGGAAGAGTTCATATTACAAAAATACTACTTGCTATAGAGATACCATCTATTCCTACTATGCTACTTGTGTAGCTTCTTACAAACTAGTGGAGAAGTAAAATATATCTACAGTTCATTGATTATTATAGCATGGCTTGGTGGACTGTTGATGCTTCTGGGATGTATTACATTGCTTATCGATGATATGATTTGTTGATGGAGCGTTCCTTTGCCAAGATTTGATTGTGATCTCTATTGTTTGAATCTGAATTCTCTACAACTTTCCTTTCCAGCAGCGAGACGTGATAGTCCAGAGTTCCAATGTGCCTGTGGTGTGCATCAATGAATCCATGAAGAGTTGAGATCGCATTTTCAATGTGGAGGCATCATTGGTTTGCCCGGTTGAATCCCTCCCCGATTTAGGTTGCGTCAACTTCTAGGTAGCTGATATCAGTGTTGAAAGATTTGTAGAATTATTCATTCCATTTTTGTTTTATTTCCTTGACTTGATCCAACTCCACTTTGAGTAAGGCATAGTGTTTGCAAGAAGTGTTGGAGGATCATGCTAAATCCATTGCATATAGCTTACGAGTAGTGAGGAATAATGGAATGAAGGGGAACAAAAGGATGAGGGGAGAAGGAATTTAAGCAGAAGGCAAGATGAGTAGTGTGAATGTTGGGGTTAACTTATTAAGATGCTAGCTCAATGGATCAAATAGAGCAGGTGACCAGATTAGTTTCTGGGTTTGGAAACGGATCAGTCAACACCGTTGAGGTATTCGAAGCCTTCAAAAGTTTTGAAATCTCAGATTGATGTGGACAATCTCTCGTATAATGCTCCTCGTTACATATCAAACATGGAAAACGAGGAGGTTTCTTTGGCCCAGTAGGGTTCTCAGATGATTTTTCAGGAGTTGAATTCTCTTGTTTCTTCTTATTATTTTTCCCTTTCTTCTTGCCCCCTAGTTGCTTTGGATTCTTGCCTTTGTCAGATGACACGGCATTAATCTCCGAGGCAAGAGGTTTTTCATTTGCATTTTGACTAGAAATAGCAAGAGCTTTACCAGATGGACCCCTTGCGGTTTGCGTGCTTGAGGCACCGATCACACCGTCACCGGCATGAGAGTCCCTATTCGATTTAGGAGGAGGTGGAACAGAAAATTCTAGTCTAGGAGCGTCAGGAATTTTGTCGTAGAGTGTGCCAGACTGAGTATAGATCAAGTCTAAATATTGGGCACGAGCAATGACTTGCTCTTCAGTGACAACTCCTCCTTTCGCCACGTCCTCAGTGATAGATGGAAATAAGGACTTAATAAACCACTCAGCTAAAAGCTGATTAGGAACATACGTCTTTACCATTCAACGATGACGTTTCCACTCATGAATATGATCAGATATGTGAGTGGCCATGGTCTGTTTAAAATTGGTAAGGAGTTCTGTTCCCGTTTCGTACCTAATGGGTAACTGAAAGTGGGTTAGAAAAGTAGTGGCAAGGATGCTGAAGTTATCAAACGAAGCTCTAGGCAATTCAATATACCATTTCGCTGCTGGACCAGTGAGCGTTCTCTGATGACATCCCTCGGGTCAAAAAAAAGTATAAAATCATACAGGAGGGATGACATTTCCAATCACTTTAACGAGCTGGAAAGGCCGGCGCTCAACAATCTTTTCATATTTAACGAGTCTAAAAAGGGTTTAAAGGAGACTCGATTTTGAGGAACGAATGGTGTCTAGGGTAGCAACTGGTTCCGGTGAATTTGGAACTTCTCAAAACATGGTGAATTCTGTGAACAGGCTGGCTAATAAGACCACTCATCGTAACTGTTCCTCAAAAAGGGTAAAACAACCAAGTGAGAGCGTCTTTGCATTCCAGCATAATGTATTTGATGCTGGTAACTTTGATAAGGTTGTTGGACATAACCAGTATAGTGTGGTTGTTGATAACCGTTTTGAAAATGCGGTTGTCCATAACCTACAAAGCCTTGTTGCTCAGGTCCTCGGTAGGCTTGATATTGACCGAATCTAGTTTGAGCTTGTAAACCAAGCCCAAGCTGAGGTTGGGTTTGCTGGAATTGTGGTTGCCACGGTTGTTGGACCATTTGTTGTTGCCCAATACTGGAAGATTTGTCCATCCTCACCCATGTGTGCGATGGGCGAAGATGGACAAATGTTCGAGACAGTTTGCTAGGTGGTTGCTCATGGAATCTTCTAGAAACTTCTCCTATGCCACTTGCCTCTCTGAATTCACCCAGGGATGAGTAAGAGATCCAAGAAATCTCCAAGTGGAAACAATTGTAACAAGTGGAATGACACTAATCAAAACCCCATGGATGACTCACACCCTTGCACACATCTATAAATGGATCCCTCATCTAAGAGATCTAGAGGCTGGAATATTGTGAATTGCAAGGAAGTGCTGATAGTTTGTAATTGAGGAAAGAGTATTTTATTATTGGTGTGATCTTGTTATTTCATGAGCTGAAGATGGATTGAAGCTGGGAGGATGATGCTGGATCAGACAACTGGGTTGTAATTCTCCCTTCTATTAATAAAGTTCTTCAAGTTTTCTTCCATATGATTGTGCAATCGTGAATGTTATCATTTGTGAATACTATCATTTGTTCATTATACATCTGATTCTGTAATGTTTATGTTGTAATATATCACAATGCTTTGACAGTTCTTTGTTACTATACTTGTGCAGGCACTCTCCAAGCGGGTTAAGTATGAAGAGGAGTTGCAAGCTCAGTCAAGGGGGAGAGAGAGCAAGCAAGGGATTAAGCTCTCAACCCCAAACTGAACCCCAGCAGTAGGATTTCTATTTAGAAATTTTCACAAGAGCAAGTTGGAGAAACAGAGATGGAGGAGCCTTAGCCAAGATCACAGATTGAGTCTCAGTCAGGTGGCAAGAGGCTCGCATAGCAGGATCCACAACAAGATGCAAAGCAGGATGATGAGGAGAAGAGATCAGGACGAGAGCAAACAGCTACTCAGAGACTCCTAGCACAAGGAGGAAGAAAGTCAAGTGGGTCGAGAAGTTGATTCAAGAGGCCCAAGAGCAGGTTGAAGCTCCTAGCACCATGTTCAGGCAAAGGAAACAACCACAGAGGTACACAAGATATATGGCACTAATGACAGGGATGGTGGACACTGAGCCTTCTAGTTATAAGGAGGTAACTTGGTAGCAGGTTTGGCAGGATGTCATTCCTCCATCACGAAGATTGATGTTTGGGAGAATGTGCCACGACCTAAGGGCAAATCAGTAGTAGGCTCACGTTAGGTGTACACGGCGAAACATGTGGACCAAATGGAAGTGTGGAGAAGTACAAGGTCAAGTTTGTGGCCAAGGGCTTCTCATAGATTGAGGGCATATACTACGATGAGACCTTTGCCCCAGTACCATGGTATTCATCCATCAAGACTATTCTGGCACTTGCAGCATAGATGTGATGGAAGATCCACCAGATGGACATGAAGACAACATTCCTCAACAGAGTGGTTGAGGGGGAGATTTATATGGAGTGGTCAGAGGGGTTGAGGAGGAGATTTATATGGAGCAACCAAAGGGGTTTGAGCAGTTCAGTAAAGACACGTGTGTGCGGACTAAAGAGAGCTCTTTATGGGCTCAAGTAGGCTCCAAGAGCATAAATACAATCGTACTAACAGCTACCTTCGAGGATTGGGCTTCACTAAGAGTGAGGCAGATGCTGACTTGTACTGCATCATTGTTGGAGGACTTTCACTCATTCTAGTGCTATATGTTGACGACCTTATATTGACTAGAGCAAACAACTTGATCCAAGATTGCAAGGAAGAACTTGCAAGGGAGTTTGAGATGAAGGATATAGGGCTTATGCACTATTTCTTTAGATTGGAGGTTTAGCAAGGTGATGGTGAGGTCTTTGTGGGACAGGGGAAGTACACCACAGAGGTTCTCCGAAGATCTCATATGCAGCATTGCAGGCCCATGGCCACGCCTCTAGTCACAAAATGGAGGAAGGTGGATGCTAGTAGAGCAGAGCGAGTGGATGCTACAACATACACACAGCTCATCAAGTCATTGATGTACTTGGTCAACACACGTCTTGATATTTGTTTTGCAGTCAACCAACTGAGTTAGTTCATGATGGAACTGACAAAAGTTCATTAGGTTGATGTGAAGCATGTTTTAAGTTGTCTCAAAGGCACAAGGGATTATGGATTGTGGTACAGACAAGTTGATGGAGTGAGGCCTGAGGGCTTCACAGATGCAGATTGGGCAGGGAGCTCCACAAATCGGAAGAGTACTTCAAGTGGTGTCTACAACATTGGGTCAGCAGTTGTTTCCTAGTACAGTAGGAAGCATAGATTAGTTGCACTCAGTTCAACAAAGGTCGAGTACATGGCTACCACTTTGGCAGCATGCGAGGCTATTTGGATGAGGAAGTTGCATATGGGACTTTTTAGACATAGGATGGAGACTACTGTGATACACTAAGATAATCATAGTTGCATCAAGCTCTCTGAGAACCCAGTGTCTCATGATCGCTCAAAGCATATCAAGATCAAGTATCATCATCTCAAATATTGTGTACATAAAGGGATAGTGAAGCTACCGCACATTCCAACAAAGGAGCAGACAACAAATATCTTGACCAAAGCATTATCGAAAAATAATTTTGTTCATTTCAGAGATAAGTTGGGAGTTGTACCAAATCCCTTCATCACTAAGAGGGAGTGTTGAAAATAGTAGCAAGAAAGGTATTCTTAAATTGTGCCTTTAGTGAAGAAAGACCCTGATCAATCCTTCTTTAGCATGTACGAGTTCGAGGACAAGTCATGGAGCAGTTAACTCATGCACAGAATTTGGAGGCTCGGTTTTGCTTGTCTCCAACTGCAAGTTTATATTTAGAAAAGGACAAGTGAGAGTCCTGGTGTCTAATTGTGTCAGTTCGACTGGATTAACAAATCAATCACAAGTCTGAGTTCTAAAAATTAGCTTGCCAAATTTAGCATGAGTCGAAAGCTTAAAAAGAAGTCGATGGCACATCATTGAACCATTATTATTGAGCACGAGTTTTTTCAAGAAAGAGTTTTTGCTAGCAGAGTGTGTAAGGAGAAGCATATATGCAGTTTGAGAGAGATACTTTTCCTTGTGATGTGCGCTAGGATTTAGGAGAAATTCCTAAGAAATAGGGGCTCTAATTTGTACTAGGAAATAGGAGCCAAGACGCGCAAGGAAATAAGAGTTGGGTTGAGTTCTTACAGGGGGTTTTGAGCTAAGTATTAGCAATGAGAGCAACTTTGTTTTCTATTGAAACAGTTTGCATTGTAAAGAATTTTATTTGCTGAATTTTTCTAAATAAAATCTATTGGCAAGGAGAGGGTTTTCCCAGTTGGGTTCCCTAGAAAAATATTGTGTTATTGTGTGACTATGTTCTTTATCTCGGTGTTTCTTTTATTCCGCTACTTATCTATCATAGAGAAATCCTATGTCTTGGTGCAACAAAATTTGTTTCAAATTTGTCATCATAGCAGTGGCTAGATTTCGTGCAAATTCTACAAAATACTAAATGCACATGAAATATCTTAAAATAAATATGAAACAAAGGCCAAATTATCCAATGAGAAATTTTAAATAGAGACCAAAAATCTTATAAGTAATTTTATGCACAAGTAAATACATCTTATAGAAACATCAAAAACCATAAACCCTAACCATATAAAAAGGGAGGGGAGCCATTATATTTGAAACAAGGAGGTTGTCACAATTGATCATAACATGGAATTGGCACCAAAAGAGCTCGCCTCTTCATCTACCTTTGCACTTTACTATGATATCTCTCACACAAACCTAGTAGATTCATCACTAATCCTCCATATTCCCCTACGGATGCTAGGACCCAACCTTGATTCCTCTAACCATTGGATCTAACGAAAAAACAAAATAAAAAAATCTCATGAGAAATATTTAAAACATTCTAAAATTCTTGTGAGAAATATTAAATAGATTATAATATACTATACGAAATGTTTAATGGCAACCAAAAATCTTATACAAAAGTAAGGAGGGAGTAGCACCAATGTATTTGAAATGGGGAGGATTACATGGGTTGTGCGACAAAAGAGAACTCACCCTTTGGTCCTCCTCTTACACAAAGATATTCAGCAGTGCTCCTACACTTTCCATATATACATTGCCTCCAAACTTTAAAAAATAACACGTTATGTAATTATGTAGAATAGAATGAGATAAATTAACAATACATACCTTATATTTCGCCTTCACTTACAAATTTTGCATGGACTAAGTTGTTTGAGTCTGCACAAGTTTCCTCACCCACTAAACAAAAACAAAACCAGAAAATCATATGAGAAATCTTTAAAATACACCAAAAATCTCATGAAAAATATTAACATAGAGTGCATTATATTATCAAAAAGGGGAGAATAAAATTGAGGAATATCTAGTGGACTATTTAGAGGAGGGGAAAGATGTCTTCCTCAAGTCCATCTTCAACTCTAGGGATGACCTTGCGAAAGTTAGAAAGGATATAAGGCTTATATCAAGGAGGTAACAGAATATGAAGGAGAGCTTTAAGACAAATCCAAAACCTTAAAGAAAATATCTTCGAGTATCTTGCAAATGTGTTCATTAATTGCCAATGAAGGGGAGAAAATATATCAAAGATACCAAAGGAGGAAAAAAAGATACTTTAAGTGTATAGAAGTAGGAGGACAGCATATTAGGACAAACATCAATTCTACTAGGTTTAAGGAATGGAGCTCATTATTAACATCAGTTCAAGAGGGAAGAGTGTTGAATTTTCCTTAGGCCTTAGGAGTCTAATAACACACATAAACACACTAGGAGCCCACGACTTTCTAGCACTTTGCACAACAGAAATCTTCAATAGTGAAATCAATTTAGTACACAGAGATTTGAGCCCAAAGCTCGAATATTTTATTAATCCATCAATAAAAGAATCATGGGGCTCTCGTACCAGGAATCATGGCCATTGCTCACTAGTACAGCATACATAGTATACAAAAACATAGGGCTTACAATCTGTTGCTTCAGATCTAAATCTGCCCACAAAACATACAAGGATAAACAATTTGACTTGCTAGAGAAGCCCTTCTCCTTCAACCCTTTCAGTCCACATTACACTTTGTCACACACAGCTACTCATTGTGGCTTGATCCATCAAATGCACTGCATATCAACCCATAATATCTTTGCTACTCACAATGGATCTACCTTTCAAATCACTGTATATTAGCCCTCCAACAATCAGCTTACTCAATAAATATTGTCCGTCAACCCACAGCATACTAGCCCTAGAAATGCAATATGTTCACAACTTCATTTGTGAACAGACTTTACGACAAGCTCAACATCCTTCTAAACTTCTCATAGTAGCATTCTTAGACATGGGCTTAACACTTCTGCCCATAGATCTCTTGCTACCCATTAATGTCTTCCACGACTAGCATTGATCAGATTTTTGAGAAACCTCATAGGCTAGTAATCTCACAAGTCTTTTCGACAGGCTCCTCAATAAGACTCTAGCACATTACAAATCTCAACAAATTTTGTCCTCGCCCTTGTTCTCATTGTAGTCAACCTTTACCACTCTTGGATTTCACCCACTTTGTTCGGCCTTCAAGTATGGGCCTCGACCTTAACAGATCTACCATTGTTTAGGCTACGAGTAGACTTTTCTTGGACTGTTCAGGACTTAGCTTTACTTTTGGGCTCCATTGTATTCCTGAACAAGCCCTTTACTACCCTTCACACCTCAACCCTATTCTTACCAGTTGTGGCTCCTTAGGTTTGTCCTTCAAACCCTTCGTTCCAACCCTTAGCAGACCTCCCACACACTCAACCTTCTCCCTGTAGTCTCTTAGGTCCTTGTCTTAACCAACAGACCCCTCTTTCCAGCCCTTAGCACCTAATATAGGTCTCATCCCTTCGTTTGCTGCCTTGGATCAAGTATCTTGTCATCTGCGGCTACACCCTTCTTGCCCCTTTCTGCTACAAGACGAACCCTTTGTAGGTTGCGGCTAGGATCTTAATCTTTTTTATGGCCTACCTTTGCTTTCAACCACAGATCCACCTTCCCTTGCATAGAAGATACACGGTCCCTACAACATAAACCCTCGGCTTCTTTTCCAGCCTTACTTGACCTCTAAACTTGGCTCCTCTAGGGCTACATCCTTCTAACCTTCATGCACAATGAAGTCCTTCTCATTGATATGTCCCATGGGCCTCTCCTTAGGCTCCTTATAGACTTTTCTCTCGGGTCATTTAGGACACCACTAAAACTTAAGGTTTTAACCTCCTGACCTTGAGAATAATTAATTATTTCTCTTTTGGTCCTAAACCCACACTTTGGGTCCAAAACCACACTTTTGGGTAAATCACCCAACAAACCAATTTTTGGAAGGTTGTCCTCTCTCGGAAATACCTTCCATGCTACCCAAAATCTAACTCTCCCTCTTAGTGAGAAAGATATTCCCATCACGCTTCCAGCTCCATGACTTACCTTGCATGCTCATGACCATCCTCGCATCAGTAATGACTTTTCTTGTGTAGTCATATCTGTTCTCGTATGTGCTACGACTTCTTTGTACTTGGCCAAGCTTTATCTTGCATTGTGCATGAATGTTCTCAAATGCAATATGACTTTTCTAGCGTGATCCATGCATGTGCTCGCAAGATCTACGACTTTCCTTGCAACACCATGAATGTTCTCTCAATGTTCGTGATTGTCCTTGCATAGGATGAAAACTCCTTTATCTCGATAGAGCTTGAAGATTCAAACTTCCATAGGGAAGCTGGCAATCCTTTACAAATTGTCCTCCCTCTAAAGCTAGACTCCCTCTGAATCTACACAACCTTCACTAGAACACTATGCTTCCTATGCACACACTGATTCATGTGCTCTTCAAAGTGGCTATGATACCATGTTGAATTTTCCTTAGACCCTAGATCTGGTTTGAGGCTAATCGCACACACAAACACACTAGGAACCCACAACTTTATAGAACTTTGCACAACGGAAATCTTTAGCAATGAAATCAATTTAGTACACAGAGATTTGAGCCCAAAGCTCAATTACTTTATTAATACATCCATAAAATAATCATGTGGCTCCCATACCAGGGATCATGGCCTTCGATCACTAGTACAACTAGTATGCATGGTACACACAAACATAGGGCTTGTGATATGTTGCTTCAAATCTACAGTTTGCCCACAAAACATACAAGGATAAACAATCTGACTTACTTGTTGGAGAATCCCTTCTCCTTTAACCCTTTCAGTCCACATTACCCTCTATCACACACAGTGGCTTGATCCATCAAATGCACTACATATCAGCCCATACTATCTCTGCCACTGACAATGGATCTGCCCTTCAGATCACCGTATATTAGCCCTCCAACAATCAACTTACTCACAATAGATATTTTCCATCAACCCATTGCATACTAGTCCTTGAAATGCACTATGTTCACAACTTCATTCGTGAAGAGACTTTAGGACAAACTCAGCATCCTTTTAAACCTCTCTTGGCAGCATTCTTATACCTGTGATAAACCCTTATGCCCATAGATCTCTTGCTAACCCATTAATGTCTTCCACAACTGGCGTTGATCAGACTTTTGAGAGACCTCATAGGCTAGCAACCTCACATGCCTCTTTGGCAAGCTCTTCAACAAGACTCTGGCCAATAACAAATCCTAATGAACTTTGTCCTTGCCCTTGTTCTCATTGTAGTCTGCCTTTACCACTCTTAGATTGCACCCAATTTATTCAACCTTCAAGTTTGGGCCTTGGCCTTCGCAAATCTACCACTATTTAGGCTCTGAGTAGACTTTTCTTAGATTGTTTAGGCCTCGACTTTACTACTAGGCTCCATTGCATTCCTGAACGAGCCCTTTAGTACCCCTTCAAACCTGATCCTTTTTCTTACCAGTTGTGGCTCCTTAGGTTTGTCCTTTAGAGTCTAGACCCTTCATTCCATCCCTTAGCAGACCTCCCACACACTCAGCCTTCTCCTTGTAGTCTCTTAGGTCCCAGGTTTAACCAACAGACCTCTCTTTCCAACCCTCGACACTTGATCTAGGTCTTGGCCTACATATATGTGTCCTGTAGGTCTCAACCCTTCATTTACTGCCTCGGATCAGATCTCTTGTCATCTACGGCTAGACCCTTTTTGTCCCTTTCTCCTACAAGATAGACCCTTTATAAACTGCAACTAGGATCTTGATCTCTGTTGCGACCTACCTCTGCTTTCAGCCACAGATCCACCTTCCCTTGCACAGAAGATACATAGTCCCTACCACAGAAACCCTCAGCCTCTTTCATGGACAGACCTCGGCTTCTTTTCCAGACCTACCCAGCCTCTAGACTTGGCTCCTCTAGGGTTACATCCTTCTAGCCTTCGCACACAATCAAGTCCTTCTCATTGATATGTCTCATGAGCCTCTCCTTAGGCTCCTTATATACTTTTATCTAGGCTCATTTAGGAAGCCATTAGAACTTAGGGTTTTAACCTCTTTACCCATAGAATAATTAATTATTTCACTTTTGGTCCTAAACCCACACTTTGGGTCCAAGGCCCCACTTTTGGGTAAATCACTTGACAAACTACTTTTTGGTGGGTTGTTCTCTCTCGGAAATACCTTATGAGCTACCCAAAATCTAACAAAGAGATCATTACAAAAAATAAGTTTTAGCCCTGTTATCAAGTGATATAGATAGAGGAAGAAGATAGGAAGAAGGAAAACAAGGCAAAACTAGGTTTTCTAGGGAGAAAACATAAGAAGAAACACATCAAAACCAAAATGGAAAACGTGAGACTAGTATTTGGAGAGGACATGTGAATGGAAGAAATCACTTCCAAAATGGAAAAATCCCTAACAGGGCAATTCATGAGGAAAAAGTTTTGAAAGGAACATGCATGGATAGAGAGAGCTTGGAATGGAATATTATGGTATACTTTAATGTTTAATTTCCTCATTCGAGTTTGGCTTGCATTTGAACTCCATTCTAGGGCATGTGCAAAAAAACACATTAGTGAGAAGGTGTTATTAGGGACTATCCTTACTCTACTTTAAGAAGTGAAGATCAAGGTTTGATCCTTGAAAGGAACCAATATATGTGCAGCCTATATGACTGAAAATTGTCATCTCTGCATGGAAGTTTTCTCAAAACCTAGATAACAAGAGCATTTCACTTAGGTGCACTAAATTGTTGTGAGATAATGCATCTATGGAGAAGCAACCTTAGACAAAACACAACTTGGATTTGGAAGAAATAGAATGGTTGCTAACAAATAAGATAAAATCAATGTCTAACAAGGGACCATAAATAGGTCAATGGGACTACGAGGTACAATAATGTCAAAAAAATTCATATAAGAAAAACTAGTCTATGTTATAAAAGCCCTGAAGTCTACAGACAATTCTGGTATATTGGAAGAAGTTGAAAGCATCTTTGAACCCTCAAGTGTTGATTTTTTATTAGCTTGGGAGCTACTCCAAGCCCTAGGGTTCGGGGTTTGGAAATTAGAGCACCACAAAGTCATTTGTGTGCTGGAACCCAAGCTTGGGGTTTTGCACCCATCGATGTTTGGGCCAAAACCATGGAGCATTTTGGACATGAGATGGATGGAGATGATAGAGGACGGCGAGGAAAATCCAACGCTTTGAGAATCATCAAATTCTGAGATGTCCTTGATGAGTTATGAATTTTTTATGTTGACAAATGAATTTTTTGCACATATGTCATGTAGGCTTGGTGTGAATGTACCAAGAGACATGTCTATTCGTTGAACCTTCTAAAATGTATAAATAGAAGGTGTGTGAGGCTCATATAATTTAAACAAAAATACATCTTATGCTACAAAAAATTAAAAACCCCAAATTGGTAAGAAGGGTGGAGAACCATGGTATATGAACCAAGAACTAGGAGGACTTTATAGTAGAACATACATGTTACATGAGCCTTGCACCAAAAAATAACTTACCCTCTACCTTTACTTTTAATTTTGCTAAAGTGCTCTACGCATCTCTCACACAAAGATATTCAATAGTATCATTAGTGTTCATTCACCTTTCTTACTCAGCATTGCATTTAAATTTCAACAAACACATGATATAAGGATGAAGCAACAAAACAGTTAAATTAAAATGGGCATGAAATGACATAATTATACAGTAGCAAACAAGTAAATTCCCCTTACACATACCCTTTTTGCCTTTGCCCATAAACAAGTAAATTCCCCAATTACATACCTCTTCACCTTTACCCACTACACTTGTGGACTCCACATCAACCTTACACCCACATTATGGGTTCTTAAGGTATTTCTAGATCTCTCCACCCATTGAATCAAAAAAAGAAAAAGCAAAATAAATCAAAATGCACAAGCAAAACAAAATACTAAACCACAAATTAGCATGGCCATGCTCATAAATTCAAAGATATAAGAGCCACAACAATTAAAAAACTAAAAATTAAAAAAGCAATAGCAAAAAATATGACCAACAATTAAAACAAAAAACAAAAATAACAAGAAAAAGCATAAAAGGACAAATAAGAGTATGCTTTACAACCCCAAAAAGTGTCCATGGCCAACCAAGGAAACCCTGCACATAAAAAAAAAACAGTGTTAAATAGAGACACAAAAATATTATGAAAAAATATTAAATACACAATATTTTGAGAAATATGAAATAAAGATAAAAATATGTTATCAAAAATTTTAAACAGAGACCAAATATCTTATGAATAATCTTATGCACCAAAAGGTATATCTTATTCAAACACAAAAAATCATAAACCCTAAATAAGTAAAGAGGGAAAAGAACTATAGCATTTGCAGCGAGAAGATTTTGTAGAAGATTATGAATGGATTTTGAACCAAGAGAAAACTTACCTCCACATTTGTATCTGCACTCCACTATAATGTCTCTCTCAATGAAGATATTTCAGTAGTTTCATTGGTGATCCTCTGCATTCTTTTACCTACATTGCATTGCACTCATAATTAAACAAATGACCAATAATGTAAAATGCTTCTAATTTAAACAAACACATGTATGCGACCATAGATACACCACAACATTCACCTTTACCCAGTACATCTATGAAATCTTCGACCATTAGGACCTACATTAATCTCCCACCCACTAAACTAAACAAAAATCAAACCATAAAATATTAAATAAAGATAAAATATCTTATGAGAAATCTTGAAAAGACACAAAAATAGAACAAAAATATTATGCAAAATTGATTACATTTTATTCAAAGACCAAAATCACAAACCCTAAATAGCCAAGGGAGGAGAATTTTTTATTTGAAATGAGAACAATTTCATGGGATTTCCACCAAATAAGACCTCGCCATCTATCTTACCTATGTTGCACTAGCCCACATCTCTCTCACAAAGATATTTCAAGAGTCTCATCAAAATCTTCCATCTTCATAGACCTACAATACATCACATCACATCTAAATTTAAGCAAATTAGTCATGCTCACAAATGTTTAAATTAAAAGAAATAAAAAATATTTAAAAATTAAAAAACAAAGAAAACAAAACCAACAGCAACAATAGCGAAAGATACAAACAACAATAGCTAAAAACAAAAGAAAAGACAAAAAACGAACAAATAGAGACAAACTCTACTTTGCAACCCCAAAATGCATCCACATGCGAACAAAGAACACCCTGCATGGCATAAATTAAAGTAAAAGAGACCAAAAAATCTGATGAGAAATATGTTGAAAATAGAAGCAAGAAAGGTCTTCTTTATTTATGCCTTAGTCAAGAAAGACCTCGATCAATCCTTCTTTAGCATGCACGAGTTCAAGGACAAGTCATGGAGCAATTAACTCATGCGCAAAATTTGGAGGCTTAGTTTTTTTTGTCTCCAACTGCGAGTTTATATTTGTAAAAGAACAAGTGACAACCTCAGTGTCTAATTGAGGTTAGGACGAGTTAGAAGAGTCAGTTCAACTCAATTAACAAATCAATCACAAGGTTGAGTTCTTAAAATTAACTTGCCAAATTTAGCATGAGTCGAAAAGCTTAAAAGGAGGTCGAAGGCACATCATTGAACCATTATTGTTGAGCACAAGTTTGTGTGAGAAAGAGTTATTGCTAGCAGAGCATGTAAGGAGCAACCTATGCGCAGTTCATGAGAGATAATTTTCCTTATGATGTGAGCTAGGATTTAGGGAGAAATTGCTAAGAAATAGGGGCTCAGATTTGCACTAGGAAATAGGAGTTGCGTTGAGTTCTTGCAGGGAGGTTTGGAGCTAAGTATTAGCAGTGAGAGCAGCTTTGATTTCTGTTGAAACAGTTTGGCTTGTAAACAATTATGTTTCCTCAATTATTTTCAATAAAATCTATTTGCAAGGAGAGGATTTTCCAAGTTGGGTTCCCTAGAAAAATATTGTGTTATTATGTGACTATGTTCTTTATCTTTGTGATTCTTTTATTCTGCTGCTTATCTATCATAGAGAAATCTTGTGTCTTCGTGCAACAAAATTAGTTTCAAATTTGTCATCATAGCAGTTGCAGGATTTCATGGAAATTCTACATGGTATCAAAGTAGAGATTTGTATAAAGACATCCACCAAGATCATTTTGTCACCAGCGCAGATCAGTTAAGAAGGTTAGCGCTAGATTGTGAAGGACATCTCTCTTGGTAAGAAGGATGGTGTTCCAAGGATTGAGACCAGACCACTATTTAGAGGGAGCCTCTAACTTCGTCTCTTGGAAAGGGGGGATCATGATAGTATTGAAGGATAATGGGGTGGGAGACTTCGTCAAGAACAATATACCACCACCGCAAGAACCCCAACAATTGACCCAACATACTAAGAATGATATCAAGACCAAAAGGATTATTCTAGAAGGGGTCAAAGATAATATAGTTCCTCATATCCATGAGAAGAAGACAACCTTTGAGATGTTCAAAAATATTTTATATCTATATCAAAGTACTAGTGATGCCAAGAAGCTTGCTCTTAAGGAGAAGCTAAGGAGTATCCGAATGAGACAAGGAGAGCCCATTGTCACATATCTTTTGAAGTTCACTCAGGTTCAAGATGAGCTAGGTGGTGTGGGTGTCACTGTACCTGAGCAGGACCTTAGTTTTACTTTACTAGGGCTTCACAAGTCTTGGTATGGTTTCTAGGATGTTGTCAATGGTAGAGAGAATTATGTAGAATAGAATGAGATAAATTAACCATACATACCTTATCTTTAGCCTTCACTTACAAAATCTACATCGATTAAGCTCTTTGAGTCTGCACTAATTTCCTCACCCACTAAACAAAAACAAAACCAGAAAATCGTATGAGAAATCTTTGAAATACACCAAAAATCTCACGAAAAATATTAACATAGAGTGCATCATATTATCAAAAAGGGGAGGATGCAATTTAGGAATGACTAGTGGACTATTTAGAGGAGGGGAAAGATGTCTTCCTCAAGTCCATCTTCAACACTAGGGATGAACCTTTAGAAAGTTAGAAAGGATTTAAGGCCTATATCAAGGAGGTAAGAGAATGTGAAGGAGAGCTTTAAGACAAATCCAAAACCTTAAAGAAAATATCTTCGAGTACCCTGCAGATGTGTTCATTAATTTCCAATGAAGGGGAGCAAATATATCAAAAGATACCAAAGGAGGAAAAAGAGATACTTTAAGTCTACAAAAATAGGAGGACAACATATTATGATAAACATCAATTCTACTAGGTTTAAGGAATGGAGCTCATTACTAACATTAATACAAGGGGGAAGATTGTTGAATTTTCCTTAGGCCCTACAAGGCTAATCACACACACTAACACACTAGGAACCCACGACTTTATAGCACTTTGCACAACAGAAATCTTCAACAATGAAATCAATTTAGTAAACATAGATTTGAGCCCAAAGCTCGAATATTTTATTAATCCATCAATAAAAGAATCATGGGGCTCTCGTACCAGGAATCATGGCCATTGATCACTAGTACAACTAGTATATATAGTATAAAAAAACATAGGGCTTGCGATCTATTGCTTCATATCTACAATATGCCCACAAAACATACAAGGACAAACAATCTGACTTGCTAGAGAAGCCATTTTTCTTTAGCCCTTTCAGTCCATGGCTTGATCCATCAAATGCATTGCATATCATCCCATAATATCTCTGCTACTCACAGTGGATCTACCTTTTAAATCACTGTATATTAGCCCTCCAACAATCACCTTACTCACAGTAGATATTATCCGTCAACCCACTGCATACTAACCCTCGAAATGCACTCTGTTCACAACTTCATTTGTGAACAGACTTCAAGACAAGCTTAACATCCTTCTAAACTTCTCCTGGTAGCATTCTTAGACCTGGTCTAAACCCTTCTTCCCATAGACCTCTTGCTACCCATTAATGTCTTCCATAGCTAGCACTGATCAGACTTTCGAGAGACCTCATAGGCTAGCAATCTCACAGGTCTTTTTAGCAGGCTCCTCAATAAGAATTTGGCACATTACAAATCTCAACGAACTTTGTCCTTGCCCTTGTTCTCACTGAAGTCCACCTTTACCACTCTTGGATTGCACCCACTTTGTTCGACCTACAAGTATGGGCCTCGACACTGCAAGTAGACATTTCTTGGATTGTTCAGGCCTCGGCCTTACTTTTGGGCTCCATTGTATTCCTGAACAAGCCCTTTACTACCCTTCACACCTTAGCCCTATTCTTACCAATCGTGGCTCCTTAGATTTGTCCTTCAAACCCTTCATTCCAACCCTCTTAGCAGACCTCCCCACACTCGACCTTCTCCCTGTAGTCCCTTAGGTCCTCAGCTTAACCAACAAACCCCTCTTTCCAACCCTCAGCACCTAATCTATGTCTCAGCCTACAAATTTGCGTCTTGCAAGTCTCAACCCCTCATTTACTACCTCTGGTCAAGAATCTTGTCATCTGCGGCTACACCCTTTTTGCCCCTTTCTACTACAAGACGGACCCTTTATAGATTGCGGCTAGGATCTTAATCTCTGTTACGACCTACCTTTGCTTTCAGCCACGGATCCACCTTCCCTTGCATAGAAGATACACGATTCCTACAACATAAACCCTTGGCTTCTTTTCCAGCCCTACTCAGCCTCTAGACTTGGCTCCTCTAGGGCTACATCCTTCTAACCTTCACGCACAATGAAGTCCTTCTCATTGATATGTCCCATAAGCCTCTCCTTAGACTCCTTATAGACTTTTCTCTAGGGTTATTTAGGAAACCACTAAAACTTAGGGTTTTAACCTCTTGACCCTTAGAATAATTAATTATTTCTCTTTTGGTCCTAAACCCACACTTTGGGTCCAAAACCACACTTTTGGGTAAATCGCCCAACAAACTACTTTTTGGTGGGTTGTCCTCTCTCAGAAATACCTTCCAAGCTACCCAAAATATAATTCTCCCTCTTAGTGAGGAAGGTATTTCCTTCACTCTTCCAACTCCATGACTTTCGTTGCATGCTCATGACCATCCTCGCATGAGTAATGTCTTTTCTTGTGTAGCCATATCTGTCCTCGTATTTGCTACGACTTCTTTGTACTTGGCCAAGATTTGTCTTGCATGGTGCATGAATGTTCTCGCATGCAACATGAATTTTCTAGCGTGATCCATGCCTATCCCCACAAGATCTACGACTTTCCTTGCACCACCATGAATGTTCTCTCAATGCTCGTGATTGTCCTTGCATGGGTTGAAAACTCCTTTATCTCAATAGAGCTTGAAGATTCCATAGGGTAGTTAACAATACTTTGCAGATTGTCCTCCCTCTGAAGCTAGACTCCCTCTTAGTTTACACAACCTTCACTAGAACATTATGCTTCCTATGCACACTCTGATTCTTGTGCTCTTCAAAGTGGCTCTGACACCATGTTGAATTTTCCTTAGGCCCTAGATCTGATCTAAGGCTAATCACGCACACAAACACACTAGGAACCCACAACTTTCTAGCACTTTGCAGAATGGAAATCGATAGCAATGAAATCAATTTAGTACACTAAGATTTGAGCCCAAAGCTCGATTATTTTATTAATCCATCAATAAAAGAATCATGTGGCTCCCGTACCAAGGATCATGGCCTTCGATCACTAGTACTGCTAGTATGCATAGTATACACAAACATAGGGCTTGTGATATGTTGCTTCAGATCTACAATATTCACAATCTGACTTACTTGTTGGAGAATCCCTTCTCCTTCAGCCCTTTCAGTCCACATTACCCTCTGTCACACACAGCTGCTCATAGTGGCTTGATCCATCAAATGCACTGCATATCATCCCATAATATCTCTGCTACTGACAGTGGATTTTCCCTTCAGATCACTGTATATTAGCCCTCCAACAATCAACTTACTCACAATAGATATTGTCCATCAACCCATTGCATACTAGTCCTCGTAATGCACTATTTTCACAACTTCATTTGTGAAGAGACTTTAGGACAAACTCAACATCCTTTTAAACTTCTCCTGGCAACATTCTTATACCTGGGCTAAACCCTTCTACCCTGTTACCCACCACCTATGGGTAGTGTATATAGGAGAAAAATTTTCTCCTAGATGGTCCTCAATTGGCAGCTAGCAACCCCTTGCAGCCACCAAATAGCTCAATGTGCCATTTTTTCCGCCACCTGAGGCAACCATGTGGTCCCTCAACCACTTTTCATGAATGTATTTTTGAAGGTGGGCCTTCTGACCCCAAAGGTATGGCTTTTCATTGGTATAGTTGAGTAATTTTCCTTACTTTTCCCAAAGGTATGGCTTTTCATTGGTATAGTTGAGTAATTTTCCTTACTTTTCATGGGCACTTTTGGACATGGATTAGTGGGGGGAATGTGCGGAAAGATTGGCTTAGGCTTATATTCTTGTCTCCATTGCCCACTTTCGTTGTTACCCTTATATCCTAGTCCTGTGGGGTATCCTACACTGACCATTTGTCTTTTGGGTTGGCACTACATGGGACATACCGATTTTGGTTGCGTGGTCTTGCTTCCCATACCACCTACATCACTCCCCTTCCACTCATATTAGCCCCATTCATCTCTTTTCCCATCTGGGTCCACATAGGGTTAGCCTCCCTCCCCTTGTCCACACCTTGGGACGGGCCTGGAACGATGCCCTGAAGGTTGATGCAGCTAAAAAGAAAAGTAAAAGCATAATTTGGCCACTCTCAACAAGAAATGTACCACAAAATGCAAAAGATGGTCGGGACATACAAATTTAGCACGTGGGCAAAAGCCAAACATGAGCTCTACCCCTTACCCATGGCCATCACCCTAGTTCCTATGGACCCTAGATGAGCCCCCTCTATCATTAAGGAACCCATGATTGTCCCAACCCCTGGTGGGCAATGAACTGCCCCACCTTAAGGGGGTATTCACTGCTACATCTCACACATCATGCTCTCCATCCCCTAGAGCCCCAAGCAGTTATGAAGAAAAAATCAATAAAAGGAAAAAGACATATGAAGAAGGGTGGAAAAACAAAGGTTGGGGTAAACTCATGTACCATGATTTGCTCCCTCCTACACTTATATACCCAGGTGTGGGCTTCCCTTGTTATAGCTACCCTTGCACCTTGACATGTGGCCTAGATGTTTCCCCTGATCCCCACTCCATTCCATTATTATATCATTTGCCACCTACCACTTGAAGGATGCACCATGGACATGTCACCCCCTTTAAAGGTTGAAACCACCTAATAGGGTCCTTGGCTAACCCCCTATTGAGCTTGGAGACACTTATACATACCAAAGCCCATTATGGAAGGGCATGCCACCATGAAGTGCCCCACTGGTTCCATGACTTGTAATCTCTTTTACTTGATTATTCTAATGATTTGTTGCATTGGAGGGCAAGGGGACACATTGGATCTTATGTAAGATTGCAGGTGGATTCACATTTGGGGCTTGATCTCCCTATACGAGGTCCTAGCCCTCCAAAGGGTCACATTGCCACTTGCAGTGTGAGTGTTGAAAGCCATGGGCCTCCACCATAGCCAAGATGACTTCATGGATCCCTAGCAGTGTTCGTTGACTGCTCCTATTCCACCTTTTGGATGAGGATGATGCACTTAGTTCACCATGCCCAGTCGGCTCCACAGATGCACCATACACTCGGCAGATGTTCCAGGGTCCAAAGGATTGTTCCCTGCTACAAAGGCAGGGCTTGTGTCATCATTGCAGCCCTTACAAATGGTCTACAAGCATTTCAGATCCATTTGGAGACCCATGAGGGCGACTTTGTGCCCCCACACCCACTTGGGAGCACCACAGGTTTTTGCTTGGAGAACAAGGGCCACCCCCTTGTCCACTATGATGGGAGTCCATTCCTACATTATGGCACCCTTTGGACTTCATTAGGCCTCCTCAAAGGCCCAACGACTCACTCAGTTGATCATTCGACCCTCTTGAGAGGCTTACTCATGTATTATTGAGCTATTTGGTGGGTTTGTCACCAAAAGTTGTTATTATGCACATTATTTTATTCTAGGGGCTAAATTAGGCCTAATTAGCTAAATCAAATTCATTAGGAAGTGTATAAATAGAAGTGAGATGAATCATTTGGATCATCATCACTTGGATTGGATCATATCTACTTGTGATATTTTCGCTATCTTTTGAGGATGAGATTTTTGGGATGAATGGATGAATTTCGATGTTTGGATAATCTTCTATCTTGGAGCTTTTATGATTGGCATATCTTGGTGATTAGATATATTCTTCTTATATGTAAGTAATGTTATAATGATATTCTTGTTATTTATCTTGCTACATTCATGATGCTGGGATTTTCGCTATTCTAGGGTTAATTTGATGCTTTTCTTGGAACGAAATTGTGGAAATTACATCTCTAAATAGTCTTGCATCGTGTATGGGCCATGTTTGAATGAATGAATGTTCCTAGAGACAATCTTGTTGAATTTGTCTTAATAAGTCACCAAATATTGCTAAACGAAGAATAAATGACCTTGAAGTTGCTTCCATTAAGCCCTAAAGCATAGCGAAGTTGCTTTTTAGGCCTCCTTGACAAGTGGAAATCAATCTGAACCCTAAATATTCCATGACTCCATCTCTCCCAAAGGACAAAGCACTGGTCCTCCTCTAGTGATCATTTTAAAGTTCATATTTTCCCTTCACCTTCCTCTTTTTCTAGGTCTAGCCCCATCGAGTATCATAGGGCATCAAATTTCTCGCAAACCACCCATCATAAAAATTAAATCTCTTGGCCTCTATTGCGCTAGTGAGTCTCCTAGGTGTCCTCCAATTTTGAAGCCATTCTGACGGTTGGATCTTGAGATATCTCGAGCCCTAGCCTGGAGACCGAATTATGCCCTTAGTCTCCCAAGGCTAGTTACCACATAGGGATCATTGCATCAAATTTAAAGAAATTTTTCCCTTTAATCCTTTTCTTCCCCTTAATTAGGTCAAGCACACCCTTGGTTGATCAATTCCATCCCCTTGACCTAATTTTGGGCCCACTTGGTCCCGTGTGGTCCCACAATTTATTGAAGCCAATTTCACAAAGACCACTTGGAATCCAAGTTTCCACAAGGATTTTAGGAGCTAGGAATCTCCTTGACCAGTCATATACTCAAACCCTAGCTCTTAGAGTTCTCTGAAGCCCTTCATAGAGAGCCTTTCATCTTGCTTCCAAAGCAAGCAAGCCATATATCTGAGCCTCTCTTGTGAATAGGCTTCTAGGATCACCTTTCATCCTATCATTGATCTATTCATTTCCGTGATCCTTATTATACCGAGTCTCCTCCCATCGATGAAAGTCTGTAAAGAGTAGGGAGCCTTAGCTGAGGTGACAGTGGGCTATCGCTCCATTGTTGCCCTTCAAGGATCCCCTCCTAGGACCCCTGCTAGTTTGAGTGGTAACATACCCATAGATCTCTTGCTACCCATTAATGTCTTCCACAACTGGCACTGATCAAACTTTTGAGAGACCTCATAGGCTAGCAATATCACATGCCTCTTTGGCAAGCTCCTCAACGAGACTCTGGCACATAACAGATCCTAACGAACTTTGTCCTTGCCCTTGTTCTCACTGTAGTCTACCTTTACCAATCTTAGATTGGACCCACTTTGTTCGGCCTTCAAGTCTAGGCCTCGGCCTTCACAAATCTACCACTGTTTAGGCTCTGAGTAGACTTTTCTTAGATTGTTCAAGCCTCGGCTTTACTTTTGGGCTCCATTGCATTCTTGAACAATCCCTTTACTATCCTTCACACCTTGACCTTCTTCTTACGAGTTGCAGCTCCTTGGATTTGTCCTTCAGACCCTTCATTCTAGCACTTAGCATACCTCCCACACACTCGGCCTTCTCCCTGTAGTCTCTTAGGTCATAAACTTAACCAACAGGCCCCTCTTTCCAACCCTCGACACTTGATCTAGGTTTTGGCCTACATATCTGCGTCCTGTAGGTCTCAACCCTTCATCTACTGCCTCGAATCAGGTCTCTTATCATCTACGGCTAGAACCTTTTTGCCCCTTTTTGCTACAAGAAAGGCCTTTATACGATGCAACTAGGATCTTGATCTTTGTTACACCCTACCTTTGCTTTCAGCCACAGATCCACCTTCTCTTGGACAAAAGATACACGGCCCCTACAACGGAAACCCTTAGCCTCTTTCATGGATAGACCTCGACTTCTTTTCCAACCCTACTCAGCCTCTAGACTTGGCTCCTCTAGGGCTACATCCTTCTAGCCTTTGCACACAATCAAGTCCTTCTCATTGATATGTCTCATGAGCCTTTGCTTAGGCTCCCTATATACTTTTCTCTAGGGTCATTTAGGAAACCACAAGAACTTAGGGTTTTAACCTCTTGACTCTTAGAATAATTAAATATTTCTCTTTTGGTCCTAAACCCACACTTTGGGTCCAAGGCCCCACTTTTGGGTAAATCACCTGACAAACTATTTTTGGTGGTTTCTTCTCTCTCAGAAATACCTTTTGAGCTACCCAAAATATAACCAAGAGAACACTACAAAAAATAAGTTGTAGCCATGTTATCAGATGATATAGATAGAGGAAGAGGATAAGAAGAAGGAAAACAAGGCAAAACTAGGTTTTCTATGGAGAAAACATAAGAAGAAATGCATCAAAACCAAAATGGAAAACGTGAGACTAGTATTTTGAGAGGATATGTGAATGGAAGAAATCACTTCCTAAATGGAAAAATCCCTAACAGGGCAATTCATGAGGAAAAAGTTTTGAAAGGAACATTGCATGCATGGATAGAAAGAGCTTGGAATGGAATATTATGGTATACTTTAATGTTTCATTTCCTCATTCGAGTTTGGCTTTGCATTTGAACTCCATTCTAGGGCATGTGCTAAAAAACACATTAGTGAGAAGGTGGTATTAGGGACTATCCTTACTCTACTTTAAGAAGTGAAGATCGAGGTTCGATCCTTGAAAGGAACCAATGTAAATGCAGCCTATATGACTGAAAATGTCATCTTCACATGGAAGTTTTCTCGAAACCTAGATAACAAGAGCATTTCACTTATAGGTGCACTAAATTGTCATGAGATAATGCATCTATGGAGAGGCTACCTTAGACAGAACAAAACATGGATTTGGAAGAAATAGAATGGTTGCTAGCAAATAAGAAAAAATTAGATAAGTTCAATGTCTAACAAAGGATTGGAGATCGAGTTTGTTGAAGAATCATTTACAAGCATATGCAATATTTCTAAAGCATATGATTATAGAGCAGATCTGAATTGAAGAAAGTCCTATGCATATAATTGCTTAGAAATTCTGAAAAAGAAAATCATTATAAGATTAAAAACCATACCTGTGTATGAAGGTAAAATTACATTCTGGACATTGTCATTGCATAGATAGGAGTCAAGATCTCTTGTAGAATTGATAGCAATCCTGGGCATAAGAGATGGTGTAATTGTCTAGCATTGTTTACCATTGACCATAAGGCTATTCCCTGACTTGTATAAGTCTCTAAGATCCATGAAGGACAGAAGACCTGTGCATTCTACAATGGTGAGTATGAAAATTCCTAGATCTAACAATATCAGAAATCCTACTGCAACCAACTGAATCTACTTAACATAGATTGTAAATTACATTACAAGCTTATTTCAAATTTCTTCATGAAACATTGAAGTAAATTACTGAAGCAACCTACACCAAATTAAATATGATTCTGAAACATAGAAATTGAGCAAGGAAATACAAACTCATAGGACACCTTTATTTTTGGACAAAAGTCTCCAGAAAAACCCAATGCGGGAAAATCGATGCAGAAGCTCTGAGGGTTTTATTATTATGCAGGAGAAAATCTGAGTACAATTCTAGGATGCTCAACTAGAAATCCGATAGAGAGAGTATACTAAACAGAAGGCTGGTGAAATGATCTCACCCTGTCACTGGGAGAATGAGTGATTGATCCTGCTGAACTGGAGGCTCTATGTCACCCTCTGCGTGGCTTCTGCGCAGAACTGCGTCACTTTCGGCAGTTTCTACATCACCCCTCCTGGGTATTACGCTACCCCTCTTCCGGATCCTCTGCTGGCTGAGAAAATTGAACTTCTGCCTCCCGAACTCGCCCTGGCTTTCGGCAACTGAAACTCAACTTCCCTCAACAGGAACTCGACTTCCCCTCAAGGACTGCGCTGCCTCTGCATCAACACTGCGTGGGCCAGCGTCAGCCTTCCTATGGACGTCTTTCTGTCCTCCCTCTACCTCGTACTCTTCGGAAATTTCTTCTTTCGGATTCTCACTGCCCCTCTGCTACAAGAAATCTCTTCAATCGATTTTTCCTCCTAAGAACTTCTCACTTCAGAAAATCGATTTCCTTGATCTCTCTGTGTATTTCCAAATGACCCTCAAGCCCCTTCTTATATCTTCCTGTTGGACAACCAACGGCCTAAATTAAATCTTAATCAAAGGCTCAAATCGTTTTGGCTTGATCCGTGGCTTTTTCTAGAAGTTTCACCCATGATTAGATTAATACCCATTAATATTTTAATTTTCGTAAGTTTAGACTTAGGGTCCTCATTAAAAATATTAATTATTTTAATAAAATCACTTCTGGGTGGAATTTCCCAAAATACTTTCTGGGTTCTTTGGAATGCATGTGCCCAAGCTTCCCTGCAAAATTTGAGGCTTAGAGCACATCCGATGCTACCGCAAATCAACACTCCCTCTTAGCGAGGAATGTGCTCTAGCAAAACACTACTACTGCATACTGCTCTGATTCTGAAGCATCGTCCTCTGCACTACTGATGTCTGACACGTTGTCTACCAACTACTGCATTGTTCCAACTACTATACTGTTGCCTTTGACACTACCAATGCTACATTTGTACTAAAACCCCCTCTCAAACGCTGCATTTGCTATGCTGCTAGCACTGTCACTGCTAACACTGCATCTATACTACAACTCAGTTGAGAGAAGCAACTGAAAACACCCAAAACTGGATAAGTATCCTATGGATACACCTTGGTGTTGAAAGCCTAACTGCTGCTAGACCCACATTGTCTTCTGAAGCCACTGCATTGTGCCTCCACGCACTGTTGCCTCTCTGCTCTGTGTTGCTCACGTTCTGGCGCTACTAGCTATTGCATCTGTCGAATCAACACTCCATGGCACCAACTGAGAACTCCTCCATCTCACTACTACTGATCATGGGCTCCCGTAGCAAGGTGATGATCCAAGAGGTGGGCTCCTCAAGGATCCTGCCCATCTATAGCTTTATCGAACTACAATTCTATATCAATCCACCTCCCTCCTAGAGGTATCTTGGTTGTCATGGCAAACTCCTCCTCCTATTCAATCTTTGCGGCTGCAACCAACGGATCATGCTTCTCATCCTTATCCTTTTACTTCAAAGGACACTGGGATGCATAGTGGTCCATCTCACCACATTTGAAGCACTTCACCTTGGAGATGTCCTTCTTTCGTCTATGTTGCCCCTGTTGTCCCTTCGATGCAAGGGTTGCATTATCCTCCTCCTCTTCTTTGGGCTTCGACCCATTGTTGCTGCTGCTTCCGTCAAGTTAGACCTTGACCAGGTCTCTCCTCAGCTCTTCTTGTTTTAGAGCTACCCACATCTCATCCCAATTTGGCAATGTTGCTCTGCCCAAGATACTCTGGACAAAGACTTGCCATTCACCCGAGACAGAATTTAGAGTCAGTCTCACTAACTCTGAATCCTGAAGTGTGTGCCCCGCAGCTGACAGCTCATCACAGGTCTCCTTTAGTTTCGTGAGGAATGGATCCACATGTTATGCCTTCTGCATCTACGTAGATCTCAACTTCTGTTCTAAGTGCATCTTCTGCTGCTAGGAAGATCCCCGATACAATGTGGCCAAGGCATCCCACATCTCCATAGCAATCCCCCTGCTAGCAACGTGACATACTACATGATCCTTGACTCCATCCAGGATCATCCTCTTCGTCTTCGCCATCTCAGCTTTGTACTTCTTCAGCGGATCTGCATCCGCAAGGACAGCTACCACACTATCAACATACGTCTTGAGGGCATGCTCATCTAGAAGGAAAGACATTCTAGCCTTCCAAACAACATAGTTGGAAGCCCCGTCCAACCTATCTTGATCCCTCAAGCCACTGGTTGCCATCTCCTCCGAAGAATTGTCGAACTACTCCCTCTTTCTCCCTACTGCGTAGCTCCTAGGTTGCCTTACCCACTCGCTGATGGAGCTGGTAAGTCTACTTCTCCTTTGCTACCAAACAAATGAGAAATATCGATTTCCTCGGCAAGAAATCATTGAGGAAGTATTCCCTCCCTATGCGATTTGCTTCCTCCTTCTGACGACTTTTCTACCCAACATTCAGCTTGCAGAAAACTGCATCCCTCTATCTTTGCGATGTGGCTCTATGTGGCTCCTTCTGCCTCGGAAAATTCTCGATTCAGTAGTCTTACCTCTCTGTCGGCTCACTTAGAGAGAGACACCCAAGAAAATATAACCCTTCTGGCTAGAATTGCGCAATCCCTCAAGGGATTCGAACTGTTGCTTGCTGCAGCAAGTTGGCCCTTGCTTCAGAGCTAGATCTGCTCTTCTTGTTTCACATCAACACCTCTGATACCATGTGAAAATTCCTAGGTCTAACAATCTCAAGAATCCTACTGCAACCAACTGAATCTACTTCACCTAGATTGTAAATTGCATTACAAGCTTATTTCAGATTTCTTCATGAAACATTGAAGTAAATTACTGAAGCGGCCTACACCAAATTAAATATGATTCTGAAACATAGAAACTGAGCAAGGAAATACAAACTCATAGGACGCCATTATTTTTGGACAATAGTCCCCGGAAAAACCCAATGTGGGAAAACCGGTGCAGCAGCTCTGAGGGATTTATTATTATGCAAGAAGAAATCATAGTACAATTCGAGGATGCTCAACTAGCAATCCGATACAGAGAGAATACTGAACAGAAGACTGGTGAAATGATCTCACCTTGTCACTCGGAGAATCAGTGACTGATCATGCTAAACTGGAGGCTTTGTGTCACCCTCTGTGTGGCTTCTGCACAAAAATGCGTCACTCTTGGCAGTTTCTGTGTCACCCCTCCTGGGTATTACATTGCCCCTCTTCTGGATCCTCTGCTGGCTGAGAAAATCAAACTTCTGCCTCCCGAACTCACACCCCAGCTTTCGGCAACTGAAACTTGACTTCCCTCAGCAGGAAACTCGACTTCCCCTCAAGGACTGCGCTACCTCTGCGTGGACCAGCGTCAGCCTTCCTCTGGATGTCTTTCTGTCCTCCCTCTGCCTCGTACTCTCTAAAAATTCCTTCTTCCGAATTCTCACTGCCCCTCTACTGCAAGAAATCTCTTCAATCGATTTTTCCTCCTGAAAACTTCTCACTTTAGAAAATCGATTTCCTTGATCTCTCCATGTATTTCCAAATGACCCTCAAGCCTCTTCTTATATCTTCCTGTTGGACAACCAACGACCTAGATTAAATCTTAATCAAAGGCTCATATCATTTTGGCTTGATCCGTGGCTTTTTATAGAAGTTTCACCCATGATTAGATTAATACACATTAATATTTTAATTTTCCTAAGTTTAGACTTACAGTCCCCATTAAAAATATAAATTATTTTAATAAAATCACTTCTGGGTGGAATTTCCCAAAACGCTTTCTGGATTTCTTTGGAATGCATGTGCCCAAGCCTCCCTACAAAATTTGAGGCTTAGATCACATCCAATGCTACCCCAAATCAACAATAAGTACCAAGGATATCATATATATACACAGTGTGATTCTACCTAAAGATAGTAAGTCGACCTATGGTAACACTGAAGAGGTACGTCTATTGTTGAAACTACAATGGTGTAATTGGAGTCATTCTTGAAGTTTAGCTCTATTAATTTTAAGGGTCTGCTCCAAAGGCACTGTATTAAAACCCCTAATTCTAGGGTCCAGTGATTTATTTGGTCACATTTAGAAAAGGGAAAGCCACAGTGACAACATTTTGGTGCAAGTTAATTCTTGACAGTCTTTGCATTTGGCAAGGCCAAGAAATTTTTTAATATTGTTTTTGTGGGACCTGTGCATTCCAAAGTGGACAAGTTGTATATTGGTTTGGTCACACTGTGGCAAGGAAAGTAATTTACAGGCAGAGAGTGAATGCTTGTGACTGTAATATCACAATTGCTTGTTGGCAGTCTTTGTGAGGATATTTTTGGTATAAGAAGCATTGGTAGCTATCAATCTTATGTAAGCCTTGTGCACTGCAAGGTGAATACTGAGGAACAACAGCTTGTTAATTTTGGAAAGATAACAATCCAAAGGCAGGATCACTGGGAAGAATATTTCGAGTTGTTGCATGAAGAGACCATGACATCCGTAATAGAGGGATAAAAGACAACTATTTTTTCAACTCGTATTTTCAACTTATCTCCGTATGGGTTTACTCAAATTTCGAGCGGAAACACTCGTTGGATGCAAAAAAAATTGATTCCTCATCCAAGGAGTACTCCCGCTCAAAATTTGAGTAAAAACTTAGGGAGATAAGTTTTTAACTCCCTAAGTTTTTACTCCAAAAACGGTGAATCATCCCCCATGGTTGACATCATCATCATGAATCCCATTGGTTCTTATAAAGTTTATTTTGGTTGTACATTTTTCTTAGGAGGCCCATTTTAGACCTCAAAAATCCCCTAATGGTAACCTTGAGGTATATATGGCATATTTTGTTAAGGGTCCAACAAGAATTGTTGTAGGGTAAGTCAAGTGTATGACTCTAGGTCTTGTTGTTAAAAGTTTGTTGATAAAACCCTAGTCATATGGAAACCCTACCTTGTTCCCTTGAAGAAACCCTAATCATTGGTCTTATAAGGTGTATGTGCAATCTAGGGCTCATGGCAAGTATGAAAGGTTGAAGTTGATGATTCAAATATGGATCCTTTGGTCTAGGGTTAGTACTTGAAAACCCTAGGAGTCCATCTGCTAACCCTAGATTGACAAATCAACATCATGCTTTTTGCTATTGTATACTTTGCTTGGAAATAAAGGAAGAAGGATGTGTAGATCCTCAGTTTTGACAAGCATGATGGAAGGAGGGAACTGTAAGGACCTGTGGGCACTCTAATGATAGATTCATAGTATAATCATGCAACTGTCGATGCCTGGAAGAGAAGAATTCGACTGATGACACTCCATCTTGTTAAATTAAAATAGGGCATGTAATTGCATTGGTAGAACACATGACATCATGGTTTGTAGCATGTAGCATTTGAATATTTTCGAATGTATGTTCTGGCAGTCATCTAGCTGGTATTAAAAGATTATGTTGCAATGTTGTGAAAGGATCATGTATGAATCCTCCCTTGTGATGTCATGGAGTGATTTCTTCTAGGAAGAATGACCATGATGATATCACCGTTATTGTCTATATGTTTTTGGAGCAAGTCTCTTAGGAGCTTGCTGGTTCGTTGCAACATAATGAGATGAAATGTAGGATTAGATGACTAGTTGAAGCATGATATTTTGCTGAAGACTCTGATGATGAGTGAAGAAAGACCATGATGTTGATGATGACATGATACTCTTTGCATGATCCTGCTATGTGAAGAATGTGTAATAGTCATGAGATGATTACGTTGGGTTGTTGCATTGGCACTTGGTCCGAAGGAGCTATATTGTATACCACGATGACTGATGTGATAGCAGGTTGCAGATCGTTCGTTGATCATGCCCTTATCAAACACTCTTGATGTTTAGAGGGAGCTATGTTCTAACTCGATGATGATTGGTTTGAGACATGACAGATGTAGAATGATGATGTGGAAAGTGATGGTGTACCTTGTTTTGATGATAATACTACATATAGAGCTTTGTGATGTTCAGAGAAAGCTCGCACAAGTCATGATGATGATAGAGCCCTGAGAGTTACTAACATAATAGTTGATGATGGACATCTCTCCCTAGTTGAGAGGGAGCTCCTCCCTGGTTGAGAGGGAGTGATAGATATGTTTCTCTGCTTCATGTGTCATCACTAGACCAGGACTAACAGCCATAAGTCTTAGTGAAGGCCATGAGGAGAGAATGGCATTTGGAGGATTGGGTAAGCATCTAAGACAGATATTCCTTGAGGATTTGGAATCCAAGATAGGAAGTAGTCTAGTGACCGACACTCTTTGAGGATCTGACAAGGTATCCAAGACAAGAGTGGTCGAAGAGGACCAATATTCTGAGGATTGGGAATCCAAGATAAGAATAGTCCTAGAGGGACATACGTGGTGATATAACAATAATATGATATAATAATGTAACAACTTGAAGTGGTGTTGTTTATCGAGCTACTCAAGTTGATATCTTGGACTGTTCAAACTATATATGATAGATTTGTTGCTTGATTGGGTTCTACCTGACTACCCAAATTCTAACTTTACACACTCAAACCTCACTCGGTTTCAAATCCACGAGCATCGGCATAAGTGGAGGCAGAAACTAATCAAGATCAAGTAAGAGGTTGCTACATGTCTAGTTGAGGTGCTCCTACACCTTCCAAAAGCAATCATCCTTCCTCAATAGGTTCAGGTTGTCGACTAAACAAATGGTGGGATGGTGGGACTAATAGCTTTACCCTCCTGTCCACACCGAATTCAGAGCTCGACATCCAAACAATCTGATTTTGCTTCATTCTCTTTGGTTGACTGATACTAATATTCTCTAAACTATTGTTACGAGGTGCTTATAGATCAGAATGAGGACCACAATCACAAAGTCAAATAACAGACAACTCCTCTTCTAATGGTTCTTTAAGAATCGCTCCATATAATGGCATGTCAGAAACACATATGATATGATTATGTAGCAGAATAGGAGCTAAATTGAAGCAAAGATACCTCCTCCTTTGCCTTCCCCTACCCCCACTGCATCTCCTCCTACCTCCTCCTTTAACGCTATAGTTGTTTCTGCACTTACTCTTCTTTCAAATCCTCCAAAAAAAATATGCCATATTTAACTTTGATAATTGATCATATCTTCCTCATTACTTCCATGCTTGGATAGAGTGTTTATAACAACTTGTCAATGGCTTGCAATGGCCACCTATTTCAACCATTCGAACACGTCCATACAGTTGATGCACAATTGTTTCGAATCCCTTATCACCTCCGAAGCCACAATACCCATCAATGACACTCTTCCCATGTAACTTTGAAAGTATGTAGTTAATGACAGCGAAACCCACCACATCTTAACTCTATCAAACTAGTCAAATGTCTTTTTATGTTGTCATACATTAGTATTCAATGCAAAGAAAAAATGAAATGGAATTGTTATAGATACTTGTTCTCCATAAGTTGTGCATGAGGATGTTCAGACAACGTTGGAATCGCATGAGTGATTGGGTGATCGAAAAGTTCCACCTCCTCCACTGGCCCAACTAACTTGGAGAACGAAATATTTGTGCACAATCTTTGTATGTCACAATAGTGGCCCCCTGTTTGCACTTATCATCATTAACCCCAATTGTCTTGTTGAAGATGAAGATATTTCCTATGCCAATTATTCCCTATTTTACCACTTAGCACATGCAGACTCTTGTCTATTTGATGTAGTGTTCATAACTATGAGAATATTGCCTCACAGACTACTGGGAATTCTTATTATTCATCACATTGATTTGCACTTCGCATAATTACTTTAAAACCTATTATGCACCGGCAAAGTGGTGTGTATCACCTGGGGTAGATTCATTCATTCATTTGCAGTGGATATGAGTTGGGATAGATTCTGAGCTAAGTAAATAGTCATATTCATTGTGAGGGATACAAGGTTCACCAATAGCTTGGAAACAAGGAGAGTTCATAGATAGTTCATAGCTTGAAAATGGGAGAGGCACAGAAGTTCATCGATTGGAACATACATGGGAGAGTTCATAGTTTAAGTAGAGGGATGCATTAAAAATGATAAAGAGAGGAGAAAAAGTCTTATTATACGACGCAGCCTACGCACTTATTTGAGGTGAGATCAATGGATAGCATAAAAGAAGGAATGGCAGGTGCCTCCTAGAGATGAGATGACCATTATTTTATGTTACATTTGAGGTTGTTTATTGGAAAGGGTATAGCATGGTTTATATATCTTGTGCTAGGACTTCAAATCTGATGCCAAGATGGATGGTGCAAAATGGTGTCCCAAACGCTCAAATGGGGGAAAACTGAGATAGGTTATGGCCATAGAAGGATGATGTAATAATGCATAAATTAAGAGTTGTGATTAGTAGCAGATTAGTAGTTCAATAGTAGAATTATAGTGCTAGTTGTGATAGAAGATTTATAGGTAGACGAAAGCTTGGAAATGACCAAGATTTTACCACCTCTCCACTATAGGACTATGGGGTAAACTATTAGTGTAGGAGTCAGCTCTTGAGTCGAGAGAGTTTGCTAGTAGTTGGGGGAGAATTCGTTGCTTGTCCTTCACATTGTAGCATGTTCCAACTTTATGCACATCATAACCAATAGTCACAGCTTCCCTTCTCTCCTTTCTTTTTATCTCTATATACTTAGGATCCATCGTTAAATAACAAAGAGACTATTTTTCTCTCATAGTTCTAGATTTCACAGTTAAAGATAAATTTTATAGCATACTCATAAAGAGAAATTGCATTGGTGTAGGGCATAGTTTTGTTGTTACTTTTGTTCCTCATAAATGTAATGGTGACACTTTAATAAATAGAGCCCTTCCTAATGTTCAACGAATGGCACCTTCTGTTAGTAGTGATTCTAAGTAAAAGAGTTAGATCAATAGGTGGGTATGCCCCCTTGGTAATTGATCAAATAGAGGTATGGGTGCAATAATTCATCATTTCATACCCACCCAATTTCTTAGGTTGATCAAGTAGAGAATATATGTTGCACCCTTACCAATGATAAGATCAACTTAGCATACATGATTTCACCATGGTTGCAAATATCTCATCTAAGGGAGCATCTTTCTCCCTACATGTCCTCTCAATTAAATGGCAAGTTCAATGTCTGGTCAACCATATGGTGTTTCTAGCATGTTGCTTCAGGTGTTGGGTTCAGGTTTCAAAAGAAGGTGTGGGTGATTACCCAATCTAAAAATAATAGAAGACATTTGGCAGACGGGTATTGGTTCCATTATCAGAAAGGATAGGTCTAGTTTGTAAATAAGATATACATTTTATGAAAGAAGACCCACTTATGATGAAACAAGGGTAAGCGAAGCGATCTTTTATATAAAGCTCCTCTTAGAGATATAAACAACCCTACAAATAGAAGTTGCTTCTTCCTTCACTTCATTATGTTAAGTAATAAATTCCTTATAGAAATGTTTTTACAAAGTATAGTTATTCCTCGAAGTGTTCATTAACTATCATTTGGATCAAGGGGACTATCATCTAGATAAACGGGACTATACTCACGTGTTCTTGCTCCTACAAAGTTAGAGAAGATACTATAGAGTTGACTATCTTTGAATGTTACTCCCTCCGCTGCAACCAAAAGCTAGGAGTTCCCCTATATTTGAGTTTCAAGGGCCTGCCAATAACAATAGGAATATTTACGGCTTGTCATTGGTTGCTCCTCATATGGTCACATCCATCGTGCTAAGCCTACCTACCCTGAACATGGAATTACCAGGGGAGAGTTAACCTCAGAATGAATGGGAAGCGGGATTGACGAATGAAGGGGGAGCAGGATTTGATATCGCGGGGAGGCTTCTCTCTCTCTCTCTCTCTCTCTCACTATTCATCTCTATGATCTAAATGGGGCAACGGTTTTATTTTTGTTTATGAGCATCAAGATGGGGGAAGGGTTTTAATGATCTTTTAGGACTTGTCAAGTGGAGCCACATGGCATTTCTCCTCATGTCTCACATACATAGAAACTCTTAAGTCTCATCACTAGCAAATATCAGGGATTCCTCGGATGAAAACAAGCACAAAAAATAGGTGTATCATAGAATTTTCTCTCCTACGGGGATTGATATTAGTTTTGTGGCTCAATCAAAGAAGAAGCTCCGCTCCTCCAAAATCAACTATCAATTGTGGAGATGAATGGCATAGATTATTTGATTACTGACCACCTATGATAGCCTTTTACCTTTAATAAGATTTGTGATAGCCTTTGATAAGATACCCTTTGAAAAAGATACAATAGTCTTTGATGGCCTTTCTTGCTAGCGGGGGGGAAGAAGAACCAACCTTCATCATAGTGCTTGCCCGCTCCCAGCCTTGAAACCCCCCAATCAAAAGTATGCTATTGATGTTTCCTTATTGAGGGGAGATATTCATATTAGTAGACTATGTGGCCTGAATTACCTTTTAAGATTAGATGGACAACCCAAACTTACTTATGATTCTTTCTTGGATAGCTTGGAGAAGGGATGGTAAGCGCATATAAAGATTCTTTCTTTGGACTACCTGGACTTACCACCTTTTAAGATTTGATAGCTTAGCATGAACCACCTCAACTAACCAAATCCAAAAAAAAATTGAAGTAAATTTGGTTTGGTCCATTTGTAATAATGGAAGATTTTGGTTCCCGAGTACCAAAGTAACTCCTTAATTTTTTGTGAAGGTTCTACATTCATATAAGTTTCATGTGTCTTTAAATAAACTCTATTAAGTGAAGTTGTTCATATTGAAGACTTTCGTAAAACTCTTGACATAAAACAATGACCCTATCATATTCTTGATTAAGCCTTTATATGTATAACTCTGATTTTTACTATGGTTGTATAAACTTTTCTTTTGAATTACGAGTATATAAAGGTATCTATAAGCATAACCTACATATTATTTTGAGTCGTTATTTAGGTGGAAAAAACTTGTTACTATTGCAAGGGTAAGTCAATCCAAAATATGGTATTTGGCAGACAAGAAACCTGTAGGATGCACAACAATGAGGAAAGAGACCCAGCACATTCACAGAATAATCAAGCATAAACAATTATTTATAGTCTAAACATATGTCTGTTATAGACATTTTTGTGCCTTACAGCATAGAGCATGAAATGTCAATAATCTAAGGGATCCAAAGTCCCTAAACATGTTGTTCCTACCCCTAGAGGAACAAGGTCAGCAAACCACAGCACTTCAGATCAGTTCTCCACTGAAAAACACTCAAAAACAGGTCAATTTTGGATCAAAGCAGCTGCTCCACTAAGCATCTGCGCTGAATGTCAAAAGCTCTATGGTGTACCTGCGCTGCATAGCAAGTGCAACAAAGGCTACCTGCGCTGGGCGTACTTTGACATGTGGAGGAATCTTTTCTCAATGTGCCAGTGCCAAGGAAGCTTCCAAAATGACACTTGGATCAGAAGATTCGCCTAATGATGAGTTAAGAGCTTCTAAAACTCCAAGTGGAAGGTAGAAACTCCGAGTGGACTCGAGGACTGAAGAACAACTGGAGTTGAAGAGGACAACAAGTCACACATCAAGCTGACTTATCTTCACTCTAAAACTCTATATAAGGATCTCATCCCATGGGATCTGGAGGCCGGAATTGAGTGCAAAGAATTGCTGTTGGTTTACAGTTGTGAGTATTGGGTGATTGCTTGAGGGAGGTGAAGAGGAGATTTCTTTCCGTCGGGAAGGTGATGCTAGATTGGACCTCTCACGGTTGTATCACCGCCTGAACCTTACTTCCTTATATTAATAAAGCATTTGAGGTTCTTCTATTCGCATGTGTTTCAATGGTGTATTGTCTTACTTGCGTATTTGATTTATGCTAATCCTTGAATCAATTATGAATGCATGCTTCTTGTAGTTTCCTTTTCTTGTCTTGTTCGCAGGATCTCGTGTAGCTGGGCCCGTGAGAAGACTTGGAGCTGGGAGCAAGCGGCAAATAGAGGAGATTGGATCGACCATTTGCGCAAGACATCGGTAAGTGGATCTCTTCCTTTCGTCTCTTGCATGTCATAAAGAAGTAACTTTAGATAGCTTTGCTTCAGCTGTTGCTAAGGAACTATCACCCTTAGAGTGGGATAGGGTCATTCCGTGTTGGATACTTTTCCCCACAACAGACTGGCAACTCCACTGGGGATCGTGTCTTGTTGGTAGCTTGTGTTTCTTGCTATTCATTTCTTAAACAAAGGGAGTACCGAATCGAACTGCATCCGAATCCTTCGAATGCAAAGTAGAGGGCAGCTACTCTAGCCCAGTGCTGGGCATGTTTATGATTTGAAGAGCTGATCCACAAGGACTCTTTTTAGCTCTTTGTGATAGTGTTCATCTTCCTTAATCATCCTCTAGTGTATACTTGGCTGATAGCCTCTGATTTGGCCAAAAACCATTGATTTTTGAGCAAACTGTGACCCGGAATCTGAGAGAGACGAGAGTTGTCTCTTCAGTGCAGCTGCAACAAAGGCTACCTGCGCTGCAACGCAGGTCCCGAAGGGGCTACCTGCGCTGCATGTCAGATTGACAGTGCAACACCTGCGCTGATCCAGTTTTGCCTTGTGCAACTGGGGTTCCCTCCTGTCTGTTGCCCAGTTTTCAATATTGTTTTTGCAGCCTGTTGTCAACCTGTATACCCAGCTGAAACTACCTTTCTTTGCCTTCATTCCGCCTCAGTTGTATGAAGAAACCGTGATTGTTCTTATTGTATTTCTTGCTTTCATTCACAGTTTCCCATAGCGAAAGTGAACTAGTCTTGCTGTGACCTCTTGGATCTAGACCTGTGAGAAAGTGTCGTTGTGATTCTAAGAGCTAGTTTATTGCTGTTCATAGCTGCTTGAGCATTTGCTTTCGTTATATGGTTTGGATTTCAGTATTTCTCGTGTTTGAAACGAGTGAATCTTAAGGTGTTCTTTTGATTATTGGACAAAAACTTGTTTGCTTTCGCTTGAAATTGAATTCGAAATTATACAACAACTTTCTTTTTGTAATACATCAACATTAAGGAAGAAAAAAAAGAAATACTTGCATTGTGCATGTGCATTTTGACAGTTTGCATGTCGATTTAGGAAAGTGCATCAGTGTGTGCTCTATGATCCATTTGAAAAGATGATGTCTTTCTTTTCCTTCAGTAGTTAAGATTTTCATAAGTTGAAAGAATTGAAAAAGCTTGCTTATCATTCTTAGACTGCATTTAGGAGTTGTATCATACATCACGTGGTGATCCATAAAGGCAAACTGCTAAGCAAGATCAACCTAAAAAGAACTGAATTTATCTAACAACGCTTTGAAACATAACGAAACACAGTAGAGGTCTAGGTAGAGACGTGAACCGGCGTCGTTAAACATAGTGACTGTCGATCTCTACGAAGGTGGGTGATTCCTCCTGAGGGACGATAGCACTAATACGGACTTGTGCCCCCGCGTACCGTCGCGTATATTGGGGGACCCCTATAGGAACAAAGCTTTTATCCATAGGAAGCCGTGTCGGCCGCCCTACTGATCGCGATGCAGTGAACACAGCATTCACGAAGATCGACCACTCGTACCGTAAAACGTATTCTGTGGTTTCGCGAAAGGTTTGGCACACCCTCTACCTAGAACTCCAGAGTAGTTTCTTTTGGCCTTTTTCAAACTCTATAACTGAAAAAGTCCATCCGAGCATTTGTCACTTCGGGCTCGTTAATACATCGAAGGAGACTAGAGTCATCTTTAGCTTTTTCTCGACTCTTAAAAATTGAAAAAGCAAGTTGTGTCTAAAGCGTCGTCATATAAAATTCATTCTAAACGGAACATAATCACCCCTTATTCCTACGTTGATCTTTAGGTTGAGAACATGGAACACACCAACCAAGGGATTCCACATGATGGAAACCCTAGCCCTTTCTCCTCTTGGGGAGAAGTTGGTGCACCCCACATGGCCACGTTGTCGCTTCCAGGATTGACAATTGGCCTGCCAGTTTGGCTATTCTCAACCACTGTAGTTCAGACCACCACGGTTCCTGAACAGTCGAGTCAACAGTTAGACCAGTCTAGAGCTACCCTCCAGCCTTCCACTTCTTATAAGCCTTCCTCCGATCCTTCTTCTTTGAAAGGTCAAGCCGCCGAAAGCGGAGCTCCCATAGAAAAGAAGAAGGAAAAGAAGAAAAAAGAAAAGAAGCAGAAGGAGCCAAAGGCGCCTGGGGGCAAGCAAAAGGCATCTAACAAAAATCCACACACAGCACGGACCGGGCCCAAATCGCCATGTGTCATATGTAGAGGGGACCACCTCCACCGTGATTGTCCCAGTATTCCCCGGATACTAAGGGACTGGTCCCCTCGTTTGCACAGTTCGGAAGCGTCAACCTCTGACAACCAGGTTGAATGCTTACCGTCGACCAACGAAAGTGAAGGTTCTAGACGATGAAGGGGAATGAGATTCCCCTGCGAACTGTGTGAAGGCAATCACACCCTCCGCCGTTGTCCCTTTTTAGACGAAGCAAAGAGAGTTTTGGAAGATCAACCGGTTGCACCGTTGCTACTTCCTCCTGGATATCAAAAACTCGCGCCAAGTCCTTCGTTGGTTGAAAATACAGCTGCCCCGCTCATAGGGCCAGCTGAAGTGTCAGTCACTGAAAGTGAACCTACTGAATCCGGACCGGACGAAAGTCCAAAGGTCGAAATGGCAGTTGACCCGGTTCTCCCTTCAGAAGTTTCATCTTCAAATACCACAGTCACTGAGGATTCATCTTCAGCTGACACCCCTACCGAAGAGAGTAAGGATGACACCGTCCAGATTCTTTTCATCAACACCGATTCTGATGAACATCAGGGCAATGTGCCCACTCCTTTATCGCAGGAAGGAGCATCGTCAGGATCATACCCGGCTGTATATTCGGTCCCACCACCAAGCAACCTGGTTGTGTCCTTTGATTGGAACCAACTAGGCAGACCCCGGTTGCCAGCCAGTATACCATTTAGAATTATAGTCCAAATATACAAAATGGTGATGGCTGGAACTATCATTGATGAAGGGGCATCTGTGAGTATCATGTCCTCTATTGCTTGGAAAGCACTGGGTTGCCCAGCGCTTTTGCCTGAGATAAGGAATCTCTCGGGTTTTGACAAAGGAACCAGTCGACCATTAGGAATTCTACCTAATGTGCCTATTACATTGAAAGGGAAGGCTGTCAAGATGAATTTGATGGTCGTCCAAGGACCCTTGGATTATAACCTACTCCTTGGACGAGACTACATATATTGCATGGAAGCAATAGTCTCCTCACTCTTTCGAATAATGTGTTTTCCATACGAAGGAAGAATGGTCAAGCTCATAGACCAACTTTCATTTCCGGGATCACGCATCGCAAATAGTCACATACCTATCCTGAATGGTCTATTTGATCAAGAAAGGTCTCTACCTCCGGTTCTTCTTCCTGATGAGTGCGAGTGATTCGGGAAAGTAGGGCCGGAACCCAGGGGGCATGCATCCTGGTCTGCTGGGGTCAGAGAAAACCTTGGGTGTAAAGTAGAATTTCCGCGGGAGAATATGACTAGTCCGTACCCCGTCCCCTCCTTCATCTTCGTAAAACAGAAGAGCCGGCAAGAGCTCTCATGCAGAAGAAGGGGCAGTTAGGAATGGGGTTGTTCTGGAAAAGGATTCTTTTGTCAAGGTTACTTGTTTGACAAAGGTCATTCACCTTTGTCTAAATAAGTAGGCTCTGCCAAAGAAGGGGATCCGTTTGCGGCAGCAAGTAGTAACCATCTTTGGGTAAAAGGCAAGCCTCACCCATTAAAACAAATGTTTTAAAGGATAAGTAGGGGCAGCCTCCAAAGAAAGAGATTCTATTGCTGCAACAAATTGTAACCATCTTTGAGTAACCTAATGATAGACATCGCCGAAGAAAGTTTCTGTTTGAAAGGATTAGCAGAACGATCTTTGGGTAACCAGAAAGAGGCAAGCCTCACCCGTTGAAAACAAAAGTTTTTAAACAGAAAAGTAGGGGCAACCTTGAAATTAGACTTTACACCTGGGGGCATGCAAACCTCTTGGAATGCAAGCACGGGTGGCTATTTTGTTTTTTAGTTTTTTAGGTCCTCCCTTTAAACCTGTAGGTCTAACCCGTTAAACTCGTAGGATTAGCCGATACCCAGCTTGCATAAAGAGAGGATATGGAGCAAAGCGTAGGGAGATGAAGCTCCTTAAAAAATAGCAATCTTCCAGGAGACCTTCCTACTTTATGACTGGTAAAAACGAGCAGTTTTGGCAGAGTTCATGCTCGTTAAAAAATAAACGCAAAACCGAGCAGTTTTAACGCGGACTTCATGCTCGTTAAAAAATAAACATAAGCATGTGAGCAAGCTTTCCCCCAGAGTTCAAGCTCATCCAGAAAAAAATGAACTGGTAAATAACCATTTGAGACCGTAAATTCATCAGCCATAAAAGCCTTGGTCGTGTTTAAGCACCGTCACCTCCACTTTTCATTTGGCCGATCATTCACATCCACTTGATTGTTTACCTATTTTGAGGAACAGCTGCGAAGAGTGATTTCACTTAGCCATCCTTGTAATACTGCCGTGATTGGAAAATTCCAACCTGTACCTGGAATCTGCTGCTATCCCTGTTTATCACTCGTTCCTCAAAAGACGAGTCTTCTTTGAGCTCTTTTCACTGACTCGTAAAATATGAAAAGTTTGCCGAGTTTTGGCCTTCCAGCTCGTTAAAAGGACCGGAAGAGCTATCCCTCCTCTAGATTTTAATCTTTTTGGACTTGAGGGATTATTGCACAAAAAGATCGAGCGCTTGTCCAGTTCGGCTCGATAAAGATATCGAACATTCATCCCTTCTGTATTGTTTTATACTTTTTCGGACTTAAGGGATTAGATGACGAAAAAGGACCCCTGGAGTCCACTTTATGTACGCTTTTCAGACTCTCTAAAAATGAAAAGGACCGAGTTGTCTTTGTCGCTAGGCTCGTTAAAAATATTGAATAGCGACAAACTTGTCTTTAGACGAGAACGAGTTTCCCTATCGCTAGGCTCGTTAAAACATAGCGATGGGCTTGCCCGAAGGGCAGGTTATAGAACAAGCATATGTTATCCTCCTCAAGCTTGACAAAAATAAAGAGGTACTGGTCAGAAATGACTGGGGAAAAATTGGGAGAACCTCAAAGCTTAATGGTAGCAAGTCGCTCTTGAACATGACACTTTTGCCTCCGTAAATATCGGGTTGGGTTATTATCATTCACCGGTCCCTTCACCATGGTCTCGCCATACCATCCATACATGGGGTAATGCTACCGATCCATCACATCAGTGTCGTTATATGTTCAAGAGATGTCATTCAGAAAGTGTCAACCGGGTCCCATCCACTACCATACATCATCTTTCATCCTTCCATGACCGCCACCCTGAATCATATTTCACAGATTGTTTTCACCATCATCACTAGCTCCGTTCCGTGTCACTGATGTGGGATTCATTAAGGCCCTCCTTTGACGGATCACTTCTTGTCGACATCAGCTCATTATCCAAGAAGTTGATCTAGGAACACCCCCTCAGTACTTTGAAGCTTGCATGCCTCAATGGCAAGTTTCTCACTTCCGGCGATAGGTATACATTAATGACCTTCGACCAGGAGACTTTGTGTGGTGTTCGACGTCAGATCCTATATTCACGCCACGTGAATTGTGCTGCAGTACCTTGAGGGTCATCATCATTATCGGTGATTCCTCTCGCGCTTGTTAACAGTTTACATTATTGACTGGTAATCAAGCGATGTCTTTCCATGTTCGACTTCAAGAAATTCTCACATGGATCGACTTGTACTAGAGTGAAGATCGGACAAGTTTGAAGACCCCGGATCTAGTTTCATCCATCCGGGCTGCGATATATATTCAGGAGATAAAAAACATAGACATGTGCAGCAGATGATCATCCTACTAAAAGGATGATAATTAAAAGCAGAGAATTATCAGTCTATTATCAGACGATCGTCTGTCTATGTACAGCAAATGTATTTATAAAGCTGAGCATGGGAAATGCCCGCATCAGCTAGATCATGAAAAGAAAGTATGAAAAGATAATGTATTGTATTGTATTTTGTTACAGGTCACCTCCCGACGATTGAATGAACTTCGGATCCTCCTAATAAAGCATTTCACCCGATAAACGACCTCATACTTTAGGGGGAAACTGTTATAGACATTTTTGTGCCTTACAGCATAGAGCATGAAATGTCAATAATCTAAGGGATCCAAAGTCCCTAAACATGTTGTTCCTACCCCTAGAGGAACAAGGTCAGCAAACCACAGCACTTCAGATCAGTTCTCCACTGAAAAACACTCAAAAACAGGTCAATTTTGGATCAAAGCAGCTGCTCCACTAAGCATCTGCGCTGAATGTCAAAAGCTCTATGGTGTACCTGCGCTGCATAGCAAGTGCAACAAAGGCTACCTGCGCTGGGCGTACTTTGACATGTGGAGGAATCTTTTCTCAATGTGCCAGTGCCCAGGAAGCTTCCAAAATGACACTTGGATCAGAAGATTCGCCTAATGATGAGTTAAGAGCTTCTAAAACTCCAAGTGGAAGGTAGAAACTCCGAGTGGACTCAAGGACTGAAGAACAACTGGAGTTGAAGAGGACAACAAGTCACACATCAAGCTGACTTATCTTCACTCCAAAACTCTATATAAGGATCTCATCCCATGGGATCTGGAGGCCGGAATTGAGTGCAAAGAATTGCTATTGGTTTACAGTTGTGAGTATTGGGTGATTGCTTGAGGGAGGTGAAGAGGAGATTTCTTTCCGTCGGGAAGGTGATGCTGGATTGGACCTCTCACGGTTGTATCACCGCCTGAACCTTACTTCCTTATATTAATAAAGCATTTGAGGTTCTTCTATTCGCATGTGTTTCAATGGTGTATTGTCTTACTTGCGTATTTGATTTATGCTAATCCTTGAATCAATTATGAATGCATGCTTCTTGTAGTTTCCTTTTCTTGTCTTGTTCGCAGGATCTCGTGTAGCTGGGCCCGTGAGAAGACTTGGAGCTGGGAGCAAGCGGCAAATAGAGGAGATTGGATCGACCATTTGCGCAAGACATCGGTAAGTGGATCTCTTCCTTTCGTCTCTTGCATGTCATAAAGAAGTAACTTTAGATAGCTTTGCTTCAGCTGTTGCTAAGGAACTATCACCCTTGGAGTGGGATAGGGTCATTCCGTGTTGGATACTTTTCCCCACAACAATGTCTAACCTCAACAAAACAGCAGTAACATAGCATAAAGAACATAAAAATAAGAAAAAGCATGACCACGTGAAAATGTATCATGCACAAGTAACCAACCTCCACATATATGATCAAGACAAATACAGAAATCAATAAGTAAAGAGAGATGTATATGGACAGAAATAACTATTATTACTTTGATTTTATTATCTCCTTTCTGCTAAAGAGTATATCCTATGCATGCTATCTATTTCCTTAAGACTTTTGTCCTATGCATTACTGTCTATCTCCTTAAGAGGCTTAACTCCTTCGAGAGACTACTTGATATCTCCTTATAAGTTGTCTACTAAAGATACTTTCGATCTATGCTACTTCATATTTCCTATCTTAGTAGCTTATCACTTATATAATATGTTTAAACCACCCATAAGATGAGATTATATAGCTCAAAGTACCCTTCATATACTTTAATTACTAACAACTCCCATCGTCACCTCACTAGAGAACTCACTCTAGAGGAACAAGATCTCACTCTATAGTCACTTTGTCTAGAAAGAGAAATACATAGAGTAAACACAAGATAACTAAAAGAAATACAATGATACTTCTCAAGCTCCCATCATTTTGACTCTTTCCTCAAGAAATGGGAAACAAAACACATCACTACCAAGAGAAAGACACCACTATTACAATACATTCATCAATTCACTGAGAAGAGAGAAAATCAAGTCAATGAAATCAATCGCCTAACCATCGATCAATCAATCTGCTAAGGGGCTAACTGACCAGATATTATTTTTCTTTTACTAGACATAAATAATGAAACAACTAGAATCAATCATGCAAGGGAAATTCGGACAAACACCAACCTGAGACATGGAGAAAAACACATCGAATTCTAATATAGTTTGATAAATAGTTTAACTAGGAAAATACAAGGGACAAACAACTGCAACAAACAAGTTGCTCATACATACACAGTTTTTAGCCACTAACCATAATGAAGAAAGCAATTTACTTAGTGAAGGGAAGAAAACCAACTAAATACACAGCCCATATATCACCTCAATTTGCATCATCATTTCATTTCTACAAATACAGGGTCAGAACTAGACCAAGGAGAAATAAAACAATCAATTGAAAGAAAAATGCACCACTTCACTCTTCACTAACCAGATTCTCTTTGAACGGAGAACACATCAAGACATCAACAACTATCAAGAGATGGTTTTCCTAAAACCATCTATGTTCTTGGAATGATGCAATTGGCAGGTTTTGGCCTCCTCAAAGATGATATCTAGGAGATTGCTTGGAAGGAACCACAGGTACTGGCAATTCCCAAGGAAAAGACACAGAAGAACATAGACTTTTGGATATACATTGCTAAGCTTCCAACAAATATTACTCTAAAGTATCATAAACTCCTCCGTTAGATGCAAAGTATGGGCTCAAGCCTCCAAGTGCTCAAACCCATAAGTGTAGTGCAATCCTCCAAGCGTCTCTTTAGTCTAGATCAAGCCTTTCAGCTAACTAATGTTAAGTTCATCGACAAGTATGTGAAATGCAGTGTTGATGCAACAAAATTAATTGAAAATTTTAGCAACAAGTTTGTCCATTTTGACATGACATTATAATCATGTTTAGAGTGTGTGGTTCGTATTCATATAGTTTCCACCATGTCACTTAAGGTTTGGAACCAAGTCTATATTGCGTGGCTCCTAATAATATAGTTTCCTAGAGAGCCTAGGAAGCTTCAGCAGCTCTCAAAACTGGAGGTGGGCATGAATAAATTAAGCATTGTGACTTATTTGGAGGGTGGAGGGGGTTGGCCCTCTCGAGGCCCGGTTCCAGCCAGCAATACTAGCCCAATCCCATAAGCAGAACTTCACTCACGCTTTGGAATCTGGTACGGGAATAATTGGGCTACAAGAAAGGCTACAGTGCGGCCCGATCTATGGTTGGGAAGAAAGTGGCATCCCTAACTCGGGGTCCCAGTGTTACTTCGAGGTAAGTACATATCCTAATTCTGTAAGCAATGGATCTCATGGTTGTAGCCCTGGAATTGTTTAAGTGTCAGCATAGATGAATGCAAATCAATATAGAGTGTGATTATGATGGTCGCCTCATATCATTGCTCACGGTTTGTAAACTTACTACCTATATATATAAACACACACCAACATGAAAGTTTGCGCGATGATCAGAGTCAACGGTAAACTAGCCAAATGCATTACAAGATGCATCCCAACTTCATGCACACCCTAGGCAGCAAAGGCATAGGAAATTATAAAAGGTTGCTCCTCACGGGCATCCTCCTTTGTTAATTTTAGGTATGTTCTATGCTAGAGCAATTTATTTCAATTTTCACAGTTAGCTCAATATCTTTTCCAGATTAGCAATCACATCAGCATTAAAGTAAACTGCAGATAGAACATAAATATAAATCACAGAAGACAAGCCAAGACAAGAGAACACAAGATGTGGCGCTAGCCAGGGACAAACCCCAATGTGGGGAAACCCTTCGTCAATTCTTCTTATATGTTCTTCAATAGTTCAACAGAGAGAGAGAGAGAGATAGTACATTTATAACAGAAGTCAACACTTTGACTTATCTAGATAAGAGCATAGATCATCTCCTAGGATGATGATACATGAGATCAGTTGAAGACATGTTGCTTCAACTGATTCTCCAAGGTGACTCCTTCGCCTATCATAGTGTTGCATCTTGTCATCATGCTGCACCATGCTGCACCCATCATCACAATGCTAGACATCATGCTGTTGTTGTCCCAGTGTTTAGCATTGATGTACATAGTGCCACTGCTGCACCATGCTTACTGCTGTCCCAATGTACTTGCAACACTGTACTTGTTGTTGTTCATGATTCTTCATGCTTGCAGCTGTCCCATGTTGCATCATGCTTTACCATCACTATTATTATGTGCACTATGTTCCACTGTACATTGTGTTATGTATTGCTACTCCTATGTGCCATTGCTGCACTAATGTACAATTGCTACACCAATTATCATTGTTGTTATGATTATGTTCAGGTTATGGCATGACTTGTAGTCTACCACATAGTTAGGAGATAAGTCCTTTTAGGACAGCGGTTTACCTTGGAGACCCTTCTCTCATGCCAAGATGCCTTCCAAAGGTCTTGTCCACCCTAGACTGCTTTTATCACAACCTCTAGTTGTGTGCTATGGCCTGCGGCCTAGCACAACAGCTAGCTGTAGATTTTGGTCTACCCAAATGACACTCAAACAGCAGAGTTTCCTCCCTGAAGATCTCAGCTTAGATGACTGCTCTTGGAAGCACCCAAACGCATACACAATTCAGCCCTACGTTGACTGTTCTTAGACTTGAGTGCAAACTTCTTTAACGCGCAGCCTCACCCTATGACTATGGCTCCCTGTCTTGCAAACAATCCTCAAAACATGCCTAGAACAGCTTCTATTACTGCGTTGCCACCTAAAGCAACCTGAATTCTTTCACGCTGTCAACATGCTTCTACTTGCTGCGTTAGGGCTCCTTTGATGTGCGGCTAGGTCTTCTTTTGGTGCGGTTTAGGGTCTCTTCTTAACTGCGTATAGGGCTCCCTCTTTGCTGCGGATTAGGGTCTTTTCTTACTGCGCATTAGAACTCCTGTTAACTGCGGCTAGGGCTTCTTAGATCTGCGGCCAGATCTCCTTCAAGACTGCAGCTAGGGCTCTTTTGATCAGTGTATAGGTCCCTCTCCTTAGGGCTGCGTATAGGTGCCTTTTAGGACAGCAGATAGGGTCTCTTCTAGACTAGCAGTTAGATCTTTCCTTGCTGCATTATGTAGGCTTCCTTCACCATTCTAGATCTCCCTTCCTTTCTGCGTCTAGGGCTTCTTCATTAGGGCAGCGTAGATCTCCATTAGGGCAGCGTAGATCTCTATTAGGGCAGCGTAGATCCTTTCTCCATCAGGGCAGCATTATCCCTTAGGATCTCTCCTCCTACTAAAACCCAAAGACAAGTAGAGAGGAAGAGATCCCAAGTGAGTGTGTAGAAATGACTTGAAGGCCACCTCTATTTATACAAAAACATTGAGCACAAGTGGGGTTTGTTTGGTTGCTGGCCGACCTTGACGAATTGTCCCATAACACAAATAAATTCATATCTCCATGAATACTTATCGGAATTGGATGATCTTTAGATCAATCCTACATCTCTCGATGAGAGGGATCCAAGAAAAATATCAGCTGCCATTAATAAGATGACCCACATGGAGTTTGGCCCTAGTTGCCAATTTTAACATCCTTACGTTCACAGATTGAATCCTGATCAAGTCCAGTTCAGGTTTTCCCTTTTACTTTCACTGCCATCTCCTAGGAAACAAAAACCTGCAGGAGGTTAGATTTTCATAGGTGTTTGTGATGCCACTACACTCCATTGATAAGATGCTTCTGGTTATAGAGTTTCTAGAAGTCTTATGTAGAGGATCCTAACTTATAGTCATGTGTTTATCAAGATAGAACTATTGTGACGAATGTTACAGGTAAGTGCAGAAAGCAAAGCAATACCCAACTAGTTATATCTGTAAGGTCATCTCTGCCTCAAAATAAACTTGAGCCCACTTATGGGTTTGTCCATTATATATCTTTGTACTTCGATTCAATAAGTTTTCTTTGACACGAGAGTTTGCATGCTCTGTTCTCGAAGTGAACTTGCTGCTTTTCCTAACAAATCTGCGTTTTTACTTTTGGATTCTCTTTCGAACCATCATGCATGCTGTACTGTATGGTGCACCTTACAATATAGATGTGGATACGATAGGGTAAATGATATGTTGCCCGAATCATATCCATTGAGTAGACGACCGAATACGCACCTTTAACAAATTGACCTACTGAAAGAGCTGATTCATTATGATTAGAGCAGAGCAATGCGATCAATTCGTAAATGTTAAATAAGGAACCTTGAACTATTAGTTTTTGGGGTTGATGTCTGCCATATGTGTGCTACTAATATCACATATTCAAAGCGAATTATTGCCTTTGTAATTTAGAAAATGGTAATCTCCTTGGTCAGTCAGTGTTGGTTGCAACAAGGAATATGTTGGTTATGATGTCTGTGAAACAGATGCTAATTGAAGACAAATAGTGATATGTTGTTTATTGCAGCGAATAATTCACAGATGGTGATTTCACTTTTTGTGTGAAAGGCATTTTGATTGGTAGTCTTGACTTTGTGCTCACTTAGCTAGGAGATTACTTAACTTGTGGCTCTGTTACAAGTATTAAAGAACTATATTAAATTTTAATTATTAGTCAAAATCAATAGATACAATTTGACATAGCGGCTACTTGGTCAGCAAACTGTACACTATGTTGTATATCGACTATGATGGATTGGTACGTCCACATCCACCACTTAAATGTAATTCTATAGTTACTCACAATGGTGTTGTAAGGTACAGTTCAACTGCTTAAATTTAACTCTACAGTCCATACTTATTAGGTACTCGTTTTCACCATGGCTTGGGTTGACCTTAGTGCCCATTTGTGAATTTTCAGCAGTCATGGTCTAGTTATTTACAAATTTAGCAGGACTCTAAACATGTACGTGCAATTCCAGTGCCATTTTATCCAAAATTATTTCTGTGTCATTTATGTGCACTGCAACGTTCACTTATTATGCATGAAGACCAGCCAAGTATAATATTTCCTTGGCAGATGTTTTGGCAGAATTGTCCGTGCAGTAAAGTCCTACAGAAGAGAAAGATCAATGTTTCTTGTACTTTCCTCCACTGCAAGTAGCAATATGCCCAATCAATAAAATAGGAATCCCAGTAAGGCAGGGGAGATGTAGCTGAAGGGCCCATAACTGAAACCATCCCTTATGTGTAAAGTCTTCATTAAGAGAAATCCAAGTGGAACATGGAAGAGTCATCACTATTACGTGAGCAACATCTTCCCTCACTTGAGGATGGTGTAGTGCGAACACAAGGGTGACCACCCTAACTCTGCTAAGTCCTGAAATATATAATGAATATTGAAGGTTTTAAGGACTTATTATGAATCTGACTTAAGGGTTATTAGATTGTTAAGGATTGAAGATTTACGAGACAGAATCACTGGTCAGATGTTACAGGTATTATCAATGAATTTTACAGTCTTAGGAGTAGATTTAAGTGTAGAATAAAAGCTGTAATTTCTAAGATCCCTTGTGCTGAAATAAAGAGAATTTCTGGGCATATATAAATCTCAGTTGTGAAAGTTTTCTTATGACTGAAAAATGAAGATTTTGTTCTCAGAAATTTCAGTTTAGATTAAGATGCAACAAATGTAGTTTTTCTAGACTGTTTTGGATAGAGCTGGAGTGTGATGGATAACAGCGTCAGCATTATCATTTAGATGATCCCTATTGTAAACTATAACTCCACAAGCTCTTCATCCTATGGAGATAAGTAAGCAAAACTTAAAGGCACCACTCTCTGTATGGTAATCATTGCATATAGAGTTCTTTTGTATCAAATTTTGCCAAATATAAGTTGCCATGTTGATTAGGGCAGAGTGTCATAATAAGGTCATTAGGGTCAGCAAAGAAGAAGACTTTGTAAAAGCCTTGAAGGAACCCGTTGTGTGGACCAAAAAAGGAAATAATACCATCTCTTCCAAGAAATTTGTAATGTATTGTTTCTTTATTTAGGGCCACACAGAAATACGTATTGAAAAAAAAAACAAGAAAGTGAAAAAAAAACCTAAGGAATGTTGTTCTTGTAAATAGGGTAAAATATTATAAAACCTTAGAGCTGAAGGAACCCTAAAAGGAGAGTGGAAACTTTGTATAAGGGTAAAACCCTAAAAGAATAGTTTAAAACTCAACCTCATCGGTGATGATGAGAAAACTTTGAACCAAATGTTGAAGTAAACTCTTGAAGAAATGATCCAAACAAGTGTTTGGATTAGCTACTACAATGAGCACTTGAAAGCGGTTCAAAGTAAACAGGATAAAACCCTAAACGAGAGGAAATTTTACCCCATTCTCATGACAGCACCCTGAATCTTAGCGTAGTAAAGGGGGTGTGTTACATCAGACATGGAAAAAAACAAATCGAATTCTAATATAGTTTGATAAATAGTTTAACTAGGAAAATACAAGGGGCAAACAACTGCAACAAACAAGCTGCGTATATACACAGTTTTTAGCCGAGGACCATAATGAAGAAAGCAATTTACTCAGTAAAGGGAGAAAACTAACACAGCTCAGAGCTCATACATCACCTCAATAGCTATGAGAATACATTGCTCATACATCACCTCAATCATTTCATTTCTTCAATTACAGGGTCAAAACTAGACAAAAAGAAATAAAACAATCAATTGATAGAATAATACACCACTTCACTCTTCACTAACCAGATTCTCTTTGAACGGAGAACACATCAAGACATCAACAACTATCTCTATTCAATTACAAAAACTAACTCGTATATATAGAAATTTTCTATATCATGGCAAGGTTTTTTGTTTTTCAGTTTATATTATTGCCTGAATATCACTATGCATCTATGACCAATCTACAAAAATATGTATATCCTGGAAATACCATCAGAGATCAATATTTTGTTTTACTTTTCTATCTTCCCGGCAATGCACCTACTGGACCAAAATATAGTCAATCTCTACAGAATGTACAGTTTTATCTTTCTGATATAATAATATATATACAGCTTTTTCTCCGGAAAAATATAAAACAACTCATCCATCAATTACCATCGTTTCATTCATCATCTACTGCAACACATATCAAGACATCAACAACTATCTCTATTCAATTACAGAAACTATGTCGTATATATAGAACAACTCATCCATCCATCACATCGTTTCATTCATCATCTACTACAACGCTCTTAGTATTTACTATCATTTATCATACCTACTTACCACTTCTATACTCAATCATCATGAATCAAAATTTACTATATGCAGAGGAATATAAGAGTTCATGTATCTCTATAGTTACGAAGCCACTTACCTGAACGCAGTGAGATTCATGAGTGGTTTCCCACGGGTGTAATGCCTCCAGAGATAATTTATTCTTAGTTGCCATGGGAACCGAAAAATCCAAAAGTAATTTCCCACCTCCCTTCTCCGCTCTTGCAGAATTTCATCAAGTCGGTTTGATCCTACAATTATAGCAAATTTGTCAAGATTTAAAGTTAGTTATTCACCCAAAATCAAATAAATAAACCCACAATTATAGTAAATTGGACAAGATTTAATGTCAGTTGCAGCTGCATGCACAATTCATAAATTCACCCAATATCAAATATACCTTAGCATTCACCTGTAGCCATTTTATCCTTAAGCTATTTGGGCAGCCTTCGTTAACAACATAGGGAAAACACTCATGAAAAAAAAGTAAAAAAAAGTAATAGGAAAAAAAAACCAAACAAACAAACAAACTGAAAATTAGCAAATTAGCATGGCCATGCTGAAAAAAAACAATCCAGAAACAAAATCACCCATGAATAACCAGAACAAAACAAAATAACCAAAAAAAGATGGCCATCACATCTCATTACTGCCAAAGTCGAACCCTGTTGTGTAGCAGTGATCCCTCTTTCAAACTCACTTCAATGTCTCGTCATATGTTTTCTTCTTTTAAGGCTTTTTTCATTATGGCTTGTATTGCTTTTTCCAATGTGGCTGATAGCTTTTTTTTCCTTTTATGGCTTTATTTTTTTTTCTCGTTTCAGGGCTTTTATGGTTTTTTCTGAATATGGCTGTTAGCATTTTCTAACAAGGAGTTGTCTATAATGCGACTTTTTGGAGATTCTGGTGACGGAATCCGGCGGAAGAAATTGAGGTTAAATCTTGATTTGTTGCAGTTAAAATGGTTTTTTAACTGCATATTTGGATTCAGCACCCTCGAAAACCCCTGGGACGCTTTCATTGTGCAGAAACTAGCTATCAAACTTGCGATTCCAATAAATTCCTGCCGGATTTCGACCGGAAAAACCCGCCAGAAAATCTTTCAAAAAGTCGCGTTATAGACTATTTCGAACTAGAACCACGTGGACTACAAAACTATAAACTATATGACACATATAATCAAATTTTTAAAATGACACGACCCACCATTGAGAGAGATAAATAAAGGGATTAAAAAGTAATTTTAATTATAACCCTTGATATGTGTATAAACTTTATAAAAATTTAAAACTAGAGCTCAATGCCTTTTCCCGTGCCCATTAATCGTCGTTCGTTTGGAGAGTTGGATGGCATGTAATACAAGCACACGCTTTGTTTCAGTATTCGTTAAGGGCATATTATAGGACTTTAAATTTAGTTAGGGGCACCCCATGCATGGTATGAGCAAGGGACTTATGCCATTCGTTCATCTTAAACTATATTAAGTCTGTTAATAAATTGTCGAGTGAATAAGAGGTGAGGGAGTGGGTTTAGAGTTTTATATATTTTTTAATTATTGTTTATTTTATGTGCTTTATTTAATTTTTATGTTGTTTTAATTTATATTTTATTTGATATTGATTTCATTTATTTTTATGATTTAATTGTTATGTTAGGTTTATATTTTAATTATTTTACTTTATTTTTAATTTATTATTATTTTAATAATCAAAATTTTACTTTTAGTTTATTATTATTTAATTGTTAATTACGTTGAAAGGTTTTTTTAATTTAGTATGGTAGAGATGGTGTAATATAATATTTAATATTTTGAGTAAGTCAAAACATATTAAAATTAAAATTAAATTAAATTAAATAAATCATATCAAATAAAAATATCAATGTAATGTAAACATTTTAATTTGGTCAAAATAAAATAGCTTTATAAAAATAAAATAAAAATAGTCTTGGATAGATGGTGATCGAGTGCTCTTTTAATGCATTCTTTGATGTGAAGTCACCGGTTCAATTCCCAACCTCGATCGGGGTGATATATTGGACATGATGAAGATGTAGTCCTGTCAAGCTTACAACAAAAAAAAAATTGTCTTTATCTTGGGTCCACGGAGTTTAGGATAGACGGTGATCGGGTGTTATGTTAAGGCACTCCTTGATGTGAAGTCACTAGTTCAATTCCCCGCCCCAATCAAGGTGATATATTGGACATGATGAACATGTAGCCATGCGAAGCTTACAAAAAAAGGTCCACGGGGTCTTGGATAGACTGTGATTTGGTGCTTGTTAAAGCGCTCCTTGATGAAGATGTAGTCTTGTCAAGCTTAAAAAAAAAAAAAAAACCCATGGTATTGGTGTGGAATATAGCCTATTTAAAGGGGAAACTAAACCAGCCTAGATCCTTCTTAACTTCGGAACTACCAAGCACCAAGAGCAGTCAATTCTCTTTTCACTTTAAAAGATTTTTGCATATCAAGAGATTTGATCCCTCTTGGCGCTTGGTAGATCCGAAGTTAAGATGGATCTATGTTGGTTATTATAAAAATAATTATAACTTATATTTATAAAAAAAAATTGCCATTAATAATTTAGGATTAAAATTTCAAATTTTCACAGTTAACCAGCAGACCTCAAGGTTACCCCCCCTCCCCCACGCAGCACACATGTGATCATTAATGCACAGCTTCAGTCTCTGGTACATCTGTCGAGAGGAGTATTCAGAATCTATGACAAGTATGTTAATAGACGTGATGGAATTCATTCCACTTTGGAATTTTGGGCGATGAATTTTGGGTGGAGAGAGAATAGCAGGGATCACGACGGTGACCATGGTTGCTCACCTCGGTGTTGGCTCTATGGCCGCAACATAGTGGCAGGTCGGCTTATAGGAAAATGGATTAACTGTGATTTTTAAATTAGTATATGGGACCTGGATGCAACCCTGAGTAGCGAATTGGTTCTTGGCTCAACGTCTAGCTAGAAACTTAGGCACCTTCTCCCATTCTAGGTTGTAGTTTCATGGTGATCTACCCTTTACCGAGATGTAACCCTGCTACATTGTTTATATTTGTTTAGTTGGTTTGTCAATAGTTCTATGGGTAACTTAAGGAGAACCTCGAAGGGGATTTTGTCGAGCTTTGGGGTTTGCGTCTTGGGTTGTTAAGTGTTCAAGCTCTATTCATTGCTCTTGATTCTAGTCTCTGTTTGTGCAAGTTTGGCTTTCGTCTTTGCCCTTGTTTTGGCATAGCATTGATGGCCACCCTCGTATGTAGCTTAAACAAGTGGGCATTTAGTTCCCCTTTAAGCCCCTTGTGTTTTCTGGGCTATTGTTGTTTCGAGGTTGGTGCTTTTTGGGTAGGCTATCTTACCAACTGGGTGGAGGAATTTAGCATTTGGGTGACTATGGGCTTTATTGACATGTTTATTCTTGGCAATTGCTTTGTTTCGAGGAAGTTTATCTCCTCCTGTTACAGAACTTCTCCCCGAGTGGTATTTACCATTTTTAGGAAATGCAAGTTTCAGTGTTCCACTGGTCATTGTTCCTACTTCTATCCAGCCAGGAGATTTGGGGATCACTTGATGACCTTGTTTGTCGGTCCTTCAGGTTCTAGGGAAATGTTGCGTCAGAGAGGGAGGGCACGCCATGGGGGTGAACATCAATTCAATGCAGGTCGTCCAACCCACAACCCCAGCTATTCCTCTTGAAATTCTGCAAGTATGGAACATGAAGGTGACGTGGCTCACACTCTGAACTGTTCTCTAGGTCGTATAATTGCTCCAACCTCCTTAGACTCTATCACAGAGCAACTATGAGGCATTCAAGCCAACATGGATATTATTCGTGTTCACAGGTATGAGGACTGCAATGAACTGGTTGCATACATGAACAACATTCAATTTAGCCATAACAAGATCTTGGAACAGTTGGACAACCTCTGACGGAGCCATCACCGAACTAGTGATCATCTCCACGATCTAGAAGCTCGTGTGGAACACATTGACTTCCACATGCATGAACGTGTTGGTTATTACGCTACTCCCCCTGTACTTCCCCCCGATCCTCCTCCTTGATATGCTACTATTAGTATTTTTGTTCTTTTTGTCTTCTCTGTGCACTGTATGGCTACTGAGCCTGGCAGAAATAATGAATGTAAAGGTCTATCTGTGGCATCCTTCGACCCCCAATGCAAACAAGTCTGGTTGGAATGAGGTAATGGGGATTGTAGAGACACCTTTTGTACTCCTTGTTTTTATGGAAACCTAATAGAAGAAATTTGACTGACAACAAAAAAAATAAAAATTTTTCATTTAATTCTATAATGGTTGTCCTTAGTTATAATGATCTCGCAAAGAAATATTGTCATGAAGATTTGAGCAAGCCATAGGAATACAAAAGGAGTCATATGAAGAGGGAGACGTAAGACAAAACACACAGAAAGAGCCTAGGCAATAAGGGGGGAATCTAACGACAACAGTATCCTTAAGAAATGAAGTTGATAAGATATGCAAGAGGTTGAAGTGTTTTCAGTCATTAGATGACATTCCCAGCCATTAAAGATCACCATTTGACAAAACAGGACTTGGTATACAAGAGAATGTCCTTTCCCAAAGCAAAAATTTGAAGAAAAGTCTGAAAACAAAGTCATTATCCTTCAAAGGCCATATCACAATGAAAATCGGGAGAATGTTGCAAATGCTACCTTTCCAAGAAGTTATATTGATGCCCCCAAGGAATTTTCTCTCAATGCAAGTAATAACGAAAATCAATGAAGGATTGAACATTCTCCAAAGCAAAACAATTTCAGAAAATCATCAAGGAAAATCTTCTCATCCATGTATCAGATCATATTCTCTGGTTATTATTATTCATGTACTAATTTTGGTCATAAAGCTAGAGATTGTAGAGCATACTACAAGAATGATTATAAAGGTCATCATCAAAACCCTTGAAGGAAGATTGCAAGTAGACAAGATAGAATCCTCAATTGATATTATAGCTCAACTGCTCCATTTTTGAAGTTCAATATAGAATGTTATCAATGTCACAAATTTGGTCATATAACTTGGGACTACATAAGTGGCATGAAATGGGTTCCTAATCAAATAAAAGAACAAAATTTATTTCAAAATTCTGCGAAATTTTGGAGAAGAAAACAAGTGGAGCCAAAGACAGAAAATCATGAATTAGCTTTATATGTTCAAGACCCAAATCTTAATTAAAGGAGTTCATCACTGCTATGTTTCCTTGCCATGATGAAAAATGTTAGATGGATGGATGGAAAGGAAGTGCTAAGTGATGATCAAGTTACTAAAGGTTAAGTGTTGTGTGGAGCCTAATCTTGCTATAACTGCCTACAACGGATATATGCTTGGAGTTTGTCCTACAAAGTGCAATGCATAACATTGGAGAGATATGGACTCTTTAATTTGTGTACTCTTGTAAACAAGTATTATTATTTCCTAGAAAGTGGAAAGCTGATAAGAAATTCGTGAGAGGCATAAATTGTAGGATATCCATTGAAGGAAACTAGGAAAATGTATGTCAAGCCAAAAATAACACATTCCAAACCTCTTTTAAAACATTAGTGCTCCAATCCATGAAAATGATCCAAAGGATGATGCCGAGGAAAATATCACTAATGGTTCCAGTGAAGGTGAATCTAGTCTTGTTTTAGTGCCAAAGGAAGGAGGTCTTCTTGGTCTTTTGGAAGATAATGGTCTCGTTCAGATAGACTAGAAAGGAAGCTTAGAAAATGGGCTAGTTATAAGTCAAAATCATGCTGAATGCACTGCTCCATAGGCCAACATAAAAGGAAGAAGCCCAGGTTTAGAGAAAGGCCTTGAAGACTAAGTAACTTATGATAATGTTGTTACAGATGGATATTTGTACTCATAACTTGGAGGAGACAGTAATATAAATCACTTTGATAAAGCCACCATGGAAGAGAATTCAAAGTTGGGCATTAGTATCTAGTGTGTTTTAAGGGTAGACTCATCTCTGGCAATAATAATCCAAGGGTTAGCACTCAAACTAGTCTAGACTTTGATGAAATTGACACTGAGAAGCACAAGGATGATGACATAAGAGTCACAAATCTAGAGAACCAATACCAAAATGACGTTGATGATATTTACACAAAATACATGTAGATCATATGTCCTAAGTTTAAATGGATCATTGAATTTTAGTAATGATTGCATTAAGGGGTTAGAACTTGAAGCCAAGTGTCACAAGAGTTCGAATGATCCTTATTAAGAGTATGTGCATGTTTATGTGAAGATAGAAGAGAGTATTCATGTGGAGCAGATGATGTTATAACTTCAGGTTTTGGCTTTACTATGAATACGGAAATTTGTGACAGGTCTAACTCCAATTCTACAAGCCATGTTGTTGATGATATGAAAAAAAAAAACATGCAAAATACAAACATTTATGATTACATGGGATTATATTCTTTTCCATATGTACATGGTTCTTCTATTGATATGTACCAAAGGAATGGAATCATCATTTTTGGGTTGGGCCTTTCCGTACTATCCCATATTCATTTTCATTTTGGGTGCATCTTCTTATAGGGTTCGTTACATTACTTTCAAATCACATGAATGCCATGATGACTTTGTTGCAATATTCAAGACGATAATTGTCACACTCTTTGACCTAAAAAGCTATTTGAAATAACATTGTTGAGATGTATATTTGATTACACTAAATGCACCAGACAACAACAGTGTTTGCAAAAAGAGATAACGCAAACAGGGGGAGTAGTTGGCAGGTCATATGGAGAAAAGGCAGACAAGGGGAGCACCCCATTTTCCATTGATGTCAAAGGGGGAGAGAGAATACCAAAAGGGGGAGAAATGCAAGAGTATTGCCATTAATGACAAAGGGGGAGATTGTTGAGATGTCATTATTGTCATTGATGGCCCAAGAAAAAGGAGCATGCATTGATTAAATCAAATAGGGTTCATTGTCTCTCATGTCTCGTAATTTGCAATTCTCCTCCCTATGGTATCTAGGATCAAAAAAGAACAAATGTTAGATTAGGAAGTGGGAGCTAGTATTTAAGGAAAACCAACACAGACTCTTGGAGATTCCCAAGGCTATTGGGGATCCAGATGAACGTGTTTATTGTGATAACTGTAATACATCCATCATAAGTCTTCATCAAAGTTGTACAGTTTGTGAATATAACCTCTCGCTCACAAGGTAGAGATAGATGCAATCCTAAGATGTTGCATGCCCTCTATCCAAGAGAATACCATGAACCATAATGAACGAACCCTTTGCAATAGAGTATGACATTGAAGGTGAATAATATAATACATGAAATGTCATTAATGTGTTTAAGACTCAAGAGAAGCTTGCTCATAAACTAGCCTCTTGGTTTACTTACCTTTCAATCAGGTTTGTGTAGAAATTAATGTGTAGATTCTAAATTTCTCATGAAATTTACTAAATCATAAGACTAGAAGCTACTCTACTGCTCTGCGGAAGCAGATTCATGATCGAGAACACAAATCATTAACATGCATCAAGATTCAATACACATACACATAGATTTATCTAGGGGAAATCAACTGCTCAAAACCCCTTGCTATTTGTATTGCATTAATAAAATAATTTGGATGAATACAATATGATTGCTCAAGCTTGAGCACAACCTGCACCTGTATCTTCTATCCTTTGCCTGACTGACTGAACCTGACCAATACTTAATCAAAATTTTAAGCCTCCCAACTCTTATTTCCTTGTGTTGTTCATTGAGGAATTAGCCCATATTTTTTAGGTTAATTCCTCAATTGGATTGCGCAATTCCTATAGGCCCATCCTTTGACTGCATGCACCACCTATACAACTTGGATTGGTTTACAAATTATAGTACACTGCCCTTGAACTCCAATCTCAATTGGGTAACTAGAATTATCTGCATGCATCAATTATTTGGGTTGATTTCAGTTAACTAGATGACCATTGAGTGTGACTGAAGTTACACTGCACAACTTGACCTTCCACTAGTTTTTCTAACAGTTGGAACTAGTTCAACTAACAATAATTCAACTTAACTTAAATAGATTGCTAGAAATTAGAAATCAATCATATTGAACTGAACTTAAGTGTCTCCAACTAGAATTAACTGAGTAAGTGACAAAATCCATGTCACCTCAGTTAACTACCTCCAAGTATTCTGCTGAAATTGAAATTCGAATTTTAATCTAGTTTGACCAAGGCAAAGTCAAAACTAGATTTTCTTGTTGCATCTTCAACACTCCCTCTCAATAAGAAAGGGATTCTCTGCCACCCCAATCCTACCTCTATGGAAATTGAATTTACCTCTAGACAAAAGTTTTGTCAGAATGTCTGCACCTTGTTCCTTTGTTGGAATGTACTGCAATAACATGATCTGCATCTGCACACAATCTTGTAGATGGTGATACTGGATATCTATGTGCTTGGATCAATGGTGAAGAATAGGATTTTAAAAGAGCTTGATACAACTCTGATTATCATAGTAAATCACAATAGGATCCCTCATCTGACCAAATAACCCAACAAGAATCTTTCTCATCTAGATCACCTCACATGATGTTTGACTAGTAGCCATGTATTCTTCTTCTGCTGAGGTCAGTGCCATAGATATTTGATTCCTGTTGTACCAAGAAACCACTACGGACCAAAAACTAAAAATTCCTCCTGACATGCTCTTTCGGTTTGATGGAATCCCCGCCCAATCTGCATATGTGAAGCCACATAGCTTCATTCCCTGTATTTGTTTGTACGATAGTCCAAACTGAGTGGTGCCTCTGAGGTACCGTAGAACATGTTTATTAGCTCAACTGGTTGATTGCATAACACATGTTTGGTCATGTGTTCACAAGGTACATGAGTGAATACACCAATTTCTTGTACATAGTAGCATCCACTTCCTCGCCTAAAGTGGAATCCTCTTTCCTGTAGTTGGTCACTAGAGGAGTCTCCATGGGTTTGCATATGTCCATGCAAAACTTATGAAGTATCTCATTGGCATACTTACCTTTAGAGACAAACAATTCCCCTTCTCCTTTCCATACTTCCAAACCGAGAAAATAGTGCACGAGACCCATGTCCTTCTTTTCGAACTCTCTTGCAAGGTCCTCCTTGCAAGATCTGATAATTTGTTCATCACTGGTCAAAATCAAGTCATCAACATATAAGAAAATAATCAACAATTAACCTTCTACAAAGATGTGGTAAAGGTTTGCATCCACTTCAATTTTGGTGAAGCCTAGACTGGTGAGATAGTTATCGATCCTGGTGTACCAATCACAGGGTGCTTGCTTCAACCCATACAACGCTCGCTTGAGTCTAAACACATGTGACTCTCTGTCAAAGGTCTCAAAACCTTTAGTTTATTCGATGTACACCTCCTCCTCAATAACTCCATTGAGGAATGTTGTCTTCACATCCATCTGGTGGATCTTACACCCCATCTATGCTAGCAAGAATTGATCTGATGGAAGAGTACCTTGCTACAGGAGCAAAGGTCTCTTCATAGTTAATCCCTTCAACCTAAGAGTACCCCTTAGCCACAAATCTGGCCTTGTGCTTCTCTATGCTTCTATCTAATGCATGCTTTACCTTGTAAAGTCATCTCGAACCTACCACTGATTTGTCTATTGTTCTTGGGACCACTTCCCAAACACTGTTTCTAACAATGGAATCATATTCCTCTACCATAGCATCAACCCATATAGGATTCTCTATTGCTTCCTCAAATGAGGATGGTTTTGTTTCTACTAGATCAATCATCAGAGCCATGTAGCCAGTGTATTGATCCGGTGACCTCCTCTGCCTGCTTTGTGATGTGGGTGCTCCCACATTCTCTCTAGCATCTTGCAATAATCTATCAACTTCCTTGGTTTGTTTCCTTCCTTCTCTGAATGTCTTTGCTTGAGTAGTTGTCTCCACTCTTTGCTCTTATGCTTGTGGCTACTCCACAACTTCTTAAGGTTTTTCCTTTGGAGTCAAAAGCTCATGATATGCATGCAACTAAATCTCCCTCCAAAGAGAACAGTTCATTGCCTTCTCCTCATCGAAATTCACATCCCTTCGAACGACTATCATTATGAGGGACAGCAGGTATAGACAATAGTTGTGAGGTGTATCACTATACCTTGCAAATATCCCCAACTCTGTTTTCGACTCTAGCTTTTTCCTTACTTCCTTGGAGACATGGAAATATATTGATGCTCCAAAGATCCTGAAGTGTGACACATCTGGTTTCTTCCTTAAAAAGGCTTCTTCTAGTGTACTCATCCCAAGAATATGATGAGGACTCATGTTTTGCAAATAGACCGTTGTGTTTCATGCTTTGGCCCACAAGTGCAGAGGTAAGCCTTCGTCATGCAACATCGCCCATGCTGCTACCACAACACTTTTGTTCTTCCTCTTAGCCACCCCATTCTGTTGTGGGTTGTGGGGTGTTGTCAACTCCCATCAAATGCCTTCATTTGCACAGAAATTTTTAAACTCATTCGACATGTACTCACCTCCATTATGCTCCTGAGAGCCTTCACTTTCTTGCCAATTTCTTTCTCAACAAGTGCTTTAAATTCAACAAACTTGGAGAATGTATGGTCTTTCTTCTACATAAAGAAAATCCAGCACTTTCGTGAGAAATCATCTACAAATATAACATAATACATGTGCTTGGCAGTGGAGGCTCTCGAGAAAGGTCCACAAACATCAGAGTGGATCCTTTTAAGGATTGCATGCACCCTATTGTCCCGATCATTGAAGGTGGATTTTGTGTACTTCCCCAAGGTACACCCTTTGCATGTAGTGTTCCTCTGGGGAGGCTTGTGGTGATCTATTGCATGATCTTCAAAGATCCATTATGCAAATGGCCAAGTCTTCTATGCCATAATTTCCCGACATCTCGGCTCTGCACCTTTTCTGCCTTTGTGCTCAAAGTAACACAATCTTCCACATTCAGCTTGTAGAGGTTCTTCACTCGAACCCCGATCTACTTTGCTTGTGTCGTGGCGATGTGTCTCAGGAATGCCTCTGCTTTGTTAAATATCACATCGTACACACAGTCTTACAACACCGCGAAGGAAATCAAATTCTTCTTTAGACCTAGTACAAACATCACATCCTTTATCCTGAGAGGGGAGCCCGACTCACTTTGAAAGGTGACTGTGTTGATCCTGGTCGTGTTGTACCTTCCATCATCTCCCATTTCGATGTGCATCTGGAGATATTTCTCCTCCAAGTCACTGAAAAAAAATATTTGTTCCCCGTCATTTGGAATGAGGCACCACTATCCAGATACCACATGCTTCCCATCAATGTGATTTCCATGCATGCAATGAGAGTGAAGTCAAGCTCGAATTGTGAAGCCAAAGCTTCACATGTTGCTCCTCCTGAGGTCTTCTTGCTTGTCTTCTTGTGTGGACATTTAATGGAATAGTGCCCAAATTCATGACAGTGAAAGCACTTGATTCTAGACAAGTGTTTCTTCTTGCCCCCTTGACTAGATTCTACTTTAGATTGAGATTTATTCCCTTTCCCTTTCTTTGCCTTTCCAGCCAAGGCACAATTCTCCTCATCCTCGCCCTTGGATGAAGTCTTGTCTTTGGTATTTTGCCTTATTTCTTCCTACAATAGATCAAACTATAATCACTCCCAACTTGGTATTTTTTCTCTACCATTTACCGAATCTTGATAACTATGCCAACTCTTGGGAAGGCCCAAAAGGGCTAGACCTACCAAGTCTTCTTCTTCTCAGGTACTGTGGAATTGTGTAAACCTGCTCGGGCACTATGGAACTGTGTCATTCTTTAGCATCTTGATACTTTGAAGGTTGTCCTTGAGTGTCAGCTTCCTATGGTCACTATCGTTCTCGAACAACTCTGTCATTGTTTTCCACATCGTGAACAGAGTCTCTTTCCCATGGAGATTCGAAACAATATGTTCTCATACACCCTCCAATAAGATTCTCCTCGCTTTGGCCACATCCTTCTTCCACTAAGAAAGATTATGGGCATCAAATGCTTGGGGTTTTGCTACATATGACTTGATGTATTATAGCAGAACATTGCCATCCAATACTACCTCCATGTAGTCCTTCCATGCCATAAAGTGTGTGGTACCTTCCAAGGCATACTCGAGCCTGAGTCCATTGAAAACCATATCCTCAGTCCTGAAGAAAACCTGTAACATTGATCTTCAAATTAAAACCTCCTGCAATGACAACTTCGAATGCTCTTCTCTACTCTGAATCTAGCTCTGATACCATGTACAAATTAATGTGTAGATTCTAAAATGCTCATGAAATTTACTAAATCATAAGACTAGAAGCTACTCTATTGTTTTGTGAAAGAAAATTCATGATCAAGAACACAAATCATTAACATGCATCAAGATTCAACACACATACACAAAGATTTATCTAGGGGAAAGCAATTGCTCAAAACCCCTTACTATTTGTATTGCATTAATCAAAGAATCTGGATGAATACAATATGTTTGCTTAATCTTGAACACAACCTGCACCTGTATCTTATATCCTCTGCCTGACTGAATGAACCTCACCAATTCTTAGCCAAATTTTCAAGCCTCCCAACTCCTATTTCCTTGTGTTGTTCATTGAGTAATTAGCCCCTATTTTTTAGGGAAATTCCTCAATTGGATTGCACAATTCATGTAGGCCCATCCTTTGATTGTATGCACCACCTGTACAACTTGGATTAGTTTACAACAGATAGTACACTACCCTTTAACTCCAATCTTAATTGGGTAACTCGAATTCTCTGCATGCATCAGTTATTTTGGGCAGATTGATCAGTTAATTGGATGACCACTAAGTGTGACTAAATTTACACTGCACAACTTGACCCTCCACTAGTTTTTCTAACAGCTGGAACTAGTTTAACTGACAATAACTCAACTTAACTGAAATAGATTGCTAGAAATTAGAAATTAATCATACTGAACTGAACTCAAGTGTCTCCAACTCGAATTAACTAAGTAACAAAATCCATGTCACCTCAGTTAACTACCTCCAAGTATTTTGCTGAAATTGAAATTTGAATTTTAATCTAGTTTGACCAAGACAAAGTCAAAACTATATTTTCTTGTTGCATTTTCAACAATTCACCCCTATACAGACATACCCTTTCACTAAAACAAATTTAAATAAATATTCAAATTGATGCACAGGTCAGGTTCAAGACAAGTTAGGTCAAATTAAACACAGGTCAACTCTGTTTTGATTAACATGAACAAGTAGAAATACAAGTAAACATCCCTCCTCCATTTTGGTTGGATGGCCTCAGTGAAGGTTTTTGGACTTAACTTTGTGACTTGTTGAAGAAAACTTGAAGGCATATTTGTGTAGTAGACTTTGGAAGAACTTTTTGAAGGATTTGGTTAAGACCTCAAAGCAAACGTTAAGGCATACTTGAGCAATTTTTGAAGCATATTAGAAGTAGATCTTGGAAAGCATTTTGAAGTAGTATTAGAGTAAAATTTTGAAGTAAAGTGAAAGTGTTTGTTTAGGTTGGAGCCTAAGAGGATTGATGTCCTCATTGAGACCAAGTTGGTGCCTGGATTTGTGTTTGAGGATTGGAGTCCTCACTATATTCATTAAAAAAAAATATTATATATATGTGTGTGTGTTCTAGTTAATGTGTTCTCGTTTAACTTGTGATAAAAATCTTAACTAGCATAACATAACAATTGAAAGAAATATTGATTCACACCCCCTCTCAGTATTTCCAACAATTAACCCTAAAAGCCCTTATTAAGCCCTAGATATCGATTGGTTACATTTCTATTGTTATATTGTTATGTAGGCTAAAACCCCTCATGAACATGGTGTTCATTGTAAAAGGATGTTTCCCCCTCGAAGAGGACTATAATTATTGGTTTCTTATCATTTTTAAGGTGCATGGATCATAAAAAATTTCATCATTGTACACATTGGATGCATTTGCCATCATCCAATAATGCTAGAGTGTTAAGATCCTCCCTAGGGGTGTAATGGGGATTGAAGGGCTCTTAGTAGAGTAATAATAGTGGAAACCATTCAATGTAAGATGGAGCCTTCGGTCCGATATATCATTAAATAAGGCTCACTATGGTAGTTAGTATTGAATAAATATAATGGGGCTTCATTACATTTATTAAATACTAACTACCACAATAGGTCTTATTTAATAATATAGTAGACCAAGTTCACCTTACATTTAATGACCTCCACTTTTATTACTCTATTATGGGTCCTTCAGCCCCCATTACACACCTAGGAAGGATCCAACACAAAGGGACCATGGAACTCTATTTTTCGGAGAATAATATTCAACTTGCTTTCCCTTTCAATGTTTCTTTTGTAGTAAACCCTAAACACTCAAGAAAATCTACATTCAATACCACAAGGCACATGATCTTCTGGTTGGGCCTACCCTTCTCACCTTTTCTAGCTTTATTGGTTCACACGGTCATGACAACATTTAGGTTGGGCCCTAGCCGTGTGTAGACTAGGCCTCCTCCTCCCTTGAACCATTGTCTCTTCGTCCTCCATTTTTTTCTCCTCGAGTCTTCATCATCTTTGTAAATAATCAAATACTATTGTTTTCTAGTCATTTTGAACATTACAAAGTGAAAAAGTCAAACTAATGAGTTTAACAAGCATAAATTCTCGAATTTTCCAAGCCTATTGTTTATATGCAAGAACAATAAATGCTCAAAGAAATCACAAATATTTTACCTAAACCTCATTCCACTCAAAAGAAGTTCCTTACTCCAGTAATGCTAAAAAACATCACAAATATTTTACCTAAACCTCATTCCACTCAGAAGAAGTTCCTTATTATATTTGGAGTGAACAAGTTTAGAGGTTAGATTTTATTTATTAAAAAAAAACAAACAAACAAACCTATTTATAAAAATATATTATAAAATCAATTTGTTTCAATAATTTTGATTATGGTAGGAAGAATTATTATATAAAAAAAATATTTATATTGTAAAAATAATCTTAAAATGCATAAAACTAAAAAAAATCCTAATTTGAAAATAATATATTTTTTATGTAAAGTTTTAATTTTCTTTATAGGTAAAAGAAGAAGGAAAAAAAAAACCTATTTATAAAAATATATTATAAAATCAATTCGTTTCAATATTTTGATTATGGTAGGAAGAATTATTATATAAAAAATATTTATATTGTAAAAATAATCTTAAAATGCATAAAACTAAAAAAAATCTTAATTTAAAAATAATATGTTTTTATGTAAAGTTTTAATTTTCTTTATAGGTAAATGAACAATAAAATTTGCATCTTTTTATGAGAATTATCACGAAATTTCTTTCATTCTTCTATAAAGGGAATGGAAAATACAGAAAAACAAACAAAATACCAGAAATGTTTAGTATCACTTCATGATTTTTATTTTATAATAATAAATTTGAGTATTTAAAGAAATTTATCAATAAAATAAAATAATATATACTTCATTATACTTTTAATAAATTTATAATATTGAATAATATAACTTATAAAAACTATAATAAGACATACTTATTTTTTTTAAGCTTGGTAGATCCTCCTTTTTCATTAGTTTATAAAGCAAATTTACACCACATAGATTGGCTAGGTGGCCTCAACTTGCCCAGTGGGAAACCAAGTCTGTTGGCCACCTATCTGCATTGTATGCCATCCAGTAACAAAAGAGTTTCAGTTTTTCTACCCAAGCTATATAAGTCTCAGAATCATGTCCAGACTCTAGATATCTACCTATACATATGCTTGCATAAGGAAATGTAAAAGCTATCCGCATATATAAACAAAACTAACAAGAGAGATTATCTAGTCATTATGTTCAGCCGAAGCCGATTCCACTAGTGTTGGGTCTTTGGCGTTTGATCCTGGCTGCTCGGTCGGTTCCAAGAGACATGGGATGTGCCTCTCAATTCTGCCAAGTCTAACATCCTGCTTGTGCAGTTGAAACTGCACCTTCTGAAATTCCTGTTTATAATTCGACATGCCTTGAACAGTGACAACCATGCCCACCGAGATCTGCTCCATAGCCTTGCCCAATAGGATTTTCATTAGCCAATACAGGTATAAGGTCTGTTTGAATTGAGTGATCCTGCCTCTAGTGTTGTCAGGGTTTGGGACAAGGGTCCTCCAGTCCTCCATTTCTGTGTTCATCTTGCTTTCCTGTTTAACTTCATCTTCCCATTCCTCTAGAATTTTGTGGATACCTTCATTTGTGCCCTCATGGTATGCCTATGCCACTTCATTGATAAGTCTTTCCACTGTTTTCCTACCTTTGCGAGCCTCAGACATGCCCAGGTCCGTGTCCCTTCTAGTCGCTTGGGCCCGTCTTCCACGACCACGGTTTTTCGCAGGATGAGCCATGGTTGCGCTATCCCAGTCTTGTTCATTGCAACAATTCGTTAACCAAAGACAGTTAAACATAATATAACAATAGTCTTGCACCTAGGTGGTAGTGTTACAACTTGCCGCCCTGCCTTGTTCCTCCCCTTCCCCATCAATTGCAGTGTCGAGGCCTTCATGGTCGTAGGTCAATTCCCAGAGGGGGCTGACCCACTACCATCCCTAGTGGTACCCCACTGCCACAACCACCGCCTCTCGGCCTCAAGCAGGTTAGCTTCCACTCCCCAATTATGAGTTGGTGAGCGCTGCCACATGCCCTCATTCAGCCAACCACGGTATGCATACCCTTTGCCTAGGACGCAATCAGATAGCCCAGCCCAGTCATCCCCTCATCCCTGAGCCCCATGACACCGCCATCACCTATCTTCCTGTTATAACCGGCTCTATTTCCTTGCCAGACTTCCCTCCCATAGTTCTCAACCTTTCCCCTTCTGTTGTGGTTCCTACCTATCTCCCAACAACTACACATGCATCTATAGCAGGGGCCTTCTCCCAGACTGCGGGTGGATTGGCAAACTCTACCGTGGGCTTGTCACTCTACCTATACCTGCAGGACCCCTACAAGCTGCCCTACTCGGCCCTCTGCCCAGAATTCCTAGGGTTCCCATGTGGGATAGGAGAATTTCGAAGCAGAGGGAAATGGATGCAATACCAAGCGAATGCAAAAGACAGATGCAAGACCAGGAAAGTGCCACCAACCTCCACCCCCAATTCCTCTAGCGCTACTCAATTTCACAGCTTTCACCCATAAAACTCCCCCTCTCCCTCAAGCGAAAACCAGAACAGGTCAACATTGCAAGGGTTGAGAGATACCGGATTACATACCCGTTAACTCCTGCAAGCAGACGATGTGCTTGGTGCTGTGGATGGCGTCGCAGAGCCTGTCTGGTGCACCAACCTTCCCGTCCACGATCGATCTGAACAACAGCACCCAACTGTCTACCACCAACACAACTCTCGTTGTCACCTTTCCCACCTTCCTTGCATGCCATCATGCAAAAGGCCACCGCACCCATCGCCTCGAGCATTGTGGGGGGTGGTGGTACTGTACTCAGAGGTACCCTCCATTAAACCTCTATTCGATTTCCCAACCACCGGCTTGCATCCTGATTGGGGTCTTGGCCACTTGGGAGGCCATATTGGAAGCTTTGCCTCTAATCTTGTACCAGGATTTCAGCCAGAGTCTGATACCTATCATCCCAGGGCTGGACTAGCCAAAGTTTTTCCACCGGGACATTTTGGTGGTTGCAACCCCAATTGGCTAAGAATTCTGCCCCTTTATTCCATTCTCTCTTGACGTGATTAACCATGATGTAGTCAAACTTGTGGATCAACTCTCCGATTTCTTGGATTAATCTGGTTGTTCTCTTACTGTGGCTGAGATTATCCCATTTGGATCCATGGTTAAGCTTTGTCAGCGTGTTGATGACCAGGCTTGAGTCGCCCTCAACCACTACGTTTCGGTATCCCACGCGGACAACTATTTGCAGGCCTTGCTTGGCCACAGCAAATTCTGCTTCATTATTACTGGCGAACCCACAAGAATCTGCATATATTAACTCAGTGTTGGCCTGGGAATACCGGAAGAGGCCAGCCGGTCCAAGGTTGCCTTTTGAGGCCCCATCAAAACTTAGTTTTATAAATCCTTGCCCTAGGAGAGTGAAATGGTCCAGAGATGTCATTCGTACCCTGCATTTTTCCCACGCAGTGGGCGCTATCATTTCCAGAGATAAGTTAAGCTTTTTCAGAATTTGAGCTTCCTAGGGCGACAGGTACTTGCCAATCCTCTTGGTTCCATTGCTTTGCTAAGATCGTTTCCCTGATGTTATGAATTACTCCTTCCTAGACTTGTTCTTGAGTTGAGGATTGGTTCTTGAAGATTCGACAATTCCATTCCCTCTAGATGGCCAATAGGTTTAGGCCTAGGGCCAGTCCCCAAGCTCTATTTATCACTGGGCTAGAGAAGATGTGGCTTCTCCAAAGGATAATTGTTTCCCTGATACTATGGTGATCTAGATCCATTCTTCCAAAGACTCCTTGCATCTGCCTCCATTTCTGTTCAGCAAACAAACACGTGTTAAGCATATGCTCTAGGTCTTCACTATGTTGTTGGCAAAGCCAGCAAAAGGAAGGTCCATGGAATCCCTTTTCTGGAGTTGGTCCCATGTTAGGATACGTCCTTTACTAACCAGCCATATGAAATGTGTTACCTTTGGCAAACATCCTCCCTTCCATATGTTTTTTCCATATTATATTTTGTCCTTCCTGGGCTTCCCTGTTTGGAGATCATATGCTTCTTTTATGGTAAAGGTCCCTTTTGTGGTATGACCCCATCTCAGAATATCCAGATCATTTAGGACCGTTAGTTTTCTCGATCCCAGTTCTTTATCTAACTCAGTGCACTGCTCAGTCTCTGGAGCCTGATGCCAATTTTCCTTCTTTTTCCATTGTCTCCAACCCCCCACCCCTTGTTCTTCTTTCCAGAATTGCTCTACTTGTTGTATGTTCTTGTCTCTAGTATATATAAATATGTCCCTCAGATCTTGCCTTTCAAACAGTCATTATCTTTGTTGCCAAAATTTGTGCCAAAATCTTATTGTTTTACCATTGTGGATTTCCCAGAAAACATGTTGGTTAATGAGGTTCCTATTTTGGGTTGCCAGGTTCCACACTGTCGATCCTTTAGGAGGGTCCCTATATCAGAGAATATCTTTGGTTCTTTCCGGCATGTTATATTTTCTTGTCCATATTTGTTTCCAGATATCCATCCCTCCGCCTATCCATCTCCACCATAATTTTTCTCCCATAACTTGGTTTAGAGTGTAGGGGTCTCTGAGGCCTAGCCCCCCTTCCATTTTATTTTTCGCCAAGCCCGACCAAGATACCAAGGCCCATTTCCTGACTTTTTTTGCACCACCCCAAAGATTTTTTTTTTAAATGTCAACCATTTTGGAGCAAGCCCCTCTTAGGGCAGCCATGCCAGATAGTTGATAAATGGGGATAGACTGAAGCATGACTTTGAGGAGGATTGTCCTGCCTGCTAAGTTAAGGAATCTAAAAGCCCAACTGTTAAGCTTTCCCTGAAGCTTTTGAAGAATCGATTGCCAGCAAGGGGTCTTCAAAGAGTTTTCAGATAGGGGCATTCCTAAATATTTAGATGGGAGGGTCCCAATGCCAAACCCCAGTATCCTGGCAAGGTAGGTCCGAACATTCCCCTAGGTGTTAAAAAAGAAAATACATGATTTGTCATTATTTATCCTTGTCCCCGAGGCCTCCATGAAGGTGATCAAGACTTATTTTATTCAACGCGTTTCTCGTAGGGATACCTGCCAAAAGAGCATGATGTCATCCACGAATTATTGGTGTGCAATGGCCAGGTCATTGCCCCAAATCCTCAGGCCTTGAATCTTAGATTCCATGACTTCCTTTTTGATAAAGCGACCCGGCCGTTACGCTACAAGAATAAAGAGGAAAGGAGATATAGGGTCTCCCTGTCTTAAGCCACGGGTTGGGTTGAAGGTGGGGGTGGGAGACCCATTCAGCAAGATAGAGATAACAGGGGAGGATATCATGGCATGTATCCAGTTTATCCATCTTTGATCGAAACCAAAGGCTTTGAGGATGTCATTTAGATAGGCCCAACTTAGTCGATCGTGGGCCTTAGAGAGGTCCAACTTAATCATCATCCCTGGAAGCTTTCTCGTCTTTAGTGAATGCGCTATTTCCTGCGAGGCTACAAACCCACCCAAGATTTGTCTTCCTTCTACAAATCCAATTTGCTCTAGGGATATGAGGTTGGGCAGTAAAGGTTTGAGGCGCTTTACAATGAGTGTAGCGAAAATTTTATAAATGCCATTACATAATGCAATGGGACGAAACCCTTGTGGATCTTCAGATTTCGAAGTTTTGGGAATAAGAGTAATGAAAGTAGCATTCAAACTAGGATATGCCTTTTGTTTACGACGATATTTCACCACCACCTCAAGAATGTCTTGTCCCTTGAAACACCAAGTTGCTTGGAAAAATTCTGCTGTGAACCCATCAGGGCCAGGGGCCTTATTTTTTACATTCCTTTGACAACCTCTTCCATCTCTTCCAATGTGGCAGCGCGTATCAAAGCTAAATTCTAGTCTCGTGACACCATATGAGGGATATTGTTCGTAATTCTTTGTATGGATTCTGACCCATTCTCCAGTTGTTCTATGAGGAGGTCTTTGAAGTGGTTCACAAGTAGCTCCTCCATTTCCTCATGTTGAACCCTGCGATTCCCCTCCTCATCTTTCAAAGAGTATATTCTATTGTGTTGCATGTGTTGGACCATGGCTTTATGGAAGAAATGAGTATTTCGTTCTCCTTCCCGCAACCAATTTACCCTTGATTTCTGTTTCCAGAGAATTTCCTCTTGCTTTCTTCTTTCCTCCAGCTGGTTTATTAACAATCCTTCTTCCTTCACAAGATCCTCCGATCTCCCTACTTGAATAATTTGTTGTTGCATCTCCCCCATTCTCTTGTTCATCTGGTGTTGGTCATTCACAATATGTCCAAATTACTCCTTGTTCCATTTCTTAGTTTTTTCTTGAGTTCCTTCAATTTTAGTTGGAAGGTATGCATGCAATTCCACCCTTGCTCTTCACTCCTTCCCCACCATTCCTCAATTTTTTTTAGAATCTCGGGGTCTCTTAACCATAATGCCTCAAATCGGAAAGGGCGGTTCTTAGGTCACACTTTCAAGTCTATCTCGAGTCTTATCGCCCAGTGGTTAGAGCCCATGCATAGGAGGATCGAGGCTTCCACGAATATGTCTTTGCTTATGGCTTGTTCTGAGATCAGGTATCTATCCAGGCGAGAGGCAATTTGATGGCTTCCTCCCCTCCTATTATTCCATGTGTGGATTCCATTAATATTTGGTAGATCCACTAGGTGTAGTTCTCTAATGAGGTATCCAAAGGCTTCCATATCAGCGATCGTTCTTCTCATTCCTCCCTTCTTCTCATCTTGAGAGGTAATCATGTTGAAATCTCCGCCAACAACCCATAGGTCCTCTAGGTATAGGCTCCTCATTTTTTCTAGATTCTGGAGGAATGTTCCTCTTTCCCCTAGGATATGTGGTCCATAGACCCCTGTAAGCATCACCCATTCATTGGATCCGATATGTCGGAACTTTCGTGAGAGTATTCTTGGTAGGCTTATCCATTCATCAAACATTATCTCTTCGAGGTTCCATAGGATTGCTAGCCCTCTCGTGCTTCCATTGGCGTCCTAAGCCATTACTTGGTACCAAGGTTTGAAATTTTCCAGAAGTTCCTTCAACTTTCTTTCACTGATCTTGGTTTCCTGTATTATCATGATGTTTGGATTGCCTTTCTTCAATCTCTCTTTAAGGTACCTTTGTTTGCCTCTGTTTTTGAGGCCTCTTATATTCCATGATGTGATGATCATTTCAACAATTTGAAGGGTTGTTGGAATACCTCTAACAGTGGTACTACCCTTCCAAAATTTACTAGTAGCTCCCCACCATTTGTATGGACTCATTTGAGGTTCTTCTTCCCTGCTTTTTCCCCCCATTTCCTTGGGTTTCAGGTTCTTTCCCTTGGCTAGCTTGGGAGCCTAGGTGTTCTGGTTATACTATGATAGTTGTGCCTTGCTTGGCTTTGTATTGTTGGAAGGTTTTCTTATATAATTGCTTCTGGTCTTCTAGGATGAACCGTTCATCTAAGTGCCTCCATTCTTGCATTAAGTGCTTCATCACTTGTTCCTCGACGCTGAGGTATTCCCTCAGGTTATCAATCTCCATATGATTATGATCTATCATTTTCCTGGGGTTCTCCTTTCCTTGAGTTTCTAATGCCTCTTTTCTCTTGGGCTTGCTTCCTTCTCGGCATTTTTTTTTTTTGCAGATTTTCAGCTTCCATTGTAATGCCAGGGATTGCCTCTCCCGCTTCCTCCTCCTGTAAGACTATGAACCGGTTTTGGTTTCGGTACTCTTTTTCATTTTAGCTCGCTCTCTGATTTCTAGTAGGCCTCTGATTCCTTTTCCGTCTGTGAACCTCCTAGAACCCTTCCCCATCTTCTCTTGTCATCGATTCCCCTTCTTTTTTCTCAGTTGTAGGGTTTTCACTCTGGTTTAGTGAGCAAGATCAATACATATGGCCATATTCATGGTAGCGCTGACATCTGAAGGGGATGTGCTCATAATCTAGGGGTTGTTTCCAGATCTCATCATGGTATTCCAGTTCTATGAAATCTGGTAGTGGTTCAGTGATGTTCATGTAGACGTAGATTCTAGTGTAAGAGGTGTACCTTCCCCATCGTGTGGAGTCTGCAACCTTAACAAAGGTTCTAATAGAGTTGCCAATCCCTTCTAAGATTTTTAGATCCCAGAAATCCATTGGTAAGGCAAAAAGTCGAACCCATACTGGGGCAGCAAGGAGATTTTCCCGATTTGGGTTGTAACATTCCTCCCAATGTCTTATGAAAAGGCATGCATTATTGAAGAAATAGGGCCCATCCTCAAAAACCCTCTCTTTGTCTTCTAGGTTGGAGAATATCACTATGAAGAAGCCTTTTGCCCCTAGTTTGAGATCAATGTGGCCCTTCGGTTGCCATCTTTGTTGAATCCATTTAATCAACTCCTTTTCTATTGGCGAGGCTCCAATAAATTTGCAGATAAGGGCGTGGTCCTTCATGTACTTCATGTATTCCTCCAGCTTGTTGTTGGGTATAACGAATCTTAGTTTCTTGGTGGCTCGTGGCAGACATTGGCCTCCCAGACCCGCTTGCCATTTCGCTCCCAGGACTGGAGGTCCTTTATCGTGGTCGTCGTTGTTGTCTGCAACTGCTCCATGTTGGCTGGATTCCCCTGCCGCTATATTCCAATAGGAGGGGATCTCTCGCCCCCCTTGCCAGTCTGTTCATGAACCCGGCCAATAGGTCTGTCATATGTTGTTGCTGCAGTCCCTTCGCGATCAGGGATTCCTGCAAGTTTGTCAGGATTATTTTGATGAAACCCTAGCCTCTCGCTTCACCATCGCTCTCTCTAATTTTAATAATAAGACATACTTATTATTTATCAAAAAACTAAATCTTTATTTATTTTAAAAATATTAAAAAATAAGATTTCACCATATAAAATTTCATTTAAAAAACAAAAACAAAAACAAAAAACAAAACAAAACTGAAAAACAAACAAACAAACAAACTTGTAAAAATATCTATAAATGGAATCGATAAATATTAATACTTAAATAATCTATATTTTTTAATTTTATTAAGTATAACACTATCTCATTGTAAACATAGTCAGTAAAAAATATTGTAAATAAACTCAATAATCAAACCATTCTCTTCTTCATGGTAGTTGTAAATGGATTCAATAAATATGATTATCAACCCGTAATTTTCCACTAATGACAAAACATATTGTCTATTTCTTGTAATTAGTTCGATAACATTGGGGAGGTAGGAGTGGGAGGGGTTATTTATCACCCCTGACAAATAAATAGAGACCAAATATGCTTGGGGTCTGGGGTGATCTTCTAACAATCAAGCCAAATTCCTAACATTATGGTAGGGGCTCAAATTGGCAATTAAAAAAAAACATCTGGAAACTAATGGTTTTTGGTGACTCTATGAAAGTTATTCAACAGGTGTGCAAAGTCAAAGATACCTAGGTGCAAAATCTCTCTCCTATTTTGAATAGAATAAGGCTGCAAATTCCGAAGTTTGAGGTCATTAACTTCTTCCACATCAAGAGGCACATAAATGCAATGGAAGATTCTCTCGCTAACAAAGGAGTAAGTGTAGATCAAGGATTAATGGCTCAGGATGATAACATCATCATTATTAAACCTATTCCATGAAAATACCATTTATAAATTTGATAATTTGTGTCGAGAGCACACTAAGTAGCATTAAAGGAGAAAAGATCAAGTTGGAACTTTGACTTCATCCTTCCAATACTCAAGAGATCTTTTTGTTCATTCATTCTCTCCCCCTATGGATTTGGTGAATACACTCCATGGCCAAGTGTTGGGTTCGGGCGTAAATGGACAACTCACAAGATATTAGAAGAAACAAAGGAAAAGTGAAAAGTTAATGCTCATGGTATTAATTTTGGATGGAGGCAAGGCTTCAATATTTCCATTTTTGCAGTTCAAATAACACACTTGAGAATCTTCGGTTTAATGAGGTTGGATATCAATTGCAACGGTATTAATTCTCTGATTGTGCTTTGAGGACGAAGAATGTGTAAGCTAGATGAATGTTTCAATTCAATGGAGAGAGGTTTCAGGCTAGTTGATACAAGCCCACAAGTATATACAGATTGGTGGTGCACTATAGCTTTAATATGAGTTTGTTTGCTAAAAATTTGAGCAACGAGGACAAATTTTGGAGTAACAAACATAATGGAGTGCTCAAAAAATGCAAAGAAGGAGGATTTTAATAAACGATTAGGCTATTTGACAACTTTGACAAAGTATACACTGAATTTGTTATCCATGCACGAATAAGATGGGTAACATTGATTCCCAAGCCCAGTCTGTTGCCTCGCATCAAAAAAATGACTTGTTGTAGACTAAGGTTCAGAGGCTTCAAGTGGCTTATGACACCTTGAGTTTGGAAATGGATATAGTGATTTCCCTGCTCGATGGAAGGATTAGAGGGGTGGAAAAGGAATCAAATGTTGAGGTTCGTGAGTTGCAAGGAGAAGTTCATGTTCTTCTGGTGGTGGCAACTTCTGAGGACACTTTGGACTTGGCTTATCTTCCCTCTCAGCCTTAAATTGGTGATTTTGAAGTCGGTATCTCCATGGGGCTGAACACTGAAGGACAACTTTCTTTAGTTTTAAATTATGCTTTGTAAGTTTGTTAATGTATTAGGAGTTTTTTGGAGGCAGTGTAAGCTCTATCAGATTAGAACAATAGTATGTAGACAAAGAGGAATCTAAGGGGACATTTGATCTATCATTACCACATGTTGAGGAAAAGGGATCTAGTAAGTCTTATGGGGAGGCAGGGTGGGGCAGTTGGAACCCTAATTGCCTCAACCTTATTTTCATGCTTCCACTGGTTCATGTTGCAAGTTGTCGTTGTTGTTTTTCATGGGCATCCCTCTACTACGGGTTTGTGTGTGCGTGGATCCACTGGAGTCCCTTCTTGCTTTCGTTGGTGTATTGCTTTGAGGTTGGGCTTTTCTTAGGGTTTTGTCGTCGCCCTATTCGTGCCTCTATCGTTTGAGGCCCTCCATTGACACGAAAAAAGCCATTATGGCCAGGGGTCTTTTTCTTTTGTCTTGGTTGGCATCGTATTTATTCATCTATGCCCTGCTTTTTGCTTCCATTCTTCGATTTTCTGGAGTCATCATCGACTACTTGTTGGGCTTTGTGGCCCACTTTCTTGTCGCTTAGGGTTCCTTCTTGTCATTGCCTTGTTTGTGGGTGTTGGAATGGGGTTTCCACGAGTTTTCTTAGAGCTTTTCGGCTCATTTTCATGATGCCTAATTTTGGGCTTGTTTTACTTGGGGGGTTTCATCCCTTGTGGACTATTTTGCGTGTATGTGTGTGATGAGGCATGTTGGAGCATCTCCAGGCGTGTCCAAGCTAGTCAAAGCAAATTTTGGCTGTTATTTTTTACTATTTTAAGTGTGTACGTATGATAAGGCTTGCTAAAGAATCTCAAAGCGTGTCCAAGTCAATCAGGGCATCTTCCAACGATTTTTTGTATGTAGGCCTTGTGCCCCTTTTCTTTGAAATTTATGTTGGGGTCTATTGACCCGCATTGTAATATTGATTTCTCGTTTTTTGGGCTATATCTAGTGCTCCTTGTAGGGTTCTTTGGCAAGCTTGCATGCTCTACTATCTTGTTTATTTCATAGTTTATGTAAACAATTTTAATTTTAATGAAAGTTGTTGGTTTTTTCGTTCTTTCTTTCTTTCTAAAGAAGAAGAAGGCATACGGCTAAATGTGTCGATCTTTTTTTTTATCATGTATGTGCACAAATGGATGATGCTTCTAAAGCAAATGTAAAATATTATAGCCTTCAAAGCAACTAAATTAATAGAAAAATCTCCCACCTGTTTCATTAAAAAAAATAAAAATAGTCCAGTAATATTCAATTTATAATAGTATTTATAAAAAATGGTTAAAGATGCATGATTTCCTTTTATAATTTTTAGATTAACATATGTTAATCCATAAACAAAGTTAATAAAAATTGTGATTTTATTTATTTATTTATTTTTAATTTTTAATTTTATTTATTTATTTTTAACACAATCGGATATTGGTTATATTGCAAAAAAGAAAAAAGGAGCATACTCCTATTACAATCGATGAGGTTTGGATTCAAGTAGAGAGATGAAAATGGGAGCGCAGTCCCTATTTCTATACTTGGGATCCAAAGTTCTATTCATTCCTTTGTCTATCCTGGCATATTGCCTTACATATTGTCCTAAAAGTAATATAAACTTGCAATACATTAAATTATTATTTGATTTTTTAGTATTGATTGACTTACTGCTCCTGTTGAGAGTGATGCTTCTTGCTTTGCTGAACGGAGTTTTCTCCTTCCTGGCTCTGAGTGGTTGACTTGATATAGGCGATGGCTTCCTCTAGGTGCTTACACTTGTTTTTGAGTGCAAGTATTTCGGCTTTCTGAGTTTCAATATCTCTCTGTTGATAAATGTTCTCCCTCCTCATTTATGACCTGAGTTCCTGAAGGGCATCATTGAACCTGCTTATCATGAATTTATTTGCCCTACATGTAGGACATCCATCATTTTTTGCAACTCTTTCAATTGGGTTGCATTCCATTTTGTTCCACTGTTTTGCTATATTTTTTATAAGACTTATGTTCCTCTTATATGTGCTCTTACTGTTCTTGTTGTTGTCTTGTTTGTGCCTTCCGCTGGTGTTGTTTTGCTTTGCTTCATTGTTTTTTAAAGACTGTCCTTCCCTTAAAGAACAATCTAACTTGAAGCAGCTTGTCACCGTCCAAGAGTAAAGGAGGCACAACGACGCCTAATATGGAATAGAGGAGATGTACTGAGACCAATTTGAAGAGATTCTCTGAGACTGATTTGAGGAGATATCTGTCGGAATCTTAGCGATGGTTGAGTGGGTAGGAATGAAGAAATCGCAGTGAGATGAAGGATGACTCTGCGGGAGGTGTTGAAGGTTTTGATGAGAGGATGACTCACTAATAGATTTACACAAGGAAATGAAAACACATAACAGAGAGCTATTGCGATTCAGGGGAGAAAGACACAAGATGGTGTGGAGAGCGCTATGCCTATTGAGGAACACGAAGTTAAGAATGTTGTTGCAGTGATTGGGGATGAGCATTCGCTTACAATTTATGTACGCATATTTTCTTTGAAGCTTGACAGTGATATGACAGATAACAACGCTATTCATGCGGAGAAGATCTCTATCCTCCTTGGCCTGCGGGCTTGGGATAGAGGCAGATTTATATTGGATTTTCTGTATATACACCTGTGATTGCCAATTGAGTACAACTGCTAAAATATCTACCTCATGATCTTCTGATGTACTCTCACAGTTGATTTGATTTTTCTCATACTTTTTTCCATTGTTTAGCTCTTTCCTCATGAAGAATGAATTAATCTATGGGATGGAACTGAAGTATATATCTTCATTTTCCTTAATACTTCATGCTTCTCTTTCTGTTGCTTTATTAGCAAAATTATCAGCCTTTTTGTTATGTTCTCTCAGAACATGCTTAAAGATGACCATTCCTGAGCCTTTTAGATTCATTCTTATCCTCTTGTAGATTCTGTTCATAGCTAAGTTATTGGGATTCTTGCTTTTGATCATTGCTTCTATAACAATTGTTGAATCTCCTATTATTATAGGATCTCAGATTGTTTTTTTTTTTTTTTTTTTTTTTTTTTTTTTTTTTATCCTTGAGCCTAATAGTAAACTGTAAGCTTTAGCTTTGTTATTTGTGGTTTCTCCCAGGCCCCATTCGTAAGTGACAATCTCTTTCCCATCTGGATCACTTATCAATCCTCCTGCTCCAGCTTTCCCTGGGTTGTTTTTCGATGCCCCATCGAAGAATAGACTGAATCTATTTTGTTTTTTTCTCCACTCTTCGAATTCTTTTTCATTCATCCTTAGTTTCCAATTTCGTGTTGTAGGAGTTTTCTTTGGTCCTTCTTTCCCAGTGTTTTTCAATATAGCTTTCCCAATCCAATCTCTCTCCTCTTGCTGTAGATTGTTGTGATCCACTGTTGACATCCCTTTAGTGTTTAAAATTTCTGAAACTAAACCCCAAGTTTTTGATAAGATTCTACCTGTTCTTGGCTTTTGTTCTTTGAAGATGCTTTTATTTCTAGTTAGCCAAATCTGCCAACACAGAACTGCTGGAAGGCATTTCCAAAGCCTGTTAATTGTAGCCTTGTTCTTTGTAGAATAGGGGTAAGCCTTCTCCCATGCTTTATAAAACTCTGAGAAAGTGTTTGTGAAATTTAAATTGATTTCCAGCGGACTTGAAATCTGCTTCCAACATTCTCTGGCTATCTTACAGTCCAGAAAGAGATGTTGTATGGACTCTTCTTCTATCAGGCACATGGAGCACCCAGAGGGACCCTGAATTCCTTTTTATTTTTCTTTTTTAACTTTCAATAGTTAGTATTTTTCCTTTTAGAAGAGTCCATATAAATGCTTTTATTTTAGGAAGGCATTCAGTCTTCCATGCCAATTTCCAGAGGTTCCATTCTTGATGATTTTGGAGATCTTGAAGTGCTTTGTACCTTGTTTTAACAGTGTATCCTCCTCCACTTGGATCCCAAACAAAATCGTCCTCTTCCTCAATACTTATGGGTGCTGCCTCTTTGAGATGATGCTTTAATTTCTCCCATTGTCCTTTCAAATTTAAAGGGATTGTTGTGATTTGCCACTCATGCCAAGTTTGCTGATCCCATGCTGATATTGAGTGAAGAGTGTTCAGCCCTCTTTCTGTCATCCATCTTTGTATGCCTTGGAGGTCCAATTGAAGGTTTAGGGGCTCTTTTCCCATGATTCTATCATCCCAGATTGACACCGTTTTCCCATTTCCCGGAGTTTTAGATATATAATTCCTGATTGAGGGGATTATTTTTTTCACAAGTTTCCAAACTTGCGTGCACGGCCTCACAGGGATGCTGTCGGTCAATAACTTTGTTCTAGCTTGATTCAAGTATTTTGTGGCGAGAGATTTTTTCCACCAACTCTCCTTTCCGGTTATCATTCTCCATATTATTTTCATTCCTAGTGCAGCGTTCATTAGGCCTGGTAAATGAATGGATAGACCTCCCTGTTCGTATGGTAATGTGACTTGATCCCACTTGACCAAACTGAACTTTTTGCTCTCTTGCTTCCCTCCCTGCCAGAGAAAGCTTCTTATGATTAATTCCATTTGCTTATGTGTGCTTGCCGGAGCCAAAATAATCGCATACTGATATATTGGGAGAGCTGAAAGTAGTGCCTTTATCATAATCACCCTGCCTACCATATTGAGCCACATCATACCCCATTTTTGTATTTTGTCTTTCATTTTTTCAACTTGTTTGCTCCATACTTCAGCCTTCACATTTTCTTTAGCTATTGGGAGTCCTAAATAGATGAAATGCGTCCATCTTGCTTGTGTTGGAATCTCTAAAATTTGCGAGATACTCTGCATTGTTCTTGATGGTGTGTTCCAACCATATATTCTGCATTTCGAGTTGTTTAAAAGCCCTCCGGATACCTGAAGAAAGTCGTCCAAAACTTTTTAAAATCTTCTTGCTATTATACTTGATGCCCCTCCCAATAAAAGGGTGTCATCAGCAAAAAGGGAGTGATTGATACTTTTGACTCCTCTTGCAATTTGGAGACCTGTAATATATATATATATATATATATATATATATATATATATATATATATATATATATATATATATATATATATATATATATATATATATATATATATATATATATATTCTAATGCTGTGCTTATTGTTTTAGCCATTATAATATATAGAAATGGTGAGAGCGGGCACCCTTGTCTCAACCCTCTTGAGCTCTGAAAAAAATTGCTTGGTCTTCCATTTATTAGAGGCGCTATCCAAGGGGTCGAGATGCAGGCCTGTATGATCTCTATTATGTCTTGAGAGAACCCAAATTTTTTAAGAATTGTTGTTAGATATGTGTGGCTAACTCTGTCAAATGCATTAGCCATGTCTAACTTTATTATAATACCTTTCTCTTTCCTTTGTATGCTTGTGTGGATAGCTTCCTGTACAACAATCACATTGTCAATGATTTGCCTGCTAGGGACAAAGCCTCCCTGATTTTCAGAGATTATTTCAGGGAGAACTTTCTTGATTCTATTGGCTATTATTTTTGTGATAATTTTGTAGGAGGAGTTGCAGAGAGATATTGGTCTATATCTGTTGAAGGTTGTTGGATTGGAGTCCTTTGGTATTAGAGCCAGATAAGATGACTTGGTATTTCCTCCCATTTTTTTGAAGACATTTTTAATCATTCTCAAAAAATATTTTTTTATGACATTCCAATGCTGCCTATAAAAGGCGATTGTGAAGCCATCTGGCCCCGGGGCCTTGTCTGGATGAAGACTCCATATTGCTGCCAGCACTTCTTCTTCAACGATTTCTTTGTTTATTTCTGAGTTTTGATCATCACTTATTTTTTTTTGAATGTGTTGTAAAAAGTCCTCATGGTCTGTTGGTTGTTCATTTGTTGTTAATAGATCTTTGAAGTGGTTATGAGTTGCTTTTTTTAATTCCTCCGCTCCCTTTATTTCTTGCCCATCCACTTTAATTTGATCTATCTGATTTCTAGCTCTTCTTATTTTCATTGTGTTGTGAAAGAAGGTAGTATTTTTGTCCCCAACATTCAGCCAAAGGCATCTGGATTTCAATCTAAGCTCTTCTTCTTCTTTTCTGTTTTCTCTGTATATTTCCCAAAATAATTCCTTTTCTTTCAAGTAGTCTTGCTTTTCCTCCTCTTTGTTTTCCTTTTCTTCTTGCATGCTATCCATTTTTTTTGCAGCTCTATTTTTCTTATTTTTTTTAACTTCATTCTCTCTTGCCCATATTTTTAGCTTTATTCTCAGATTTTTTAATTTTGTTTCCCATACATAATGGGGTGAACCTGTAATTTTTTGTGCCCAACCCTCTTTGATTTGAGTTCTGAAATCTTCATTGCTGTCCCAGATTGAGTTGTATCTAAAAGGAAGAGGACTTTGATCGTCCATTTTGCCCAGTATGATTGTTACTGGTTTATGGTCCGATGTCATTGTATGTATAATTTTGGACTTGACAAAAATGTATTCAGCTGTTATGTTTTCTTGAACTAAAATTCTATCCAGCCTCTCCTTTATATTACTCTTTCCCACTCTCTTATTACTCCAAGTGTATTTCCCATTACTTGGCGGAATGTCAATTAAATTGTGTTGCTCCATTATTGCTTCCAAAACTTCTCTTGACAGATCCGCATGATAAGTCCCTCCAAAATTTTCTTCTATATTTCTAACCAAGTTTAGGTCACCTCCCAAAATTATTTTCCCATTTTGAGTTTCTGTTAGCGCTTCTTTCACTGAATTCCAGCATTGTTCTTTTTCCTTGTAATGGTTTGGAGTGTATATGTTGATGAGGTTGTATTTTTCCTTTGTGTTGATTTCCTTTAAATCAGTTTTGATCCAATGCTTATCCATTTTTTGATTTATCATTTCCCATTTCCCTTTTTTCCAAAGGGTGCAAATTCCTCCTGAAGCTCCTGTTGCCTCTAGCGCTAGTCCTTCATAATTTTTTAGTTTTTGTATCATTTTTCCAGCTTCTTGACTGTTTGTTTTGGTCTCCTGGATCATGAAAATGTCTGGCACTTCTTTCATTAAAATGTCTCTTGTTGCATTTACTTTATAAGTTGTTCCTAGACCACGACAATTCCAAGAGACCACTATCATTATTTATTGATTTGATGGTGTGCGATAACTTTCCCTCTCTGTTGATTTTTTTCGTTGTTTCTTGAGCTTTTCCCAAGGAAGGAGTCCATTGGTTGTTGAGTGCCTAGAGCCATCTCCTTGGTTGCTGCTTCATCCCTTAATTCCTTGTTATATTTTTTGCCTGCTTTTTTTTGGTGTTCATTGATTTGAAGAGTCTCTTTGGATTGGTCTCTAGTTAAAATACAGTCCACTGAGGGAGGGGAAAGGGGAGAGCAAGGGTTTAAAGGGAGGGAGGACAAGATGGGAGGGTTGTGGGAATGCGGGGGGGGGCATCGGGGTGAAGGTGGGTCAGGAGAGTCTTCCAAGGGCCCAAAGGGGTTCGAATTTGTGAGGCATGGAGGGATGACACCAGAAGGAGATGGAGGAGAAGCTTCATTTGAGACCTGGGGATGCGGTGATGGGGGAGGTGGTTGCTTGTTGGTAGATTTCTTCCTTTTAACTTGTTCCCATTTATTTTCTGGTTCCTCAGCACTTTCATTTTCTTTTTTTTTGAGCATCTATTTGCAAAATGACCATATTCGTGACATACCTTGCATTTGAATGGAATTTGTTTGTAATCCAGTTGTTGTATGTGCGTCCATTGATCTACCTTGATATTTATCGCTTCCGGGAGCCCTTTTCCTAGATCCACTTTCACGCATATTCTGGCACATGCATGCATGTTATCCTTCGATTCACATCTGTCTATATATTTCCCTACTGCATTCCCTATGGCCTTTACTGACTCATCTCCCAAGTAGTGTAGAGGTAGATGAGGTAACCTGACCCACACTGGCATTGCACTGGGTACATCCATTTCAGGATCGAAGTTTGGAGTCCATCAATTTAAGTATAATCCTCTAGTATCCATGAAATATGGACCATTCCTAAATATTAGATCTTTGTCTTCTTTTGTTTCGAAATGAAAGGTGTAGTATCCTCTTCCGCAGAACCTTATTGAGATTTTCCTATTGATGGTTGAGCTCCAATTTCTTTCAGCCCATTTTTGAACTGATTTGGGTGATGGCCATAGCCTAGTGAACTGTCCAACTAGGCCGTGTTCAGAAAGAGACAGCGCTGCTCTGCGCGGGAGGGCAGGGGGAAGAGAGATTTCTGGGATGTCATCAAGTTTTTTGACAAACTTGTTTACTGTTGGCCTGATTCTTGGAGGTCATGTTGCAGCTATAAGAGAGGCAAATGCATTGGCTGCATCTTCATTTGCTTGGATTCGATCTGGAGGTGGTTCACCCTCATCTAGAGGATCCATTTGCTCTAAGATCTCAACAGCACAAGGCCGCTAAGAGGCGACTGCGTGCAGGGTGAGAACCAGCTAGGTCACGCAGAGCAGCAGCAGGGGTGCGCGCAATAAAAAACACGATCATGTACAACATTTCATCCACAAGCAGATGGGAAAAAAAACAATCAACAGGAATTCAATGAAACTTTGAGGGGTTGCAAATTGTGATTATTATTATTAAATAAAAGTGTTTTTTTATAATTAGCATTATTATTATTAACAAATGGTTAGGAGAAAGGAGTGTTATTTTTAATGTTTGGTTTAATTTTCATAAATATATGCTCAATTCGTATTTAATATATTGTTATAAAGATTTTGAGCTTTATTATGATGCAATCTTAGACTCTGAAAAATATCTACAAACTAAAAGATAAAATACTTAACTAAAAACATTTAAATTAAATTAAAAAGGATAAAATAAAACATGTCATCCAACTTAGAAGAAAATGATAATAAAATAAGTTGTCGCTTTCATCCTTAATGTTATTCTTTATTTAAATTTTTTAACTTATTATATTTTTATTTTTTAATTAAATTTAAAAAATAAAAATAAAACATTTCATCAAACTTTGAAAAGTAATAATAAAAGATGTTGCGGGCCTGGAGTATGCCCTAAAACTGCTTCTGCTTGGCTAAGAGCTTGTCTTCCTCAAACGTAAGGAAACAGGTTAACGGCCGAAGACCTAGAGGCATCTGGCAGGAGTAAAAGCCTGCTCCCTTACGGACCACCAACGGGTTATTGTAGGTGGCGTGGTTTTCCTTGATAACAGTGACACATCAACCGACATTCGTGGATAGTAGCCAGAGATGGCTATCCTCACTGTTGGTTTGACAACTGAGTTTGATAGGTTTTTCCACCTTTAAAAAAATAAATAATAATAATAATAATAATAAAAGATGTTGTCACTTTCATCCTTAATTCTATTCTTTATTTTTATTTTTATTTTAAATTTATTACATGTTTATGTAAGACAAAATTTCTAAAATATATTACCAACATGAAATTAATTTTAATTATTAATTTATGAAATTTTACTGCCCCCTTGACATCATTAAAGAATTTTATTTCCAAATCATATTCTCATGGTCATTCTAACCTATTTTCTTATTAGTCCATGTCTACGATAGATTGGGGACTATAGTGATCGATGGAGTGTTGACTAGCGATTAATTGATCGTTTGACCACAAATTTTCAGTCTATTTCACTCTTTAACCAAAGTTTAGAATTGACAATTTCCATTCACTAAATTTTTAACCAAACTTTTAGAATTGCCTTCTTATTGCAAACTTCACGTGCCTCGATGCTATTTTGGGGCACACAAGTTATTTTGTCCAAAGTTTCTTAAATGAAGATTGTGACAAGTTTTTTTTTATCCAAAGTTTTCAAAGTAGGTAAAGTATTTTTAACCAAAGTTTTGTTTTTTAAGGTTAGGCACCACTGGCTATGACATTGTTTACACTTACCATCGTTTACACCCTCCACCATTATTTACACTTGCCACCATTTGAGCTTCAATCTCTATTGATTCTTAACCCTCTGCCTCTGCCCTGGTTGCATTTTTCTCATGCCCTCTAGGCGCTTGCAGAGGCATTTGTGTAGTGATTCTTTTTTAGTAGAAGAACCCAACAACCTCTCTCCATGCCATACATAACACCTTCTCTACATGCCATCCAAAGCACCTTCTCTACATGTCATCCAAAGCACCTTCTTTTGCTTCCTACAGATATAGTTCATACAAATACATTAGAATTTGTATAGTGAGTGTCATCAATTGCAAAGCTAGTCGTAGGTTGGAGTTAAACACTCATACAAGAAGTAGGAGTAGATCATAGTGTCCTAAAAGTTGTTCAAAAGTGTTCAGAGCAAGCTCAATAATGTTCAAAGAAAAATAGAAAACCAACACAATGAAAGGTATGTTGAAATTTCAACAATTATTCAATGTATGGTTAAAGAGCTAGAGTAAAAATAGAGCAAAAACATAAAATATTTTCAAATTTCAAACACTAGTAATTGTAATTTGTTGTTTATACCTGCAAATCAATTCTCTAGGTCTATTCACTACATTATTTCTTGGTGGTGTTGTAGCAGATTACATAACATCATGCACCTACAAGCCATCCCTAATTAGATCGTGCAACTACAAGTCATCCCTAATTGTTGAATGTTGTGTATGTTGTATAACTTGTCGTTATTATTGAAACACAAAGTCTGTATTACTTATGGAGAGGTGCAACACGAGATGTCATCTCTATGACCATAATAGGTGCCAATTTCAACATCATCACTACATGTTGGCTTGCTTAGTTTGATACTTTGGAAGAAAAGAGATTGAAACCCTTGGAACATGCACAAATGTACAAATAGAGAATGGCATGTGCCTACAATAAACATGTGAATCCAAGGTTTAGGTTTTTTTTTATGCTTTCACAATTGAACAAGAAGGCAAATGGTGGCCTCAATCATAGGTACACACGTTCAGGCAAAAAGAAAATTGTAATTTAAAATTGCAGGAAGGAAAAATTGGAAAACAAGGTGGCTTTTTGTACTCAATCATAGGTACAAACTTTTGGGGAGGAATAAGCATTTTACCTCTATCATGAGCTTGTTTTGATGCTTTCACAATTGAACAAGAAGGAAAATGGTGGCCTTAATCATAGGTACAAACGTTCAAGGAAAAAGAAAATTGTAATTTAAAATTACACAACGAAAAAACTAGAAAACAAAGTTTGGGTTTTTTTTTTTATGCTTTCACAATTGAACAAGAAGGAAAATGGTGGCCTCAATCATAAGTATAATGTTCAAGAAGGAATAAGAATTTTACCTTTGTCATGAGCCGCAAGAATTCCAAAATGTCGGTTGTTCATACCTTCGTTGTTATAATTTGCAGAGATGTACGCTTCCATCATCGCATTACCGTGTATAACAAAGGTGCAACAATGCCTAAACCTTTGAACAGAGACACGTCACCTCATCATGTGCATACAAGTTTACATCTTAGAATAAACACAAATATGTAACTCGTACCATAAATGCATGTGTGATATAACAAAGAGTTAACATTCTCCCCTACATAACCATACACATATGTGTTAGCCAGTAAGCATATAAAAAATGCTTTATAACCGCATATAAACCAATGTTTAGTATTGTCAAATAAAATAACAACCAAAATAAAAATCCAGAATAAAACCAAATCCAGAACAAACCAAATCAATATGTCATTTGATTCCATCGGGAATTGAAGTTGACTTCCATGTACAAATCTAAGCTCTTATCCCCACTTGAGGATGTCACCAGGATATGTGGCCATAACAACTTGTAAAAATTACAAGGAAAACGAAAAATAAGGAATGGAGATGCCAACACATGTCAGAGCTTCAGCGAGAATGTTGTTTACCTTTGTTGTTTTTTTATTATATTATAATGCATGTTTAGACATTGCCCTGAATGAGGATTCCACATTAGTCAATTGGTGGGCGAGTAACTTTTCTCTTTTTATTCATTCTTTAAAACAATTACTTAATAACTCGACACCTAATAACACATTTCCTTGCTTTCATAAATCTCTATGTAAACTACTAATCTCATTCGAGTTGACGCAACCCATTTCAAAAGTATATACCCCTGCACCCGCCCAATAGAGATAATCATTGGAAATGCACGAACAATAGAGGAAAATCCAAATGTTATGTTCCACCGGGGATTATAGTAGCATAAATAGATGTCGCAACGACTCCATATAGATATGTAAGAATTGTTATAACATTTTGGAAGCTAGACTCACTATGCTTTCTTTTATTGCAACATCAATCATATTCAAATTTACAAGTTTGTCTCAAAGCCCCTTTCTTCTTTTGTTCTGTCTTATTTCATCGAATGAATTAACAACATAAAAGGAAGGAGTTCAAAAATTATATCATCGCCCAATGTCATCCTTACTTGGGGTATCAGTAACTGTTGTTCTTACTTGTACATCTATGTGTTGTAGGTGCCATGTAGTTTATTTAGTTGCAAGTTTGTCTTTTTGGTCATAGATATAGTTGTTAAGAATAACAATGGTGTGATGTCAAACATCTCTGCAATCTCCCTCATCATCGTCAACACCATAAATGAGATGTCATCTTCATCTCTATTCTGCAGGAAACTATGTCTTCTGTAATAAATTGTTTCTCCTCTCCTTTGTAATTAACAATAATCATGGCCTTATCACGAGTTGTTGGTTGGCCAACATGCCAATAATAGTTGGGGTAGAAAGTCCATTAGTTGTGGGAACATCATTCGATTAAATAAACAAGGTTTATGATTCTACCTTGTCCACACTAACCAATATAGACGACACAACAAACATGTTAGCAGTCACATATGTAGGGGAAAATGGCAGCAATATGCCATTATGTTGTTCAACAGTCACAGTCACATATGTAGGGACAGATGGAAATAATACTCCATTATGTTGTTGGACCGTGACATTGGAAATATCACACTTCATATCAAGGAAATTTAACATTTATTTGGTTCAAAAATGTCAAAACAAACTTATGTGTCGGTAGGGACTCCCACCTTTGTGTAGTCCTTGTTTTCTCATAACCATTCTAATATGTATTCTCATCTTCCACGTAGTACAAGTTTCAACATCATTTAGAGGTCCATTTACTATTAAATATCCATTTAGACCACCCATTAACCCTATGCTATATTATTTTAAGTTGATATTTAATATGACAATCATGTTTATTATATATAAGATAAAATTAAAGAAGTTTATATCTAACATAATTATATTTATTATAGATAAACTAAAATTAAAAGATGAAAGTAAATTTTTCCAGTGATGTAAATTAAAAAGATTAAAATTACTTTAAATTTAATAAATTTGTATTACATATTTTAATTAGAGTAATTTTGAACATCATTCTTAATGTAATCTAATTTATTGGGATTATAATTCATATTTAATTGTCCCAAAACATTAAAGGATTGTACATAACTAAATTTGGGATATTTAGTGCATTCTCATCAATATTAGATGAAATTTATCATCATATCATCAACATCATGATTATACTATTTGTATAATCTATTATATGACTTACTTGTTCGCTGCTTCTTTTTGCTCCCAAACAATATCTTCATCATGTTGCTAGCATTCTTTCTAATCCATTACATCTTCTTCCACCACGGTTTTTTCATGTTCCCCATCTTCTCCTACTTTGGAAAATCTTTAGATACACATTTTATAGGCATTCCTCTTTGATAGCAACAAATAACAAATTACAAACTTGATCCACCTAAAACATATGAATAAAATACATGTTGGCATTTTTTGTTGTGAAGTAAAAGTTGTATTGCTTGCAATCAAATATTTACATACATAACTATTGAATTTTGTGTTGACCTACCATTGGGGAAACTAGAATTGACCTAGAACTTCAATTGATTCAAAATGTCAAATGATAAGAGAAAATTTATAGTTATGAGAAACATAACATAAATTCTTTCCATTTGGGCAGAGGGACCTTTCATCCTAAAAGCTAATGCAATGAGACATACGAAAAACTAAAAACAAGGGATTAGATTGACTTGCATGCCTATTTCTCTAAATCAATTACTTCCACGAGGATGGGTTCCTTATTGCTTCATGGGGAGCAGTTGGGATCAGGAGGAGTGCCCATTGTCCTATCTATTTTCATGAGCTTGTCATCCATTGCAGTTAGATGGCACTACATTTGATTCAAAGTAAAGGTAATATCTTCCTTGAATCCATTCATGTCTACACTCACCCTCCCCAAAAGAAACTTGAGATGCTAGTAGATGACCATGGTGTACATATATTGATTGTACCTTCCTCTGGTGTGACCCGCATTAGGAACCCAATCTACCACTTTTACGAGGATCTTTGTGTCTGTAAGTTTGCATCTTTCATTAGAGAGATCTCTTTCCACTTATGTGATCTCCTCTTTAACTGGTTTAGCGGAAGATCTATGTAGCACATGGTTGAGCTTCCAACTCAATTCTATGCTCTAAAGTGACATTTTTATTAGTAGTGTGCTACTCCCACATGCACTCTAGCCATTTTCATAGGTGTGGTACAAGAGTGGAAGGAGGAGAGAAATGTACCATGAGTGAGAAACTCCGAGAAAGTGGAGGGCCAATGACTCTGTCTCGAAATCCAACAAATATCACCTGAAGCATGAGCGACCCATATACCTATAACAACTATGGTGGTAAATATTGGGACAAATAAAATGTTATAGGTAAGTATAAACAACCATAAAATCACACAATACCTAGGTAATCCTAAATTTCCAAGCTCTGAAGGTGGCTCGCCTAGAAGGCTACAAATGGCATCAAGTTTTCTCTTCTTGAAGGGATGGAGGAGTACTTATTAAAGTTGTGTATATTCCACCCTAAGAATGAGGATGTCAAGAGGGAAGGTACCAATTGCAGTATGGGTTAAGAAAAAACCATGCAGTGTTGACTTTCCTACCAATTTTGTGGGTCGACAATTTGTCAAAATCCATTAGAAGGTTGATGCACCAAGCATAATAAGAAGAGATAATTGCTTGACTTGGAGATCCTTGTGTGAAGAATAACCATGAGTTTCAGGATAATAGATCTCTACTAGGGAAATAGAATTATATGCCCCTTCGAACCATACTATGCAGTTTATATCCTTGCTTGACGTGCAAAACCATGATGAAGTCCCCATTGAAAGTCAATAATTGAATGCTAGGCGTGTGAAGGGACTTTGCCAGCTAGGTGAATCCACGAGATAAGTACTATTAGCCATGAAATCCCATTGAAAATCCATTGAAACTTCCCATCACATAGGTGAGAGAACAGAGAAATGAATACTATGCATTCCCTTCAGGTGATGAATTGTGGCGACATCCCTTGTGAATTTTATGTCTTATTAAGAGCCTTAAAAGGGCATGTTTTCATGTCTTGCTGGCATGTGTATTGGTGGTTTGAAAACAACATGCCACACCTCCCCCCCTCCTTTTGCTTGAGTAGCCACCGAGTTTGAAGAAAATACCCACTTACATTAACTTGGAAGGGCATATGTATTTGTAGTCAACATGTGTCTTGGAATACTAATCATAGTAAATCGATTATTATTATCCATAACTATTCTTTTAACATCTTGTAGAAACAATTTGTACCACTTAACTTTAAAGAGAATACATTTGAATCATTTGAACTCTGACTCCATTATGTCTTTCAAATAACCATAATATATAAAATTAGCCTTATTGGATACGTTGGTGACTTGGAATGTTGTAATTATTCCACAATTAGAGCTTTCCCTCATATTAGAGAATCCCTATATCCCTTCCTTGGCCATCTAATGCTACACACAATATTTTCTAACCTCATTAAGCTTCTATGGGGCATAATTTAACCTCTATAATGATATATTATAGAGTTTTCACGCAAATATAAAACAACAATGGGAAGAAAATATTGTATGTGTTCCTTGTTATTTAATTCATTATATTAGCAAAATAGAAAATCATTCCACAAGAAGAAAACTATGAAAACTTATATGCAATTAAATCCATGATTAAACATGTCATTAAGGGGTCACGATCCACATATCTATATTAATTAATTAAGGGTTCAAACATGTTGTAGCGGCTGCAACACCCTCCAAAATTTTGGCCTACACTCAAATTTTGGAGCCTACTGTGGATCCTGTGATCGGTCGTTTCTGAGTCTCTTATTGGTCAACTAATGATTTCAAGATCCTTTCTTGAATCTCAAGTGTTGTTCACACTTTTATAGTTATATTCAAGTGTCGTCCTAGGGCATGGGAATTATCACTTATCACGCAAAGTGGAATTTTGGTTTACTTCAAGGGGAAATCTTTGTGAAAATGAGTTGCTCTTATCATATAGACATGTTTCACACTCACTTCCATATTTTCAGGCACGATTACACAAGTGTCGTCATTATCATCACAAATTATATATTCAATGCCACACTTGTCTTAAGTTGCCACAAAGATTGTTTCACTAAGGGAAGTATGTTTTCATATGTTCTAGATGATCTAGTTGTGTCTATATTGTGTCACCAAGTGTCCAAGTGTGTGGTCACAGTCAAGTTCTATCACTGTTCACATCAATTCCAATGATCCCACACTTAGCCAAAATCCGGAGGATTCCTTGCAACCTAGCCTGATCTAGCCTTCCTAAATTGTGTACTTCACATCTTCAACCCTCAATTTTTTCCCTTTTTAGTTGGAACTTTGCAATGTGCGAAGCCCAACCTCCCTTGGCACCCAAAACTACGCAGATGCTTCTCCCATTGTCCTTTCCCTCAGTTGAACCTCACTACCTCCAGAAATTGCATAGTTTTGTCCTTCAAGCTTCCTTGAGCTGCACATTGTGCAGTCTCAGTTGCCCAGTCCCCCTTGCCAACTAAAATTGCGCAGTTTTCCCTCCCAAGGCCCCATCTTGTAGCCTCCACTATCTGCTTGAACTGCACATTTTTTTCCCTTAGTGGGAACTGCACAAATTTTTCCCTCAGTGGGCATTGCACAATATTATCCTTCTGTCCAGCCCAGTCACTGAGCCTTCCCCCTTGACCTACTACCAGTTCCTACCCAGTCAATGGATTATCATGCAACATCTTATACTATGGATTTATTAGACTGATGTCGTCTTTTCATGAGTGGATTGAAGATACAGGAATTCTACCATGCTATGGCAAGATGATGAAGAAGAAGATGAAGAAGGAGGACATGCTAGATGAAAATTAAGGAGCTGAGGAGAAAAGATAATCATCAGATAAGAAGACCAAGGAACCCTGGGGTATGATAGAAGATCAAAGATCAGGACCGCATGAAGACCCCATTTGATTCACAACCCTTTGGAGGGTAGGTACAAAGAACAAAGCACATATTTCATGAAGTTGAAATGCACCTCTTAGTGTAGTATGAAGGATAGCTTATCACTGTCATATCATTATGTCTTTAATGACATGTATGGTTGAAAACACTGAAAGTCATTCCATGTGTTTTATCTAAGTGTTTTGATCCCTTTTGCAAAATAGGCAAGATGTTGTCTTTTCGCATGTTGGCTGTCACAGTTTATGCATAAGCTCATTATGGTGGTTTCAAGGGCCCATATTTGTGTTTATGAGTTTTCCTAACCATATAAACACATGTCGCACAAGTGTCGTCACGATCATCGTGAAGCATATCTTAGAGGTTGCACTTGTCATAACTAGTCATGGAGTGGTCACACATAGGAATTTGTATTGTTTATATGTCATGGGTGATCTATGTCGTTGAGTCGTCAAGTATTCTAAGTGTTAGATTTTCATCGAAGCCTTATCACTTCACACATCAATCCCACTAGTCGAACACTTGGTCATTTTCGAAGAGGCTTCTCGACCCTTCAACTTGACTTAACCCGACCTGTCTGGATTGCACATTGCAAAGTCCAAGTCCTCTAGCAGTAACCTTCACCCTTGAATCTGCACAGTGCGGAGTTCCTGCCTCCCAAGTGTTGGGTAGCGAAGGCCCTACGTAACGGTTTTGGGGCTTAAAGCCCACAATTTTGGGTATTAATATTGTAAAGGCTCTGCGAAGTGTGCAAAGCGTGAAGTGTAATGGGTCAAGTCCAAGGGTAGTCCGCCCTAAAATAATATAGGTTAATCTAGAATGTGTCGGCCTGCCCATGGTCTACGGATCATGGGAATGTATAAATAAGAGTAAGGCTCTAAGTGTAAGGTAGATTTTTGGTAATAGAAGTGACATGGGTGTATGAACGTGATAGTAGATCTGAGTGTGTAAGTGCAAGTTGGGTTGTAATAGGATATAGAGGCTCGCAGCTGAGTGCGCGGAGGCCTGGTTAGAGTTTGCAGCTATGTGCGTGGACCCTTGCAGCTGAGTGCACAGGGTGGAATTGGTTTGTACTAAATAGAAGGTTAATAAAGATAAGTGTTTCTGAATTATTATGCATCTAATTGCAGATCTATATGTTTATGCTTATGTTATGGTTTTATGCATATCTTTAAGAGTTATGGTTGCATGCGCTGGTTTTAACTGTTGAAGGCTCGCTTAAAGACCTTAAGGAATAGATCAGATTTGTAATAACTGCAATAATAATAAGAATCTAGGAAACACCCCGTCGTGGATCTTCGCGAAGGCCAGACAACTACGCAGAGTAGCGCGAGTGCGTAGTTTGGTTTGTGACCCCTCCAGACCTCATCAAGACATCCCTAGGGTGCGGAAACCTGGTTCCAGCACCCTCCCATACTACCTTGGGTGAGATTTAATGCCACGCTTTGCAGATTGTTGAAAGGGCCGGTAGTGTGGGATTTGTTTGGCTAAAACTCTTCAGAACCTGGGTCAGGGCCCAATAAGCCAAAAAATGGTTTCGTTGTCGAGACCGGGATCTACCTATGGGATGTCTGATGTTAGAACACTAGAACCCTACGAAGAAAGAGATTGAAGATTGGTTGGATTAGATAATAGGAGGGTTTATCATTGAATTTGCAATAGACACAACTGTCAGCTACAGCGAAGCCGAAAGACATTTTCTCAAAGGAACGCGAGGTAAGTACGTCAAGTCTTTGAATACCTGGATTAAAATGTTGTTATGTGAAAAATGGGTGATGCACATACATTAATCAGCAAAATGATGTGAAGCGGAAGGAGCTTCAAAGGGATCAAAGGGTTAGGAAACAGTCTTTTAATTTCACCACCGCGAGCAAGTGGGGAAGAGCGCGCTTGGGTTTCTCTAAGGAGTGCGATCAGTTTGATCGGGTAGTGCATTTCGCAGTTATCATCTCCGCTAACGCCACCACTCCCATCGCCTTCTTCACCTCCAACTTTTCCCACTCCACCTCCACCAAACTAGCAGTTTAGCATGGCGAGCGCGATCAAGTTGCTTGTATTCAGAGGAGTAGGGAACGAAGATCCCAATCAGTTTTGGTTCGTAGTAAGAGTAGTATGGGAAGCACATGGGGTTACTAATGATAACATTAAAAAGGCCACATTGATAAGTGCGCTGAATGATCGCACATTGACTTGGTATATCAAAAACTCAAATGATCACCTAAATGCCGGAATAGCAGAAATCCAAAGTGCATTGAACAGAGAGTTTAGTCGACCGAAATCGAAGACGCAGTCGATTATAGGATTCAAGGAGATTGCGATGCTTCCAGGTGAAACCCCCTGGGATCTAGATCAAAGGCTGAAAAGTACGATCTGCAAGGTTAATATGACATTGACGGACGCACAACACCGCGTGTGGTTTGTGGCATCTTTGACACCACACCTAAGGACAACACTGTCACAACAGAAGCTCTCAACCCAGGCAGAGGCATTGGAAAGGGCAATGAGGTTGCACGAAACATCGATACAGGATCCAGGGTTGGGAGTCTAGCAAATCCATGCACAACTAAAAAACCTATGCTTAGATATGCAGAGTTTGAAGCAGGATAGGGCACCCCAGCTAGAGGTGCGCGAAGAAGTGTGGTGTATAAAATGTAAGGGCCAGGGTCACGATAAGGATCATTGTCCTGTATTCGCGAACTATTTGGCAGGAGGGGGATCGATGCCGTTGAGACCAGAGGCGCAGGCAGGTCCGAGTGCGTCCGCCGCTCTCTGGTGCGTGATTTGTCAGGTAGGAGGGAAGCACACAACGGACAACTGTCACCTGTTGCAGAAATATACCCAGACTTCGCAACAACTATACTGTAATTTCTGTAGATCAGTGGGTCATGATGAGCGAACATGTCGAAGCTATGAACTAATGATGGATAGGACTCCAGCTTATCGAATGTAGATAGAAACGCGAGGCCTCGATCCAGCTGCAGCAATAGTGCGGGGTGGCTTCCAAGGGCGAGGTCGAGGTCGTGGGGGAATGGGGCCTAGGAGAGGTTGCAGACAGCTAATTTGTTACAATTGCGGAGGCCCTAGGCACTACGCTCGTGATTGTACCAACCTGACGAGATTATCTTGCCCATACTATGAACAGTTTGATCATGAAATGATAGATTGTCTAACGCTGATCACACAAATGCATGAAAAAGGGGTGTTGCAGCCCACTTCGACGCAAAACATCCAAATGATGAGGTCTGAACCATGCGAAGAGGACCCCAATGTGAACATGATGCTCAAGAGTGGCGCGACCACAGGGGAAGATAAGGGGAAGAAGCCTGAAGAAGACACCTGGGTACGTAAGGCTCCTGCAAAGGAACCTGAATTTGACTTGGACCGCACAAAAGAAATGTTTATGGAAGCTAAGAAGAGCTTCGCGGAGGTCTCTACTTCAGGTAGTAGGGATCAACCAGAGATGGACCTAGATCCCTCGATGCTAACTACCTTTTTAGAGACATGTATGAAACTTCTGTGTGATAATAAGGCAGTTAAAGGACTACAAGAATTGATCGCTAGGTGCGCAGGGTTAGGGGAGCTGTGCATAGTTCGAAAAATGGGGAAGCATGCCCTATGCACTGGACGGGAAATGTGGTTGACAGCGCAAATTGGTGAATATGAGATGGATCAAGTAATCTTAGACCTAGGGTCGGACGTGAACGTATTACCGAAGCAGACTTGGGAACGCATGGGCAGGCCCGCACTACAGTGGTCTCCCATTCAATTATGGATGGCAAACCAACAAAAGATCTTGCCCATGGGAAGATTAACAGGAGTAACAGTGGATATCGATGGCGCGAGCACACAGATAGATTTCGAGGTAATAGAGATTGTGGATGACAGTAACCCTTACCTCGCATTACTCGGAATAGACTGGGCAACGGATATGAATGGAGTCATCAATCTAAAGAAGCGGAAAATGATTTTTGAGACAAAGTCCCTACGTGTGATAGTTCCGTTGGATCCCGCTGAAGGACAGCGTTACACAGAACCCGTGTGCGATGATGGAAGCGACGAAGAGCTAGATTGTATCTACAAAATAACCGTGCAGAACCAGGATTGGCTACATCCTACTGCAGATGAAAGGACCCCGTGGAAGCACACAAAATCCTGCCTGTCGGAGTCCGACGAAGATGATGAGTGATGGCACAATCAGTTGAGTGAAGTGACGACGCTAAATTGTAATATGATGACCAAATCACTGCGTTGCGTAACTGCCTAGGCTCGAGATCTACCAACATATGATGGACTAACAACGGTGGATGAATTCTTGAATAAGTTTGAGAGTGCAGTACCAAAGCACCAAAGGTTCGATGCATTAAAGTGGGTGTTGCGCGCAACACCTGCGCGTTGGTGGGGAACACATGAAGGGAATTTTGGAAGCTGGTATGATTGCAAAAGGATGATGCAACTAAGGTTTGGGAAGCCGAAACTACAAATAACCGAGAAATATGATGGACGCGATGACCTTCCCATGCACCTCACAAAATGGACCAAAGCCTATGGTGAGGAGCCCTAGCCTGAATGGGTACATTTATTTTATCATACCCTGGATGTCATCCCCAGAAACTGGTATATTGAGACAGAGCTCCGACATGGTACGGGCAAATGGGATATCTTGCGCAAAGGGTTTTTATTAACGTTCTTATTTGAAGACCAATGGATGGATACCTTTGACGATGCACTGCAAATTGTGAAAGTCGTTATCTTCAAATTACCACAGGAACCAGAAGAAATCATTTAACCAAAATGGCCACATTAGTTAAGCCATGCCCTAGAATGTTACAACATGCAAGCGGAGGATGATGATGATGATGACCCTTGAAACATTAACATCCCGGAAACAGAAGGGAGCCGCGAAGTTCGAGGACCGTCGATCGAGGACCCCGACATCATAGTGCAACTAAAAATGAAATAGGTAAACATTGGTACAGATGAGGAGCCGAAGTACGCGACCCTAGGGGACTATTGGGATGATGCCACGGTGGATAAAGTCGTCGAGTTACTGTGCGAATATCAAGACTTATTCCCGACCAAAATGACAGAGTTAAAGGGGATTCTTGGTGACCTAGGGATGATGAAGATAACTCTGAAGCTGGACGTGAAGCCAGTTAAGCAGCGTCCTTACTGTTTGAATCCGAAGTATAAGGAAAAAGTCCACGAAGAATTGGACAAAATGCTTGCAGCAGGAATTATTGAACCTGTCGAAGAGTCTGACTGGGTGAGTCCTATGATAGTACAAGAGAAAAAACAGAAGGGAAAAATTCAAATCTGCGTGGACCTCCGAAAATTGAATGATGCATGCGTTCATGACCCGTTCCCGACCTTGTTTACATATGAAGTTATGGAGAATGTTGGTGGATAGGAAGCGTACTCGTTCAAGGATGGGTTCTCGGGATACCATCAGATCAAGGTCGCGCCGGAAGATAGGAGCAAGACCAACTTCGCGACCGAATGGGGATGTTTTCAATACACCGTTATGACCTTCGAGTTGAAGAACACGCCAACAATATTTTCACGCGTATTAGTGGCTACATTCAAAGAATTCATTCATAAGTTTTTGGAGGTTTATTTTGATGATTGGACTGTATTTGGGCTAGTCAAGAAACATGTAGCAAGCTTACGGTTGATACTGGATACGTGTCAATGACACAAAATTGTGCTGAATCTTAAGAAATGTACCTTCCTCATCCCCTTCAGAAATTTGCTCGGCCATGTGGTCTGCAGACAAGGCCTGATGGTGGACCCTACAAAAATTATTGTCATACTCAATCTGCAAGTGCCGCACAGTGTCAAACAACTCCATACCACGTTGGGACACACTGGATACTATCGAAAGTTTATTAAGGGCTACGCACAAATCACAGCACCAATGGAACAGTTGTTGAAAAAGGACGCTACATATTGTTGGAATGATGACTGTAAGAAGAGTCTGGAGATTCTAAAGGAAAAGATGGCATCCGCCCCCATTTTGGTTTTCCCAAAATGGGACATTGAATTTCATGTACATGTTGATGCGTCGTGTATTGCACTGGGCACTGTACTCACGCAGGAAGGAGTGGAAGGCATTGATCACCCGATCGCATTCGCAAGTCGACGATTGTCTAAAGCAGAAAAGAACTACTCCACTACTGAGCGTGAGGGATTGGCGATGGTATATGCGCTCCAGAAATACCGCCACTATCTACTCAGTGGGCACTTTAAAATGTATACCGATCACTCCGCATTGAAATACCTGGTGAACAAGCTTGTGTTGGGGGGCGCATTTGTAGATGGTTGTTACTGTTTCAAGAATATGATTTCGAGGTCATCGTAAAGCCAGGATGCCTAAACGCAGGCCCAAATCACCTGTCCCGAATTGAGAACAGTGAGGAGCCAACAAATTTGGAGGAAGGACTACCTGATGCATAGCTCTATGCAGTGTGCATTGCGAATGGCCACTTCGAGGATATAATCCACTTCTTAACCACAGGGACTGCACCACAGGGGTATTCAATCCAGCAGAAGAAAGAATTGGTGGTATGCGCAACGGATTTTACTGTTATTGCAAGGCACCTCTACAAAATGGGAAATGATGAAATATTACAAAGATATGTACCTGAATTTGAATGAGGATAGATCCTCGCAGAAGCACATGGAGGGGTTGCAGGAGGACATTATGCGGGACGGGCGACAACACAAAAGATTCTTTGCGTCGGACTATGGTGGCCAACTCTACATCAAGACTCAAAAGCGTACTGTCGGGCCTGTGACGTATGTCAATGGACTGGGAAACCATTGCGGAGGGACGAAATGCCGCTCAATCCACAGATGACGCTGCAACCGTTCGAAAAATGGGCAATCAATTTTGTGGGGCCCATCACGCCTCAAGGAAAGACGGGTGCGCGCTATATCATCACTGTGACAAAATACTTGACTCGATGGGCGGAAGCACAACCGGTTAAGGATTGCACGGCCGCTATAGCTGCGAAATTTTTGTTCGAGAATGTGTTGACATAGTTTGGATGCTTGAAAATTCTAATGAGCGACCGCGGAATGCACTTCCTAAATGAAACTATCAGCGCACTCACTAAGGAATTCCAGGTATATCATCAACAAAGTACGTCATATCATCCACAAGCGAATGGGACAGTCGAAGCTTTCAACAAGATTTTAGAGACTGCATTGACCAAGATCTGTAACATGCAGCGAAACGATTGGGATTTGCGCATACCTACTATGCTATGGGCATACCGAACCACTTGCAAGAAATTGACGGGTCAGACACCTTTCCGGTTAGTCTACGGCATGAAAGCCATCATGCCAATGGAATACATTGTACCCAATTTGTGAATAGCAGCAATGACAGGCATGGCAGATCATGGAGCATTGGAAGAAAGGCTCACGCAACTGGAAGAACTAGAGGAGGAATGGTTTCTGGTGGGATTCCATCAGCAGGTACAGAAGCAGCATGAAAAGGCTTGGCATGATCACCATATCAAGTTGCGCACGTTCAAAGAAAATGATTTAGTATTGTTGTATGACAACAAGTTCGAGAAATTCCCTGGAAAACTCTGGATGCATTGGTTAGGACCATATGTAGTCAAAGAAGTCACAGATGGAGGCGTGGTCCAGCTCAACAAGCTTAATGGAGAGCCCTTCCCAGGAAGAGTAAATGGCAGTCGCCTGAAGCTCTACACGGGTGGGCCGACTGCCTGACTAACCGACCAAAGTACAGTCTCACTGCTCTGGATAGTTGAAAGAGAGCGCGGGACGATAAAGCAGTCTATGAGGGAGCTGCACGACAACAGGGGTGCGCATAGAATCGATATGTCACAAGGGTCACAATTGCACAGAAGGGGTTGCACTGTTGCGTGGACAAGCACGGAAGTGACCGTTGTCGTCATTGTTCATGACAAGATGTCCGAGTTACGGAGAAAAGGAGCAGGCGATGGGCAATTAAGATACGAAGTACGAGCCCGATTTGGAATGATCTATGGTCAATCTAGCATTAATGGGCCAGAAAAGGAGGGAACAACTGAATTTGAATTTCCACAGGCCTATAAATCACAGCGGGGCATCCACCAAACAATCTATGGTATTTGGAGAATTAAGCTATTGTGCCCTCCAATAGGTATGGAACCGTTGCACTTCGACGATCAGGGAGTAAACCCGGGGGTGTTAATATTGCCAAAAGAGATGCAAGACCTTCTGGATAGTGTGATGTTGATGACCGCGGATGTTGTGCTCAGCTCAGCACCAACGGTAGGGGATGTACTTGAAATTATCAAACAAGTAGCAAGACTGGTTTGGAGGCCGCTGCCCAAACCACGAGCTGGCAGGCAATCTATGAAAGATAAGGGAAAGATGGTGAATCTTGAGACAAATGACGAAATATCAATTAATAGTTTGTCTCTGACGCACCTTGAAGATTGGGATCTCGAGGACAACAACATCTCTCTTGCAAAAATGCAACACAAGCTTCACCAGAATGTGCGTATACTGGACTATTACACAGTCACTCGGCCTCCCTTCCCAAATTGTAACTCAGTTCCAGCTCAATCCTTGGACCAGAATGCACCATCTTAGGCTAGGATTTTTTTGGGTTGATGTCGTCTCGTCATGAGTGAATTGCAGATACATGAACCTGGAGGGATGATGAAGGAGGAAGACACGAAAAATACATTTTTGTAGCTGAGCATGCCAATTGATCTATCAAGACAAAGGGACACCAACTCGTGACCACCACTCAAGGCTTAAGATCATTGAAGATTCTTGTCACCAAGCCATGAGGAGGTGGAAGACAAAATCATTTTCAATAAGACATCACTCACAAAAGCATTAGTGGCCTGGCACTCCCACAACATCGAAGCAGTTCATATCAGTAGTGCCATGTCATGTCTTGTCATGAGCTATCATATGCCACATCATCATAATTGACCATGTATATTATATTCAAATGTAAAGTGGAAGTCCAAAGGACACACATGAATATGGAGAGTCATGTAAGTTGAAAAGTCATAGGAATTTAAACAGTCATGAGGGAAGTGAAAGAGTCACAAAGGGGAAGCATCACCCCTTGGTTATATATACCCCCCTTATTGTATGAGCAAGGGACTTTTCATCTTGGCTCCTCCCGCAAGAAAGATCAACTAGTTCTTTGAGGAGCAAGGAGTGGCTTTAATGTCCCACTATTGGGGCTAGTGATCTACATTAAAAACATGTGTCTTGAAACTTTTGCTTAATGACAGAAGATTTTTAAGGCCAGCACGTTCTTCATGCATGGAATATGAATGTTTGTAAGACTTTTTTGGGGATGTTTGTATTTCATGTTTGCTTCCACATGTACTAAGACATTTGAATTATTTCAGTTATTTTAGTACTTATCTTATTGAAAATGTGTTGTAATGGTTGTTATTGTTGTCCCATCGTTGTGGACTATTTTGCGGGATACTAGACAGATCTTTCCTTAATTGTTGATTGTAATGACAGTCACATCCGTTCTAGACTATTCTGCTAGATGTTAGATGAAGCATTTTGTTTCATGTGTGCCTCTTCCTGGGTGGTACTATTACCTCTCACTTGGAGGCTCACTTTTCTCCCTCTTTTGCAATGAATAACCTTGACACAGTTGCAACTACACACTCACCAGGCACACCTCCCTTGCTTTTTGAAGACACCATTGCATCACTCTCTTGTGCTAACAGCTAGAGCTAAGGAAAATCTTTAAGGATTTGGCAACCGAGCCTTTATACAGGATGGGACTCCTACACCAAACGGTGTGAGGTCTGATTGGGATTTCATATCGGGGAGGTCCACTTGGTTGAGGGATTTCCAGCACCGTCAACAAAACGCCAAGTGAAATCATGAAACTGGTAGAGTGAATGAAGCTCTTACGTGGCACTAAAGTCACTCAACCCAACCCATTGCCTCAATGACAAGCTATATTTTCAGTACACATCTCCCCTTGTCCTCTCTCAACGCTCAGACCAACCATGGCTCTTTCTACCGCTACCTCGCACAACATAAGGAAGGCCTACTCTTTCTTTACTCAAGAGTCCCTTAAAATACTCTTCCTTTCTATTGCTCTTCAATGCATGCAAAATTATCCCAATATATTTTCCTATTTTTTATTAATAACCTAGGGGAGAAAACACTTGGTCTCAAGATGGTTAATGATGAGACATGTTGCAAAAAAGCACGAGAAAGAAATAGTGCGCTCTAAAGGGCAAGGACAATGTTAAGTTAGCCAACCAAAACCTTTCCTCGTTTCTTTTTATGGTATCATAATCCTCTTATTGCTTCCCAGACAACCATTTTGGTGGATATGACTTTGTTGTATATATATTTTTATTTTATATATTGATCCAGATCTTTTAACTTCGAGGATGCATTCGGAATTGCATATTAACCAAGTAACTTAACACATGAAAAATAAGCGGAAATGATAAAGCAACAATGAGATAAAAGACACACAAATGATTTGATTACGGAGTTCACCCAATGTGGGCTACATCTCCGGGCCCTATTCAAAGTGGGGAGGCCTTCTTTCATTAAGTGACATAAAAGAAGTTAGTTACAAGCATCTTTACAAAAATGACCCTTATACTTCCAATTTGGATGATGGCCTGGAAATGGAGACCTCGGTTGGAGAAATGGACAATACAGTTTGATTCCTGGCGTGAAAACATGCAAAATCGACTATAAACTTGTCAAATTCAGACATTGGCACCTCTGGCCCTCTAAGGGAATCTTTTCAGCATCTCAAAAGATCACTCGCTCAAGGTTCCAGTCCTTTGGGCCACTTAGGGTTCTGTTCGGCTCCTCCATCAGTGGTCTGGTTTGAATGGATTTAATTAAGTTTAAATAGTCTTAGGCAGGTGAAGCCACTAATGTGGGTTGTTGTCCCATTGGTGGCGATGGCACGTTGTAACGAGGCGGTTCTGTGTTCGAATCTCGGCATTGCTTATATTGTTGACATTTTGTTAACGGTATTTATGTATTAAGGTTCGGTGATTGAATTAATGTGTTGGCTCCATTAAGGTTGTGCTGGTCCACTCGGAGTGGCCCGCCCACCCAATATATAATATAATATCACTGTTGAGGGGTGGCAGGGTTGGCGACCCGCCACCCCATATATTTTTTTGTTTTATAGAACATGTGGTTAAAAAAATTCCGTCATAAAATAAGGGATATTAGACAAATTAAAGAGGTGACAAATTCGCTTGTTCCGACCACCAGATTTCATGCGCCGAGACTCTGCCAAATTGTTGCCTCGTTAGTGACTGCCACTTGGCCCAATTTTATTAGAACTTTCACCAGCTATAACTTGAGTAAACGAACTCATATTTGAGTGCCATTCACACCGTTGGAATCATGGAAACGAGCACTACGATCTGGTCTTGATTTCACTTCCATCTAAGGAATTTTATTTTTGATCTATTTTCAAGGCCACTTGTATTTTTATATCCATCCCAATCATTCCTCCCCGCTAATGAGCTTTTGGACTGCCAAAATATTTATCACTCAATTGGAAAGTGAGGTAATTGCTTCCTCACTTTCTCCTTTTCAATCCATCGGGCCTTACTTGGATGCATTCCTTTGAAGACAATACGAAGATACTCCACGTCTCCCCACCGTGAAGTCCTGGTTTTCCTGTCAAAAATGATGTCCTATGGTAGCTTGTCCAAGTATTCTGATGCAAAATCATCCACTATAGAAACTTGTCCAACCTCTTCGGTGTCCATGATCAACGAAGGCTCATAAAGCTTCATGTTTTCAACGTTCACCACTAATTACATCTGCATGTATGCTGGAAAATAGAGACGAAAAGCATTGTCTCAAATCTTCTCTAATATGGTGAATGTGCCATATCAGATTGGTCACAACTTCTTTCCTTCCCCTTTCATCCTGTCTTTTCTGATGTGGAGCCACACTTTGTCTCCAACCTAGAATTGGTGATCGACTTGATGCTTGTCATGTCGAGCTTTGTATTGAGCTTGACTCTTCTCCAACTTCTCTTGCACTGCCTGGTGAATCAACTGAATTCGTTGAATGAACTTTTGCACTTTGTCCCTGTCATCTTTCCCACTAGAATCTTCATCTCTCCCAAAGGCCATGTCTAAGGGGTTCTTTGGAAAATAAACAAAGCATGTCTCGAACGCTGAGATTTGAGTGGATGAATTCACTGCTTGGTTGTATGCATTCTATACATAAGGAAGTTGCTCATCCAACAACTTGGGATGATTTCCACAATAGCCTCAGAGTAAGTGCATCACGGTGTGGTTGACAACCTTTGTTTGTCCCTTGGTCTGTGGATGAAATGTCATGCTCCTCTTCAACTTGGTGTCCATTATTCTCTACAAACTCATCCAGAACTCTCCAAGAAAACGAGAGTCTCGATCAGACACAATGGATGTGGGCAACCCAAATTGGACCCATACAAATTGGAAGAAGAGATGAGCAGTTTGCTCTACAATGACCTGCTTTCTACAAGGAATTAATACACTCAATTTTCTATATCGATCCACAATGACATACAAATAGTCATGACCTCTCCTAGATAAAGGAAAACCGCCTACAAAATCCATCGACACACTTTCCCATGGTCAACTCATAATAGGGAGTGGTGTGTAGAGCCCCAATCTTCTATTAGTTGGCTTGCTAACTGAACACTACACACATCCCTTTACATATTGAGTCACAATATTTTTCATGCGAGGCCAATAACAAAACCTCTACAAATGATGCAAAGTTTTCCCTACACTAAAATGACCTGAAACAAGAGAGGTATGTGCTTCTCTGATTACATGTATTCATTCATTGGTGGGGATACAATTTTTGCTACAGAGATAGAACAAATTTCCCTACAAATGGTAATTATCCACCTACAATCCATAAGTTAGCTTTGCATAAATCTCCTTAAAATCATCATCGTCAACATACTGTTTAACATAACTTTCAAAAGATAAAGAGCCATTTTTCAAAACTATAGATCCAGAAATAGGAGGGCGAGAAAACATATATGTCACTTTAATGTTGGTGCCCTTCTTGTATTTTAATACCAAGTGAAATTGTTGAAGGAATCCCATCCATCTTAAATGATGTTCTTGTTGAAGCTTGGTCTTCAACTGAAGGTACTACAAGGGTTGGTGATTTGTGTGAATGATATTCTCCTTGTCGATCAAATAGTGCTTCCACTTCTTCGTGCTTTGAACCAAGGCATACAACTCCTTGTCGTATGTGGGATAGTTCACAACAACTTAGGAGAATGTATCTGAATGGTAACATACAGGTTTCCTCTATTGCATCAATACTTCTCCCATGGCGTATCCATTGGCATTGGTCTCGATCTTGAAAGGTTGTTGGAGGTTAGGTAAGGCCAAAAATGGTGAGGTGTTGATCTTCTCTTTCAGTGCATCAAAGCCTTCCTACTGCTTTCCTCCCCACTGAAAGGTTTGCTTCACACTCGTCAATGCATGTAAGGGGGATGAAATGACAGAGAAGTTGGAAATGAACCTTCTCCAGTATTGTACCACACCCAAAAATCTACAAACCTCTGTAACATTGGTGGGTTTAGGCCACTTTACAATCACATAAATTTTAGAAGGATCTATTTTCAATTGTCCACCTCCAACAATGTGACCTAAGTAAACCAAAGAGGTCTTCCCAAACTCACATTTCGACATTTTGACATACAATTTTTCTTTTTGCAAAACATCAAGCACTTTCTTAACATGACACACATGATCATCCCATGTCCTACTATAAACAAGAATGTCATCAAGATACACGAGTACAAAATCATCAAGAAAAGGCCTGAAAAAATCATTCATCGCCCTCATGAATGTGGTCGGAGCATTTCATAGTCTGAATGGAATCACTAGCCATTCAAACAACCCTTGTTTCGTCTTGAATGCAGTCTTCCATACATCTTGTTCTACAATCCTGACTTGATGATAACCATTGTGCAAGTCCAATTTTGTGAAATAGACAACATTTTTCAATTGATATAATAAATCATCAATGCGAGGGAGATGGTACCAATTCTTCATCGTTATTTTGTTGAGTGCCCTATAGTCTACGTACATCCTCCATGTGCCATCTTTTTTGGCACCAACATGATAGGTGAGCCGCATGGAGAAGAACTTGGCCTTATGACCCCTTGGTTCAGCAATTCATGTACCTGCTTCTTTATCTCCTCCATCTCAATGGCTGACAACCTGTGCATACTAATGTTTAGTAAAGGAGCAACCTGCTACAAGTGAATCTCATGTTGGATCTCACACTTTGGAGGCAACCCACTTGGTTCCTGAAAAGGCCCATCATAGTTAGACACAATTTCATACAATTCTTTTTTATGAGTGGGATCACAACATTGGAAAGCTTCAGATGTCTCGACATCTTTTTCTCTCACAACCATGAGCATGCACCCTTTGTTGGAATTAATCAATCTCTTCATTTGACCTACACTTACAAGATTGGCATTGATTTTGGCGCAATGAGCTCTAACAATGTATTCCACCTCATCTTTCGTGAGATGATACTTGTTTTCATGGCGAAAGAAAACTACTTTCTTGTCATACAAATATGGACTCCCCAATACAATACCACAAATATCCAAGGGTACAACATCAAGATCAACCTCATCAACTAGTTTGGATGCAATCACAAATCTAGCTCTACATTGCTTGGTTACATGTAATTTTTCTTTATCACACACCCAACCAAGAAGGTATGGTTTTAGATGAGGCTTGGTCTCTAATCCTAACTTTTTAACCAAGGATTCTAAAATTAAATTTGTTTGTGAGCCCGGATCAAACAAGGTTTCCACTTTAGTATGTTTCATTATGACTCTAATGTGGAACAATTCAATTATCTTTCGTTCATTAACAAGAGGCTCATTTGAAGAACTTGTACTTGCATGCGATTCATAATTTTCATTAGCATGAAGAGAAAGAGTACCTTGCGTGCCCACTGCTATGATCAATGTCTCATCACCGGAATCAGATCCAAGGTCTTGCTGTGTGGTTGGCATCATCTTTTTCTTTCCCTTTCCACCAAATCTCTTTGGTTTCAACTTCAGAAACAATTTCCAACAATGTTCATCATCATGGCCTTCCTTCTTGCAATGTGTGCAAGGTGGCTTTGCTCCTTCCTCCTTCTTGGTTGTGGATGCCTTCTTGTCCTTTCCCTTGCCTTTTCCTCTGAAGTTGCCATTATGAGGTTTGGAAGATGATTTTTTCGGCTACTCTTCTTTATCATTATTGCCCCTACTTTCAAGGTGAATGGCCTCCACACTAGCTGCACCAATAGCAGTAGACTCAAATAATAACAAAAAATGTATGATGTAACTATGTAAAGCACCAATATACTTTGTTACAATTTCAGGCGAATCAAGTGAAATGACCAAATTCAATGCTTGTTTTCTAAACTCTTATGTGAAGCTTTGTACAATTTTACCCTTTCCTTGCCTTAAATATTTCCATTCCATTAAAGCTTTTGTCGATAACAGAAAGCATAAAATTGATCTTTTAATGTAGAAATAAAATTGGACCAAGAAGAAAGGATATTACCCAAGTTTTTGTTGCCTTTTTGCAACTTTCTCTCCCACCAAACAAGAGTGGTGTCACTCAGCTGAAGAGATGCTAATTGGATCTTTGCCTCATCTTCCTCAATCTATTGAATCCAACAATAAACCTCGATCTGTCTAATCCAATTGTTTAGTTTCTATGCATTACATTCTCCATTATATGTGGGCAAATCAAAATTTACATCTAGCTTAAAAAATGGCTTCTTAGATGTATTCCTATGATGCATGTTAGAGTGATGAGAAGAAGAAGAAGAAAAATTGTCATTAGAGGATGGAGAGGGCAGTTCAGGAGGATCTCCTCTTCCACCTTCATGATTTACCGATGCATGGTCATCTGGATCTTTCTTCTCAGGCTTGATCTTCTTCTCATACATTGTAAACAACTTGTCAACTTTCTTTGCCATGGTGAAGAAGATCTTGCAATAATTTCTCTCTTCCTCCATTCGAGCTTCCTCATTTGCCATGTTCCATCTTCGTGGTGCATGCCCTACTTTGAGATCAAAGGATTTAAGTTTTTCTTCACCTCTTTGGAGCTTGTTCCTGGTTTGCATTCACTCATGCAACTCACATCAAGAAGACCTGCTCTGATACCAAACTTGATCAAGATATTTTAACTTCAAGGATGCATTAATAATTGCATATTAACCAAGTAACTTAACACATGCAAAAGAAGAGGAAATCATAAAGAAACCATAAGATCAAAGGCACACAAATGATTTGATTACGGAGTTCACCTATTTTGGGCTACAACTCCAGGCACTGCACAGAGTGGGGAGGCCTTCTTTCATTAAGTGGCATCAAAGAAATCAACTACAAACAACTTTACAAAAATGACCCTTATACGTACAATTCAGATGATGGGCTAAAAATGGAGACCTCGGCTACAGAAACAAACAACATGGTTGGATACCTGGCGCAAAAACGTGAAAAATCAACTTTTATTCGATATATTATGAGGCAGTGAGCTACTCATAAGATCCTGATCATTATCCTGTGGGCCATCTCCTTCGAACAGAGGATCCTCTTCTTCTTCATTCACCAAAGGGGGTTTTTCAACCTCTTGTTTAGGGGAAGACAAAATAGTAACTAGGTCCTGGTTTTGGGTATTGGAAGTGGATAATCCCTGTTTAGACATACTTTGAGTATGACGTCCACTCAGAGACACATTCAGATTCTCAATCACTTTTTGTATTGGCGTAAAAGGCCCAGATGTTGCTACCGACTCTCCTTGGAGGAGTCTCCTTTTTCTTTTCTTAAGGGTAACATCAACCCTTTCACCTTGTTGTTCTGTTGCTTCAACAACTGGTTCCACAACTCGTATGGAAGGCTTATTCTGCTTATGGGACCGAGATTCCTCAACAGGTACCTCCTCATGGCCGGGTTTCCATTTTTGTACTTTACTTTTCTTATATTTCTTCTTTCCCAATTTTGGGGCCACTTTTTCTACTAAAGTACTAGGGTTTACCAGTGCCTTCAGAGATTTCACCAAACTATCCTTCTCCACTGTAGACGTAGGCACCACTGCAGGACTATGATCTTGTTGAAAACTAAAATCTAGCGGAACCTCAACCCCAAGGCTTAGGTTCTTTGACAGGGGACTGACAAGCCTTTGTCGTTCGTTCACCTGAGTTTCCTCCCCTGGAAAATTTTCAATCAGAAAGTCTTCCCAAGACTTCTGTCGTTTACTTAACTCGGCCACAACCAACATTTTGATGAGACTATGATGACATACAACAGTTTCAGGGTTTTTACTAGCTGACTGAACTCCTTTAACAATTTTATATAAAATCTTAAGTTAACTTCTCGACCTTCCGAAAAATGAAACAACAGTGTGACATGATAGAGAAAAATGGTAGCATACCTACCTTCACACGTAATGAACCTTTGTAGTGTTGTAACAAGCGAATACCATCTTTCCTCTAGGAAACTATGTAGGAACCCTTCAAACCAATTCAACGATTTGTAAGCTGGTTTAATAAATTTAGCACAACCAGTTGGGTCGAGCGGCCCTACTTTGAAGAATTTATCACCAGACATAGGTAACCATGTCACCGTACTTATAGATTCCTTGGTGACTTTAAATTTGAAGCTTCCAATCTCTACATCCTTTTCTTTGAAGCTTCGAGAAAGAGCCTAACTGACCTTGTCATTATATCCCTAAAATTTGTGAAGAAAGCCCATCCACCCTTTTTCTTCGAACAATTCTTTGCAACTAGCATATTTTGGGCTTCTTGAAAACTAGACGAAGGTGGGTTCGTGATGATCCACCCCCACGCCTGAGTTGAAGCAAGTCCTGGAAGTTTTGCCGAGATGGAGGGTCTCACATTCATTTTCATTTCAAAACTTATCAGCTTTAGAGGAACAATTACCATGCGCCTTCGGCCCTGGATTAATTCAATAAATAATACTTGGGAAATTGAAATGATAACATACATGCACAATGTAATGATGAACCAACGTTTGACGGGTGGCTTGTACGATACAGGATGAAGGGGCAAGGTAGTGGACAGGGTGGTGTCTCTAATGGCAATAGGGATTAGTTACTATGATGATGAGTTGATAATTAACATGTGGTCGCATAATTAAAAATGAAAGAAAGGGTAATGAGGACAAGACATTAAGTCGAAAATGAGAGGACAATTAAATCATAGCGAATATTGGAGACAGATTACCACTTAGCCTATTATGCATATACTTATAATATAGTCTAAATAAATAAAACATTATCATACCTTGGTTTTGAATTTCTTAATTTTCTGGAGCTCAAGAAAAAGATAGAAGTACTGGTTTTGATTGTTAGTGGAGCATGATCTTCATAATTGATCTTGTGATGATGAATTAGCTCAGAACATCAAAATGATTTCAAAATATCATTATTGTGCCATCCATATTAATTTGGTGTTGATGAGCAGAAGTTATCCTTGTATAATTCTTTGAAACTTTTCCACAAATTTTAGAGAAACCTTCTAGTATCCCTGCCTGATGTATCACAATGCCAAGTTGGGTGCATAATGTCAATGCCAAGTTAAGTATAGAATCCTTTGAAATGATTTGAAAAATGAGCAGAATGTCTTTCCCTCAAATATCCCTTACAACTTGACTGGAAACTTTTCCTGCTGATTATTATAAAGAACCTGAAACATCATCCCATGGATTTTGATTAGGCCTGGGTGATTATTGCCTGGGGCATTTCAGTTTTAGGGAGTCTGAAATGCACAAAAGAAGACTCCATAGTGTTATTTTCCGTACTTATTCTGCTGAGCCTGAAAAGAATAATTTTGTACTTAACAGATCCCTAGCTACTGCCACCTCATAAGTTTATTGAGCCTGAGTTAGCCACTGCTCGGGGTATTCCTTTTTAGAGAGTCTGAAAAACCCGAAGTAGACTCCAAGGGGGTTTCTTTTACGTAATTATTCTACTGAGCCCGAAAAAGAATAATTTTGTACTCAGTAGATCCCTAACTACCACTATTCCATTAATATTTACGAGCCTGGATCAATCTTTGCTCGAAACATTCAATTTTTGGGAGTATGAATCGTTCAAACAAGACTCCAAATTGTCCTTTTCCGTATGCAATTTGCGAAGTATGGTTAAAGGAATAAACTTACCCTTGACAAATTTCCCCTTTATTCTATGTGAACTCAGGGGGAAAACAAACAAGTCATCCCACTATTATTTTATATTATATACATAAATATAAGTATACAAATATAAATAAAACCAATTTGAAGAACTAGCAGGAGCTGGATCCTTTTCTTGAACCAACTCCATTTCTGGATCTCGCTTTACTTTATGTCAAAATTCTTGGTGAGAGAGTGGTCAGTGATATATATTTAGTCGATGACCATTCACCATAAAAGGGGGTCCGATAAGCATCAATAGTTTTTATTCTAACAAATCCATTATCGAAGACCTCTTCCACTTCATAAGGTCCCAACCATCTAGTCGAAAATTTCCCTTTAACATGTTTAAATTTACTATCATATAGAAGTGCCCAATCTCTTGGTTGAAAGACATTTTTCTTAATATAATTGTCATCCCACTGGGCTCTCTGATCCTGTACTAACATGGTCTGTTGAAATGCATCCTACCTTATTTCGTCAATCTCATTCAGCTGTAGTAACCTTTGCTTCCGGGCTTCATTCAGATTCATTCCCAATTGAGTGGTAGTTCGAAATGTTTCTATCTAGAATTAAATGGGAAGTAGCACTTGTTTCCCATATACTAACTCATAAGGAGTGTTTCCAGTCACATTCCTCCAAGTTATCTGGTAATCTGACAATGCCTTGGGTAGCTTGTTATCCCAATCGCCATGGTGACGCTAAATTGTCTTAGTGAGGATAGATTCCAAGACTTTGTTTGTAGATTCCACTTATCTATTTTCTTGGGGGTGGTATGGGGTAGACTTCTAATGGTTAAGCTGATATTGTTCAGTAATGGCCTTAACTAGTTTGTACATGAATTGTGTGCCTCGAATGTAATAATCTCTCTAGGCACCCCAACTGAGTGAAGATATCCTCAAAAAGTAAATCTACCACTGCTTTCTGAGAGGAAAAATAAAAATCCTTGGCTTCTACCCACTTCATCATGTAATCAGTGCAAATCAATAAGTATCTCTTTTTCTTGGACACAGGAGATATGGATCCCACAAAATCCAACGCCCACTTCTCAAAAGGTTCCACTGATATCTGCGTTTGGAGAGGCATTTCATCTGTCAGAATTGGCCTCTCCATTCTCTGACAGGCATCATAGCTTGAAATAAACCTTTTGGCATCTTTGAAAAGTGTGGGCCAATAGTAGTCCACATGTAGTACCTTATAGGCTGTCCTTTTATCCACAAATTTCCCACCACAGGGCTCACTATGGCAGGCCTTCAGAACATCAAACATCTCATCTTCCCGCACACATCTTCTCACAATCAAATCGGGTCCTATGAGGAACAAGTCCCCGTCTATCCAAGAATAATTGGCACTTCGCTGCACAATGTTATGTTTTTCCCTGTTGGAAAGATTCTAGGGCAGCCTCCCTGTCACCAAGTAGTTATCCATGTCAGCAAACCAGGGAGTGAATGTTGAAACAACAAACAAATCTTCATCTGGAAAGTCATCCGGAACTGGTACTGGAGCCCTCTCTTGGGTAATATTCATTCGGGATAAGAAGTTTGCAGCCAAATTGTCTCATTCAGGCCTGTCAAGAATGATTAGTATGGACGAAAGTCTCATAACTGGTAATATAATGCCTAAATTTGTTAATGGCATGGATGACTACTAATAATTCCTTTTCAGTAATTGTATAATTTAGTTCTGCGGGCGAAAGATTCTTGCTAACAAAATAAATATCGTAAGGAAGTTTACCCTCCCTTTGACCCAATACAGATCTAAGAGCAGTGTCTGATGCATCCGTGCAGATGTGGAACAGAAGAGACCAGTTAGGCCCCCGCAATACCGAAGCAATAGAAAATTTATCCTTTAGTTCATAAAAAGCATTCTCACAGTTAGTGTCCCATAAAAAATCAACATCTTTGGTAAGCAATTTAAACATAGGTGCTGCAATTTTAGTAAAATTTTCAATAAATCTCTTATAGTACCCTGCATGTCCCAAGAAACTTCTTACCTCTTTTTGCGATGTGGGAATTGGAATATGTGAAATTACCTCTATTTTCGCAGGGTCAACTTTTATCCCTTCATGTGATATGTGATGTCCCAAGACAATCCCCTTAGTTTGCATCATTTTACATTTAATACTACTAAGGGCCAAATGAGCTTCTTGACAACAAATCAGTACCTTTTCCAAGTTCTCCAAGGCTTGATGAAAATCATCCCCATATACCGTGAAGTCATCCATATAGACTTCTACATAGTCATGTATCAAATCAGAAAAGATAGCCAAAACAGCTTGCTGAAAAGTAGTTGGAGCATTACATAAGCCAAAGGGAAGAAATTGGTAGGCATAGGTGCCCCATGGGCAGGTAAAGGTAGTCTTCTCTTGATCTTTCAGGGCTATTTGAATTTGGTTATAGCCATTATATCCATCTAGAAAAGAAAAAAACTTTTTCCCTGACAATGTATCAAGTACCTGATCAATAAAAGGTAAAGGAAAATAGTCTCACAAAGTAGCCTTATTCAACTCTCAGTAATCTACACAGATTTTCCATTTCCCATTTTTCTTTGGGACTACCACCAAGGGTGACACCCATTTTCTGTCAGAAATAGGGTAAATGAAATTTGCACTTAAAAGTTTCTACAATTCATCCTTAAAAATTTCTTTTAGAGCTAGATTCATTCATCTTCGTGGTTACCTAACAAATCTAATTTCCTCATTCCTATAAATTTGGTGTATACATGTGTCTGAATGAATACCTTTCATGTCCAAACAATCCCAAGCAAATGCTTCGAACTTATTTTGAACCATACTCAATACCTTTTGTTTCTGTTTTGTACTTAATTCAGTACCAATATACAATGTTTTTCCATCACTAATTTCAATGGGTTCAGTGGGTAAATGAAATTTGCACTTAAAAGTTTCTACAATTCATCCTTAAAAATTTCTTTTAGAGCTAGATTCATTCGTCTTCGTGGTTACCTAACAGATCTAATTTCTTCATTCATATAAATTTGGTGTATACATGTGTCTGAATGAATACCTTTCATGTCCAAACAATCCCAAGCAAATGCTTCGAACTGATTTTGAACCATACTCAATACCTTTTGTTTCTGTTTTGTACTTAATTCGGTACCAATATACAATGTTTTTCCATCACTAATTTCAATGGGTTCAGTGTTCACTTCATTGTTTCCTTCTAAAGTTGCCATAGTGAATGATGCAAATACAACATGGTGACAAGTTTCCTGAAATTCATTGCTAAAAACATGATGATAACCATTGAAAGAAACAAGATAATCGATGCAATTAATATTAGACAAAACTACTGCAAAATATGTTCCTCTGATTGTTCCTGAAGTCCCCTTGATTGCTCTAAAGTTAATAAGGGAATCATACAATCTTCTTCTCCATAAGGGATCTCTAACCAAAGGGGTACTTCCATGGCCATCTGGGTGAGTGGAAAAATAGGCAATGCCTGATTTTGTAATCGGTTAGAAATAATCATTTTCCAATTTCTACACCCAATGATAGCATTGGCGGTGGCCAACGAAGGTCGGCCTAAGACTACCGGATGTCCAAGTCTACAAGTTTTTGGAGAAATTATCACGAAATCAATTAGGTATTCCCAAGAAGCTATTGTTACCACTATGTCTTCTAGGATCCCCATAGGTTTAACAATGGACTTATCTGCCAGCTCCAACATTATGGGTGTAGGCCCAACTCCTTGTAGTTGTAGTAATGTCATGGTGTCAACCGTTATAGCATTGATGGTTGCTCCTAAGTCTACAAGGTTGTTTGGTAAAAGAGTTCCATTGATTTTGATGGTGACAACGGGGTACCCTAGATCATTATATTTCAGCGGTAAATGAGATATCATTTATGTCATTTGGCTCATTACTTTGACATTTTGATTTCTTTTTTTCTTTCTTCCTGGTTTTTTTATGCAAAGATCCTTAATGATATTGGTGTAAATAGGAATGTCCTTAATAACTTGCAGCAAAGGTATTTTGATACAAACATTCCTTAGTTCAGATTCCAAATCATATTCCAAGGGAGTTGCAACTTTCGTGATAAGCAATCTTTCTAGGTAAGGAGGCTCCCTTGGTTCTTCTTGCTCACTATTTTTTTTATTTTCTGTTTGTTGGTGAGTTTCGTCCTCAAGTTGCACTTGAGGATCCTCCTCTTGAATAATTACAATCGATTTTTCTTTATTGATTATTTTCTGTGATCTTAATTGAATTTCATTGATAGGGACAACAATAATAACATATGTAGGGAAAGGCTATAATTCGATGTTTTGTATAGGTTGTGGAGGTCTATTATTGGGGTTAGCGACAGGTTGTGCAGGCAGTTGAGTTGGGCGAGTTGGATTAAATGATTGTTGTTCTTGCTGTGAGGGTGAATTAGAGCTTGAGGGTAGGGGTAGCGGTTACTTTAATGGAGGTAATGGAAATGACGTTTGTTGATAATAGGTTGGGTTATATCCTTGTTGAAATGGAGGAATATTATATGTGTAAGGCATGTTAGGTGTGCATTGATACTGGGAGTATAGCTAATTTTGTGGTTGGAATACATTCCCATAAAATTTCCTCTCTATCCCTGGTTCTAAGGTGAGTTTTGAGGTAGTTGTGGATGCCATGGAGGGTATGATGGTTGGGAAAATCCATGTAAATTAGGTTCTTGAAAAATATTTTGGTTTGGACCTCTCCATGTTGGCTTCCTATTTGCTTGCGATAACTCATTAGTTTAAACACCTCCTTTGAAAATTGCTTGTAGACCAGGAAGAGGTGGGCATTGATCAGTGGTATGTTCTCATGTGCAAATCCCACACACCTCAACCATATTTATGGGACATTCCCTTTCAACATGCTTATGCCTACATTTAGGACAGAAAATCGCCAAAGCATCTTTTTCCTCTTCTTGTTTTCTTTTAATTTTCAAAGTATCAAGATGGTCACTAATGGTGTTTAAAATATTTGTTTTGAAATTTTCGAGAAGGTTTCCCAACTCAACCCTAGTGACAACATTTTGTACATATTTAGAATTTTTAGGCACATAATCCCTTGAATTGTCCCTGATTCTTTTGCCTACCTTAGCTTGGCTTCTAGAATAGGTTCAACATAATTCTACTATCTTGGCAAAAGGCTTTTTATAAATGTCGTTGGAGCCTAGGAGATTAAGTGTTTCAATGCACTATTCCTTTAACCCCTTCAGAAAGACAGTCCTAATGGTTCTTTCATCTAAGTTTCCCATTCGTGACTTGTGATAGTTATAGAGGAACCTTTCAAGGTACTCATCCAAACTCTCATCTTCCATCTGTTGCATCCTAAAGATATCGTTAACATCTATACTTTTACAATAGTCTTGATATTTCTTAAGGAAGACAGATTTCATATCATCCCAGGAGTAAAGTGTGTGTTCTCCCAGGCTCATGAACCATCTTAGGGCGAAGTCTTTTAAGGTGGAAGTGAATAATTTAAGCTTGTGTGCATCGGCATAATAATTATAGCTTCTGCAAAGAATATCAAATTCAAATAAAAACGCGTCAGGGTATTTAGAGGACATACCATGAAAAAGTGGAAGAGATGCCAAGGGTATGTTCTTCATAGTAATATTTTTGGTAATGTCCAGAATAGTAAATCCAAAAGTCGATTATGCATCGTCTTCTTTCTCCTCATGACCTCCTCTTGGTCCATCCCTCCATTCATTGTTCCCTCCAAATAAAGTATGTATTTTGTCATTATCTCTAGGATTTTCCCCATTGTTTTTGTTTTCCTCCCCTCCTTTATTGTTAGCCATTTTAGATACAGGTTCAAAAGTAGGCTTTGATGCAGTGGTTCAACTAGAAGAAGACTTAGCTGAGTTGAGCCTAATGTCACTAGGCCCTAGGTCCCTGTGAGGTTCTCCTACTGTCGATTCCACTTGTGGAATTAACACTCGTCTTGTACCTACAGTGGTTCCCAAAACAGTTTGGACTTGTTGTGGTACAATTTGTTGTTGTTCAACCCCCTTTTGATGCGTATTTCTTTTACTGATGCCACCTTTTTGTTGGTGCTTCCTCCATCTTTGATATCTGTGTAACGATTAGTGGAATTAGTTAGGGGTGTTTTTGTGGGACCAAATATTCTTGAGAACGATTTTGTGTTTGAAATAAACCTACCTTTGCTATCCCTAGGCCTACTTTTACTTATGTGCATAAGAAAAGAAAATACTACAAAGATTCATAAAAAAAAACCAGACTTTGGAGCAACCCCACCATAGTGGATGCGTGGCTCTTCACTCACATCTTACCGTACACTCTTTGCCCTTTGATCATCCTGCAAAATCTTCAACACTCGTGAACTTCAAAAAGATTGTTACCTGGACTGTTTGCAACTCCCCAACAACAACGCGAAAAATGTTAGGAGTTTTATTTGTCGTTAAATTCCCCTAAATTAAATTATCAACCGAGGTTCATAATCTCTAAGTTACACTACGTTCCAATTCAGGTGTCAACAATTCAGTGCAAATTTAAGTACAAAATGTTCAATCTCTGCTATTTCTAATCACAACAAACTGAAGTGAAGAAACTTATCAAACTAAATCCCTATATTTTTCAAGCTTTAATTCTTATCCTATTTTAATCATAGCTTGATTAACTCAAAAACTCACTTAAAGTTAAAGAAAACAAACCAAACTAATTATTTGAAAACTATAGCACAGACAATGCAAATCATTGTTCACAAGAAATATGAGTTACTTCATAAGCGATTCAAACTACTGTGTATATAAGATGAGTTACAATATCAATCACTACCTTACACTACCAACCATTATGCACACATTGCTAACTATTGTTCAATCAAGACTATTTCTAATTGTGACCTGAGAAATACTTATCACGGCCTAGCCACTACAATTTACCACTCAAACAACTTTAACATAAATCTTTAGTTTGAATAAGACAATCTACTATTCAAACAATCTAATCTCACTTTGAAAATCTCAACCCAACAATAAAGATCTATTTAATCTAAGTAACAAGGATCTCAAATCAACCGAGACTAAAATGATATCAAGCTTAAGCTAATCTCAATTTAGACATAACTAACTCTAATTCAAACAATTTTAAGCTAAGGAAAATAAACAATCCAAATAAGACTGAGTCTAATCATTAAGTCTAATTTCCGGGATGCATAAAATAAACCAACAAGAATTCAAGCTAATCTCTTTATCTTTCCTAGCATTAAACTCTACAAATACTTAAAAGAAACTAAGTAACGAAACTCTAAATTGATGTCCTTCACTATCTATGTTGACACACTTTAGATATAAAAGATTCTACAAATAGAAATATGTTCTCGCTTTAAAACTACTTCAATCAAAATCAGAAAATCACTCATATGCAGAAGCATTAACCTATAGTTCCAATCCAATCTTACTGCAAATACGCTGAATCTAGTGGCCGAGGTGTAGGCGTTATTGACAAACGTTCAAAACTCGAAACAATCTCTTCTAATTCATGCTGGACCCCTTCTTCAATTTCCCATGGAGTATCACTCATCTATCTCTAAAGTTATTTATTCCACTAACCTAGCGGAACCGCTTAAAATTTACCAAGCAGCATGAGCCTTATAAATCTATTAAAACATCACAAAATCGCAATCGCAAGACTACTAGGTAAGGTTTACTTACTTATGTCTAAAGCGATGCAAGATTGATCAAACAGTCGGCAATCTTAGTGATCCAACGGTCACTGCGTCATCGCTCGACAATTTGCGTGACCTTTAACTGACCTCATGGACCCGATGAGGTTTATAAACACTCGGCCTATAGAAGTTCGGGTCTGGCTTTTCCCATGTGCTTAATTCCATAGGATGGATCCGATGGGATTTTTAGACTGTAATATAATCATGTCGGGTCCGGTTCATGAGTTAATGTCCACCCATTTCTTTAGCCCGATATTTGTTGGATATCGGTGGCCACTTGATCCTACGGCTTGCAGGACTTCTAATTAAACCATGAGTTAACACCAGGCTAACCCCCGTTGTTGACTGATTGTAAGGCGTTGAAATTAAGATCAACAATTAAGGATGAGTGCAGCCCTTCAAGCCCGATCAAGGAACCCGTATACCTTCAAACCATGCAGTTACTAATACACACGAAAAGAAACCCCGTAGTTGATAATACACGCGAAAAGAGATTAAACTCGATCACACAATACTCGAAAATTTTAGAATTAAACAGGAAATTCAACAAAATATAGTGATATTACAAAGGGATGCAACACCTCCGGGATTGACCAAATCTACACAGAAAGACACAGAGAGATATTTTCTGCAACTTAATCTTATATATAGTAAAACAAGCCAAATCAGTCAAAATCCCCTTATTATGATTCATAAATTACATAAGTATTGTTTCAATTAACAACCAGATCCTAAATCAAAGGACCAAACTCACTAATCCTATCTAATCTGCATGATATTCTCCTCGAGAATTTCCACTACATCTAACTACTTGAATTTATTACATAATAATCTATATCCTAGATTCTAGTCTAAATCCTATCTAGAAAGCTTTGAAAATTGACAGCTAAAGGACCCCACTCCTTTGCTTGTAACTTTTTTTGGATTTTTGGAATAATACGAAGCCTTTTGTCTTTTAAGCCTCATGCTCCTACATTAGACTCCTGAGGACAAAATTCTTCATGGGCTCCTGTCCATGAGCTCTTCTACAGAACTGCCCAATTTCTGTAGTGTAGCATCTATTACCCAGGTAGCTTCAACAATTGGTTGATCTTTCCACTTGACCAAATACTGAAAATACTCATGTCTCGTTGTCTTCTTCAATAATTTCTTGTCTAAAATCCTCTCTGGTTGCAATTCCTTTGCTGTAGGTAACTGTTTTACCCAATCAATTTCTTGTTTCTCTTGGTCTTCTGCTGTGTCATTTGCATTTTCACCTTCATACCTGTACAAATCAACAACATTGAAAATTGGAGATATTCCAATATCAGAGGGTAATTCAATTTCATATGCATTTGCATAAAATTTCCTCAATACTCTGCATGGTCGAATTTTCTTGAAATTTAACTTGTTATACTCTCTTTTTGGAAAATTTTCCTTCCTCAGGTGTGTTAAACCAAATCTCCAACTTCAAAGTTAACTTCTCTCCTTCTCAAGTCTTCTCTGCTTTTGTACTTTATGTTGTTGTCATGTAACTGTTGTTTTACCTGTTCATGTATTGCTTGCATTTCTGAAGCAAAATCTTCCCCTCCAGCACTTCTCATCTCAGCTTTTCCTAGATTTCTTAATTCAGACACTCCCCTTGGATGCATTCCATAAACTATGTGGAATGGACTCTACCCTGTACTCCTGTTAGGAGAGTCATTATATGCATATTCAGCCTGTGTCAATACTTGATCCCATTGTTTTGGATGTTCACCTGTAAGACTTCTAAGAAGATTACCCAAGCTTCTGTTTACAACTTTAGTCTATCCATCCATCTGAGAATGATAAGCAGAACTAAAACTCAGTTTAGTTTTAAGCTTCTTCCACAATGTCCTCCAAAAATGTCCAACAAATTTGGAGTCTCTATCTGAAACAATACTCTTAGATAACCCAGGCAATCCTACAATCTCTTTAAAAAACAGATTAGCAATGTGAGTAGCATCGTTGGTTTTATAACATGGAATACAATGTGCCATTTTTGAAAATCTGTCAACTACAACATAAATTGAATCATTTCCTCTTTGAGTCTTTGGCAAGCCCAAAACAAAACCCATGCTTACCATATCCCAAGGTCTATCTGGAATAGGTAATGGAACATACAACCCTATGTTTTGGCTTCTTCCTTTTACATACTGACAGACTTTACAATTCTTCACATACTTTTCCACTTCAGTCCTCATTTTCAGCCATAAATAAAACCTATTCAACTGCTCATAAGTCTTATCTACACCAAAATGTCCTGCAAGTCCACCACTATGTTTCTCCTTGATTAAATTTTCTCTCATAGAACAATTTGGTATGCACAGCTGATTTCTTCTAAACAACAACCCATCTTGCAAGGAATAATCAAGCCACTTACTTCTGTCTAACAAAACATGATTTTTACAAGCTTCAAATGCCTCTTTAAAATCTAAGTCTTTTTCATACAATTCCTTAAGAAAATCAAAACCCAACACTTGAATTTGACTTTCTTGAAGTAGTATGTTTCTTCTACTTAAGGCATCTTCTACTTTATTTGATTGGTCATTTATATGCTTCAAGACAAAATTAAAACCTTGAATATACTCTACCCATTTGGCATATTTCTGGTAAAGCTTTGGCTATTGCATAATGTACTGCAATGCATGGTTGTCTGAATAAAGTATAAACTCTTTAGACATCAGGTAATGTCTCCACTTCTTGAATGACTGCACAACTGCATAAAACTCTTTATCATAAGAAGAATACTTCTTCTTTGATTCATTCAGTTTCTCACTGAAATAAGCTACAAGTATGTCCTCCTGACTTAAAACACATCCAATGGCTTCTCCAATGGCATCACATTTCACTTGGAAAGGTTTATTAAAATCAAGCAAAATCAGAATAGGTTTTTCAGTGATCTTTCTTTTCAACAGCTGAAAGTTCCTTTCTACTTTAGCAGTCCACTTAAATGGTTGTCTATCTTTCTTTATAGTGTCGATAATAGAAGCATTGATCTTACAGAAAGTCCTTATGAATTTTCTATAAAAACTAGCAAGACCATGAAAACTTCTTAGCTCAAAAACACTTTTTGGAGAAGGCCACTCTGTGATTGTCGTGATCTTCTCTGGATCCATCTTTAATCCATCAGCAGAAACAACAAAACACAAATACAATAATTCTTCTTTCATGAATGAACACTTCTTTAGGTTTATCAGTAACTTCTCTTGCTACAACCTTTGTAAGACATAATTTAGATGTCTCATGTGTTCCTCCTTAGACCTGTTGTAAAATAATATATCGTCCAGATATACTATTACAAATTTACCAATAAATTCCTTCAAAACTTCATTCATAAGCCTCATGAATGTACTAGGTGCATTTGACAACCCAAAAGGCATTACCATCCATTCATACAACCCTTCATTTGTTTTAAAAGCAGTTTTCCATTCATCCCCTTCTCTAATTCTTATTTGATGATACCCACTCTTTAAATCTAGCTTTGTAAAATATCTTGCTCCACTCAGACAATCCATCAAATCTTCAATTCTAGGTAAAGGAAATCTGTACCTGATGGTTATTTTATTGATTGCTCTTGAATCAATGCACATTCTCCAGCCTCCATCTTTCTTTGGGCTCAACATTGTTGTCACTACATAAGGGCTCAAACTCTCTCTAATCAGTCCTTTATCTAATAGTTCCTGAACCTGTTTTCTGACTTCTTCATTCTCTGTGGGAGTCATCCTGTAAGCTGCTTTATTTGGTAGATTTGTTCCTAGAATCAAATCTATATGACGACTGATTTTTCTAGTGGGTGGTAACTCATTAGGCAAGTCATCTACAATGATATAAGAATAATTGTCCAGCATCTCTTGAATCTCAATTGGTAAATCAGAAAATTTTGTGGAAGTAATTATTACCTTGGGTTTACAAACCAATGCAAAACTTACCACATCTTCCTCCATCTGCTGTAAGTACTCCTTTCCACCCAGCAAAAGGGTCTTTGCTTCAAGTTTCTTCGATGTATCTTCTTCTTCTATTGGAAACAATGTATGATTGACACCATCTTTGTTGAATTTGTAGGTGTTCTTCTTTCCATCATGCATAGCTCCCCTGTCATACTGCCATGGTCTACCCAACAATATATGACACACATTCATAGGCATCACATCACACAAAATTTTATCTTTATACTTGCCCAAGTGCAAGTCCACTTCACATTGTTCATTTACTAACAACTGATGTCCCTTTTGTAACCATGATACCTTATAAGGTGTTGGATGTTTCTTTGTTTTCAATTTCAATTTCTCCACCACTTTTGTAGAGACCAAATTATCAATGTTGTCACTATCAATTATCATCTGACAACATTTCCCTTGAACCTTGCACACAATCCTGAACAAGGTCTTCCTTTGTGGGTGTTCAACAACTTCCTTTGCTGGCTTTAGCAATACTTTGTTAACTACCAAAGATTCTCCTCTCTCTAGTACATTTTCTTCTTCTGTCATTGTTGTTGCTTCCTCTTCAGTCTGTGCAGCAATTGCATTTTTATGAGGTGTTCGTGTATTTTCTGGGAACTCATAAGCTCGGTGTCCCAACTTGTTACATCTGTGACATCTAACTTCTCTTCCTCTGCCTCTACCTCCTCTTCCTCTGGAAAAACTCCCTCTACCACTTGCATCACCTCCTATGGGTGTATGCTGACTTGAGCTGCTGCTAGCTCCATCTCCAGGTGCTATAGATCTTCTTCTACCACCTTGTCTTCCCCTTCCTCAGAAAGTACCTCTATTTTTGGCACATTGCTTCCTCAAGAGTTTTTCTTCGGCTTTCATTACCATCTAATAAGCCTCTTCCACTATTTTAGGAGACAATACACTTATCTCATCTTGAATGTCCATTCTAAGACCATTCACATATCTAGCAACTTTCTCATCTGTATCTTGGACTTGTCCTGCTCTTATACTCACTTTGTAGAATTCCTCTGTGTATTCCTTTACTGTCATAGACCTCTGTCTAAGATTTTGCATCTGTCTAAATAATGTTTGTTGATAGTCACTTGGTAGAAACTTACTTTTTAGTTTTGCCACCATTCTGTTCCAATTCTTAATTGGTTGTTTGCCAAGTCTTCTTCTTTCTGCTTGCACTCCATCCCACCAAAGTGTTGCATATCCTTTCAACTTTGTGATAGCAAACTTGACCTTCTTTTCATCCTCTGTTTCTTCATAATCGAAGAATTTCTCCATGTCATTAATCCAGTCTATCAGCTCCTCGGGATTTAATCCTCCTGCATAAATTGAAACTTGAGTTTTGGGTCTAGATGTGGATCTCAACACTGAATGAAATAATCTCATCTCAGGAGTAACTTCTATAGGTTGCTCCTCTTTTGCAGCCTCCGCTTCAGGATTACTGACATCTCCAGCATCTGCATCTCTCCCTGTTTCCATTGCTTCCAATCTAGCCTACATATGTTGCATAGCTTCCACCACTTTAGCATTTGCAACAGGTCTTCCTCTTCTACCATGTCCTCTTCCAACTCTGAAAGCCATAGTGGATTTCTTTCTCTGACCCCTGAGATCTTGTTCAGTGTCTTTAAGTTGTTGTGATACCACAAATGGTGGCTGGGGTGTAGGCGTTATTGACAAACGTTCAAAACCCGAAACAATCTCTTCTAATTCAGGCTGGACCCCTTCTTCAATTTCCCGTGGAGTATCACTCATCTATCTCTAAAGTTATCTATTCCACTAACCTAGCGGAACCGCTTAAAATTTCCCCAACAACATGAGCCTTATAAATCTATTAAAACATCGCAAAATCGCAATCGCAAGACTATTAGGTAAGGTTTACTTACTTATGTCTAAAGCGATGCGAGATTAATTGAACGGTCGTCAACCTTAGTGATCCAACGGTCATCGCATCATCGCTCGATAATCTGCGTGACCTTTAATTGGCCTCATGGACCCGATGAGGTTTATAAACACTCGGCCTATAGAAGTTTGGGTCTGGCTTTTCCCACGTGTTTAATTCCTTAGGACGGATCCGATGGGGTTTATAGAATGTAATATAATCGATGTCGGGTCCGGTTCATGAGTTAACGTCCGCCCATTTCTTTAGCCCGATATCCGTTGAATATCGATGGCCACTAGATCCTCCGACTTGCGGGACTTCTAATTAAACCACAAGTTAACACCAGGCTAGCCCCGTTGTTGACTAATCGTAAGGAGTTGAAATTAATATCAATGACTAAGGATGAGTGCGGCCCTTCAAGCCCGATCAAGGAACCCGTATACCTTCAAACCCCGCAGTTGATAATACATGCGGAAAGAGATTAAACTCAATCACATAATATTCGAAACTTTTAGAATTAAACAGGAAATTCAACAAAACACAGTGATATTACATAGGGATGCAACACCTCCGAGATTGGCCAAATCTACACAGAGAGATATTTTCTGCAACTAAATCTTATATATAGAAAAACAAGCCGAATCAGTCAAAATCCCCTTATTATGATTCAGAACTTACATAAGTATTGTTTCAATTAACAACCAGATCCTAAATCAAAGGACCGAACTAACTACTCCTATCTAATCTGCATGATATTCTCCTCGAGAATTTCCACTACATCTAACTACTTGAATTTATTACATGATAATCTATATCCTAGATTCTAGTCTAAATCCTATCTAGAAAGCTTTGAAAATTGACAGCTAAAGGACCCCACTCCTTTGCTTGTAACTTTTTTTGGATTTTTGGAATAATACGAAGCCTTTTGTCTTTTAAGCCTCATGCTCCTGCATCAGAATCTCAAAACTAAACTACAGTCTCAATCAGTAACCAATATCTCGTCATATTAATTTTGAATACCGCGATATCAAAACAAGATGCTATAGGATGTTGTATCGAATAAGAAATGTATAGGTTGCAAGATTATATATTGATTCCAGCTTAAGCTTGTGACAGAGTTATCAACCTTTGTATTCATCCAATTGAGAAGCACTTTTTAAATCTTCTTAACCAAGAGAATGTAATGGAGAATTTAATCATGCATCAAAATCGTTAATCGATACAATCCTTTCTGGTTTGCAAAGATTTAAAGACAAGATATTTATTCGAATCCAAGAAAACAGAGTAAAAGCTTAAGTATAGAATGGAAAATGGTGACTTTAAGATCTAACCAGTAAACTTCTTGAGAATGAGATCCACACTCCTAAATCTTAATCAAACACATTTCCTATAGTCTATATCAATTGCAAGACTTGTTTCTAGGTGATTGTGGGCCCTTGCCACTCCCAAAGGAAGTCTAAGTTAACTCAATAAATTCAAAAACCAAAACTCATAACACTTTCTGAAATTTAAGTGTTGAATCGGAATTATGTATTAAGGTTCAATAAAACATGAGTTCAAATAGCAAGTACATCAAAGTCTCCATTGTCTCCTGAGCGTAAAGCTTCTTATAGCAAAAATTACATAACAATCCTTCCAGCTAGCTTACATACAGAGAGCATCGAGCTTTTATAAAGTCTAGCCGATGAAAACTAGGCATAACTAATTAATTAGAAAAAGTAAATATAACATCAAGGCTAAAGTTAAGTTGTATGAAATATTCTTGAATAATCTTCAAATGGATCTTGGTTGAGCTCGTCTTGATCATAGCATGATTGTTGAAACCGATTCCTTTTTTAGTATAAGGAGATCAGTTCTAGAACACTGAAGATTTGACTGAACACCTGCTGCCAAATAGAGTACATAACCGAGATGCAAAATTGAGTACAGAATAGCGAGTCCATGAAAAATTGACTGATGCATTGTCCATCCATGTGTTGGAACCCCTGCTACCTGTCCATATGTTTTCAAAGTCTATGAGTCCATATAAAGATTAGTAAAATAATCCAATGGCTATAAGTCTGTTAATATCTACTTAAACTAATCAAAAGCACATGAAAACAGTACTAAGTAAATATTCTACCTCCATTTGCAAAAGAACGTGGTTTGGCAGTGATATCATGGTACAAAAGGATAAAAAGGGAGTAAATGTCGATAAGAACAGTAAAATAGTAGGTGTAAAATAGGTACAAAAGTGGGGACCAACACCTTCACATACTCAAGATTATCTACAATGTAAATATGTAATACAGATTACATCTAATTGTTCACCACCATGAATAGATGAATTTAATTACCAACCATTACTACAATTCATTTTGGCATGAAGATATATACAAATATTTAAGCACTTACCTTTAACTTTTATGACAAGCCCTTTAAAAGGAAAAACCTCTCCCTTAATTTTGTTAGTGTACTCTTCATCCCATATGTAGGGAATACTAATATCCACTTTGAATAGATACTCACTAATATATAATATGGAAGGAGAAACCATATATCCCTCAACCATTGATGTTTGATTACGGTGTGATCTTTGTCTAACAAATATTTTCAATGCCCTTGTATTATCATCATCAACTGCATTACTTTTGTGTGAATATTCCACATATTTAAATATCCTCAACCTTGTGAATGTGGTTCTACTCATATGCATTCAAGAAGCTCAAAGGTAAATTCTTCTTAATTTCACATATTAGTTGAGGAGTTGCTATCTTACCATACTTGATATCTTCTAGACGTATTTCCTTAGATAAGGACCAACTACTTGCTATAGTCAAATATATTCGAATAATATGATATATATATATATATATACAAAGGACCCTCATATGAAGGTCTTGATTTCAACCTAAAACAAACAATAACATTTGGAGTACATTTTTGATTTGTTTTATTAGTTAATTGCATTTCCTCCAAAAGTCAAATTACATCATTGACAACCATTGTTCAAAAGATATCAGCCTCACTCTGCCACACTAGAAACTAGATTTGTTGGTCGGTATATGGTAGTTCTATGTTTTTACAAAATATCACAAATAGCTACTGGACATAAAAGACTATGCAACTAAAAAGTAAATATATGACAAAAATCCATAACATGGTATCCACATCAAGAGTCTAATGATGTAATTATAGTCGAGTCCTTTGCTCTCATCCCGAGAGACACAAAGGGCTTAAAGTCACACTGAATATGTTTCTCCATGTGAGATACTTGAGTTTCCAGCCTATTCAATCATGCTTGCATTTTCCATTGATTCTGTTGAATGTCATTTAGAAAGGAGATGATCTCATTTCTATCCTTGTGCTTCTCCTTTAACACTCGTCCCAACAGAGTTTGTAATTGTTATTGGAGAGTAATAACATGCATGTGTTGGTTCCTCCTTCCCATGGTGTGGCTAGGGTTGGGGAGTTAGTGAGCGACCTCATCTAATAGTTATGAGTATGAAAAAACTTGTATGTATTACTAAAGGTGTCTCTCTAGCAATTGGATATCTTCTCGCGTACTAGGAGAGGTTGTAGAGTGATAGGTAATCATCATCTCTTGAGCCTACATCTCAACACGTGATCGACTTTTTTGGCCATGACCCCCAGCCCCAAGGTGGCCATACATGAATTTACACGACATTTTAACCCACACAAACAATGAATCTACACAAGCCCAAAATAAAATATCCATCAGCTCCTCGAATTCCAAGCAATCAATAGCTCGTCAAAGGTAGGACATATAATCATAGGCCTGGTATATTTTACTCCTCCAATATTTTCCTTGCCCTTGTATTATCATCATCAACTGCATTACTTTTTTGTGAATATTTCCACATATTTAAATATCCTCAACCTTGTGAATGTGGTTCTACTCATATGCATTCAATAAGCTTAAAGGTAAATTCTTGTTAATTTCACATATTAGTTGAGGAGTTGTTATCTTACCATAATTGATATCTTCTAGATGTATTTCCTTATATAAGGACCAACTACTTGCTATAGTCAAACACATTCGAATAATATGATATATATATACAAAGGACCCTCGTATGAAGGTCTTTATTTCAACCTAAAACAAACAATAACATTTGGAGTACATTTTTGTTTTGTTTTATTAGTTAATTACATTTCCTCCAAAAGTCAAATTACATCATTGACTACCATTGTTCAAAAGATATCGGCCTCACTCTACCACACTAAAAACTAGATTTGTTGGTCGGTATATGGTAGTTCTATGTTTTTACAAAATATCACAAATAATTACTGGACATAAAAGACTATGCAACTAAAAAGTAAATATATGACAAAAATCCATAACATGGTATCCACATCAAGAGTCTAATGATGTAACTGGAGTCGAGTCCTTCACTCTCATCCTGAGAGGCACAAAGGGCTTAAACTCACACTGAATATGTTTCTCCATGTGAGATACTTGAGTTTCTAGCCTATTCAATCATGCTTGCATTTTCCATTGGTTTTGTTGAATGTCATTTAGAAAGGAGATGATGTCATTTCTATCCTTGTGCTTCTCCTTTTGACACTCGTCCCAACGGAGTTTGTAATTGTTATTGGAGAGTAATAGCATGCATGTGTTGGTTCCTCTTTCCCAAGGTATGGCTAGGGTTTGGGAGTTAGTGAGCGACCTCATCTAATAGTTAGGAGTATGAAAAAACTTGTATGTATTACTAAAGGTGTCTCTCTAGCAGTTGGATATCCTCTCATGTACTAGGAGAGGTTGTAGAGTGATAGGTAATCATCATCTCTTGAGCCTACATCTCAACACGTGATCGACTTTGTTGGCCATGACCCCCAGCCCCATGGTGTCCACACATGAATTTACACGACATTTTAACCCACACAAACAATGAATCTACACAAGCCCAAAATAAAATATCCATCATCTCTTCGAATTCCAAGCAATCAATAGCTCCTCAGAGGCAGGACATATAATCATAGTCCCAGTATATTTTACTCCTCCAATACTTTCCACATACCAGAGAACTACTTTCGACCAAAATAGATAGATGATCAACCTAAACTGGGATGAAGAAGGACATAGAGACACCATTTTGAACAAACTTTGGCCAACAAACTTACCACTTTAGTGAGGCCCAGTTGGACCAGACAAAACAACCAGGTCCCAAAATAATAAGTCCCCTAGGCTTGGATTATATAAAACAATCACCTTCCCCAACAAATGTACTACCACAAAGCCCAAACCCAACTAGTGGCAAGCAAGATCCAAAGAACTTAATACATACAACCAGGGGATAAACAATACCTCGTAGTAACTATGAGGAGGAACTAACACTAAGAATGTATGGACGCCGCCATTTGAGTTTTCATCTATGTAGCTTTGCCTGCCATCTATAGGAGCCAATTCACTTCAATATGTTTCCTTCAACTCAACAGGCATGTCAATCTTCTCCACTTATATGATATTACCTTTGTTACCATCTACCCCCAAAAGTAAGGCATTATAATTATTAAAAAACATGGGATTTATATGAATTTTGGCATGCTTGTTCCATTCCATAGTTTTCCAACTCACTATCCAGTTCTTCAATTTCCAAGCCTCACATCTCACAGATGTTGAACTTTGAAGTGGATGTGAGAATCCCACTAGCAACAAGGGAATTCTATTCTCTGGGCAATTAAGGCCTCTCCACTATATAGAAGCTACAAGAAAATTCTCCAAAATATGGTACTTCATGTGTTCGATAGAATTATAGTTGCACACTTTGTCATGGGGGTGGAAAGCCACGACAACCCCCTCTTTAATTGTCTACTGTTTCGGTGGGGTAGCAGACACCCCCTCAAACATAGTAATATGCTCATGTGATAAAAACATGTTCACATTTCAAAACTTTTATCTGTGTCATTTATTTTTTTATTTTTATTTTTTCTCGAAGAAAAAAGGTGCAATTTTCATTAATTATAAGAAAATTACATATTGTATCTTCAGCATGTATGAGATGTGGTCACCAGTAAATGGAAAAACCATTTAAATTGGTACAGTATCATAGTTCAATATTTACAATATCATCATAATATTTACATTAAAAAGTTAAATGCATAAAAAAAAATTACTCTTGTTCACACCGAAAAATTGTTGCTACGACCTACGCGCGCATCCTAACCTAACCGCCACTGCTGCCTCCTGCGGCTCCCCCGCTTGGCGACCACCTGCTACTAAGCTCTCCCTGGCTCTGCCCGGTCCCCACAGTGATCCTTTTCCTTTTGAACCGCTCATGTCTGCGAGCTGTTCCTCCTTCACCCTTTGCAGCTTCACGTTGTTCCTTAACTCGGCAGCCTCTTGCTGCTAAGTTTATATCCAAATGATGCGTCCCGCAGCAGAAGGAGACTCATCCTCCCAACAAGGGAATGATGAAAATGAAGCAGCATTTGCAACACTTATATCAGAAAATGGAGCTCCAAGAACCAGGCCATCGGTTAGTAAATTTGTGAAGAAACTAGCGGATATTCTAGAGATTTCACTACCGCCAACTCTCCCAAGAAGAGTTGTTATCTCCTTAGCAGAACGTGGTCTGGTAGGATAGTTCATAGGGCTTTTTCCTTCTCCAAGATCTATTTAGAAATGGGTGGAAAGAAATTGGAGTGCAAACACACAAGGCAAGATAGCCATTCAATTTTGTGGAAGGGGATATTACACTTTCCTATTTGAAACTAAGGAAGACAAAGACTTAATATTCAAGAATGGACCTTATTTTATGGACTCAAGAGGATTATACCTGAATAGATGGATGCCAGACTTTGATCCAGAGATGGACATCCCAAGCGCGGTTCCGGTTTGGGTCAGATTGCCGCACCTACCCCTCCACTGTTGGGGTGACGATTCGGTAAGAGCCATTGGGAATGCGGTAGGCAAATACATTGACAGGTGCGAACCCAAAGACAATATGTGTGTCTGCACAAGAATCTATGTGGAAGTAGATCTGGGGAAAGGTCTACCCGAGGTGATAAGGATCAAGGTGGATCAATGGACCCACATTCAGCAACTGGACTACGAGCAAATCCCGTTTAAATGCAAGGTATGTCATGAATACGGTCATTTTGCAAATAGATGTAGTAAAAAAGAAGAAGTTGAAAATGTTGAAGGTAACGAAGACACATGGGAACAAGTTAAAAGAAAGAAGCCTCTTAATAAGCAAAATGCAACAAACCCCCCACAGCCTCAGGAGACCAATGAATCAGCCCCTATACCACCAATAAATATCGCACCCCCAGTTCTTACTTCTGCAAATCCATTTGAACCTTTGGGAGATGACTTGCCCTCTCCAAGGTCTCCTTCCCCCTCCAATGCATTAGCTCTTATCACCTCCCCCATTCAGAGCCCATCCCCCCCTCCGCCTATAGTAGAACGAATACAAACTAGAAACAAAGCAAAAGAAAACAACCAAGTTTGGGAACAACCAAAAAAAGTGGGAAGAAAATCAAACAAAGAAATAAGGGATGAGGTAGCAGCTAAGGAAATGGCAATAGGAACACAACAGCCAATGGACTCTTTCCTTGGTAAGCAGATGGGAAGTGGAGAAAAAAATCAGCACAAGGAAAAGGGAGGGACACAACATAAAAACAGTAAGTAATGATTACGGTCTCTTGGAACAACAGGGGTCTTGGAACTACCTTTAAAATCAACGCAGTCGAGGATATAATAAATCAGGAGCAGCCAGACATCTTTATGATCCAAGAGACCAAAGTAAGTAAGCAAGAACTACAAAAAATGATTCAAAAACAAAAATACTTTGAAGGAACAACAATAGATTCTAATGGGGCCTCAGGTGGAATATGCACAATGTGGAATAAAAGGAAGTGGGATCTAGTCAACCAAAAAACCAACAATCATTGGCTAAGAACATATTTGAAAAATAATAGTACAAAGGAGGAGTATTGCATCATAAACATTTACTCCCCCAACCACTACAGAGACAAAGAACAATGCTGGAAGTCAGTGAAAGAAGAAGCAGCAGAAAGGCAAAGAGGAAAACTAATATTGGGAGGAGATTTAAATCTGATTAGAAACATTGATGAGAAGCTGGGAGGAAACTACCTCAATGATCCTTCAAGAGCAGCGCTGGAAGAAATCATTGAAGAACATAAATTACTTGATATTCCCCTAATTAATGGCAAGTATACCTGGAGCAATAAAAGAATTGGAAAATATAACATAAAAGAAAGATTAGATAGAATTCTGATCAACGAAAATATAGCAGCAACCTTCACCACAGTGAGAAGTAAAATTGTTCATGCGTCAGCTTCAGACCATAAGCCAGTGGTGTTGATCTTGGGTAGGATGGAAAACCAAGGCCCGCTCCCGTTTAAATATAATAAAATATGGGACAACAAAGAGGACTTCGGCAAACAAATAAGAGAAAATTGGAAAATCAATGTCACAGGCTCTCCTCACTATGTGTGGGAATCGAAGTTAAAAAATTTAAGATTTTGCTTAAAAACATGGGCAAGAGAAAATGCACTCAAAGAAAAAAAAATAGATCTTCAAGGAAAACTGGACAGCATGAGTAAAGAAAAAGAAAACAACAAGAGAGTGAACAAGATTATGCACAAGGAAAAGAGATTTTTATGGAATTATACAAGCAAAATCGGCAAGAAGAAGAAGAGAGCAGGCAGAAATCAAGATGCTTATGGCTAAAAGCGAGAGACAAGAATACCGCCTTTTTTCATAATACAATGAAAACAAGGAGAGATAGAAATCAGATTGAAAAAATTCAAGTAGAGGGGCAAGAAATCATAGGAGTAGAAGAAATAAAAAAGGCAGCACACAACCACTATAAAAATCTTCTTTCAGCAAGGGAGCAGCAGGTGGACAACGAGGAATTCTTACAGCAAATTAAAAAAAAATTCAGCGAGCAGCAAAACAGCGAACTAGATAAAGAGGTCACTGAGGAGGAAATGAGAGAAGAAGTGTGGAGTTTACACCCGGAAAAAGCCCCAGGACCAGACGATTTCACAATTGCATTCTATAGGAACCATTGGGAAACTATAAAGAAAGATTTGTTGAGAATGATAAAGAATGTCTTCAAAAAAAATAAAGTTGGGGGAAACACAAAGGCCTCTTTCTTGGCTCTCATCCCTAAAGAGACAAACCCAATATCCTTTGATAGATACAAGCCTATCTCCTTGTGTAACTCTTCATACAAAATAATCACAAAAATTCTGGCAAACTAAGTAAAAAAAATTCTGCCAAGCATCATCTCAGAAAACCAAGGTGGTTTTGTCCCAAGAAGACAAATTACTGACAATGTAATAATTGTCCAGGAAGCCATACATAGTAGTATTCAGAGAAAGGAAAAAGGAATGGTCATCAAACTGGATATGGCCAATGCCTTTGAAAGAGTGGACCACAAATTTCTTGTTGTTGTCCTCCAAAAGTTTGACATCTCTTCCAAGTTTATAAACATCATTATGACCTGCATCACCAACCTGTGGATAGCCCCTTTGATTAATGGAAGGCCAAGCAATTTCTTCCAAAGATCAAGCGTATTGAGACAAGGTTGTCCTCTCTCTCCCTTCCTATATATTGTTATGGTTGAATTCACTAAGAACTCACTTAGAAAATCCAAGGGAAAATAAAAAAATAACGGGCAAGAGGAGTCAAAGAGATTAACCACTTCCTCTTTGCAGATGACACTCTCCTCATTGGGGGAGCCTCTTGCATCATTGCAAAACATTTTAAAAAAGTTTTAGATGACTTTCTTAATGTTTCAGGAGGACTCCTAAACAACAGCAAATGTAGAATTTACAGCTGGAATGTCTCAATAAACACAATGCATAGAATAGCCCATATTATGGAAATACCAGTTCAATTAAAATGGAACCATTTTACATACATGGGACTACCATTAGCAAAAGAAGTGGTTAAGGCAGAGGTCTGGAATATGCAAGTGGAAAAAATGAGAGGGAAATTCAGAGTTGGGGAATGATGTGGCTCAATCTTGCAGGAAGAACAATAATGATCAAGGCCCTCCTTTCAGCTCTGCCAATATATCAGTATGCCATAATAATGGCCCCGACAAGTGCTCATAAACAAATGGAATTAATTATCAGAAGCTTTCTCTGGCAAGGAGGAAAGCAAGAAAATAAAAAATTTAGCCTTGTTAGATGGGAACAAGTAACTCTCCCGTATGAGAAAGGAGGGATCTCTATCTGGATACCAGGATTGATGAATAGAGCACTTGGGATCAAGTTAGTATGGAGAATGATAAACGACAAAGAACAGTGGTGGGGAAAAGCTTTAACAAGAAAATATTTAAACTGTCAAAGGAAAAAAATGCTAACTGATCTAATTCCTGACCGGCCTTGCACTCAGGTTTGGAAATTGATCAAAAAAATTGTGCCACAAATAAGGGATCAAATCTCCAAAAATCCTGGGAATGGGAAAACAATCTCAATATGGGATGACAGAATAATGGGAGCAAATCCATTAAGACAGCAGCAAAATCTCAGAGACTTAAAAGATTGGATGGAGGAGGCAAGCCTAACCACCTTATACTCTATCTCTGAATGGGAACAAAATAACTGGACAAATTGGAGAGTGCCTACACTTCCTTCTAGACTAAAAAGGCAATGGGAAGAACCAAAAACCTTCTTAGCTGGTGCAGTGCCAATAAAAAAAGAAGACCAAGATGAGTTTATATGGGATCCAATAGGAGGAAACTTCACAGTGAAATCAGGCTACAATTACCTTCAAAATTATAACAGTCATGATGATTGGAATTTATGGACAGCAGTTTGGAAAAATGAGTGTATACCCAAAATTAAATTCTTTATTTGGACGCTGCTGAAAGGCAAAATTCTTACTATGGAAAATTTAAAAAAGAAAGGCTTCCAAGGCCCCTTCAAATGTGTCATGTGCCAAGGGGAAGAGGAAAACATACAACACTTATTTATGAAATGCACTATGGCACGAGAATGCTAGAAGCAGCTAATCAGCCCATTAGAGCTAAGTGTAGACACTACAGTTTAGATGACAATGCTATATAAAAATTGGGCCCAAAGCTACCCCTACACCAAGAAGAAAAAAGCAGTCATAATCAAAATCTAGAAATGCTTGCCCTCGATTCTTTGTTGGCAATTATGGCTAGCAAGAAATAAATGCATCTTTAAGGAAGAAAATCCAAGCATAGGGAGTATTATTTTGAATACATGGGGACAAGTCTCGGAAATAATAAGTATAAATGGAGCAGCAAGAATTGATCAGAATAGCTTGCAACAAGAGGAAAGAGAATGGTTCAACAAAGTTCTAATTGAAGACAGTTGTGGAGTTTACAAAAAAATAAACAAAGGTAAGACAAAAAACAGGGATTAGAAGCTTCGGATGAATGACATGGAAATGGGAAAATGGATAAAAGAGCAAAGGAAATACATATTATTTTTTGATGGAGCATCAAAAAATAATCCAGGTAGAGTAGGGGCAGGTGGACTAATTTTAGATCCTAATGGTAAGAAAATAGCAACATATGAATGGGGCCTGGGAAAGATGACTAATAACAGGGCTGAGGCATATAGTTTGTTGATGGGTACTAAGATCTTGCAAAAAAGGAGATAAAAAATCCAATCTTAATTGGGGACTCTGCAATTATTATAGCAACAATGGAAGCAAAGAAGGAATTTAAAAGTGTTGCCTTAAATAAAATAAGGCAGAGAATCATTTCAAATACAAAAAAGCTGGGGAATATAACTTATAAGCATGTATTAAGAACACAAAACAAAGAGGCAGACTTAATGGCCAACAAGGTTGTTGATAGGTAGGCTGGTACTGTGAAAGAAAATGGAAACATCTATGAAGAAAACATCCCATAAAGGGCTCTCATGGGAAGCATGGATCGAAAATCAAGGAAGGAAAAACAACATCAAATCGACAAGAAGAGGAAATGCAGAAAATACAAAGGAGCAGGAGATTCCCTTACAACTGTCAAGGAATACAATCCAGCAATATACTCCTCATTTAAAGGAAAAGACTCCAAAAATCTTCAAAAGGACTCAATGCAATCTGAGACAAGCAAGAAAACGTTATCGTGCGCAGAAGGAGGAAGGTAATGTCATACCGGGCATGATCACACCAGAGAAAGCAGTGATGGTCACACGAACTTGGGTGTGGACACCTATGCGAGTATGGGGAAAAACAGTGAAGGAAATCCACAGTAACAGGTTAAGGTAGGGCACTAACAACTATAAATGGAAGGAACAGCAAGGGAAAGCACAACACTTGGGAAAGCAGCACGAGAGAGACATAGTTGGAAACATAAGAGATAAGAGTACAGAACGTAGAAGCAGAGAGCAGCAAGAGCCCAAGCGAAACAGAGGCCAACGAAGTTCTTTTGTTGAAGCTCCAAGAGCCGAAGGCAAGTTGGGTAAAAGCAATAAGAGAAAGAATCAGTAATAAGGTAACATCATAGACACATTTCATAGTGGGTTTTTACAGCATTTCCTTCCAGTTGGTTTTAGAACTGATAAAAGCGTAAGTGTGGTTTTGTTGCTCGAAAAGCGGCCTCATAGATTTCCTCTAAGTCGCATTACGATCTTATATGCTATTTCACATGTGTATATCATTCGCAACATTAATCTCCATTACAGTGATACCGAGAGAGAAACTCTCCCCCCTCACTCCTCTCATGATAGCAGCACTGTGTCTTTTATTGGCCGCCACCCTCAGAGTAAGCATCCCTTCAGCTCCAGGACCGCTACTTACATTTGTGTTGCTCTATCACTCACCACCCGCATACCGAAGGAACAACAGAAGAAGGAACAACAAGAGGATGAAGGAACAACAATAGAAGGAACAACAACCAAAAGGAATAGCAACAGAAAGAACAACGCCAGAAGGAACAGCAAGCAAAAGGAACAACAACAGAAGGAACAACAGCCGAAGGAACAACAAGAAGAATGAACACCAAAAGAAGGAACAACAGCATAAGGAACAACAAACGAAAGAACAACATGCCAAAGGAATAGCAGGTCGATGGAACAACAGCAAGGAACAACAAGCAAAACGAACAACAACACAAGGAACAACAAACTTAAGGAGCAACAAAATGCAAAACACAAGGAAAAGGCCACAAAATTTGCTCTCCTAGTTTACAAAACATAAACTTATGTGAAATATGCTATGTAAATTTGTCTTCTTAGGTGGTCAATATGTTAAACAATATTCTAGAATAGCTAAAAAAACTTTTGAAGTTTTGATACCAAGCACAAGAGAAAGGTTTGTGTGCCTATCTTACTGCTCAGTCTATCATATCAGAACAGCGGAATGTAAAGGAGCTTGCTCCAAAACCTCTTTTTGATAATATAACAACTATCTGAACTTGTTAAAAAAAAAAAAAAATTAAATGCATAACCGTCTTGTGAACCAAAAACTAAACAAAAATAAAAAATGTCGAATGATCTTTATGATGGTCATTTTGAAATATTTCCATCCATCTCGATGAATAGTCGATGAAAAAACTGGTAGAATACTTGATCTCTGAATTCCTGTATCAACCACTGCCCCTTGATTTGTTGTGCCTCCTCTTTGGATAGAAAACCAGCGACCGCATTCCTTTCCCTGTATATATGAGAGCATACAATAAATTCAAAATGTGATTTTAGATTCATGACTTCATCCAGTAATCCCCTCAGTGTGTGCAAGTGACAGTGATATGCAGAGTTGATCCAGTTTATAACAAGCTGTGAGTCCCCAAAGATCTGTATCCTGTGGCAGTTTTGTTACAGTGCAAATATAAGAAGGTATCTTAGGCAGTTAAGTTCCACATAGTCATTGGTACCTCTCCCTAAACCCACTTGGATCTTGAAGAAGTGAAGATCATTTATTTGAAGTACAAACCCCCCATAGCCAACGGCCTGAGCCGACCCATTGAAGAAATCCCATGGAATGCTCTTGTCTATTACTTCTGGAATTGTGACTCCAGCATGTTGGTGGTTAGGGTCTTCAGGAATCAAGTTATAGATGGCAGCAATATAATTGCAAGTGGCTAGCCAATGAGTCAGAGCATCCTGGAAAATATTGCCATTCCTAGTCAACCAGATACTCCAACAGACAATCAGAGGGAGGTTTCTGACATTTTGAGAGGCTGCCTCATTCCACCAACATTGCCAAGCATCAGTTATGTGTGGACCTTCCCATCTATGCGTAATGTTGAGGGTGGTTGTAATATGAGTCCACACTTGGCCAGCAACTGGGCAGTGAAGGAATAAGTGATCAATATCCTCTGAGCTTTCCTTACAGAGACAACATCGGGACGGACCATGAAAGGCATGTCGCATAAGGTTGACCTCCGTGGGTACTTTATTCGATAGTATACACCACATAAACAACCGAGTTTTGTGAGGTGCCTTTAGTTTCCATATTGAGCGCCACCACCAGCTTACATCCATCTGGTCCTGCGCATTCATAAGAGCGGCTTACCCTTCCTTTTGCCCATATGATTTCATCTTCTTGTGGAGTAATTATGATATTTGCTTCCTTCAGTGCACCAATAAATCTATTCCATACCCCTCTCCATCTACCTGGGATGCCAAGGTCCAGAGTGTCCAGCCATTTCTGTGATGTCTAGTTTGGATGTCTGTCATCAGCGATGTGTGTGAGATGGGTGATGCCAACCGTTGAAAGAAATTGTTGTAATTCTAGTGGTAGTATGTGTGCATTCCCACATCCAGACCAGGCATCAGTACCCAGTCGTACCTGCACTCCATTCCTGATTCACCACGCCAGTCCATCCTTGATGATACTAATCGACTACGAGATAGCCTTCCATATGATCGATGCACCAGATATGCCCTATGATGGCCTGTGAATCTAGTCAATGACTGATATGGGGTGTATATATTTATAGTAGACCACCTCTTTCCAAAGGCTCTCTGATTTGATAATTTTCCATCCCATCTTGGTAGCAAGTGCCTTTGCAAAAACATGTAGATCCTTTATACCCCAACCACCCCATTTTCTAGGTTTCCCAATCCTGTCCCAGCGGACCCAAGCAAAAGTCCTCCCCACATTTTTCCCTCACCATAGGAACCGACAACATATTTGTTGTATCTTGTTGATAATGCCTTTTGGTATCCAAACAAGTGTCATCCAATATACCGAGATGGCCTCTAGCACAGATTTGATCAGGGTGAGTCTATCGGCACTAGAAAGCCATCGTTGTTGCCATATGGTTATACAACCTTTGATTTTTGCAATGAGCCATGACCAATTAGCAATACGATATCCATTTGGATTGAGCCTGAATCCAAGGTATTTGAGACCTGTCTCCAGCTCTTGTCTCACAAATTCAAATTGTTGTAATGCATGTCTTTCCTCATTTTGTAGGCAAGACACCAATACGATGGTGGATTTGTTGAAGTTGGGCTTCATATCTGTAGCTTTACAAAACATGGATAGTATTTTCTTGAAACAAGTGGTATCACATAATGATCCATTTAAAACAATAAGAACATCATCTACAAACAATATATGTGAGAGATAAGACACATCAAATATCATTACACCTCCCAGAGACCCTTCTGCACAAGCTTTAATTAACAGTCTACTTAATCCCTCCATGATCAAAAGAAATAATAATGGGGATAAAGGGAATCCCTGTCTCAAACCACATTCAACATGGAAAAAACCCGATGCTGCCCCATTTCTGAGAATGCTACAGGATGTAGTGGTGAAACAACACATGATCCATTTTATGAACAAGTGAGGAAAACCAATATGAGTAAGGATAAGTTGAAGATAAGACCAATTTGCACAATCAAAGGCTTTTGATAGATCAATTTTGAGGATGATACTCTTGTTGTTCTTTTTTTTTATCGAGTGGAGTCCTTCCTGAGCAGTCCCTATGGCTTCATGAATCTGGTGTTGGTTAAGGAAAGCGAATTGTTCCTTAGAAATAATCTTGGATAAGAAGGCCTTGATGTGCATAGCAATAATTTTAGAGATAATTTTGTATATACAGTTACAAAGGGAAATGGGCCTTATGGATTGAGGGTTATCAGCTTTAGGGATAAGGGCAAGAAAGATCGAGTTGAAACCTTCATACATCCGTCGAGAAAGTCTGCAATCCTCAATAGCCAATAGGAGATCTGGCCCAATGTGTTAAAAAAAAAGTGAGGTAGAATTCCATAGGCCACCCATCCGGTCCCGGACTCTTATCTATTTTGAACCATTTCAGGACAACTTCTATTTCCCCCAGCGTCACTGGTTCATTCAGGGTCTCCACATCTTCAGCCTCTACAAACCTAAGAAAAACTTCGGCAATGTGGAATATCTCAGCTATGGACGCTTCCCTAGGCGCTTTGAAGATATGTTCGAAATGCCTGATGCCCATATCTGCAAGCCTCCCTGCCAGTCTGATCCTGCAGGGACCAGATAGTGTTAGTAATTTTCCTCCCCCTGGCATATTGTTGGAAGAACTTTGAGTTCATGTCCCTAGCCTTTAATCATATTGCTATGCTCTTTAAATGCCATGTCTCCTCTTTCTGTCTCAAGAGGCAGATCTTTTCAGTTTCCAACTTGATTAAATGATCCGTTGATTCATTATTTGTGGAGCTTGTAATCCTTGAATTTTCCATTTGCTTGATGACAGATTCAATCCTCAGTAATTGGCCTTATCCTTTTGCTTCTTTTCTTTGGCCCAAATAATTGTTTTGGATATTATGAGATCCAAGTTGCATGCAATAACCTCTGTCGGTGAGTTGCTATTGTCTAGACCACAGTGTGTCCAGGACTCCATTACTAATTTATGGTAATCATCTTCAGTAAGCCAAGTAGCGTTAAATTTGAAAGGGGAGCTTGGTTTATGGTTGGAGTCCATAGTCTCCATAAAAATTTGGGAGTGGTTGGATATACCCCCCCGATCCCACCCATTAACGAATACGGTCCAAACTAGCCAGCAGAGGAGCTTTAATCATGAATCGATTCAGTCTTCTGGCCAAAGCATCCTCTCTTGTTCTTTCTTTCCTCCAAGTCGACAAAATCTTGATCGAGTCTATTTTCATGAGATTATTGGAATCCATCAAAAGTTCAAAATAGGTTGTCAAGGGGTCAGCCTGAGCCCTATTGCCCCAGGATTCTGCAAGCCCTAAAGAGAAATTTAGAGCACCACCAATGATCAAATTATCCACCTGCATGAAATTTGGCCCCAACAACTTATCCCAATAAGCCTCCCTATTGTGGCATGGTCCATAGATATTAATTAGTCTTAAGGGTACATTGATATCAGTGGCTTTGAGGTCATCCCCCAGAAATCCTTTACCCCCCCAAATGTTGACTACCTTGATAGTCTTGTTATTGAAACCCAACACGCAGCCCCCAGATCTCCCTCTTACATCTAGTGAGTGGAAATCCCAATCCGAGAGCATCTTTAGCAAGATCTTTTTAATGGAGATCCCATCGCCCAGAGTCTCCTGTAGTAATATTACATCAATCCTCTCCAATCCAATCAGCCTCTTAAGATCTAGTTTCTTATCGAGGCTCACCAAACCCCCGCAGTTAAAGGAGAGGCATTTCATGGGGTAACCCTATCAGGGTTTCCTTTTGCTCTAAGAACCTGGTCAATAGGAGTCTGAATGCTCGTCACCACCTCAATACTCGCCCTTCTGATGGCTTTGGAAAAATGTGATTGTCTACCCCTAGGTAGTTTGAGGGTTTTGGAGGGTATAGGGTCCTCTCCAAATCCATAAGATAGGGTTCAGGAATGGGGTAACAATCTCAGATTATATTTGTGAGAGCCACTAGAGCTCAAGCCTTCCCTAGAGGCAATAGGGAGAGGGTCGAGTTGAAAGGCTGAAGAAGAGTGAAGAGGATCAGGGGGAGCAATTACCACAGGACAATTAATAAAACACAAATTGCTAGCCCTAATACCCGAACCCGAAACAACAACAGATGATAATACATTTTCAGATATCAACAAATTTTGAGTAGCAAGGGGAGAGGGAGTAAGAGTACCCGGAAATGAATCAGTGCCCCTTGCTCGTGAATGGGTGACTGGTGCCTCAGGAGTCCAGGAGTCTCTTTGATGTGCCACCACCTTATCTCCTCCCTGGCTCGGCTAGGGATCCTCTATGTGCAGAACCGAAGATGTTTTTGCCTCCGCGATTGTTTGCATGCTCGATGAAACATAGCTTCGTGGGGGTTCTGGTTGTTTCCCAGTTATCAGTGGGTAGTATTTGTATAGGTGATTGACCTCATGGCACCTCCTACAGCAGAAGGGAATTCCCTCATAGTCCAGTATCTTCCACCTTACAATTTCCCCCATCTGTATCCTATAGCTCTCCACCAAGCCTTCGCGGGTGTCCAAGTACACCAATATTCTGGCTATGGCTAAGCACCCAATTTCATTGTATGATCTACCATGGTCCAGATAAACACCCAGATCATCCCCTATACATTTGAAGATTTCCTCTGCGCAGAATTGCAGTGACAGTCTAGGAAGCTGCATCCAAATTGGCCCCACCCCCATTTTTTCCTTCTCTGGGTAGAAGAGGGGCGACCATCTCTTGAGGAGTACAAGCGTCATCTCAATGTGCCAATATTTGGTTAAAACCCAATTGACAGGTTTCAATTGTGGGAAAATAAGAGTGAACCATCCCCTAGACATGGTGAGCACCACAGGCAACTGTTCCATCAAATGTCCCCATAGCTCCATTGACCACCGCTTTAGGTGTGCTGGTGTATAGTTTCGGCCCCGCACCCTACCAACCAACATTGTGCTCTCAGTTAGCGCTGCTTGAGCCATACTAATACCTTCACCAAAAACTAGTAGTCAACCTCACTCACGAACCTTTGAGCACTTGGGGTTTTTCCCCCTCCTGCCCCGTGTTTTTGAGTTATGGTTTGTTGCTTGGCATCCGCTTGATGATTGTCATCTGAGTCTGAGACTTTGTTTTCCTCAGGGCCCAAATCTTTCCGGGTGATACCATTGAAGCACCCTAATGTGTGAGCCGTATTAGCGAACCCTGAAGATGGGAATTCAACAACAGTAGTCCCAGAAGCGCAATAAGGCTGTTTATTCCACCATTCTTGTCCACAACCGTTCCATTCTTGCCCCTCGCAGCCACCCCCGAGTTCTCCAGAACATTCTACTCAATACCCTGTTGATTATGAGCCCAGTACAATAGCTCAGAAGGCGATGGAATGTTCAGAAAGGGCAGTTCTGGTTCCACTCCAAGGTTGAGTAAACCCTCGGTCACCACTGCTTCTGGTTGAGTAAACCCTAACCCTTCTAGGGTTATTTCCATGTCCTCCATTACCAAGGAGTAGATACCAACTTGGTCATTCAGTGGCATATTTTGTTTTGGTGAGTTCCCTCCACACTACAGATGTTTGTCTTTAACCCATATTTGCAAAGAGTCCATGGTGTCGGATGAATAATCTATTAGCTCTTCATCCATGCATAAATGTTGTTCTATCTACCGATTGTTGTTCTGAGCAAGTGATCACGAGCCCCCCATACAAGTGCTAACTTCGGCTTAGTATCCGCCAAAACTAAATTTGTTTCCCTGTTGTTACCTTAAACCCCTCAGGTATAAGCAATGTTGACAGACTCCGCGACAAGGAAGCCTGAAGTTCCGGGTCTCCAAACTGTTGCCCGCCAAAACAACCCATTAACAATCACATCGTTTTATGACAAAGGTGAAGACCCGCCCCGGTGCACCCATGAAAACACAGTTCACGGTTTAACTGCCCCGCCATGACCCCGATCGAGGACTTTTACCTTGCACTAAACCCTAGTTCTGCCATGTTCGCCCTCATCTTCGACTCCAGAAAAAAGTCATCAACTAGTTTATTTCATTTTAAAGATTTGTAAAATGTTTATATTTTGATATTTTATCCTTTTACACATATAATTAGTTATTTTTCAAAAATATAGAAAATCAATTTATGAGACATGACTAACATATCAAAGTACCCTCAATCTTTTTAGTGGAGATATTTTGCTTCCACTGGTAATGTGATGGCTCTTAGAGAGCTTCTCACATAATAAATGGGTTTTGGGGGCTTGATGATTTCAAGGGGAGGAAAACACTGTAATTATGCTATAAATGATTGTTTTAGGACTCATGGGCATGAGTAAGGCTTTAACCCACTACATAGGATCTCAAAAGGGAAGATTTAGCCTCCAAGTGGAATATGTTGCTCTTATAATGCCTTGGATAGTAGGGATGGTTCTCAAGGCCTCGCCAATTAGTTTGAGAGGAATATAAGGCATGTGGGCCATATATGAAGCTTTTAAGGATCAAGGGCCATAAACAATGCAAAAACCACAAAGCATGCATTTATAGGAGATCATTATCCTTAGAGTTAGATATAGATGCGATTAGAAGATTTTGTGCACTAGGAATGGGTCTTGAGGCACTAACTATGGTTAGGGGATAAATCAAAGGAATTAGACCATACATTAAGTTTCTCGAGTTAATGGGCCACGATTAAGATTTTTAACCACAACATAGATCCTTTAAAGTGTACATTTTAGTTACAAATGGGATGTGGACACTATCGAGAGTTTTTTTGATGGTAGATTTCAATGCCTTGATCATAATCAAGGGAGGAAAATAAGGGCTTTACACCTTAACTTGCTCTCTAGTGCTAGGAAACCATTCAACTAAAACAAAGGCCATTTAGAAGGGATATTTGGCCTCTAATTGGGATATGGGTGTCATTAGGTGGTTTTTTGCACCAATGATGGGTCTAAAGGCATTAACTATGGTTAAGAGAGGAATTAAAGGGTCTCAATTTGAATATAATTATTTCAAGGATATAGTGCATCAACAAGGCCTCAAAGCACCATTATATAGCCCCTCTAGGAGGGATATTTGATCTCCAAGTAGGATAAGGATGTGTGTGCCTATAAAAGGTTTTCCATACTAGGAATGGGCCCTAACATCTCAATCATGGTCAAGAATGGAAAAGAAGGGACATATGACCTAAATGAGGATTCTAGGGTTGATGGGACAAAAGAAGGTCTTGAACCATTACACACACCTTTTAGAAGGGATATTTAACAACCAATAATGATACATATGTATAAGGATAAAATCCAACATCTCAAGGACTAAGAGATACTTTTATGGTTCATAAATGATGCAAAGGGTCTGAAACCACCATAGAAGCCTTAAAAATAGAATGTTTAGTGGACAAGTACAATATTGAAATCATTATGGTGTTTAACATGTTATATATTTGTGTCAAGACCCAAGGACAAGCACTACTATCTCAAGGACAACCATGTAACATTTTATTAATAAATGAATAACTATATTGATGAAAGGATTAAATCACGCCAAGATAGGAGGATTTTACAATAAAACACAGAAGTCTTAATATATTAATCTATCTATTTTTTGTACAAAGAGATTCTTGTAGATAAGGAAAATATAATTTTGAGTGGCTTGGATGCTAACCACATTGTAATCACTTGGAAAGATAACATGAAATTGAGAGGTAGGATGTATGACCATGAGCTCCAAAAATACATTACAGACCCTTATGCTTGTCCTTGGACCATGATCAAAGCTTTGACACCTATCCATAGTGTGTCAAACTATTTAATGGTGTCAATATTAAATAATTCGGGGTAATGATTCAATGGGTAATGATTCGACTTATAGAACCTTTGTGGTAGCTTCAAACCATATGCATATTCCATTAATCATAAAAGAATCCTTTAATACTCAATACATTGCTTTCAATTTTTGGATCATGGGTTGTGTCTTCAAAACCATATACCATGGAAGACCTTAAAATGGTTCCCACATGACCATACTCAAGACCTTGAGAACCATCTTTGATGAGAACAATCTCTATATATATCCCATTTGCTAGCTAAATATACCCTTTAAATGGTGAGAGTAGTGGTTTAATATCTCCATAACCACTAGAAGCATCATTTAGGTTACACCGACCTTTTTTTCCTCACTCCACAATAGTCATGATTTTGGGATCCATCCCCAATCTAAAAATTCCTCTGTAGATGCCCATATCCCACTTACAGGTCAGACATCCCTTTTAGTGTGTCTATGTGGTTCTTTGAGATGAGATTCATGGAACAAATCCTTAAAATTGTTAGAAAACATATTTTATGGCAAGTTTGTTTGATGTTTAAGGCTTCTCAAAGCTTTTATAGGAGTAAGCTAATCTTATAGTAAAGGGACTTTGTTTATGACCATAGATTGATAAGAATAATGTAGAAATTTCAAGTAAAGTGTCACTAATAATCCAAGACCTTCACATGGTGAAACAATGCCTTTAAAGATTTTGTCTAAATTTAATATGACTAAAATTATTTAAATTTTAAATAAATGTAAACTTAATGTATTATTATAATATATGACATTTTTTTCAATTAAATACACTCACTTTTATATATATAATATTTATATTATTTTAATGATACAAGCATTATAAAAATAATTTAATTTAATAAAATTAATAAAATGTAATAATAATTACGTGTTATTATTGGAAGCATTTAGTATGGTTAAAAATATTATTAAGACATTATTTAATTTCATAATTTTAATGTGTGTTAAAAACATTATTTGATATGGAGAAGTTTCATAAGCGTATATGGGGAAAAGAGCTGGGTAAAAAGAAGAAGTATTATGTTCAGGAATTCAACCCCACTTGTGATCTCCAACAAAAAGAGTACATTGGAGCTAACATTCCATGTAGAGCAAAGATTCTTATTGCTCAATTAAGAATTATCTCGCATTAACTACTGTGCGAAACAGGTTTGATTCTGGTGGATATTGGTGGCCATCTGCCTATTCCACTTGGACCCCCAACATTATCTCTTTTAGTTTTTCAGATTCCTTAATTGTAGAACAATTCATTATTTTTGGCAGTTTTTCAGGTCCTGAACTTCCGAAGCTGTTTTGAGGCCCTAAACGATGTTTTTAGGGAAAATAAGAGACTAGAAAAAACCCAACTTAGTTTGCTAGTTTGTTTTCGACCTTCTCTTTGAGATCTTGGAAATGAGGTATTATGATAGCCAAACGAAGATCTTATGCCAAAGTTACGACCCCGGTAAGTTGATGTACCAATTTACCTAAACGGGGCCCACAGTTTTGGCGCTTCATCTCCTAGGGTTAGGTTTTTGGATGTTTAGGGTTTTCCATTGTTTCTCAATAATAAAGAGGCCTTTGAGCCTCATTGTAACATAGTTCAAAGGCATGCAGCTGCCACATCTCTTCTTAGAGATAAGTTACCATCACCCGAGCTAGTTCATTTTTATTTCTGTATGTAAGCATATTTCAGTTCTTTGATATTAATGAAATGAAATTTTATTTCTGTTGCATCTCTGTGTATGTGGGTATTTTTGTATTTTGTTGTGTTCCTGCGTAAGTCTGGATCAGTGGTATCTGAGCGGTCTGCTCTTTCTCTGTTTTTCTTTGCATGTCCCCAATGAGGTCAATGTATAAGGAGTTATGGCTCGATCTAGCTGAACCTTTGCAAGACTAGCCTCGCAAAAACCGACGACCTCTCATGGCGGAAGAAAATAAAGACGAGGGGGCAAGAGATCCTTTCAAAATACTACTCGAGATAGCCCTCAAGTGACAGAGGAACGCGATGATGTATAACTTTGCCCATATCGATCGATGGTTACCCACAGGGGAAGCGTCTTCATCCAACAACCACTTTGGAGGTGCCACTCCTTTTAAGCTACAAGTTAACTTTGATATTCTCATATTTGAGGGCCAGATAGATGTATACATCGTAGATAAATGGTGTTAGCGCTTGAAATTTCACCTCAGGCTGAGAAAGGCAAACTCCAAGGCAACATCAAACCACTTAGCCTCGTAGCTAGCCCTACGGGGCAGGAGAGGGCTCTCTCCGGTATATCTCGGCAAAGATCTTCAAAGGGCGGAGATAACCAATAAAGAACACTGATTTTAGGCTAGTAAACTGATAAAAGGTTTGATTTGAGATTTTTTAGGATTTTGGTGGAAAATCGGGGAAAGGCAATTTTGGGTGCGGGGATTGGACACAGTTTTCGCAGGGGGCTCTTTGGGGCAAGATAGGAGACTGTATTGATGCCTTTGAAAGAGTTGGATGGATGAGAATGACTGGTGAGGAGCTAAGGAGAGCAAGCAATCACCTTGAATTCCCCTTAAACAGATGAAAACATTGATATTAAGCAAACTTAAAAGCAGAGCATGGCAATCATGAATTCTACTTTAACACTTCATTTGCCTAATTTGCAGAAGGAAAAGTAAGAAGATGATTCACATAACAAACTTACAAGTACAAAGAGAAACACACCATCAATACATGTAACCACAGGAATCCCAAAAAGGACTGCAAAACCCTAGTCTTTCTTCCTTTGCCAAAATTGCAGAGATACAATGAGTAATACAATAGAAGCTTTCTCCCTCAAGAGTCCAACCATGAAAATGACCAAGAAAGTACATAATATAGGCAATCTAACATCTTTCCTTGCCTCTAGGAGTCGAGCTCACTATCCTAGGAGCTGTTTCAACCAATTCCAAACTGAGCACTAGAATCTAGGCAGTCAAAACAACTTGCCTCTATAAGCTAGGAAACCAATTCATTCATTAAATTTTTGCCTATTTCATGAATGAATCTTCTAGAAGAGATAAATAAGTGTCAAAGTATCATAAAATTACATCATTTACATCAAGGAGGATCAAAACCCACTCCAAAAAGTCAAACCTAGTCAAAACTGCGTTTTGCTGAGCTGTAGGTGCATTTATGTGAAAATAGCCTGATGCGTAGCACCCTGAATCTCAACGCGTAGCGCGCCTTTGGGCCTGCTTTTGAGGCACTTCCCGGGATCCAAATGAGGCAAAAGTGGGCTTGTTGGAAAGGTCTGGATGTCTACTTTCCAACCCAAGTGGAATTTCTGAATTTGGTGACCATTTGCCTCTCCAAAATTTCAATCTCCCAAGACTACTTCTTGTGTGTCAAAAACGTGGCAGAAAGTCATTTTTTGCATGTTTTTTGACCTTCTGGAGGCTCAAAACTTGGTGAAATTTCTTGGCAATTGCTGAGCAAATGTGTTTTTGCATGAAAAATCCAAAAATTTTGAGTTTTCATGAAAAGGAGTTGCCCATCTTCAGGGTAGCACGCGGCGCGCTACGCGTTGGGGAAGAAAACCTGTTTTTTGCCCAAAAAATTCACAAATGACCAAAAATGCTCAAACTTTTTTGAAATTTGTGTAGAAGGTAAGTCATTTAGCACCATGCTCCTTCAAGGAAGCCTCAGCCAAGATGTGGAGGGGATCGGGCCTTTTTCTTCGTTTTAGTGCCTTGGCCAACCGTCCTTTGAGCACCTTCATTTTTGCCTTACATACGTGCATTCGAGCCCAATAAAGGTTTTTCATGTTCCGGAGCATGTCCTTATCTTTGTTAGCTTTGGCCAGCAACCGCTCCAAATGAGCATTGACCCGGAGAAGCATAGCCTCTCGCTCAATGGGTACCAAATCACCGGGTCTCTTACGAGCCAAGTTGCGGTCTTCATGGATCCTCCGCAACTCATCGAGAGTGTGCTCATCCTCTAATTGCTTGTTGCGCTGCTTTAAATATGTGATTGTCCATTGTGCCCTCTCTAATTTTTCTTGCAACAAGCGATTTTCAGCCTCCCGTTGCCGAATGATCTCCTTAAGCTCCGAGCTAGGAGAACGGGTGTCAAGATCAATGATGTCAATATATGGATCACCTGACAATCCCTCCTCAATCATGGGCTGCTTGCCCCTCTCTGATACCTGTGCTGCTGTCGGAAACGAGGCCCCTTCCACCTGGTGTGGAGATAACACTCGCAGTGCTGATGAAGAAGGCGAGACCCCTTCCACCTGATGTGGAGAAAATACTCGCCGAGCTGATGCAAATAAGGCCCTGTGGCCTCTCTGATATGTGACCAATGGAGGGGAGCTGACATGTCTGGGCTCAGGGATGTCATACTGCTGTGAAGGTCCTCCCTCCTCATGAACAACCTCAGGGGGTGGTGGCGCTGTGAAGAAATCTCGAGAGATGAAATCCTCCCATGGAATACCCAGCTGGGCCAACTGATGCATGACCACAATCTTGATCAAAGCATAATGGTAGATGCTCCTGTGTTGCTGTGCTGGGCTCTTTCTCTGCACCAAGGGCACCATCCTCTCAATATTCCGGCACATGAAGAAAGGAATGTTCATCATCCGTACCCGTGTGAAATGCATCAACAAGTGGATATGATACGAATACAAACGTGAAAATATGCCCTCACAGGTCAAATAGCGAATGATGAGCCTCATCAAGGGCGCATACTCATCCCTCAAGAATCTGAAAGGAAACACACCAGTTAGGTGCCTCACATATACAGGTTTAATGTAGGGCTCATACTGGAATCTGTCCAACAGCTGGCGCTTGTTCCACTCTTCTCCAACATTGGGTATCCCTGTTGCTTGAGCAACAATCTCAGGTGACAATGTAAAATCCACCCCTACAAGATTCACATGCCCGTTGTGCAAATGCAAAACAAACAAGCGGACCAATTCCCTGTGGTGCTGAATTTGGGAAATTCTCTCACAATATCCATAGCATGATTGATGACGGAAACATGTGACTGCAAGTGGACAAGCTTGCAAATAGGCCAAAGAGGTGGGCTCCTCTCTCACATGCTGACCACCCTTACCACCCCTGTGAGGCCTCCTTGGCACCTCAACCTCCGGTGTTGACTCATGGTCATCACTTTGCTCATAGTCTGTTTCGGTTTCTGACATGGTTTCAAGAGCAAAATGGCTGAAATGTACTGCTGCTTCTGCACAAATGACCTGCTGTTTTGACTGTTTGAATGCTGCTCCAAGGGGACAAAAAACACAAGGGAGATGTTAGGGAGGGGGACTTTTGAGGGGATTTGGGGAAAATATATAAAAAAGGGAATTTAGGGAAGGAATTATGACACATACATCATCACATAATCATAATTTGTAGGGGTTTGATAGGAGGTAGGATTTAGGGAGATTTTATTGAATTTTAGGGATAGGGATAGGGTTTTAGGGCTTTTGATATTTTTGTTAGGGAAATTGTGTGAAAGTGACAAGGGAAGTGATAATGGGAATGTGGGGAAATGAGGGAGTGAAAAAGATGACCTTGGGCAGCGAACTCAAAACCCTAGCTTCACTTGCAATTTGAAATTTTTAAACATAATATATATATGAATTTCATGCTTCACACTTGATGGCATTTGACACATTTTCCATGCTCATTTTTCTTTAGCAAGCAAAAAACATTGATGATTTGAGGCCTACCTGTAAAACTTAAGAGATTTGAGGTCGTTTTGAAGCTTGTTGGCAATTTGTTGTAGGTGAAACCCAACGCGTAGCGCGCGGGCCCTGACGCGTAGCACGCGCCCAACGCGTAGCGCCCGACCAATTCTTCCACTGCAGAGTGTGCCCTGACGCATAGCGCGCGCCCAACGCGTAGCGCGCGGGCTCTGATGCGTAGCGCGCACGCTCTGTTTCTCAATTCGCCCAGTTTCACACTAAATCGCCTTTCACACTTGCTCTTGGAGTCTTGGAGGCAAATGAATGACAAAATGAAGAGAGAGGGGCTTTTATAAGCTTGATTTAAATTTATTTCCCCTCAAACTCACTTTATAATGTTTATAAAATGACACTTTTTGAAACTAATTGCTGTTGACTTGTGGTTTCCTTTTTGACATGAAATTGGTTGAAATGATGCTTTTTCTTGCAAATTTTTGCAGGGATAGCTTCTGAAGAGTCTTGGCAAAGGAGACCAAGGCTGCATGCCAACTTCTGGAGAGTTTGAATTTTTTACACATTTTTACAAATAATGAGAAAATGACCTTGCCTTCAAAAACAGGGTTTTTGAACTCACTGTAAAAATTAGTTGTACAATATGAAATCATTTGAAGTGATGCTTTGCTGGACATCCCTCTGGCCTGCTGGGCATCCCTCTGGCCTGCTGGGCATTTATTGACCTCAAAAGACATGACCTCAAAAGACAAAATTGGACTAAACCCTAGACCTAGGACCTTGATTTCAAGACAAGACCAATGACCCTGTAAGGAATTTATTGACTGAAACAAACTTGATCCAGCAATGCCAAGAGGGGAATAAATGACACAAGCCCCTCCATCAGGGTTATGGCATGCCTAATGGAATGCAATAAGATGACACTGATGAGACACCTACTTATGCAAATGCAAAGAGCTTTGATCGCTGATGGAGGGCTACTAGACCGACTCTAACAAATGGTAAAATCTGTTGGAAGGGTATTTTTCAGTTCATGACTTTTCCAATCGAGAAAAAGATACTTTTGCACTTCTCAAATTTTCCCCACTCGTCAAGGACTGGTGGGAAACCTACTGTGAACAAAAAGACAAGAGGGAATCCTCACTATTTTCAACCGCACCCACTTGGAATTATTTCCGAGACGCCATCAAGGAACAATATTACCTTACCGGGAGCTATGAAGATAAATACATAAAGTAGACCACGCTACGGCAGTGAAGGGACCAATATGTTTCGGAGTTTACAAATGTTTTCCATACCCTACGCATGAAGTTGGGTATCAAGGATTATGAGCGGCATTTACTCAAGTACCATGACTGCCTACACAAGTACATCTAGGACGAGATGGAGTTCATGGACATCTCCTCGCTCGTCGCAATGTACCGATACGCTGTCAAGATTGAGTAGAAGTTTAAACATAAGAAGCGAGACTTTGGATATGCGAATCTAAAGTAAGGAAAAGACACCCCTAAACCACAGAGCAAAAGACAAAGCCAAGGCAAGGTGACCCAAGACAAACTACCGAAGTCGCAAGCAAAAAAAAACACCACGAAGACAAAGAAGGACACGGGAAAATGGTGTGAGTTCCATACAAGCTCCACTTACAACACGAGTGAGTGCCAGGCCAAGCAATCACTTATGGCTAAGATGAAGGCTTCCGAATCAGACGCATGTTCTGACTCTGAGTCAGAACTTGATAAGGGGAACGACAAAGGGAAGAAAATCATTGACCCGGAGCCCAGTGCCATCGTGGCCACCACTAAGATCCAGAAGAATGAGCCTGAAGATCCAGAGGAGGGGTAATGACTCTTCCACTCACAAATGTGGGTGAAGGGTTCTCTGCTGCAGTTCATTGTTGATAGCAGGAGCCAAAAGAACCTCACTTCAGCAGAGGTTGTGAAGTGGTTGGGCCTACCAACTACAACACATTCATAACCGTGCACCATCGGATGGCTTCATCAAGGATGAGATCTTCGCGTCAGCTAGCAGTGCCGACTTCCCTATGACATCAAGAACTTCACGGATGAGGTGTTGTGTGATGTTGCTCCTCTTGAAGTTTGTGATGCATTATTAAGACAACCATACTTGTGCAAGCGACATGTCGTATATGAGTCAGTATCTCGCTCCGTGATTATTAATTTGGGTAATAAGTTGTACCAGATACCAGAGGTAGCCCCGCCTACCACCATATCTTTGATCACTGCAAAGAAATGCAGTAAGATCATTTCCCAGACCAGGAAATTTGTTTTCCTTATGATTCACCCTCAGGGAAAGAAGAAGGTTGTGGCCACAAATTCCAGACAAGGCTCCTCCGCACAACAATAGTAGATGGACAAGGTCGTGGAGGAGTACAAGGACATTTTCGCCTCACCTACAGAGATACCTCTACATTGTCAGGTCAATCACTCCATCAATCTAACCTGGGCGCACCACTACTCAATGGGCCGATCTATCGACGCTATGTTTTGGAGAACGATGAGATCAAGAGGTAGGTTTAGGAGCTATTACAGAAAGGCCACATCGGTCCAAGCTCATCACCCTGTGCGAGCCCACTTGTATTGGTACAAGAGAAGGACGACACCTAGAGACTCTGTATTGACTATCGGGCACTGAATAAGGTCACTGTCCGGAATAGGTACCCAATCCCATAAATTGATGACCTTTTGGATCAGCTCAAGGGGGCCAAATATTTCAGTAAGATTGACTTGAAGTTTGGTTATCACCAGGTGCCTATCGAACCCTTCGATGTGTGGAAGACTGCCTTCAAATCCAAGGAGGGCCTTTTCGAATGGTTGGTCATGCCTTTCGGGTTGACGAATGCCCCCGCAACCTTCATGAGATTGATGGAAGACATCTTGCGACCCTTCACCAATGCATTCATGGTGGTGTATTTAGATGACATCTTGATCTTCAACCAGAGTTGGGAAGAGCACCTCCACCATATTCAACAGGTCCTTCAAACCCCGCAACAACACAAGATGTGTGCCAATTTGGAGAAATTCACTTTTGGCATGACCCAGGTTCAATATATGGGGTACATCATATATGGGGTACATCATTGATGAAAAGGGTATGCATGTGGACCCAGCCAAGATACAAGTCATTTGAGATTGGCCAGCCCCAACCACTCTAATAGAGCTCCACATCTTTCTAGGTCTTGCCAATTTCTATCGTAGGTTCGTGTTGGGGTTCTCTCATATCACTTGGCCTTTAAGTCAAGTCACCAAGGGTGGAGCGAAAAAAAGTTATTTTAGTCTGAATCCCAACAGAAGGCATTTGCTGAGTTAAAGCATCGCCTCTTCTCTACACCAGTGCTCGCATTACCAAACCTACAACAACCATTTGAGATCGAGACAGATGCCTCCGACTATGCTATTGGTGTGATTCTTACTCAACAAGGAAGTTGACCTCGGGAAGTTAATGTACCAATTTACCCAAACGGGCCCACAGTTTTGGCGCTTCATCTCCTAGGGTTAGGTTTTTGGATGGTTAGGTTTTCCATTGTTTCTCAATAATAAATATGTCTTTGAGACTCATTGTAACACAGTTCAGAGGCATGTAGCAACAACATCTCTTCTTAGAGATAAGCTACCATCACCCAAGCTAGTTCAGTTTTATTTCTGTATGTAAGCATATTTCAGTTCTTTGATATTAATGAAATGAAGTTTTATTTATGTTGCATCTTTGTGTATATGGTTATTTTTGTATTTTGTTGCGTTCCTGGAAAAGTCTGCATCAGGGTCGGTGGAAAAGACCTAAAGAAGCCTTGGAAGAATAGGTGTGTACTTTTTGCACTTCTAGGGTAGTGGAATCGAAAAAACATTTCATTTTGGGATGTGATGCTTTCAGAGACATTAGAGACAGTTACAACAGTATGTTAACATCGTTTCCTTGGCATTGTCTTTTCAGTGAGGGGATTGTTAGAAGGTTGGGTGAGCTCATCATTAATTTGAGTAATAAAAGGATTGAATTGCAATAGGCAAAAAACAAGGAAGTTGCTGGTCCCATAGACTATTTAATATTATGTGAATGATATACTATATCATATACATAAATTCTTCATTTCGATATATATATATATATATATATATATATATATATATATCTGTGTGTGTGTGTGTGTATACATATATATGTGTGTATATACACACACACACATATATGTGTGTGTGTGTGTGTGTGTGTATAAGGTTTTGTTTTATTTTAAACTCATAATTTTTGCTTCTAATGATTGAATAGACAGATTGTGCAAACATAAATTTATTTGTAGTAGGGAAAAGTGTTGAAGGAAATTGATAAATAATTTGAAATTGTTTCTAGCACATTAGAAAGTCTAACTAAGCTAGTTTTATATATTTAAAATCGTATTTCTCATTTGCATTACTGCATGTTTGTTGCTAAGGCAAAAAATCAATGTTTTAAAATAAAAACAATTTTAAATTTAATGCACATTCACTATTTTGGATTATATGCAACGTTAAAGGTTATGGAAAGTATATTCACATATAAAATAGATTTTATAACTTAATGTTTTCGCATAGCTTGAAAATTTTCCCTAAGTTTTACTCAAGGTAAAAAAAAATTCATTTTATAAAGCTATGTGAAATAATTTTCTGGGGAGAAGGGTGACTTTAGATTTATTTAAAATGACCATTGTGTTTATTTTTTTTGTAATCTTGGTGGGATTACATCTTCATCATGTCCAATATATCGCCCCGATAGGGGCAGAGAATTGAACTTTTGACTTCACTTTAAGAAGTGCCTTAACAAAGCACCCGATCACCGCCTATCCAAGACCCCGTGGACCCTTTATTTTGTAAGCTTGGTAGGACTACATCTTCATCATGTCCAATATATCACCCCGATCAGGGTAGGGAATTGAATTGGCGACTTCACATCAAGGAGTGCCTTAACGGAGCACCCGATCAGTGTCTATCCAAGACCTCGTGGACAAATTTATCACTGTGTTTTATATTAGAGAACTAATTCTTATTTTTCTTTGTATGCAAGAAAAAATAAATAAAAATTATTTAAAAAACTTGTCACGTGAAAGATTTGAGTGAAATCAATTAAATGAAAGAATTATGAAGAAAATCAACATTAAGGAGGAAGAGGTGACGAAACTGTCTCCATAAATTATTTTTATTTTTCCTTTGATTATACGAGAAATTATCTTTCCGTTATCGGACATTTATATATAAAAACCCTTGTAACTCATTTGAGAGGGTGATAATAGATAATAATTATTGGAGAAGCTTTTGGGAGAAAGGATTTGTGCTTTAGAGAACTCTGACTACGCATGTTGTATAGACTCGGTTCATGAAGAATTTGTAACGTAAAGCTACGCAATTTTAATAAATAGTTCTTTTTTATTTTCTTTATTTACGTGCATTCTCTTTCTTATGTTTGTTCTTTTTATTTAAATTCTGAATATTCTGATTTAACCTGGTAATTATGATATTGACTTGATCAATTTGTATTTTACTCATTCATTACTTGATTTATTACTGTTCAGGATATGCATACTATCTACAATAATTAGATTGACAAATTTCTTTAGTTTATTTTTAATTAAATAGTATAATACATGACATTAATTATTTACTCGCAATAATTCATAAAGAAATTACATTAATCAGAATAGTCAGTTTATGTTACAACCCTGGTTAAAAATCCATGTAAAAATATATAAGGCCACGGTGATGGGACACGTATTCCAAGCTGAATGGTGGGTAGGACATCCTAGTGGATGTTCATCTGGTTGTTTATGGCTAAGGAAATTGGCGAAGGCAATGGCTAAGGCATTAAAGAGGCAAAAAGATATTTTGGCATTTTAATTATGAAAATAATGGAATTATGAGAAAAGGAAGGTGAAAAGTCACAGGTTGCATGTGAGGAGGAAAATGAAGGAAAATAATGGAAAATGAAGAAAATAGAGGCCTCATTAATAAAAAGGCTTCCGAGGATCAGTGGGCAAGACTTGGTCAGTTTAGTTTTGGAGCTCTCTCGTTATTCTTTCTCTCTCTCATACTCTTGGAGGCTTAGAGTTTTCTTGGAGCACTCTTGGAGGGTGTGGCATATTTGGATTCTTGGAGCAAGAAGGAAAAGGAAGAGCAGGAAAGCGCAAGAAGGCATCAGGATCAGCAACTACATCAAATTTGCTTGTAGGTACCGAGTTGCATGTATGTTTCCTTCACTAGTTTTGGCATGCATGGCATATGCATGTGGATTTTTGGTTGTGATTTGTCATTGGCATGGAGGATGGTCGAGATTAACAATGGATTGCCTAGCCTTGTCATTTCTTGGATAACCATGGTGATTGTGGGTTTATTTTCATTGTTGTGTTTTTGGTTGGTTCTCATGTTTCCTTAGCTTGGGTTGAGTTACTAGTCCTGGAGCCTTGGTTGGACAAACACTCTGGAGCCTTGGAACAACTTGGGTTGAGTTACTAGTCTTGGAGCCTTGGTTGGACAAATGCTTTGGATCCATGGAACAACTTGGGTTGAGTTACTAGTCCTAGAGCCTTGGTTGGACAAAAGCTCTAGAGCCCTTGGTGGGTTGAGTTGCTAGTCCTGGAGCCTTGGTTGGACAAAAAATCTAGAGCCCGACAAAGGTTGTCGGTTGAGTTACTAGCTTTGGAGCCTTGGTTGGACAAATGCTCTGAAGCCCTGAAAGGCTTGGATAGAGACCGATCTGATGATGGTTCTATGATGTCCGACCATGAGGTGAAATCATTGTTTGATGGGTTGAGGTAGATGGCCTCTGGAAGCCCTCGATGGGTTTTTATTGATGTATTTTATGAAATCTCACATTCATTCTTGGAATATGGCACGGGGGTGAATGGTTGAAGAGAGATTTGGCTCAACCATTCTACAGTCGGGTGGAACGTGGAAGTCCCATCCCGGGTTTGGATTTTGCATCATTAATGAAAGGTGATATCTCCTGGTATTTCTATGAGTATTATGATGGATTATATGTGGTGTATATGGCTATGATTTTATTGATATTTATGTCCCTATTATGCTGGTTATATGTGTATTTTATGACATCAACTATGTAAGCCTCTCAACATGTTTTTACTTGTTTGTGAATGGATAATGTGTCTATGACCTACTAGATGAATATGCAGCAAATGACATGAGGAATCAACGGTTCATAGCAATTCTCAGGTAAGTATGAGATCCATATACTTAATTTTGTTGTTTACACCTATAGGTTACATGTTCACAATATGTTTGATGAAATGCCTGTCATGGCTAGTAGGGGTCTGGCTAAGGTCTTAATCATCTCATTGCTTTTGCATCATTGTTTCCCTGTAATTTTCCTGATTCTAAGCATTCATTCCATTCTAGGCAGTGGCCTGGGCTCTGGGCCTGAAAAGTGGCTTAAATCCTGGGGTCGTTGGCATAGAACTGGCAATTTTGGTCCACAGTCACTGGCAAGCAGGCCTATGAGAGCGACTTTTGGTTTATGGTCGCTCCCTTGCCCATAGCATGAGAGCTACTGTGGCCTAAGAGGTCCATAACAGCAGTAGGACCTAGAGACATGTTGTCTAAGTGGTTGAATTGTCTTTTGAGGGTTTTGTTAATGATGTTGCATGACTGTGTGTGATGTTCCATCGATTCCATTTCCTTAACGTTACCTAGGAGGTCGAATCATATCATATTGGCCTATCATCGCATGTTTACCTCGACTAGTCGATTACTTGGGTAGAGGTGGGAGGATGGTGTTACAAAGTGGTATCAGAGCGTGGTTGCGCTCTCCTTGGGTTGTGTGTTGGTTATGTTTTCATGTTGGTTGCATGTGTGTTCCTTGTGTATGTAGTCCATGTGCTTGTTACATTTGCATGGTGTTGATCATGGTTGTAGTGATGTCTCCATGTGAACGTTGAAGGTGTTGTCGTGGAGTATGTATTCATGTGTGTATGGTTGATTATGCATTGTTATGCACGTCAGTGTTCGTCTGTTATCAAGTGCATGTGAAGTGGTTGTTGTTGTCATGCATGAGGTCATGTTTTGGGTAATTGATATGGTCATGCATTGATGACTGGACTCTAGCTAGAATGGTGTGTATATGGTTTTTCACTTATATGTTATATGTCTATATGCAATTGTTATGCATGTACGGTCTTAGTTATAGTTATGCATGAATAGTAGGTCAAATATGCCTTGTGAAGTCATTGTATGCAATTTAGGTCATCATGATGTTATTGGTTTTTATGATGCTAATGTGTTGGTCAAGGTAGAGTAGGAGATGTAGATTATTAAAGTGAGGTTGCAACATTCGCTGAAACTTTGCCATGTCATGATGACCCAACCAATTTGTTTCTCTCCTTGCAAAACGTTTTGTTTTTTTTGTTTTTTTTTTTTTTTTTTTTTTTTCATGCGTGGTTCATGGACACCTTCGGTCAACGGGTGGCGCTACGTCCACTGGAAAAATCTGGGCTTGACGCCCCGTGGCCTACAAGACCTGACCCCAAGAGCTTTCCGTAATTGATCCTATGACCTCCCATCTCGCGAGGCCCCATCTTGACCGATTGGGCTAACCCTTAGGGCTTTGCAAAATGAATTCATTTCGATAGATTCAGACATAAATATAAAGATACTTACTTATCAAGTGAAAATACTCCTAGATGATGAAATCTTCAACTTGATGCCTTTCTTGATGATGTTGATTTAGAAGATGTCTTCCTTTAAGTACGCTTTGATAGTGATCCCTGACTCAAGAAGAGGGAGATCACCTTGATTACTTGATGCTTAGATGTAGAGACTTCAAGATGCTTGAGTGGATGCAGGGTCCTTGAGATCTTCTTTATGATGATGATTGAAAAATGTGTGAGTGTAATAGGCCCAAGTTAAAAATTTATGTAATAAGGTTAATAAAGGAAAAAATAAGACGAAGGTCATGGGACATGTTGTAGCTCCCAGCGACGGCCTTGGATTGCTTACAAGACCAGTGCCTAGGCATATGTAGATTAGGGTGTCTCAAATAATTTACAGGAAATTGAAGACATCACTTATGCTCTCTCTCTCTCTCTCTCTCTCTCTCTCTCTCTCTCTCTCTATATATATATATATATATATATGAAATGGATTGGTTCATTTATCCAAGGAAATAAGACATGGATTTCTGGTACTTCTTCACAGGTTCAGATCTTAGAAATAAGCATAAAAATAGTGGAGGCCGAGTGTTTTAAGTTCTTACAGCTTAATAAGATTTTGCATAGTAGATGAGAGAGTACCAAGAGAAGGAGAAACTCATCACATAGAGTGTAAGGCTTCAATAATTCTACACTTAACACATAGAGCTTGAGGGATTAAGGATTTCTATACTTATTTGAGTTACAAGCAAAAATAATGAATGAAGGAGGAGCTGAAAGCTATGATTGATCCAGATTTAACTAGGAACGCAACAAATTACAGAGATAACCATAAACACAGAGATGCAGTGGAAATAATACTTAATTTCATTAATGTAAAATACTGAAATATGCTTACAAACAGAAATAGAAATAAACCAGCTAGGGCGATGGTAGCTTATCTCTGAGAAGAGATGTGGCGGCTACATGCCTCTGAACTGTGTTACAATGAGGCTCGAAGGCCTATTTATTGTTGAGAAACAATGGAAAACCCTAAACATCCAAAAACCTAACCCTAGAAGATGAAACGCCAAACTATGGGCCCCATTTGGGTAAATTGGTACATCAACTTCCCGGGGTCGTAACTTTGGCATACGATCTCTGTTTGACGCGCACAATATCTCGTTAGAAAGATCTATCTGAGAACTACAACTTTGGGAAGAGAAACATCAGTCCATGGACCTATGTTGCTCCCAATTTTCCCAAAAAACGTCGTTTAGGGCCTCAAAATGGCTCCAAAAGTTCAAGACTCAAAAAAACTGCTAAAAATAGTAAATTGTGCTACAATTAAGGAAACTGAAAAGCTGAAAGAAACAATGGTGAGGGTCCAAGTGGACTTAGCGGGTGGCCACCAATATCCACCTGGATCATTCCTCCCCCCTTAGGAAGCAATGGTCCCCATTGCGTTGAGTTCCTCCATGAGATGAGGAAACTTTTGCTAAACTTGGTCCCTGGTGAGCCACTTGCCCTGGTGAAGGAGTTGGCCTGCTTTGATAACTTGATACAGTTGGATATTCTACTGGAGAGTGTGCTTGATCTGTGTGTCCATGATTCGATCAGTTGTAGCTTGTTCCATGCAATCTGGATTTAACTCTGTGGGTGTGAGCTATTCTGCAATGTCAGATGTGTCTAGTAATGGTGGAAAGTATGGTCGAAGGCGATCCACATTGAACACTGGGTGCAGGCCAAGGAATGGGGGAATGTTGAGCTCAAATTCATTGTCGGGCACAACCTTGGTAATGGTGTAAGGACCATATCAGAGTGGTCTAAGTTCCGATAGGCTCGGGTAAGGCGTTCCTTTTGCAAATGCAACCAGACTTTGTCGCCCACCTAAAACTTATGTGGCACCCTGTTATGAAACCAACTCACAAAAAGATAGAAAAGGTAGATCAACGCCTTAGAAACAAGCCTCTTCGAGGGGGAAACCTCCTTTACATTACACAAATGAACAATTCTTGGATGATACAAAAGACAAGACCTCCTTTCTATATATAGGAGCCTAAGGGGTCATAATATAATCAGAGCCGACATAACAATAATAATGTAAGTGCACAATAATAACAATAGTGGGCTTCTATGGGGCACAATAATAACAATATGGGGACTACATGGGCACAAAATATAATAAGGGGGTTGTACTAATAACAATAAGGGGTTACACTAGTAGTATAGGGACCTAACATGCCCCTCTCCTTCAAAAAGTGTTGTCCTCAACGCTTGAGTAGTTCTTGATGCTTCTGTATAAAATTCTTGTCCTCCCATGTGGAATATTCAATGGGTAAGTTCTTCCACTTGATGAGATGCTCTGAAATTGATCGATTTCGTAGCTGTCGGGTTCTTGTTCCTATGACTGCTCCTGGTTCCAATATGATTTTTCCTTCCTCATCAAGTTCTGGCAATATTGTTTGAACTAGGATCTTCTGCAACTTTTGAATGAGTGGCCACACTTCTTCGTCCTTCTTCCATTCATCCCTTGCTTCGTCTATCCAATTTGGTTGGATAATAGAAATAACACAAAACAATGCTTCCATTTCCTCATCCTTTCTTGAGAGTGCATATGCAACAACATTTTTCTTCCCTTTTTTGTAGATCATTTCAAAGTCATAACCCAACATATTTGTGACCCATTTTTTCTGTTCTTCTAAAGATAATCTTTGTTCTAAAAAGTATTTAAGACTATCATGATCCATTTTTACCTTGAAGTGTCTTCCCATTAGGTAAGGTCGCCATTTCTTAGGTGCATGTGGTATTGCCAACATTTCCTTCTCATAAATAGTTTGCTTAAGATGTGGCCGTAAAAATACCCAATTGCCTACATCAAAACTTCTTTCATTGCGATCTTGATTTGCCTGTTGTTTCATTCGATTCTGCACCAAAGTGGCGTTATCCTTTAAAAGTTGGATAACTTGTTGATGCTTGATGTGATCTTTCACTACTTGAATCTTTTTCTTCTTGATATGTCCTTCTATCTTGAGAGTTTGAGGAGTGATAATTTCTTCCAATGCATTACAATATATGGTTGGATTCATTTCTTGATGATTGATGTGATCTTTTACTTCTTGAACATTTTTCTTCTTGATATGTCCTTCTATCTTGATAGTTTGAAGAGTGGTAATTCCTGCCAATGCATTACAAGATATGGTCGGATTCATTTCTTCTTTCTTGATGTGATCTTTCACGTCTTGAACCTTTTTCTTCTTGATATGTCCTTCCATCTTGAGAGTTTGAGGAGTGGTAAATCTTGCCAATACTTTACAAGATATGGTCAGATTCATTTCTTCTTTCTCTTGGGTTGGTTCCTAGTGTATATCCTCTTCTTTTGATGTTTCTTGATCCTTTTCTTCGTCCTTTTCACAATCAATATAAAATAATTTCTTCTCAGCACACTTATGACCTTTAATGTATTTGTTATCACAATTGTAACAAAGTCATTTTTCTCTTTTTTCTTCCAATTGTTGTGGTGTCACCCTTGTAGGTTGTGGAAGGCTAGGAGAAACAACACTTCCATCTTTATAGTTGTGAGGGTAGAATTCCTTGTTTCCATAATTTCGCTTTCAATTTTTCTTGCCAACCTGAATGCCTTCTCCAATGAATCAGGTTCCCAAAGACGAACCTCATGTTGAATGTTATCCTTTAAAGTCCATATGAAGACATCAATCCTTTGCTTCTCTAGAATATCATTTACCCTTATATTCAATTTTTGAAAGTCCTTAATGTGCTTTGCCATTGAACCCTTTTGTTTGAGATTTATCAATTGGCTAAAGAAGGTGTTTCTCTTTGTATCCTCATAATGTGCTATCATTTCCTCGGTGAAAATTGACCACGTGACAAGTGGTTTACGAGAAAAAAGCCCTTTATACCATAAAAATTGATTTAGTTCTAAATAATTAGATGCAATACATCCTTTTGTAACAATGGTACACCATGTAGATCAAAATATTTCTCCTTTTGTAGTATCCAATTTACCGGATCCTTGCCATCAAACTTCATCATCTTGCTTTTTCTTGATTTTGGGAGCTCGATCGTGAAACGACTGTAACTTTGTAATATTAGATCTTCCAGTTCTGAAATCGTGACCTGCAGTAGCCCTCTGCATCCTCCTTCCAAAGCCACCAGTCTGATCGAAATTGGATTCTCCAAGAAAGAGTTATACACAATCTCCCAGGATGATCTGATTATATACCTTTTCAGAAGAGTGAACTTGTATGAAGTTGCACATGTCACTGTTTTGACCTTCGGATCTAAAAAATATACAGAGAACACTACAGTTCATTCTCATTCTATAACTTCTTATGAAATTTCAATCTGATGCTCAAAGAGATATTTATGACGATTTTCCCCAGGTCACCTATTTAGGATGTAATTCAGGTGTCTTCCAAAAGCCTAACTTCCTCAGATCATATATCCGCAAATATAGCGAGACAAGATCTGAAATTCAGACGCGAGATTCAGCGCGATTTCTTCTCAAATGGGTTTTTTTTTGTAGATTCTGAAACGCCGCAGAAAAAAAGTTATAGCGAAAATTCCACGCTGACCTGTTTGGAGCAGCGAAACCCTAGAATCCAAAGCTCTGATACCAAATGTTATGAAACTAGCTCACAAAAATATAGAAAAGGTAGATCAACGCCTTAGAAATAAGCCTCTTCGAGGGGGCAACCTCCTTTACATTACATAAATGAACAATTTTTGGATGATACAAATGACAAGACCTCCTTTCTATATATAGGAGTCTAAGGGGTCATAATATAATCAGAGTCGACATAACAATAATAACAATAGTGGGCTTCTATGGGGAATAATAATAACAATATAGGGACTACATGGGCACAACAATATAATAAGGGGGTTGTACTAATAACAATAAGGGGTTACACTAGTAGTATAGGGACCTAACACACCCGATGTTGATCATGTCGCTGCTTGTACTTAGCATTTGATTTTTCCAAAATGTCATGGACCTACTGGTGAATATGTTGGATGTGCTCAATGAAGCTATTTGCCTTATCTATTTTGGACTGGACATGAGCCGAATCTACATGAGTAGCTACAAATGGCATGGCCACATCAATGGGACATAGTGGCTGGAATCCCAAGGCCACCTGAAAAGGGTTGTGGCCAGTCGAGCTATGGAGAGCCCGATTGTAGCTATGCTGAACATAGGGGGGCTCTCGTCCCATGTGCGTGGATGCTTTGAGTTATACAAGCGCAAAATGTGTACGATCATCCTGTTGACAACCTCTGTCTGGCCATCAGTTTAAGGATGGAAGGCTGTGGACTTAGTGAGTTTGGTGTCTAGCATCGACCAGAGACTGGACCAAAACGTACTGAGGAACCTGTTGTCCCGATTTGAGATGACAGACTGTGGGATCCTAAAGTGTACCCACACTCGTTCAAAGAAGAGTTTAGCAGTGGCTTCTGTTGTGATATTCTTCTTGCAGGTTGCCATAATGGCCATCTTCGAGAACCTGTCGACGACCATAAAAACACAGTCATTTCCATGCTTAGTGGAAGGAAGGCCTGACATGTAATCCATGGAGATGGATTCCCAAGGTCGACTAGGGGTAGGCAGTGGGGTATAAAGGCCTTGCTTCTTGATGGTCGATTTGGCAATGGCGTAGGCAATGCATGATCTGATGTACTTCCCGACATCCTGTCGAAGATTTGGCCAATAGAAGTACTTCTGCAGTACTACCACCGTTTTCTCGACGCTGAAATGCCCAACAGCCTGACTGTAGTGTGCTTCCCAAATCATCTTGGCACGCTCGCTTGAAGGAACACAAAGGTGACCCAAGTGGCATAACAGGGCATCCTGGAGGTGAAAATCTGGAACATGCTGAGCCTCCAAGAGTGTCTGGTATGTGTGGCCGAATTCTAGGTCACTTTTGTAGAGAAGTGGCCAATTAGAAGTCTCGTGCCCACAAGAGTTGAGCACGGTGGTTAACGCCATGATCGGTGGTTGATTGAGGCAATCTACAACATTATTGGTGCTGCCCTTCTTATACTTGATATTCAAATGGAACTTTTGTAGGTATGTGGACCACTTCTGATGGCGATCATTCTGCAATTTCCCTTGGGTCTGTATGAACTGGAGGGGTCGGTGGTCTGTGTGGATGACCGTTTCCTTCCCCAAAATGTAATGCTTCCATTTTCGGCAGGCCTACACAATGGAATACATCTCTTTGTCATAAGTGGGATACTTTCGGACTGTGTCTGAAAGTGTATCACTGTGATATGCCACTAGATGCCCGTGTTGAGTAAGGACTACCCCAATAGCATAATCAGAGGCATCTGTCTCAACCTCAAATGGTTGTTGCAAGTCTAGTAATGCGAGCACTAGTGCCGAGCAGAGGCGATCTTTCAACTCTGTGAATTCCTTCTGTTGAGATTCAGACCAAAAGAATTTTGCTTTCACTCCTCCCTTGGTGACTTGACTTAAGGGCCAAGTGATATGAGAAAATCCCAACACGAACCTACGATAGAAGTTGGCAAGACTTAGAAAGCTGCGGAGCTCTGTCAGAGTGGTTGGAGATGGCCAATCCCGAATGACTTAGATCTTGGTTGGATCCACATGCACCCCCTGTTCATCAATAATGTATCCCAGATACTGAACCTGGGTCATGCCAAAAGTGCATTTCTCCAAATTGGCACATAACTTGTGTTTCCGCAGTGTTTGGAGAACGTGTTGGATGTGGTGGAGGTGCTCTTCCCAACCCTGGCTGAAGATCAAGATGTCATCCATTAGCCTCATGAAGGTTTTAGGAGCATTCATTAATCTGAAAGGCATAACCAACCATTCGAAAAGGCCCTCCTTGGCTTTGAAGGCAGTCTTCCACACATCGGAGGGTTCGATTGATACCTGGTGATATCCTGACTTCAAATCGATCTTGCTAAAATATTGTGCCCCCTTCAGTTGGTCCAGGAGGTCATCAATCCATGGGATCGGGTACCTATTACGGACAATGATCTTGTTCAGCGCCCAATAGTCAATATAGAGTCTCCAAGTCCCATCCTTCTTCTATACCAACATGATTGGGTTCCCACAGGGCGATGAACTCGGACGGATGTGACCTTTCTGCAGTAGCTCCTGAATCTGCCTCTTGATTTCATCGTTCTCCATAATGGAGCGCCAATAGTCCATTGGGCAGTGGTGCACCTGGGGTCAGATCGATGGAGTGCTTGACCTGACAATGTAGAGGAACCCCTAACGGGGTGGTGAAGATGTCCTCGTACTCCTCCACGACCTTGTCCATCTGTAGTTGTCGTACGGAGGGGCCCTGTCCAGAGGTCATGGCCACTGTCTTCTTCTTTCCTTGAGGGCGTATCATCAGGAAAACAAATTTCCCAGTTTTGAAAATGAGCTTACTGCATTGTTTTGCAGTAACCAAAGAGATGGCGATAGGCGGTGCTACCTCTGGTATCTTGTACAACTTGTTTCCCAAAGTAACAATAACAGCACGGGGCCTTGATTCATACACAACATGTCACTTCCATAAGTATGGTTGTCCTAATAATACATCACAAACTTCAAGGGGAGCAATGTCACATAATAACTCATCCGTGAAGGGTTTGATGTTGTATGGAAGGTGACACTGCTCGCTCACGCGAAGATCCGTCCTTGGTGAAGCCACCCAATGGTGTACGGTAGTGGATGTGTTGTCGTTGGTAAGCCCAGCCACTTCACAACCTCTGTTGAAATGAGGTTCTTTTGGCTCCCGCTATTGAAAATGAATTGTTGCAGGGAGCCCTTTACCCACATCTGGGAGTGGAAGAGATGCTCCTCCTCCTCTGAATCTTCAGGTTCCTCATTCTAGGTCTTCATGGTGGCAATGGTGGCGTTGGGCTCCACATTGATAATCTGCTTCCCTTTGTCATTTCCTTTGTCGGATTTTCACTCAGAGTTGGAATATGCATCTGATTTTGAAACCTTTAGCTCAACCACCAATGACTGCTTGACCCGACACTCACTTATGTTGTGAGTGGAGCTCTTATGGATCTCACACCACTTTCCCGTGTCCTTTTTCAGCTTCGCGGCGCTGTTCTTTGCTTGCAACTTTGACAGGTTGTCTTGGGCCACCCCGCCTTAGCTTTGTCCTTTGTTCTTTGGTTTGGGGGCACCTTTCCCTTACTTTGGATTCACAGATCCAAAGTCTCGCTTCTTCCGTTTAAATTTTTGCTCGACCTTGACGACATATCGGTATGCCATGCCGAGCAAGGAGATGTTCAAGAATTCTATTTCTTCCCGGATGTACTTATATAGGCATCCATGGTATTTGAGTACCAAATGCTGCTGTGAATCCTTGATACCCAACTTTTTGTGAAGGGCATGGAAAATATTGGTAAACTTCGGCACGTCTTGGTCCCTTTCTTGCCGCAGTGTGGTCCACTTTATGTATTGATCCTCATAGCTTCCGACCAGGTAGTACTCTCCTTGATGGCATCCCAGAATGAATTCCAAGTGGGTGTAGCTGAAAATAGTGAGCCTGTACTTTCATCCTTCTACTCGCAGTAGGTTCCCCACCAGACCTTGACGTGGGGGGCTACTTTGAGAAGAGCGAAAATAATCCTTTTCCGACTGGAAAAATCATGAACATAAAAATAACCCTCTAGCAGATTTAACCATTTATTGATGGCATCTGTGTCTATCTGACCCTTGAATATGGGGATTTCAAAATTAACTTATACCTTAAACGGTGTGGCATTTCTAGAGTAGCTATTGGAAGCCGATGCATCGCCCCTGGGTAGCCACTGAAGGATCTGGGAAAAGTTGTTCATCATTGCGTTCCTTTGTTGCTAGAGGGCTTCTTCGAGCAAGATTTTGATACGATCTCCTGCCCCTCATCTTTCTTTTCGTCCACCATGGGAGGCCATTGGGATTTGCGAGGCTGATCTTGCAAAGGTTCAACCAACTCAAGCCCTAACTCCTTATATCTTGACCTCGTTGGGGGCATGCAAAAAAAACAGAGGAAAAGCAAACCGCTCTAACACCACTGATCCAGATTTAAACAGGAACACAACAAATTGCAAAGATAACCATAAACACAGAGATGCAGCGGAAATAATACTTAATTTCATTAATGTAAAACACTGAAATATGCTTACAAACAGAAATAGAAGTAAACCAGCTAGGGCGATGGTGGCTTATCTCTGAGAAGAGATGTGGCGGCTACCTGCCTCTGAATTGTGTTACAATGAAGTTCGAAGGCCTATTTATTGTTGAAAAACAATGGAAAACCCTAAACATCCAAAAACCTAACCCTAGAAGATGAAACGCCAAACTGTGGGCCCCGTTTGGGTAAATTGGTACATCAACTTCCCGGGGTCGTAACTTTGGCATACAATCTCCGTTTGACGCATAGAATATCTCGTTAGAAAGATCTATCCGAGAACTACAACTTTGGGAACAAAAACATCGGTCCGTGGACCCACATTGCTCCTAGTTTTCCCAAAAAACGTCGTTTAGGGCCTCAAAACGACTCCAGAAATTCAGGACCTGAAAAACTGCTAAAAATAGTAAAATGTGCTACAATTAAGGAAACAAAGTTGAAAGAAACAATGGTGGGGGTCCAAGTGGGCTTGTCGGGTGGCCACCAATATCGACCTGGATCAATGATTCATGTGTTGCAGGTTTAAAGATATAATTTCAATAGTCCACACAGGCATATTCATAAACAATGTTGAGACAAATGAATCTGTGAAATAGTTACAAGCATTTGCATTAACATGTAGATACTAATGAATCCGTGAGGGAGCTTGAAATATTTATAGCAACTATAATTGCATGAATTTGGGGCAGAAGCATGAACATAAAAATGAGTTTGACAAAGGGAACACATACTCTAATACTTGAAGGGGAAATCACCACTGTTTCCTTAATATTCTAAAAAAGATCTGTATTACAAAGAGATACAGTCTGAAAATAGCATGCAATGTTTTCTATAGAATTTTTGAACATTTTCCAAGTGTTACTTTCCCCTATTTATCTGGAGAGGGGAGCAAGAACATTCATTACAACAAAATATATCTGGCCTAGCCTCAACTGTCGGGTCGACTAGCTATCTCAGTCAGAGATGGCTCTGTGACCCAAAATATTATAGAATTAAAAGCCTCATTGAAAGGAGGCATGTTACAGTATAACAAATAAACTAGCAATTGCACCAAAAGGTGCAAAGGAATGTCGAATAAGTCTTTCACACTACTATAAAAAGTCTATTTTTGCAAAAAAATGGAACCCCTTGAGCTTTGTATTCATGCTCCTTTATAACCCTTTGAGTTTCTTTAGTCTCTCATGATTTTGTGCCTCAAAATTTTCCATATCCACCTAAAATCCAAACAATCAACAATTTCTTAAAAAAAAATATTAAACTAAATCTAAATAAAACTTGGAATAAAATCTAAGAAAAAAAAAACTAATATAAAATTTAAATTAAATTAAAGTAATTAACTAAAAGTAATTTAAAATAACTCAAACTAAAACGATTAATTTAAAATAACTCAAATTATAACGTAAATAGATAAAATTTAAATTTATATGTTAATATTATCATTCAAAAAAATAAATGCGGAACTTTCCCTGGTGAAACATGGCACTCCCAACGTTGAAAGAATCGTTGAAAATCTGAAGCATTCCGCCGTCAATGTTCCTCCCATCTCTTTCATTTTTGCAGATGGTATGTTGTCTCTTGCACAACAGATCACCGACAAATATGGCATTCCGAGGGTTGCCTTCTGGATACTTAGCATTTGCGGTTTACCTTCTTATTTCCACATGCCTTTGCTAGTCGACAAAGGGTACATCCCTTTCAAAACTAGGGTTTACCAGTCCTCATAAACCCATCAGGTCGTCGACAAACTGGAAGACCCCGCCGACATAACACTATGCATCCCAAGATTTAGCACAAACCCAATCACGCTGAGCTTGGCGGATTGCTATGGATTGCTCATCCGAGCCTCCCTCTCAAAACGGCCGAAAGAAGGTAGATCAGTTCATATGTTGGCCAGATCTAGCCGTCTACAGTCCAACATTCCCCGTTTAGCACCGGCTAGCAGACCTCGCGATAAGAGGGAAAAAGGAATCTTCTACGACGATCATGACAGCACAGTAGAAGGTATGGAGCACCTGTCTGGGCACGCCTTATACAGACCTACCACCACATCGAGAACAGGATATGGCAAAGAGAAAACCAGAAAGAGCATCAATATGCTTAGATCTGACATATCCAGGCACATGGGCAACAGATTGAACCCCTCCTTAGATGGACCCACACTCAAATATGGAGGATCTGATACAAATCTTCATCGAAACACTGGAAGGCAAGACTATTTGTTGGAGGATCTGGAAAGGGAGGAAGAGTCAGGAGCTAAGAAACAAAATCCAGAACCACATTGGTATTTTGTGTAGTATTTACCGGTTTATCCACAGTATCATCTTCATCATGTTGATGTTTTGAACCCCAAAGGGAATCCATCATCAGGACCAAAAAATGGTAGATATTGTTCTTTGAGAAAAGAATCCTCCGACCAATGTATATATAAATCTAATTAATCCTAAATAGTGAAAGCTGACTAAGCCTACATATATTAGTTTAATTTATTTGTTTATTGCAGTTTTTATTTTATTTGTTTGATTATTTATTTATTTTAATTATTATGTTAATTAATTATTAATTAGTTTGGAAATGAGTTATTTAGTTTAATTTTGATTAAATTTTAATTAATTAATCTAATTTTTTTGTTTTTTATGTTTCTTTTAATTTAATTAATTAATTAATTAGTCTAATTAATTTTAATTATTATAATTATTTTATTTTTATTATTTTTATTTTTATGTTTTAATTAATTATTAATTAGTTTTAATTCATTTAGTCCTGAGAATTTAATTTATAAACAAGAAACCTATCTAATTATTTAATTAATAAATTAATTAATTTAATTAATTAATTTAAATGATTTATAATTTTTATATAGTTTCTAAATGTTAATTTATAAACTAATATAATCTAAATTTATTTTGTTATTATTAATTAGTTTTAATTATTGATTGATTTTAATTAATTAATTTATATTTTATTTCATTTTATTTTTATTTTTATTTTTATTTTAATTGGGGAGAGACCAGTGATACCAGCATGTCAGCAAAATCTGATCTGCTCAGGCCACAGTTTACAGGACAACCTCACACTCCAGGATTATGGCATCACCACAGACTCGACCATCATAATTAACTTGTGTCTGAGGGGTGGAAGTGTTGGAACCAGCTCAAAAAGCATAGGATCCTTCAAGGAAGCAGTCAAAGGTAAGGAAAAAGCACAAACCAAAACCACAACACCGGTCGAGCTTCCAGGGCCCTACATTGTAGAACAAAAATCTGAGAATCCTGCTCTTACCATCGCAATGCCTGAGGTAAAAGACCTGTACACAGATCTCTATTCCAAATCAGTTATATGTAGATTTAATGGGTTTTGGCCAAAATATGATGTTTTTCATCAATGGATTTATGATACTTGGTCACCAGACTGTGAAATATACTTATGCCCTAAAGGCTTTTTTATAGTCAGATTCAGAACAATACAGGAAAGGGAACATATCCTCAATAAGGGACCATGGTTCTGGGGCAATGCAGGACTATTTATGACCCCTTGGTTCCTGGAATTCGACGCCAACACAATGGTGGTATCAAAGATGCCAGTTTGGGTCAGGTTGCACAACCTCCCGTTACACTTTTGGCATCACAATGTATTAATCGCCATAGGGAATGTATTGGGAAAATTCCTAAAGATCGATGATGACAGACTTACAAGGGGGATATTCACTTTTGCCAGGATATGCGTTGAGGTAGACCTCAGTGAGGGACTACCAGAAAGCATAAACTTGAATTTCAATAATACATAGTGGACACAACCACTAGACTACAAAAATACAGCCTTCTGATGCCGTGGATGTCTACAAACAGGACACCTCCACAGTGCCTGTCCTAAAGCAAAACAAACTCCCAAATGGAACAAGAAGCAACAGAAACAGCCAAAAGGATGGAAATATACAGCCCCCTTGGAGGAAGAAGTAGAAAACGTAGAAACAACAACATACAAAGCAGAAACGAAGGACTAAAAGGACCAGAACAACACACAAAAAGAGGAGGAAGTCCCCAACAATCCTATGCAGCACCAAGAATCTCAACTAACAGGAATGGAAATAATTGGCATCAAGCGAACTCATGGATCAAAAGGATTCGATTCTGACAAAGACACTCCCACTCATACAAGTGAAAATCAGCTTTCCATTGTATTGGCCACTCCCAACGCTGGAGGTTGGCGAAAGGTGGAAAAAAAGAAAGGGAGAAAAGAATAGTAGTTATATTTTTTATTTTTATTTTTGTCTACTTTGTTTCTTGTGAAAACAGGAATAGGCCATATGCATATGCTCTTCAGCATCTACAATATGTAATTTTGTCTTATGAATAAAATTACGAATTTTCCAAAGGGAAAAAAAAATTATCATTCAAACAAAAAATAAAACTATTAAATAATAAAATCAGAAATCAACCTTACTAAATCAAAGCTAAATACTTAAGCTTAAACAAAAATTAAAATAAATTTAAGCCAAACTAAATTAATTTATAACTGTAACTAAAGAAAACGAGTAATATAACTAAGCTAAACAAAAATAGTTTTTAACTATAACTAAAGAAAACCAGTAATATAACTAAAATAAAGTAATTTAGATAAAATAAACTAACAAAAACTAAAATGACTACCATAGACCAAAAACTAAAATAGCTATTAAAAGAGTCATGACATAAAATGAAAGGAAACTATGAAGTTCATATGATCGGAAGAGCCTATCACTAATTTCGTATTATCATCAAAGATATGTTGAATTCCAATCTTTTCCGGTAACCGTTGAACATTGTCTGCAGTAACCATGTCATCGCCATCATTGTCCAAAGTATTGAAAATTCGAGATAGGTCCCATCTTTGAACGAAGTTAGCGTATATTTTATTTACAAAATGAGTGCTCGTTTGATCAATCCTACCTCTAGACAAGTGGTATTTTCCAAGATCACTTATAATATGTGGGTATTTTGGATTGCAAAGTTCAGGAAACTTAGTTTCCCATTATCTCAAAAACCCAAACATGAACATAAAAGTTGTAGAAACTATAAAATTTTTGAACCCAACTTAGGGACATGGATACAATAATGCTCCAATACATAGACATGGCAGACACATTTAAAATTCTTGTTGTTGCAGTGCTCAAGTACGATTGTTCTTGAAATCTGGATAAAATGGGAAGGAAAAATAGTAGAAAAGCACGAGTGGTCTTTGTCCACCTTTGCAAGTCGTCTTTGTCCACCAAGGTAGTTGTAAATGTCAGAGTTGAAAAGATCATCGAAGCAGTAAAGGGTTTGGCAAGCCAAAGAACCCATCTTTTCTCCCAAATTTTGCTAAAGTGGAAGCTAGAGGAGAACTTATTTCATAAACCAAACAAATAAAGGTCAACAACTATGAAAGTAGTAAAGGTCTCCCATACTGAACAAATGCCAATTACAAAAAGACCCAAAAATTATCAATACCAAAACATTCAATCAACTTTAATCTCATAAAAGTTCATGCCTTACAGGATAAATACATGAGCTATGAGTGGCAAAACATACAAACATAGTATATCAATTAATCTTTGATTGTTTGCTTTGAAGGCTTGGTTGGAAAAAGCAAAGAGATCACAAGAAATGCTCTGCAGATAGGTAGTTCGTTTTGTTTTGAAACTATCATATCAAACAAATATAAACAATACATGGAAATCAATTTGCTTCAATGGAAAGTAAACAGTGGAAAAAAAACTCAGATATATGATTACACATAAAGTTAAACAAATTAAAGAAATGAACTAGTTGGATAACTCCATAGCATACTTAAAAATCACCTATGTTTAACTAATGAAATTATTAACATAGATTCATAGCAACCTTGGATCTATTAAGTTTCCAAACCTATCAAAATAAAAAATGCAGTACAAACCTATATATTCCTTTAATTTATTAAATTCCCAACTTATTAAATACCCAATGAAATTAAATAATTGAGTACAAATCTCTCCACGCATAAAAATATCTAGCGTATCTCTCTCTCTCTCTCTCTCTCTCTCTCTCTCTATATATATATATATATATATATATATATATATAATCAATTTTTTTTTCCTATCTTATACTATTAAGTAGCCTGAGGAATAAAAAAACTTCAATACAAACCTCTTTGCAATGCTATTCCCAATAGAAGAAACTATTAGTTGTTCAAAAAAACAGTGCTCATATTCCCAGATTGATAGGGAAAATGGTTTGTATCTATATGACCAGATGGGTGGGTCAAGTTATCTTCAACCTAATGATTTTGATTATTTAGTATGATTATTTGAATAGGCATAATATGTTGGAGCAAGCTCGATACCAATTCCTATCATCAATGGCCAATGGTGATAAAAGGGACGTGTTGGATCTTTTGGCCTTCAGAGAGGCCATCACATCAGATGGCGGATCGTTGTCCAACTTGACGGCTAATAACTCAAAAGATGTATGCTCCTGGAATGGAATTTGGTGTCGAAGAAACACTGAAAGAGTAGTTTCCATAATCCTTCTTGGATTAGGATTTCAATGCACCATTTCACCATCTCTGGGCAGCCTCTCTTTATTGTGAACCTTTGATCTTTCTGGAAATTTATTGACAGGAAGAATTCCACCAGAGATTGGGCAGGCTAGAGCACTTAGCAAACTCTACCTCAGCTCTAATGAGCTATCGGGTACTATTCCAACAACATTGTCTAATTGCACACAACTTCTATCAATTGATATTTCAGGGAACATTTTGACAGGCATGATATTGACGGAATTTGGTTGTTTAATCAAGCTGGAACATCTAGGCTTGTACTTAAATTCTCTAACTAGAGGTATTCCAAATTCTCTAGGCAACTGCACATCTCTTCGAGAATTGTGGATTCGAAACAACAATTTCAGTGGTGCAATTCCTTCGGTTTTGTGTCAAACACGCCTATCTGAACTCAACTTTTTGAACAACTCCATAAGTGGTGAGATACATCCAACACTAGGAAAATGTGCTATCATCCATCTACTTTTATAGCAACATCTTGACTGGAAGTATTCTACAGATCAACACCTTGACTCTATTCTGCTTGGCTCAGGCTAACACTTATTAAGTGTGGCAATCATGATTTTCATGTAAAAGTAAGAGTCCCATTGAGGGAGTGTTACAGATCCATTTGGGCACATCAATCCCATCATCTAGATCAATGTTTTAGGGCTCATCAAACCCTAATTTCAGTTGCTACATGCCCTAAACAAGTCACCCCTTTGAATGCCTCCTTCCCAGACAGTTTCATGACTTGAAGACATCCAAAAATAGCCTCTAAAGGGACTAGCGTAGGTAAGCCCTTGTAAGGGTGTGCTGCAGAGCAGTTGAGTCCATTGCCAGGGTGCTCTATAGAGCACTTAGGCTTCCTTTCACCTGCACTGGGCAAGATTGAGCGAAATTCACATAGGGTTTGGGGAATATTCTTATCTTTTGGAGTCATCTAGAAGGTTCCCTCACTTATCAACTCCTATGAGCTCGAAAATGGATGAGGAATGAGTTAAGGTGCATCCTATACTCTCATCCCTTCCTCCATGGAAGCAAGTATTGTAATGCTACAAGTTTGTCATGCTTTTGATGTGATGTGGATGGGATCCAAGCTGGAGGAATGGATTTGAATCAGACACCAATGGTTTTATTTCCTTCTTCTATTCAATAAAGTGTTTGAACCTTTCTCCCATATGTTTGTATTGTTTCATAATGCTTATATGTGTGAATTGTATCTGATTCCTTTCACATATATTCAATAGATCGTGTGCTTTGATCGATTCTTTGTTTTCTATTATGTTTACAAGTACTTCTCAAGCATATTAAGTATGGGAAGGAGCGACAGGATCAATACAAGGGAGATGAGAGGAAAGCAGAACTACAAGTAGGTCTTCTCATCTTCTCATCTTATCTATTGGTTATAGGAAAAGACTAAAACACTTTAAAATGTTGTTCTAGATACATCTACTTGTCTAAGGAATTAGTATTTATCTGTAGATACCAAATTCTCCAAAACAAATTGGCGACTCCGCTGGGGAAGATCCTCTTTCCTAGTAGCTTATCCACCTCCTAAGACATTTTTGCATACCTTATTTGTGTTCATAGATTGTAATTCAACTCTTTACATTGAAAAATTGGTCAAAATTGTGTCAAATTGCCTCTTGAAATGGCTCACTGTCACCAGCGCAGGCTTGTGAGGGACACAGTGCACTGCAGAGCACCCCTGGCTTAGGGACAGTGCTCTAAAGCGCACTGTCTCCCATTCAGGGTTGCACTGATCCTCCTATGGTCAATTTCCCACCTTTGGAAAGTGTTTTTGCCAACTTTTCTCTGTTTGTTTGTTTGTTGATTGATCAATGAATGTTATGTCTCAGAGAACAAGTTTCTATCTCCTTGTCTAGCCCAACTTTGATTTGATTAATTAATGTTTTCTTTGTCACTATCAGTCTATAGTCAAAGTTAAAATATAGTTGATTAATCTTCATTCGGAATAAAGTGTTGTAAAGTCTTCTCTTCCTTTGAATTAGAACTGTCGTAAAAGTCTTCTTTCTTATGAAAGATTGGTTGATTGTTTGTGCATATTTCCTTTTGTTCATATTCACATTAAGGAAATTGAAAAGAAATACATGCACGTTGCATTGAAAAATTTTGTGTGTGCTCATAGGAATAGTGTAGGGAAATTGCATTAGATTTTTCTCTTTGCTCTTTGACCGAAAGAAATCTGATTGCTCTATCCCTAAGTAGCTAGCATTTTCATCGTTAAATTGAATGGAAAGAATGCTTATCATGATAGTTACATTCCTAGGAATTTCAGAATACATCACGTGGTGAACTTGAAAGGAAAATTCCTAAGCAAGATCAACTTAAAATTAACATCAATTTACCTAATGGAGCATTGTCATTAATGAGAACATTTATTGGTTCTAGGCTAGAGACGTGTTTTGGCATCGTAAAACAAAGCAGTTGTCGCTAACTTGTTTGCAATACATCTCGAGTGTGATACCTCATTCCACGTATGTGAGTATATCGTAGCTCACCCACGTACCTTCGGGTATATAGGGTGGTGTTACAGTACGTAAAGTATATGGGAAGGCTCTCACTGTGTGGTTTTGCATTAGACATCGCTTATACGGACTGGGCCTCCACGTACCTTTGGGAATATATGGGAGGACAACACTAGGTTTCTATCCATCCTTAACTAACCAATTCGGCCGCCTTGTACACAATGATACATCGAACACAGCGTTTAGGGAGATTGCCTGCCCGTACTTCTTGGTTTGCCAGGAGGTATTTTGTAGTTCACAATTGCTTGGTAAACCTTTTTGCCTAGCTTACCCCTTTTTGTTTATTTCTTTTTTGATAATAAAATTAATCAGCAATCGTGGGAGAACATAAACCCTTACCTTGTCGTTCGCGGAGAGCAACAAGCAAACCGCCTTTGCCACCTAAAGCTACACCTATTCGATCAAAGCGGTCTCGCTTAACTGAGTCAAGTACATCAAGAAATCCTAGTTCTTCATCTGAATTACTTGAATCATCTATTTCGGTAAGTACTGAGACTCCAGTTACTCCAACCATTTCTAGTACATCCATTTCTGAAGGAGAAGTTTCACAATTACCTGAGGACAATAGCAATGATCCTAATGAAATAGTACCCGAAGTTGTTCAAAAAGTTGATCCTCAACTTGAAGTTGCTCAACAAGAAATTACTTTTGAACTTGAATCAGTTCAACCAGAAGTTAATCCAGAACCTATCATTGTTCAAACAGAAGTTACATCTGAACCTGTAATTGTTCAGGAACCTCTTTCTGAAATTGTTGTTCTTTTACCCGAACATCTGGACTTTGAATTTGAACATTCAGAAGTTGTTACTTTACCGGAAGACGATCAACCGGTTACCCCTCAGACATCAGTAACTACTGAAACTTCAACTTTATCAACACCAGAAATCTTTTACGGACCAGATGGTGAAGTTCTTCCACCTGGTTTAATTGTTATAGAGGAAGAATTGGAAGAAGATTCTACACCTGGAACCCCATTCCACTTTGGAGTTGGGCTTTATCTTTGCCCTCATACTCCTCATTTTACTACTTCGTTTGATCCTGCTTATTTTCAAGTACCCGTCAATTTTTTAGGACAACTTTTGGGTCAATTAATTATGGTTGAACAACTGCCAACATCCCAGACTATATCATCTGATGCAGTTGCGGCAGAATCTTCTATTGCAACCTCTTCAATGTTTTCTACCACACTTGAGTCGCACCTATATGGTGAATCGTCCATCTCGGTTGGTTACCAATCTTTATCTAGAACCCACTGAGGGGTTGCTTCTACACCATGGTCATCACCGATGTCCTCAACCAGAATTCTACATGGTTCTTCTTTAACGGGAACTCAACAGTTTGATCCTGCATATCAATATCAAGCTGGGCAATCTAGTCAACAAAGACCTATGTATCCATTAAATACTAGATTGCCACCATATGGAGAGCAATATGCTTATTCACCTTATCCTCCCTATTCCGGAGGACCGTCATATGGTAATATCCCGTAGTATTCAGGTCAACTTGGAATTCGAGTTTGTCAATGGCAACCAACAATGCCAGTTCAACCAAGGCTTGTGTATCCAACACAACCAATGCAAATTGTGTCAGTTATTCCTACTACACCTGTTGTTACTACTATACCATAGTCACAAGTTCAAACTGTTGTATCTCAACCGATACAAACTGGTCCTTCTGCCTCGCAACCACAAGTTTTGAGTCAAGAAGCTCAAGTTTCTCAGGTTGTTGTACAACAACCACTTATTTTCGGGGTTCAACAACAACCTCAGGTTAGTATACCCTTATCTGGACTTACCCAAGCTTACACTGGTATAGTTTATTCACAACCTGGCCAACCTTTCATTGTTGGGAAACAACAACCATTAAATCAACAATAGTTACCCGGATGCGGGTGACAATCAAGGTAATAAATGTAGAATAGACTGGAAGGCGGCGAGAGGACAAGCCACATGGCCGTCAGCATTCCACCACAAACTAATCTGAGTCGAATTCATGGCCGCCTACAAGCAGCATTTAATGAATGCTTGGGCCGAGAACTGGCCATTATGTGCCTAGAAATGGACTCCCCTCGCCATATTGTTTTCCCTCCTCCCCTGCTCCATTGCAATTGCCCGCCCCAAGATGTTGAACCCTGCTCTCGCACTGTCACCGGGAGTCATTGCTGGTTAGTGAGCTATGTTGATCTTGGCAATGGGCATCACTATTCCCATTCCAGGCTTTGTTATTTAACCTCCGCCCAGTCATCCCTTGTTCCTCCTCTGCTCAATTCCTCTGCCATTTCTCCCACTGAAAACTTGGCCAGGCATTCCGTCATGGTTCGTCATCACATGAGGAGCCACAGAGGGGGTAATCGGGGTGGTAGTGCCCACCCTCAGGCGACGCCGAGTCCTGAACCCGCCACCCCCTCTCCTTCCCCTGAACTTCCTTACCCCCATAGCTCTGTTTTGGGCAGGTATCCTAATACCCACAGTGGTCAAGGACGCGCACAGTTTCCAGGTGGTTGACAAAGCGATGTCATAGTTCACACTGCCAACTTCCCTTTGCCCCCTCACCCAGCTCCCCACTCGACCCAATTCAGATTCCGCAGCAACCTAAACAGACCGGTGATTACTACCACCATCACCATTGTTTTCACTGAAGAAAATGAGCCGCAAGCCACCCAAGCAGGAGGTACTGAAGCACAGCAAGAGGAGGCTCGCAGACACAGGAATGGCCGAGATACTAGAAAGCATCTGCTGGACGAGGAAAGGGGTGCTCTGCATGGCAAGGCCATGGGTGGCGGTCAGCATGCAGCGAGAGGAAGTTCTAGAGCCACGCGACCACCAGGTGGTAGCATGATTGATGTGTTGGCTCTGCATGCAGCTACTGGCAGCTCTGGTGGCATCCAACCTGCGTGTGGGCCACACAGCGGTGTGTCGGAGGAGGAGGATGATTGGAATCAGTATGCGTGTCCAGTTGAAGAGATACCCGTCCCAAACAAGTTTGAATGACAATGCATGGCAACCAGGTGTCGCCAACTAATGTCTCCTTTGCTAATTGGTATTTTTTCTGATATGTTTGTTCTGCTGGAACTTTTCTGGGTTTATGTTTGTCCTGTTGGAACTTCTCTCATTTTGTTCTTTCTTGTCTTAAAGACTGATATCCCATATCTGGGTATTTTTTGCCTTTGCGGACTGGTTTCCCCAACGATGGGGTAGTCAAGGTATTCTCTGATAAACAATGTTCAGCACTGCCGAGGCCTGAGCCTCATTGTACTCATATTTTGTTACATATTAATAGATTAACTTTACTTAGAAAAAAAAAAATCAACAATATTTGTACCAACAACAACAACAATTGATTCAACAACCATGGCAGCGACAATTTCAACAACCTCAATTCCAAGCCCAATTTGGACTTGCCCAATAGGCTCAACCTGGGTTTGGACAGTATCAAGCTTACCAAGGTCCTGGTCAACAAGGCTTTGCAGGTTATGGACAACCACAAATTCAACCTGGTTATCAACAGCCACCTTATGCCGGATTTGTTCAACAACAACCTTATCGAGGTTACCAAATGTAGATGCCCTATGTTGGTATGCAAAGACCTATTGCTCAGGCAATTCCATCATATCCTGGGTATGCTCAACTTGACCCGAATCGACAGCTGCCATTTGTAGCAACTTTAGAATTAACAGATTTAAATCGGCTCACTAATGATCCAATCTTATATGCACCTTAGTGGCCAGTGATTCTGCATAAGTTACCTTCTAACATTCCGAAATTCAATGCAAATCCCGAAGAAGACCCATCAAATCATGTTATGACCTTTCATTTGTGGTGTTCATCAAACTCCTTAAATGATGATTCGGTTAGACTCCATCTTTTCCAAAGAACACTTATTGGTCTGGCTGCTAAATGGTATATTGAGTTACCAATAGCTTCTTTCGACAACTTTACGACTTTAGCCACCCTATTTTTGACCCACTTCCAGTTACCCATCAGATACGAGACTGGAACAGAACTCCTAACCAAATTTAAATAGACTACTACTACCCATATATCAGATCATATTCATGAGTGGCGGTGTCATCGTCGAATGGTTAAGACATATGTTCCTGATCAGCTTTTGGCTGAGTGGTTCATAAAATCCTTGTTGCCATCAATCACCGAGGATGTGGAAAAAGGTGGAGTTGTCATAGAAGAGCAAGTAATTTCTCGTGCCCAATACTTGGATTTGATTTACACACAATCTGGCATGCTCTACGACAAAATTCCCAATGCACCCCGACCAGCTTTCACTGTTCCTCCTCCTCCATAATCGAGTAAGGACTCTCATGCCGATGATGGTGTGATCGGTTCTTCGAGCACGCAAATGGTAGGAAGACCATCTGGTCAAACTCTTGCCATTACCAATCAAACTACCAATGCATCAAAAAACACTCTTGCTTCTGAAGTTAATGCCGTGTCATTTGACAAAGGCAAAAATCAAAAGCAACCAGGAGGCAAGAAAAAGGGGAAAAATAAGAAGAAAAAAGATAATTCCCCTCAAGAGAAATCATCTAATTCCTCTACTTCGGCAAGGAAACCTCATTATCCATGTCTAATCTGTAATGATGAGCATTTTACAAGAGATTGTCCACACCGCTCAGAGGTCTCTAAACTTTTAAAGACTTCAAACACATCTACAATGTTGATTGATCCGTTTCCAAACCTGGAGACACATTTGGTTGCGACAGACCATGCTTCCACATCCCAAGTACTCATGTTATCCACCACAAAGCCAAAAGATGAAGTTTGGTGTCAATGAGAAACAAAGATTATGGAAATCCACCGTCATTGTCGAATAATCAGGCCAATGATCAACCTAATCCTTCGACTTCGACTTCATCTAAAAATATTCCACCTATTGTACCAGAATTGACAATAAAACCACCAAAGGGAGCTGTGCATAAATCGACATTTAACCCTCAGGTTCGAGCAGCTCAAAACTATAACATAGTGGAAGATATTGTTCAATCACCTTCTGCTATGTTGACACTCAAGGTGTTACAAAATTGTCCCTCTCAGAAGCAGGCTTTACTGTTAGCAATTCGCGGAATAAACCCTACGGATTCCAATCTTGCGGTTTTTAACCATGCGGGATATACACCACAATTACCGGCGCAGTTAGCTTTCCTAATTCAAGTAAAAGCTCTTAATAAGAATGTTCACCGAACTATTATTGATCCCCTACTTGCATTATGTCAATGAGTTGCTGGAAAACACTTGGTTCTCCGCTATTGTCACAATCACGTTAAAAGCTTTTGATGGACGAACATATACTCCTTGTGGGATTTTGAGTAACCTGCAAATCGAACTAGGGGGAAAATAATGACTGTTGAAGTTGAGGTAGTTAATGGACCCCTCGATTACAACATTTTACTGGGAAGGGCATGGGTATATGCTATGGCTGCGGTGGTTTCCACGTACTTTCGTACTGTTGAATTCCCTCATAAGTGTGGAATCACAGTCATCGATCAGCTAGCCTTCTTTGCAAATAGTTCACAAGCTACAAGAAGCATTCTGTTGGTACACAGACCCCCACTATCACTTCAAAGTGTTGGAGTAGGTCTCTTTAAAGATCCTTCCCTAATGGGTACTTTTACACTACTGTCACCATCTGATTTGGCGGAAGTGGCAAGAGTAGAGACTTGCAACAGGATTTCCTCCACCTCATCTGATCTAAGGAGGATTACCAACAAGTTTGAAGTCGATAGTAGTATTGAGATAATGCCGCTAAGCCCCATTGAATTGGCATAGCAATCAATTTTTCGGGCTTGTACGGAAAACACAAATCCACATTCACCAATTGTATGGGTAGATCGTTTGTTAGAATATGGTACTTCTTTGGATCATTTCTCACGTATACATTCTACGGATGAAGGAATCATCCAATCAATGATGATAGGAGAAGAACCTTGGGAAGATTATCATCATCATTCCCATCTTCCAGATAACATCGAAGATTATTCAAACAAATTAAACCACCCTTCAGTTGTTGATTTTCTTTCGAATTCAGTTTTCATAGACACAGTAGAATCTGAGCGAAACCTGTCAAATATTGAAGAAACAATTTCTATTAATATTTCGACCAAACCTAATGTTGTAGAGAACATTCATGTCAGTAAATCTTTTTCTCCATCAGAACTCGATAGTTACCGTACTCCCTTTCATGAATTTAGAGATATATTTGCATGGTCTTGTGAGGAGATGTCGAGCATTGACTCTAGTATTGTTGAACACTAAATCAAAATGTACCCTGATGTCAAGTCAATTCGACAACAACTTTGACCTGTTCATCCAAAGAAAGCCGTTGCAATTAAGGCAGAAGTTGAAAAACTCTTGCGAGCTAGTTTCATTTACCTTATACCTCTTACTGATTGGGTTTCCAACCTTGTTCCTGTCATGAAGAAACAAGGGACAATTTGAGAGTGTGTCGATTATAGGGATGTAAATTAGGCATGTCCAAAGGACAATTATCCTACTCCTTTTATTGACCAGATTATTGACGAATGTGCCGAATGCGAAATATTCTCATTTATGGATGGTTTTTTCCGACTACAATCAAATCAATATCCGCCCATAGGACCAATTGAAAACAACTTTTATTTGTCCATGGGGCACATTCGCCTATAGGAAACTCCCATTTGGTTTGAAGAATGTAGGGGCCACATTTCAAAGGGCAAAGAACTATGCCTTCCATGACATCAAGCACATTGTTCAACCTTACGTTGACGATTTACATGCTCATTCATGAAAGCAGACTGATCACCTGCAACATTTGAGAGCAATATTTTTACGGTGCCGACACTACAAGATACGACTCAATCCACACAAATGTGTGTTTTGTGTTGGTTTTGGTTGATTGCTTGGATTTGTAGTGTTTAGAGGGGGGATTTGACTCAATCCATTAAAGGTTAAGGCAATTCTTGATTTGCCTCCACCTTCAAATATTTTACAGTTATAGAGACTTCAAGGGAAAGCAAAATTTCTGAGGAGGTTCATTCCTAATTACGCTAAGATGGCTAAAGGTTTTACGCATCTTTTGAAAAAGGAGATACCCTTCCATTGGGATCAAGTTGCGCAAGCTTCCTTGGATGCTCTTAAAGATACCTTGATTAAAGCTTCATTAATGTATTCTCCAAATTATCAAAATGACGATTACCTATATCTCGCCACTACAGATACAACCATTGGCATGGTTTTAGTCTAGGAAGAAAATGGGATTGAACATCCGATTTATTACTTGAGCCGTAATCTCAACGATACAGAAAGTAAGTACTCTTATGTCGAAAAACTAGCTTTGGCAGCTGTGCAAGCTGTTCAAAGATTTTGCCATTACATCCTGCTATAGAAAACAACTATCATTTCGGATTGCAACCCTATGACATATATCTTGTCACATCAATTGTTGGGGGGAAATACTCAAAATGGATAGTCATTTTGCAGGAATTTGATTTGGAATTCATCAAGTCCAAATCAAAGAAATCTCTAGTTTTCGCAGAGTTACTTTGCGACCTTCCCTTGACCTCCATTGATTCAACATTTGAACCATCGATTTTGTATGAGTCTCTGTTTTTAATATCATCATCTGACACGTGGTATGGAGATATACTGATCTATCTCCAGACCCAAACTTTTCGGCCTGATACCTCTCACTCGCAACAACGACATATTCGATACCAAGCCAAAGCTTATCTGATCATTGGCGACACTCTTTACCATCGTGGTATCGATATGATTTTACGGAGGTGCCTCAAACATGAGGAAGTTGAGAAAGCATTGAATGATTTCCATTCAGGTGCTTGTGGTGGACACTTATTTAGATATGCAACCGTGCAGAGAATTCTCCGTGCTGGTTACTTCTGGCCAACTATATTCAAAGATTGTATTATTGCTGTTAGAAGCTGTCACGCATGCTAGATATATGACCGAAAAACTAGATTACCACCTACACCATTGCATCTAGTCATTGTTGTTGGCCCATTCGCCAAATGGGGCATTGACTTTATGACATGTAACCCCACCTCTGCGGGGGGCATGGGTATATTATAGTTATCGTTGACTATTTTACCAAATGGGCCGAGGTGATGCCAACGTTGAACAACAGTGGTGAAACGGCTGCGCTTTTCTTTTTTAACCATGTGGTTGCTCGGTTTGGTGTACCATAAGCCATAGCTACAGATCATGGGTCACATTTTCGCAATCACATGATGGTTGAGTTAACTGCTAAGTTAGGACTGTCACATGATAGTTCTACCCCTTATTACCCGCAAGCGAATGGACAAGTTGAGGCCATCAACAAAGTATTGAAGCGAATGTTGCAGAGAATGATAGGGGTTCATAAGCGAAATTGGCACTTAATCATGTACTCTACCTTGTGGGCATATCGAACCTCAGTGAGAAATGCAACTAGATTCACACCCTTTCAGTTGGTGTATGGTTTGGAAGCAATCTTACTGATACAATGCGAAATTTCATTGCTCAAACTCGTGATTGACCTGTTGCCCGACACTTCTGAAGAAGAAGTGTGTTTCTTGGAATTAATCCATCTGGATGAAACCTGTCGTGATGCTACATTGGCTAATGAAGCGCATAAGAAACGTAGTAAGGCGCAATATGATATAAATGTCAAGCCTTGTATCTTCTTAGAAGGAGACCTGGTCTTGCTCTACGATCAGGAAGCAGATAAACTTGGAGCAGGGAAATTCGAACCAATGTGGATGGGTCCTTATATTGTCAAGCATTGTCGCAGCCCCTAAAAGGGTTGTACCTCAAACGTTACTATGCTTGATTAAGTGTAGTAAAACTCACTGTATATATGCTTTCATTGCATGTGTGTGTGTGTGTATGTATCTTTTAGAGATTTTATCTGGTTAGTAATCCGCTTTGCATTTGTTGCAAATGCCAGTCTTTGGAACCTTTTGTTGGTTACGCCAATGGTGCTAGTCGTAGTACGCAGAACTTGTCTTCTGCAGCATGGGTTATTTTCGCTCCAAGCGACGAGTTAGTGATTTTTCAAGGGATTTGTATCGGTTGATCGACGAACAACATCGCTAAGTATAGCGCATTGATTGAACTACTCTCTGATGCTATTTCACTTGGCATTCGCCGAATCATCATTAGGATGGACTCACAACTCATTGTACTACAACTGACAAACATTTATACTATCCGAAATCCAACAATTTTTGTATGTTCCTTAGAGTTCGTATTTTGGAAAGACATTTTGAACACATTCAATATCAACATATTTCCATAAATCTCAACACATTAACTGATTCTCTAGCGAATTATGTGTTAAATGAACATTTGCGACACATGTAAAAGTAATATTTTCAATTCACATCATCAATTGAATAGGATTGCATATAACCATAGAAAACTCTGAAAGTAAAATAGATAGGTGTTTTAAAAGTTTTTACAAAATTTGTGTCCAAGACACGTTTGGTCATCTGACCCAAAAAACTCAAAATGCATGCAAAATATCCTATGTAGATATAGTGGTGCTCATGGTAACAAGTCATAGCCTATGTTATCATGCATAAAAGCCTCGCCCAGCAGCTAAGAACACCAATAGTGTGGCGCTGCAGCCTCATAGGTAACTCCTCGATCCGGACATTTAGAATACCAAGGGTTAATCCCTCTATGTGATCCTGCAACTCTACTAAGGTCTCGACCAAATCCAAGTCCTGGAGAACTACTCTCCCAATGTTTCTCCATGTTGGCCCACCTGCAACCTGTTGGTGCCCCGCAGGTTGAACAATACCCACATCTGCATGCATAAGAGTGATTTTAGTTTAGTCTTGGAAACATTAAAAACACAAAAACATGTAGAAACTTGAAAAATCAAAAAACACTTTGGTCAAGCTACTTACCCATAGCACCCCATTGTGGTCCAACTGGTAGAATCAAATTTGGATCTCCACGGAAATCCATCCATGAGTATGGATGCTCCTCGATGACAAGGTGTTGTCGCTCGAGCCAACTAAGAAATGCAGTGGAAAAAATGATTGTTGACTGACCCGCTTGTCGAGCCATCAATTCGACCCACCTCTGCATACGTGGATCTCTAGGACCAACGACACCCGGTGATACATGTTGTGGTTGCATCAATGGGATTCTCTCTAAGGTAAAAGAAATTGAGATCGAACCATAGCAAAAATTCTTCGTCTTACCACTTTTTACCTTCGTTAGTTGTTCTTTCAGTGAGGAAAGCACAGCCTCACACCAGTTGAAAACTTTTGGCTCTGGACACTCCAGTGCATACTGCATATAAGATCTGTTCGTTGAATGTAGTGTCACACTGCCAGCCAATTTTGTGAGTATGAAGAGGTCCATTCTCAAAAGAAAATCACCTACATCCCTGATGTTTATTCTCCCATCCTTGCTAGGCTGTGTACCTGGCCGACAAAAATTTCTAATATAATCTCTCACCGATTCACCTCCACGGGCAAATCCAGAAAGTGAGATGGGGGCACCTTGCCTCGACAGTCCGGTAAGAAAGTAAATATCATCAATGGCAATAGGGACCATCTTGTCCCTAATGTGAAAAGTTTGATCTGTCAGATCCCATGCATGAACAAGGAACTGCAGTAGTTCTATTTGTTGCCTCATTCTAGACAACTTGAAGTGACTAACTCGCAGTTTTTGAGGGCCTCAACTATACCCGGATTGTTAGGGAAAACCATATCTTGTTCTTCGTGCTCTCTTTCTTGCCACGTAATTGACATTATGATCCGATGAAAGCTTGAAACACAATCAAAATCTTAATTAGGATCCTTTCCATGCAAAAAACAGGACAAATTTTGGAGCAAACAGCTAAATTAAACTTGGGAAACTCGCCCAGCACAGCCCAAGCACAGAGATAGTGCGTTGTAGAGCATGCAGGCTTCTATCTGGGTGCTCTTCAACACAGTTTTCGATGTGAAAGCCTGCGTTGATCCCAGAGTGAAAAAATGAAACCCTAGGGACCCCAAAAAACCCTAAAACTTGCATGAAATGACAAAATAAAGAAGACAGGTTTAGCTCCTACCTGGTCTGGACGGCTCGAGAAATGGTCCGCAGAATCTCTCGCAATCAGCTGGTGAAGATCGAGGTAAAAAACTAGCTCAGAGCATTAAACTGAATGGTGAGTTCCAAATGGTAAAAATGTCATGGTAAAAGCTTGTTTTATGTGTATTTCATGTTCATTAATCAAGTAAACATTAGTATTTACCTATTTTTGCTTATGAAATAGGTATTTTTAATCCATTTGGTGCTGTTTTGAGCAGGTTTTGCAACTGACTTACAAAATTCGACGTGCTCAATTGTAAATTGTACCTTTGACCACAAAGCACACTTTTATCTCTTTTTCGAGCTCCGTTAAAAATGAAAAAGGAACCCCCTTGGAGTCCTCTTTAAGCTCTTTTCAAACTCTCTAAACATGAAAAGATTGTCAAGCACTTGTCCTTTCCAACTTGTTAACGGATTGGAAATGATATCTCTCTTGTATTATTTTACGTTTTTTCGGGCTTGAGAGATTAATTTACGAAAAAGAACTTGTGGAGTTTCCTTTTCGTCCCTTTTCAAAATCTTTAAACATGAAAAGGACCAAGTTATCTTTGTTGTTAAACTTGTTAAAACATCAAATAACGACAAACTTCTCGAGCATTACAAGACCGAGTTTCACCTTCACTAGACTTGTTAAAACATCAAATAGTGATGGATTCACCCGAAGCGTGGAATTATACAACAAGCATATGTTATCCTCCTCAAGCTTAATAAAAATAAAGAGGTACTGGTCAACAATGACTGGGGAAAATGGAAAAAAGGGGAAAACCACTTTATGGTAGCAGGTATCTCTTGAACATGACACTTTCACTCCATCATCGTGACTATTTGGGTTGGGTTATTAGCTTGATGGTTGGTCTATCATACCATCCATCACGTTGTTTTGGGTCAATGCTACCAATTCATTTTAGTGTCGCCGACATGTTCAAGAGAAGTCATTCAATCAAAATTCATCCTTTTCAATACCATAAACCCTCACTTTCATGACAACCATTCCTGAACCTTGTGTCCTCAATCAAATTCCATCTTTAAAATCACTACACTCGTTTCGTGTCGTTGATGTGGGACACATCAAGGCCCTTCTGTGACGAGTCGCTTCTTGTCGACAACAGCACATTATCCAAGAAGTTAACTTAGAAACACCCTTCCAATACCTTGAGGCTTGCATGCATCAATGGCAATTTTCTCACTTCCGGTGATAGGTTGACATCAATGGCCTTTGACCGAAAGACTTTGTATGGTGTTCGACATCAAAACATCTATTCACACCATGCAGAATGTGTTGCAGTACCTTGAGGATCATTATCATTATCGGTGATTTCTCTCGCATCTGTTAACAGCTTACATCATTGGCTGGTAATCAAATGGTGTCTTCCCATGTTCGACTTCAGATCACATATTCACATGGTTAGACTCGTACTTGAGCAAACGATTGAACGAGATAGAAGACCCTGGATCTAGTTTCATCCATCCGGGCTGCGATTTCAGGAGTACTAAATCATATGTACAATGGCTTTACATTGATAGTCATTCCGATCATGGGTCTATATATGTAGACCACTGTTTATGTACATGTAATGAAATTTTATAAGCTGAGCATGGTTATGCCTTCTGTTTGGTCAATTTAGAGTGTCCTAAATTGCTATATTAATTGTCAATCTGGGAGTCGTAAACTGTTGAAGTGTGGCGCACTATATGTGCAAGATAACCTATTTCTTACTTTTTGTCGTTTTTTATTTTTTTATTTGTTTTGGGGGTTTTTTTATCTTCGTTTGTCTCCTAATGAGAGATGAAAATTCTAAAAGACAAGTATGGATATAAATATTCAAGGCAATTATGTCCTTTATAATGATTTCCAAAACTTCAAACTCAGAAGGTCTTAGAACATGCAATGATGAAATCAATTCCTAAAAGAAAATAAAAATGTGCCACTATTCTAATCAAACAAATAGTGAACTATTGATCATGAAACCATTATCCCTGCTGTTGTCTAAATACAAGAGAAATGAATTAAGCTACTGTACTCAAAGAAATCCAAAAATTGCAAGTAAAGTAAAGCTAAAATCAAATTACATCAATTCATATTCTGACCCCTCACCAGTTAGTCTCGCTATGGCTTTCGGAGGTAATCATAAACAACTTGAGCAATCTGATATCTATTTGCAGAAAAGTAAACTTAAAATCAAATCACATCAATTCATAGTCTGACCCCTCGCCAGTTAGTCTCGCTATGGCTTTCGGAGGTAATCATAAACAACTTGAGCAATCTGATATCTATTTGCAGAAAAGTAAACTTAAAATCAAATCACATCAATTCATAGTCTGACCCCTCGCCAGTTAGTCTCGCTATGGCTTTCGGAGGTAATCATCAACAACTTGAGCAATCTGATATCTAATTTGCAGAAAAATAAAACTAATATCAAATTACACACTCATACTTCAATCCCTCACCATTAGTCTCGCTATGGCTTTCGGAGGTAACTGACAATGATATGAGTAATTTAATATCTAAGCTAACTAATAAAGCCAATGAACAAAACTGAAATAAACAAAACAGAGCTGGAATTAAAAGCTAAGAAAAGTAAGTCAGCAGAAAGACAAGACTGATTCCATGTCATTAGTCATTGTGAAAACTATATGCAAATGCCTGGGCTGCCTACTGTAATCTGGAACAAATACACTGATCAACGTTAACAACAATGTAAAGCATGTAAAATTATGGACAAAAATAAAACGTTAGTACCATAAGAAATGCAATATATACAAGTGAATAACTATGGCATAATGAACGTAAAGAAACACAGCATGAAACTGTACAGCAATAAACAAAACCTCGGCGTGTGCAGGGGCCCTCTGCACAACCTCGGGCAACAGCTATCAACCATGAATTATGCTCAGAAACAGAGTCTTCTCATATATTCAGAACGCAGTCATAACAACGAAACAGTGTCATGGCACAGTGGGCTCTTTAACAGTCAACAATACAATAAAAAAACTAACTATTATGCGTATGGAAACGCATTATTTATAACAGAAGGCTACATAACTGATTTCCTAAAAACTGCGCTGACAGAGGACACGTGAACGACAATGTCCATGGATCTAGCATCATGGCTTCCATGATGATTAAATCTATTTAGGGTGGCTGTTGGATTTGCCTTATGGAGCAGTCCACATGTGTCGATATGTCCCCAAAGATCTAGGAACGGCCATTGAAGTCTTCATGTGTTTGAAAACAGAGTCCTATTGCTGTAGGACTCCTATATTTGACCACCGCTTAACCACCTTTGACCACGGCCTTCTTTAATGAATTCGACTGAGCCAGTAGGACTCGATCCATGTCCACGTCACTTTCAACTTTCCCGTGTGGCTCGATTTGCCTGAAGACACCTGCAATATAGAGTTAAAAAAAAAAGGCTGCGGAAAGTTGGACTGGCTGTGGAAAGTGACAAGATCCCGCAGCTTATGAGCAAAAATCTAGTTCAAACAACAAACACAAAACATAGTTAGAAAACCACTTTATGTGCTCTTTTAAACTCAATATGCAATGATGTTGATAGCTTATGAGGTCCAGGTGGATGGAAAAAGTTTAGGAAAATGTGTAGGAAAAGTGTGGTTTCGGGGCTCAACACCTTCCCTCAGCGATTCATGTAAAAATCAAATATCATGATATATGTATTGTAATTGATGTAGGCCACCTTCCACTTCAATACCTCCTCATCACATCGTAAAGCATTTCATTCAACATTGGCATTTTTCCAACTTCATGATTTAGGGGGAAGTTGTTGAAGATTCACTTGGGCACATCAATCCCATCATTTAGATTAGTGTTTTAGGGCTCATCAAACCCTAATTTTAGTTGCTACATGCCCTAAACAAGTCACCCCTTTGAATGCCTCCTTTCCAGACAGTTTCATGACTTGAAGACATCCAGAAATAGCCTCTAGAGGGACCAGCGCAAGTAAGCCCTTGTAAGGGTGCGCTGCAAAGCAGTTGAGTCCATTGCCAGGGTGCTTTGCAGAGCACTTAGGCTTCCTTTCCCCTGCGTTGGGCGAGATTGAGCAAAATTCACATAGGGTTTGGGGAATATTCTTATATTTTGAAGTCATCTAGAAGGTTCCCTCACTTATCAACTCCTATGAGCTCGAAAATGGATGAGGAATGAGTTAAGGTGCATCCTATCCCCTCATCCCTTCCTCCATGGAACTAATTCTAAGTATGGAAGGCCATTCAATGCCACAATTTATGACAAAACCTCCTTCATCTTCCTATAAATTGACCACTCATCTTAGTGATCAGGGGTTGGATTATGTTTAATTGTAAGGAGATAATGTTGTTATGAGATTTGGCTTTGAAGCAAGTATTGTAATGCTACAATGTGATGTGGATGGGATCCAAGCTGGAGGAATGGCTTTGAATCAGACACCAATGGTTGTAATTCCTTCTTCTATTCAATAAAGTGTTTGAACCTTTCTCCCATATGTTTGTATTATTTCATAATGCTTATATGTGTGAATTGTATCTGATTCCTTTGACTTATATTCAATAGATCATGTGCTTTGATCGATTCTTTGTTTTCTGTTGTGTTTACAGGTACTTCCCAAGCGTATTAAGTACGGGTAGAAGTGAAAGGATCGATACAAGGGAGACAAGAGGAAAGCGGAACTACAAGTAGGTCTACTCATCTTCTCATCTTATCTGTTGCTTATAGGAAAAGACTAAAACACTTTAAACTGTTGTTCTAGATACAACTACTTATCTAGGGAATTAGTATTTATCCGTAGATACCAAATTCTCCAAAACAGAGAGGAATCCCATCTTTTGGAATTTTTGTATGAGAATATGATCATCTCATCAGATGTTTAAGGCTTTTATAAACCGATGAAAAACAAGAGAAGTGTCAGCTGCATAACTCTCCCAACAACGGTATAACTGAAAAAAGGGGGGTGAAATTCGCTCCAAACACAGGCGGCTTAATGAAATTCATTTTGATCTTAGAAAACGCACACTTTACTTACCTGCAATTGAAATGGATGGAAAAATAGATATTGAATTTAGAATTTTGGTGAGATTTGAGGCTTCGAAACAAGAAAGGGCATTAGAACCCCTCATGTCATATGTGGACTTGATAGAACACTTGATCGACAAATCCAACAATGTTTAAGTGCCGAGAAAAGGCGGCATAATATACAACGACTTGAGCACATATAATGAAGTTGCCAATGTCCTCAGCTGCCCTGACTCGGAAGCATACATAACCTCTTTAGGCCAATTCTTGGCACAAATGCCTTCCCACAACACCTCCTTTTCGGCGGCACTTCCAGTGGTGGCTCACATAGGTAGCGATCGCTAGAGACTTAGAATCCAAATGCTTCAACACCTCAAACAACATGTCCTTGGAATAAGACTTAATGGAACCACCGTCGTGTTCTTCCCGCCTCATTTTCTTCACCTTAATCTCCTGCCCTTGATGAATCCAAGGAAGAGGAAGGCGCTGGTTGTGCGTCAACTGCAACTGACTCTGCGCAAGGCAAATGCGAGCCAAATAAGGTTGTACTCAACAATAGTGTTAATTCCCCGCCTCCAAAGGTGGTCATACTCGGTGGATCAGGAGAAATCAGACTTATAAAAAGTTTACACATGTTAATTTTAATAGGAGAAAACAACGAAAATAGAGTGAGGGGATTGGTTGGGCTAAACAGTGTTTGACCAACCAACTTCATAAAGAAAATGCCTTTCGGCGTAATAAACATAAGATGTAAAATATACAAATATCTCCTTGCCCATCTTGTGATCGTCTTTGTTGCAGAAGTTGCTCTACCTAAAGTATGGCTTCCGGCACTGATTCACCCACCTCTATCTTTTCTGCCTTTAATTCATTCGGCGCTAGCTCCCGGACCCGTGTCACAGTGGGCTTCTTTTGGATCAGCCCATCCCATGCTTTGAATAGACCACATGTTCCTCTTAAAACCATATTTACAGACCCATCATGCCCTTTAAACCTTTGTCCTGCACTATCGATGCCTTAACGTGGTGGGTGATATGTATTACAGTGTACATTGCAGTCTTTGAGGCATGGGCCTTTTTCCTCTAAAAAAGACGAAACGGGCACTTTTGATTTCCCCCTTAGCCCCCCTTTTTTATAGCCCTTTGTGTGGCTTTCCTCATATGACCAGGGGCTTAACCCTCAGGCGCTAAGGCCTTCAGACCCGTGTCTGGGATCCTTTTCCTTTGTATCGCAAAATCCCACATATCGGCTCTTTACTGTGATTTTGCCTTAAGCTTCTTCCCCAGACACTTGTGATTGTCGATCTGCGAGATCGGGCCCACCTAAGACATCATAATTGCACTGCAGGAGAGAGGTACCCTTTACCTTTTCCATAGCGCGGGACGACAGTCCGGACACGAAATCCTCCTAAGTAAAAATCACTAAACATATCGCATCTGGGAGGTTTTCCCGCATATCACAATCGTAGGCCTCTTTACCTTTAGCTTCTCCCCTTAATGACTATGACCAACAATCTACGGGGTGACATCATCACTGCCACGTGTCACCCTGTGGGTGGTGACACATGGCACCCATAATTTGCCCCATTCCACCCCTGGAAATGCTGAAACTGGGTGACACTTATCCCCCGTATGACCACGTCACCCTTCGTACTACCACGTGGAGGAGAGAGAAAGGGGCAACTCACCTTGGTTTTTCCATGCTTTCCTTTGTTAACTTTTTTTATCCCTCCCCCGAGATTTCACATTATATCGCAAGATCAGCCCCCACAAGTTTGGGAGTTTTCTGTAACTGCGGGAATGTTGTGACAACCGATTTGCGGGATGCGGGATTCAGGATTGCCCTCATACTTAGCTATTTTCTTGGTTTTCGAGGCTTTCCAAGGCAATCTTCAACAAGCTCTAACTTCTGATCCATGATTCCTTTTTTAGACTTCCATATACCATTAGAAAGCTCTTTCTGAGCACTAGGCACCAGAGGGGATCTGATCAAGCTCTAAGATATTATGTGGCCTGGGAAAGTGGCTCCAAACTTCACTGCTCTTAGGCAACCTTGACCAATTGAAGCCCGCAATGCAGTGAGTGACAAGAGGTTGATGGAAGTATGATGTAGGGAGTTGCATAGCAAGAGAAATTGCCACAGAATCTTTAAGAAGGCTCGGGTTGAGCTTTCCTTCGGAACCATGGCGATTGATTCATGGTGTTTGTTGCTAGTCTTGTGCTTTTGGTCTTTTGTGATTTGTTGAGCTTGATTTGTGGTTTGTTTATGTATGGTGAAAGCCCTTGCCACTTTGTTTGTGGTGTTGTATTATTATTGGTTTCCATGGTTTTCTTTTACTTGCTTCTTGGTTGTTTCTTGTCTTGTCTTTTATGTTTTGAGTCTTGGGAGTTTTTTAGGAAAGAGGAAAGCTGATGGAGCTTGGGAGAGCTATGTGGTACCCAAAAGGTAATGTAAGATTCATATGAAGCTTTGTGCATGAGTAATTGCAGCGGAAGGTAAGACTATGACAATCGGTTGGATTGGTTGGGTCCATTGTGGTAAATGGACGATGATAGAATAATCATGGGAAAGGTAATCAATAAAAGTTAAAGTAAATGGATTTGAGGTGTCAAATGCCTTAGCTATGTTGGGACCATTGTTCTTAATATTGCACATGTGTTGCATGAATAAAGGAAGTTCTCTTAACCTTGACCTTAATATCTGGAAATTTTGTTGTAATGAATGTTCTTGTTCTCCTCTCCAGATAAATAGGGGAAAGCAAGACTTGGAAAAGGTTCCAAAATTCTATATAAAACACTGCATGCTATTTTTAGACTGTATCTCTTTGTAATACAGATTTTTTTTTTTTTTTTTTAAGAATATCAAGGAAACAGTGGTGATTCCCCCTTCAAGTATTACAGTATGTGTTCCCTTTGTCAAACTCATTTTTATGTTCATGCTTCTTCCCCAAATTCATGCAATTATAGTTGCTAGAAATATTTCAAGCTCCCTCACGGATTCATTAGTATCTACATGTTAATGCAAATGCCTGTAACTATTTCACAAATTCATTTGTCTCAACATTGTTTATGAATATGTCTGTGTGGACTATTGAAATTATATCTTAAAATCTGCAACACATGAATCATAGCTTTCAACTCCTCCTTCATTCATTATTTATGAGTGTAACTCAAATAAGTATAGAAATCCTTAATGCCTCAAGATCTATGTGTTAAGTGTATAATGCTTCAAGCCTTACGCTCTATGTGATGAGTTGCTCCTTCTCTTGGTCCTCTCTCATCTGCTCTGCAAAAGCTTATTAAGCCATAAGACCTTGAAACACTCAGCCTCCACTATATTTATGCTTATTTTTTAGATCTGAACCTATGAAGAAGTACCAAAAATCCATGTCTTATTTCTTTGGATAAATGAACCAATCCATTTCATATATATATATAGAACATAAGTGATGTCTCCAGTTTCCTGTAAATCATTTGAGACACCCCAATCTAGATGTGCCCAAGCACTAGTCTTGAAGCAATCCAAGGTTGTCTCTCAGAGCTACAACATGTCCCATGACCTTGGTCTTGTTTTTTCCTTTATTAACTTTATTACATAAATTTTTAACTTGGGCCTATTACACTCACACATTTTTCAATCATCATCACAAAGAAGATCTCAAGGACCCTTCGTCCACTCAAGCACCTTGAAGTCTCTACATCCAAGGGAAGCAGGAAGAAGCATTATCATCATCATCAAGGAATCAAGGTGATCTCCTTCTTCTTGAGTCAGGGATCACTATCAAAGTGTACTTAAAGGAAGACATCTTCTAAATCAACATCATCAAGAAAGGCATCAAGTTGAATATTTTATCATCTAGGAGTATTTTCACTTGTTAAGTATGTATCTTTATATTTATGTCTGAATCTATCAAAATGAATTCATTTTGCAAGGAGAGAAACACATTGGTTGGGTCATCAAACTTTCTTACATGGAAGGAGAGGACAAATTTGATCCTCATAGAAAATGAAGTCATTGGACATGTTAAGTGTTCAATCACTAAGCCTCCAAAGGAAGAATCTCAAGCTCTAGCTAAGGATATGTGATCTAAGTGGATCTTTAGAAAAGTGCCAGTTTCATGGTAAGAGGCTCAAAACTCAAAGTGAAAAATCTGGATAAACATAGCATCGGATCGAAGTGCTCGTCATCTTGATTCCAACTGTGCGAACGCCACTCAAATCCGAGTCCATATGACAAAGTTAGAGCAAGTCAAAGTTTGAGTTTGACTTGTCCAAGTAGCAGGGAGAAGATGACATGGCAAAGTTTCAGCGAATGAGGGAGCACCACATGGCAAGTTTTCCTCTGGGCCCCGCATATTGCATATTGACGAAAAAGAGGAGTGGATTAAGGAGAATCGGCCCTGGTGTTTCTGGCTGCGATTGCGATATCACAGGCCAGAGGAGAAACAAAAAAGGGTATATTGGCCTCAGCAAAGACTCGATTGCGATGTGACTTTATCGCATATCGCAAATCACAGGATGAGGATGGTGTTATGAAAGGCCCCAACGGAGAGTGCCAATTGCAATTTCATGATAAGCGTTGATTGCGATATTACAATGGGAGGCCGGACTCGAAATGTTATATATTGTGATTAATAAACCCGATGGGTCCACAGATGTTGTACAACGCTAGACCAGTACGCCGATGATTTCACGCCAATTTCGATTTTGATGGGGTTTCCAGACGTGAAATATTATGTTCTATGGTTAACACTCCTGTCGAGGTCCATGGTTATCACAGGATGCCTGTGTCCTTGGCTTGGACTATCCGTCGATAAGCTAGAAGCGCCAATAAACCCACCGCTGAGACTCATGCGCAGTTGAAATGGGTTGCCTTGTTGGAAAGGGGCTTCACTATTGCGGTAAGGTTGTTGTCGTGAATCCTTCCGGCCCGATTCCGCCTGCTAACTTGGGTTCTTATGTTAGAACTGCCCTGATTTTGAGGGATGTCGCCATGCTTATATATACGACTATTTGTGTCAAGAGAAAGGCAGGGGAGGACTAGCTGAATACACAGATTTTATTGCATACAATAGACCTTGACCCTGGCAGCAAGCTGGAACCTTGCCTTGAGCAGCACGGAGGTTCCGAGAAGGCTACAGAATGCCTGATTATCCAAATTGAGAGTTTGGATAGGAAATTTTGCACTATTTTTTTACAAGAGTTCAGTGGTTCTGTCTGTTTTCAAAGTTGGGCTCTCCATTCTCTGCCCATCTATCAGCTTGGAGGTATAAGGGTTGAAATTTCTTGTTGTTGTACTTTTATCTCTTTTATGCCACTAATAAAAAGAAGGCCTCCCCACTATTGAGCAGGGCCCGAAGATGTAGTCCAAACTGGACGAACTCCGTAATCAAATAATTGTGTCATGGTTTTTGTGTTCTTCTGATTATTTCTGCATTGTTTATGTGCTTTTAAGTTCCATGGTTAATTAAATTTATTATATGTAATTCCAATGCATCTGTAAGTAAAATATCTTGGATCAATATGAAAGGGGAAATAAGGGCTCAAAAGATCCCTATAGAATCCATCAAGGATCCCCTCATACCTTATGTAGCAAAATTGGAGGCATCAAAATAAATCTATGAGAAGTTAGCAAAATTGTTCACCGTAAGCACTGTTGGAGAAGTCATATCTTTGAGAACCGTGCTATATAATATGAAGGTATCAAAGGAATAAGGGATAGCTTCATATCTTATGAGGGTGTCAAAAATAAGTGACCAACTACAAGAGTTGGGGGAAATAATGTTCGATAAAGAAATGACCATTGTGATGCTTAATGCACTACCAGAGGAATGGAGCAACTTCATATCAAGCATCTATGGAAAGAAGGAAGCCAATCCATTCAGTGAACTGTGGTCATTATGTAAGATTGAAGAAACCAGATTGAAGGCAAAAAGTGATGTAGGATAAAGCGAACAAGTTCAAGCATTTGTTGTCGTGGCTAAGAGAAAAGGAAAATTTGGGAAGTTTGGTCCTAATAAAAAGAAGAATATCGATATGTCAGAGATCCAATGTTATGGCTATCAGGAATATGGGCACTTCAAGAGATATTGTCCAAAACTCAAGAAGGACAACAAGAAAATGAAAGAAATAATTGAAGCCCATATCACTGAAGAAGTAGAAGAACTTGATGAGAATAAATCCAAGAAAGAAGGGATGGATCTTCACTATTAAGGTCTCTATAGCAAGGGGAAGTAGGAGGTAAAAAGAACTCTACTATGATTACAATTAGATGGAAAGCATTTTTAGCATGCATCATATTAAAAGCATACAACTGAAGCAAGAGCTCATGATATCATTATAGAATCTTGAAAGGATAGCTGAAGTATAAATCTACATGGATATAATAGTCATCGTAGATAGGAAGTAGATCTTAATAACCAATTTGAAAGAATAAGTAGTAAATATGAAGAAATTCATCTAGCATAAAAGGAAACTAGCATACATCATCATCATTAGGAAGGATCATTTGCAGAATGAGGATAATTAAGATCCTCCATTGGAATCTTCATTAGAAGGTTCACCTCTCTTGGAAGAAGCAAGTGTCTTGTTGCAAATTCCACCTTGTATGGGATTCATTGTTTATAAGGATGATGGTATGGTGACAAAGGAATGCAACATGTCAAAATGTTTGAAGAACGTTCAAGCAATGAAAGGAAGTTGCTGAAGGAAGTCTAGATGACCAAAATGAGAAAAGAGGTATGTATATGATTGATAGATTAAGTCATGTCATCATATAGTTGCATATAACATGGGTGAATGCTCTACCTCATAAGCGTGATTGAAGAAAATGGATCTCTTCCTTTGGAAAGATGCATGAAGGCATGGTTCACATATTGACAAGATGAAATCAACATAATATGTTCTCATGTGGAATATGATGTGGTTAACAAAGATGAAGGAACTACAGGTGGAAGTTCCTAGGGAGAAATATGTGAAGAAAGAAATAAGAGATCGTGTAAGATGCAATTATAGTCACATAAGAAAATATAAGAAATCAACATCCGATGACTAGAACAGTTGGCTATGACATCTCCATAGAGAAGGTATGAAGACCTTGATAAGGTCTTAAAAAAAGGAGACCCTTGACATTGAAAGTCTTGGAGATGTGTTTATGAATATGTGGGATGTTGATGTTGCAAGCAACTGATGTCATGGTGAAAGGCCATCATAAAAAGGTAACTTTGATTTGATGTTCATTTTTATTTTTGAACAACATCTGGTTGGGTTGAAACAGGGCTATCGAAAGAGAGTCATAGATGTCACCTACAACTGAGAATGGATGGAAGTTCCTAAAAGTAACATGACTTGGAAAAATGTGGCTAGATGAAGAAGAACCAGATGTGGACTAGAAGACCACTTTTTGATGAAGAAAATGATGACATGACTGATATGGTTCATGAAAGAAAGTGATGGATGGTTGATTCCCTTCAAAGAAAATCCTAGAAGATGAAGGCTCCATAATGATGAAGATGAAATTCATGACATTGAATAAAGGAGCTCTATAAGTATCTAAAGGGACCATGATCTCCACCAAAGAGCAAAAAGTTGTTGTCGAAAACAAGTTCCTAGTTAAGAGGGAGCTTGGACATGTCCTTGGATAAGAGGGAGCTTGGGTATATTCCTTTTATAAGAATGAGTATATCTTCCCTAGTTGAGAGGGAGAGATATGCACATCATTGTTGTCTTCATATGGCGAAGAAAGAATGGAGGATTGGGTATGCATATGAGATTCGTTCCGATACTCTTTGAGGATGAGGTAGGGCATCCAAGTGAAGAGTAGCTGAAGAGGAAATTCCTTGAGGATGTGTTATTCCAAGATAGAAATTTTCCTAAAAGGACATACCTTGTGAACACCTAGGTGGGGTATGTGCCTTGAGAGACAATGGGATGGTGTCTATCAGTCATTGGTTTTGCCAGCATTGTGCTTTGATCTTATGGAGAGATAAGTTGTTAGTCAATGCCTTGCTATGTGACAATGTTGGTTGGAATGATGAGATTCTTTGGCATAAGCTAAGGAAGTAGCTTATGATATGGCTTACCAATCTGACTCTTCTTATGAGAATTCTTCAATTTGAGAATGCCCAAGTACCTTGTATGGATTATAAATACCTCCCTAGTTAAGAGGGAGTGTTGAAATATGTAGCTAGGTTCAGTCTTCATAATGACATATGTAATCATGATTTTATATATTTGATGTAAAGAGAAAATAAATTTGTTATTGTTATTCTTGAGGCATGGGTTTCATGCTCAAGGGGAATTTATTTCTAGGTCAAGCACCCATTGAGTTCTTATAGGGCTTGTCATTTAGCCTACAAGTCAATTGAGTCATTGTCATATATTTGAGACCCATCTAGGCATGATACATATTGTAAAGAATTGTTTTTTTAGTCAAAGTAGAGTCAAGAGACACTTCAAGTCCTTGTCATGATGCTACAACAAGTCAACCTTCAAAAGGGACATGTTGACCTGTCTAGAAGGTCATTTGAGCCTATTAAGGGACTCAAAGAAGGCTATATAAAGGAGCACTCAACCTCATTCAAGGAGGCATTCATTTCAAGTACCAAGAAGTTAATCAAGCTAGAATAAGAAGCCTAATACCTAGCGAAGGAAAGGATAGATAAAGGAAGGAAGAGTGAAGAACTTTTGGGTCTGTTTTTGGGCTATATTCCTCTAGACATGCAAAGTTTAGGGCATCATCATGTTGTAGTAAAGACCGAGTTGCAAGAGCTGAAATTTCAATGGCAAGAAGACTAATTTACAAATCAAATCGACAAGGAAAAGAAGGCAAGTAAAGCAAAGGAGAAAAGGAGCAAATTGATCCATATTTTAGCCACATGTGTGAACTAGGGTTTTTGCAAAAGAGGCTGAAATTGTGGACTTGCAACAACAAGTCAAAATTATGAGGAAGGTCTGAAATCTAATGTTGTGAAGCAAGTTTGACCATCATTGACTTGGAGGAAGAAGAGCTCATCAAGGAGAAGTTTTGATTTGGTCTTGGAGGGGTCTTGGTCAAGGGTCATAGGTCTTGGAAGTCATCAATTGAAGTTTTATAAGAAGAGAAGAGCTGTTGTGAGTTTTCCTCTTAAGAGGAGAGGTTTTGGCCCTAGCTGATAGCCTATATCTTGTGTCCTATTGTCTGATTGATTTTATTGTTTGGTAGTTGTTTGATGATAGAGAACACTAATAATAATCAAGCAAGAGAAGAAGGTAATAAAGTTAACTAAAATTACATCACAAACAACTATCAAAGTAAGAGAAATCACTTAATTAGTTTCCCATATATTTCTCAACAAAACAATATTTATATAAGGAAATGACATCCTTCTCAACCTCTTCTTCTCATGGAAAACAATATGTAATGCAAAAAAATGACATCCTCCTCACCCACTTCTTCTTGTTCTAATTAAAGTTGAAGTTCTTGTCATTGTGTTGCTTGTAAATTCTTAAGGAAGTGCATGACAAAGTGTGTCTTTGCATCATATTTCTTGCCCAAGCAACCATATAAGTTTGCAAGCGTTAACGACATTAGTGGGCTACTCAACAAGGTGCCTACCCATCTGCAGTGAGCTCGTTGGTATATAAGGTAGAAGTAAGGTGATAGACCCTGTTTATGGTTGCATAGAGGCAATCTTAGTTATATATGGGCAAGAGCAACAATTGTAAATAAAAACACCAATTTGTGGGGGACAAGGCCTCCCTTCATAAATTGCTCGAATTAAGCTTCTAGTCACAAAAACCATGGTTTATGGGGATACTACAATCCAATAATAGAAATAGTGGAGTAGGCTTAAATAATCTATTTGTCTATTTATAAAAATCAAAATTTATTATGATAAAACTTAATCTTATTAACCAATCATATGTCAAAAAAACAATTTAAACAGTTAAAAAAAATACTAACTTCATAATCTATTGGAAAAAATGTTTTTTTTTTCTTTTTCTTTTTCCAAACCATAATTAGGCCAATAGGACTTCTTTTGAATCAATTTAGTAGTCTACAATTTCATTTTCTGATTGACATCTGGCTACATATCTTCTACTATTTGACATCTGGCTAGCTACCATATTTATGTTGCAGAATTATGCGAGAGAGTCGTTATCTCCTCAAATTGAAGGTGCCATCAGAACCGCCCCTGCTCATATCGCCATCTTCTCTCCTTGATATGCCGAGTCAAGGTGGTGTCTTGATCAACTTTCTCTTATATGCAAGTCTGGGGCTATTATTATCCCTGTCTTTTATAATGTGAAACCTTCTGATCTTAGATGGACATATGTTCAAACCCTAACTGTGCATGAACAGAAAGGCAAATGCGACCGGGAAAGGCTTGAAGATTGGAGAAAAGCTCTCAAAGGCGTTTGGGAGATAAGCGGTTTTGAACTCGAAACCTACAATGGGTTGGAACTCTTAGCCCTCTCTGCTCATATTATTAATCTAACTGGTATTGATATACATCTAATGCTTTTTTGGCTGTATTTTGAATTTACAGTGACAGGGGAAGCTGTTGGATGATCACATGAAATGTGTCATTAAAAAGCCTAAGAAAAATAGGTTTGAATGTGGAAAGATATCTAACTGGTCTTGAAGAGAAAGTAGCAGACTTTGAAAAGATCCTGTCATCGCAAGAAGGGCAGAACGAAAAAGTGAAGGTCATGTGAATTGTGGGCATGGGTGGAATAGGCAAGACAACACTAGCCAAATAACCCTTCAATAAGAAGAGTTCTAATTTTGGTGAGTCATGCTGCTTATTTGATGTTAGGGAGAATGAAAGTAGAGGGTTTTTAAATTCCTTGCAAACCAAACTAATAAAAGACTTAGTTCATATAGAGGTGCCGATAGATCACATTGATGAAGGCACAAAAGTGCTCAAAACCTCTTTAGTGGTTATAGATGATGTAGATCATGCAGATCAGTTGAATGTTTTTTTGCCATTGAAGGACGTCCTTCGTTTTGATAGCCTAATTTTGGTTACATCTCATTACAAGGATGTCCTCAGAAGCTCAGGATTAGTAGAATAGTCAATATATAGATTGACTAGTCTCAATGAACAACCCCCACCCTCTTCGCATTCGCACCCTTCGTACCTCTGGTGGAGCTTGGATTTCCTGTGACTCAAACCCTGGTCTGCAATTTTTCAGTAAGCTAGGGTTTCGTTGTGTGTTTATTACTTCTAGGTCTTCCATGTGTGAGGAGGACTTCTTCCATCTCTCCAAGGTTTGGACATCTACTACAAGAACTATTTCAAGTTCTCATTCGGTTACAAGAACTATTTCAAGTTCTCATTCGGGTTTGCAGGTAAAGTTACCTATTGTAGATGGGATTTTGAGCTTCTTTCTTGTTTTGCTTATTTGGATACTTACTTTATTTGGGTTATTCTATTGCAGGATGAGGAGAACAAAATCCAACCACCAAGGTCTCCAAGACGAAGCCTGCATTTCAACGGCTGAGAACGAATCTTGCTTTGAATGCTCAATCCTTGGGAGGATAAGCGGGCCATCTCCAACCCTCGGATGAACTGCATGGCGGAAAAATGAGTCGGTGACCTGCCGCCCGCCCCAAGGGCAGTGATCATCTCTAGGGACCCTCGTATTCCCCTCTATATATAAGTAGCACTAACAATCCATTTTCTACCATCCAAACATTATTTTCTCAACATTTATCTTCGCACTTTCGATTTGTGCATCGAGATCTTGTTTCCTGGTATCATTTTTTTTGTAGTTTTTGAGTAATTTGGCCATATAAACAAATGGCTTCAGCTGAGACAACTACAAAGCCTGTAGTCAACAATGTTGACAAAGAAAGGAAGCTGAGGGCTTCCGAGGGATTGAAACCGCCACCTTCTCATCCTACATATCTTCATGTTTCAATTCTGGGCCTCTGGATTTTTTCTTCCCGCATTATATTTTGAACGCAGGAGTCTTAAATTTTTCATTTTTATTTTGCAGATGATCACAGAAGTGATTACTTGTTTGAAGGAGAGGACCGGGTCTAGCCATTATGCCATAGCAGGCTACATCGGCAACAAGTACCAGTCCCAACTCCCTGCCAATTTCAATAACAGTTCAACTGAGAAATATTGCGAGATCTGGCAAGCTTACCAAGGTCAAAAACTCTTTCAAACTTTCAGAAGAGTTGAAGAAGTCAGTGAAGCCCAAGGCTACCAAGCCTGTGAAGCCAAAATCCCTAGCCAATAAGCTTGCATCTAAGCCCAAGGCGGCGCCTGGGCTCAAGAAGGTTCAGAAGCATGTTAAAACCCCCGCCAAAGTAACCGAGGTTCTTAAGGTCTCTGAGCCGAAGCCTGCAGCGTCCACTGAAAAGGTAAAGAAGGCAGCAACGCCTGTTAAGAAGGGGGCAACTGTGAAGAAAGAAGCTCCTGCCAGGAAGCTTGCTACTGCCAAGAAGCTTGCCAAGGCTATAAAGAGGGCGGCTCCTCCAAAGCCCAAGAAAGCAGTGCCTGCTGCAAAGAAGGCCAAGAAATAAGATCAGACAGTTACATTTCTAACAATGAATTAATGTGATATTTGGCATCTTGCATGACATGTTGTTTCCATATATGTCCTACCCATTGTTATGATTAGTGCTTTTTCATTTTACAGAGGGGAATTAGTAGTCATGTATTTTAGCAGGAAATTCAGGGTTTAAGTTCTTTAGAATACAATTCTTTCTGGTCTTCAGATGTATCAGCCTATTTTTGGATTCTGCTCTACTTTTTTGGGATAGATTATGGAATGCATAGGATGTATCTACAATATGTAACTATTTTCATTTACGAAAACTTATATGGGAAAAGAATCTTTTATATGAATATGAAATAGAAGGTTGATGTACAAAAAGAAGTTTAAGTAAATGTGATGTGTTAGATGGAGAAAGTCGTTTATATAATGTTAATACATGGAAAATGTTTTGCCGTGATATGATGCATTGTGTTAGATTTTAACCTTTATTCTTATATATTGGAGAGATATATATATATATATATATATATATATATATATATATATTTTTTTTTTTTTTTTATTATATTGGAGAGAATAATTTTTGTACCATGTAAAAAGGTTGGCACAGTGATTTCTCTGCCACCACCTCTCTTAAAAAAGTTGTTTGCCCCCATCATCAGTTTTACCAGAGTTTGCATATTGACAGTGAGCTATTTGCCATAGAGATTGCATGACCCAAGTAGTTCTATATTTGGCCTTCCTTATTGATGAATTTGTTGTGCATGCAAATCCAAATGAGGCCAAAGTTCTGAAGGATTGGCTTGTCCCAAACAAAATTTCATATCTCAAAAGTGTTATGAGTGGCATGAATTTCTATTTATTGGAAACTCATATCCCACTACTCACATATAGCTTGCTCGCTAAATTTGTCTGACAAATAAAAAAGGCTCTCATGGAGCTTGGATGTTGACTAATATTTTCAGAAGCTTAAGGATGCCCTTTGTTCAGTTTTTGTGCTTGCCCTTCCTAATTTGCAACAATGTTTTGAGATATATACTAATGATTCATAGTTCATAGTTGTTGTCATACTTAAAGCTGGGAGGAAACCTTAGCCAGGAGGAGACCTTGTTGTAGTTCAATGTTGAAGCACACTGCATTGTCACACAACCAGACTGGAATGAAACGTGTTAAACATAAAACAATAGAGAAAATATATTACAACTACATTCTACACATAGTTAGAAGGCATTAGGAAAGTTCAACACTATAATGAAACTCCCTATTCTGGAACCTGAGTTTGCAGGCTAAAATATGAGTGAGAATAAGCATAAGAATAAGAAAATAGTCCACAGTTTCTATGCTTATATCCACAGGCACCAATAAATCTATGCTCATATCCACAGGCACCAATAAAGCTAAGAATCCACAAGGCACCAATAAATCTATGCTCATATCCACAAGCACCAATAAAGCTAAGAAAGAGAGGATAGTTCACACAATTACATTTTGCAAGAGTATAACAACAACTAGCTAACAGTAGTTTGCATTAATCGTCGGGATAAGTTAAAGAACCCCCCTTTGCTTAAAGAGGAAGGTTCTATTTATAACAAGAATTCATTGCTCTTGGCCTTCTTATTTCCTATCCTTTCCTCTACCCAATAAGCCTCTTCATCTTTTCAAAGCTCTGGACTCACAAAAGAGTTTGACGTTTCAAGCAAGCTTGAGACTTGTGAATAATAAGTGTTTAATTAATTTTTATAATAACTCACTCATGTGAGTGAAACTTATCCAATTGAAAATTCAAATACAACTTCGTCTTCATTCTTGACTCTTGCTTTCATATTTGAGCACTTGTTTGACAAATGAAATGCAAGTTTTTTGTTCCCTTTGCACTTTGTTGGGCAATCCTTGCACTTGCATTTTGACTTGGCTGGAAATTACAGTCACACCTCATTCCATTCTCCATTGGAATCAAATCATGCAATGGTTTGATGATGGCTCATTCTTACTTGCATTTTGACCTGGCTTCATTCTCCATTGGAATCAAATCATGTAATGGTTTGATGATGGTTCATTCTTACTTTCATTTTGACTTGGCTAGAATTTACAGTCACACCTCATTCCATTCTCCATTGGAATCAAATCATGTAATGGTTTGATGATGGCTCATTTTTTCTTTGATGAAGGATGGGTTCTCAATCTCATATTTTCATCATTCTCATTGCTTCATTCCCATTTCATTCAACTCCTTTTGATATCTTTGCATATGCACAACTCTTTTTATCATTCGCATTCCCTCATTCCTATTTCATTCTTTGATATTTTTGCATGCAAACAACTCTTTATTAAAAAACAATAATAACATTCTTGAACAATGACAAGCAATCTAACAATAGGAGGGTAAAAGACAGTACTTTGGCTACCATATGAAACAAGGAAGCAAATCTCATCCTCAAATAAGAGCAAGCAAATAAATGCGCTATAGTTTTAACTTTTCTATAAATTCTTTTGTTCCCTTTAAATGGATGGAAATACAAATTCTATGCCAAATAGGAGTAATGAGATGCCCTCTTCTTTGTATTATGCAATGAGAATCCAATCAAGGTTTCATATGCCCCTCATTATCGTTTAAAACAAGCTTTGTCATTCAATTAAAAGAGATATGTTTATCCATGAGATAAACCATATCAGAAATATAACAGATAATACGACTGGAATCAAAATCCTGGACTCAAGCAAATAATGCTAACAAATTTCAAGCAAGAGAATTGCCATTGACCCCATCCATATGACACAATGCTTTTCGGAGCTCTTTGTGTTTGCATGTCAATAAAATAGATATGAATGAGTGCATCACACACAAATGATCACCTACAACCAAAAGTATCATTTCTAAATACCCAGAGGCATTTCCAAGCCTTTTGGATTGATATGAGAAGCACCGAGTTGCGAGGAATCCTTAAACAAGTGAAAAAAACTAAATTGCCCATAATTCACGGAAATTTGTTGAGCTGATAGACCTTATCATCCAAACATTTTCCCTTATGGAGTACTTTGAGATTCTAGTGTTGTACGGCTCGAAATTGTTGCATTGGGATTTTTGCCAAAATGAAAGTATTCGTAATTTGTTGAAATTTGGTGAGCAACGATATCTTGACCTTGATACGTGTTTGCTGCATTTTGGGAAAAAGACCAAGAGCATCTTCACTTTGCTCATGCATACCATATCCTGCTATCATTGTATTCCATGAAACAACATCTCTTCATGTTGGTAATTGTTCCCTAGTTGTCCTATTATCACTACTCTATTGCTAATTTGCTACTATTTACTGTCTGGCCAGTATAAGCCTTACAAACTGGTCTAGCAAAATCACAAACTTGAAATACATCATAATATTAACCATTTTTGTTATCATGCCCAAAGTGGGCAGTCCTTTTTCTTCCTACAACTGACGACACCATGGATGGGTTTGTTCTCCTGAAATGCAAAGAATGTTGTTCCACAGAGTCTTCGTCCTTTGCTACTGCTTCCTCTTGTCCAAAGGAACCAAAGAAGATTGATGGTGAGGCACAAGGGACCTCAGATCTGCAAACCCAGGATGTTGCTCTAGCTCCAAATGTCGAACTCTCTCTTGGAATTCTTGTATTAAGTCTTCTTGATCTTGCAGTTTCTACCTAATGCGCTCTTCCCCTACTTCTACAATGATTATTTTTCTTTTTATGCTTATCCAACTAGGTATCATCCTAAGCATTTGTTTTCTTGTTGGTTTTAGTTCTTTTTCATAATTGTGCTTCCAATCCCTTCAAAATGTCTCCATTCTCCCCATCGCTTGTGCTAGAATTTGTTGACTGTTGTCACAAAGGAACTCACAACATCTAATTGAATAAAAAATGTGGCCTTGGTGATTTTCCTTTTCGCTTGATCCAAAGTAAATAATTTGAGTATTAGCCCAAAATTCTTCTATCATATCAGAATGTGAAAAACAAGTATACCCATACAAGATCTAATGGAAGCAGCTATTTAGACTTTGTAAACACCTGAAGGACCAGCCCAAGGGAGAGTAGTCCTAGGCTAGATTGTATTGTTTAAGAAAACATCCCTCTGAAAAACTCCACAAGGGAATATGCCTAAAGTTAGGAATATGCTTGAGGTCGACATCCAAATTGCAACCAGTCCTGTATTCCCTGCTCCTAAAATCAAGCTTTGAGGTTCTCACAACAAATCCCCACTAAAAATGTTCCAAATCCAACCTTCCAATTGGAATGAGACCTTCCACCTAGAAAAGAAAAGAGCATAATTGTAAGTCTCTGATGTATCCTACTAAACCAGAATTGAAACTTCCAAATGTCCATCAAAAGGTGAAGAAAAATCCTACATGCTTTGTGCCATCCCATCTGGATATTTTACCAGGGATAATAAAGAGTGTCTCGTGCTTTGCGCCATCCCATATGGACATTTTACCAGGGATAATAAAGAGTGTCTCGGCCACCCTTATGTCCTATGCAAATCAAATCCTTGTTGTACTTGAATTGCCACTTGTCAGCATTGTTATTGTGATCATTCAACAAGAAGAGTGGGTAAAAATCTTGGGGCATTGTCCCACCCACCTTTCCAAATTTGACCAAAAGGAAAGGAGCAGGCCTTATTGGCTATCACATCTATTGGTTGATTGAAATTTGAGTCCTCTCAGGGCATGAAGAAACAACATAAACTCATCTAGAGAGCCAAATATGGGCATGGTTATTTGAAGTATCTCCAATTAACGAGGCATATGATGTTTCTTGTTTTCCTTTTGGTAAAGGAAACCCCCTTCCCCCCCTCCTCCCACCTGCTGCCCCAACAAGTGAAAAGTTATGGTTATGACAGGCTTCCATTTTTTGGACAACTCAACATCTTACACATAGCACTTCTTGATTTGAAGTAGTTGTATAACAAAAAACATGTTAATTATTTAAAGTTTGAATTGAAGTAGTTGTATGAAACACTTGAGTTGCACCATTCTTTTCTTTGTAAAGTAACTAGGAGCTTTAGATTTCTAATGGACTTGAGTGTATACGCTACAACCATTCAGATATAACTTTGTATAACTATTTTGTATAATGCTTAAGGTTCCTTTGTTTAGTCTATGATAATGGCCCTATGTGTGTACGCTACAACCATTCAGATGTAACTGTGTATAACTATTTGCTTATGTTACATTTACTAAGTATTAAAGCCATGTTTACCTCTAAAAGATATAGGGTTTGTGTTTTCTAATGAAAAATAAATTTGGGATTTCTTAGTATTTATATTTTTATTAATTTTTCATAAAGATTTCTTAATTTTTAATGCTTATTTCTTTACATAGAGCCATTTTTCATTACATGAGACAAGAAATGTGTGAGATTTATTTCTTCATTATTGAAATACATTTCAGTTTCTTTGTCTTTACACATAAACCACTCTTCATTATTTTCACTTTGAACTAGTGTACAAAGTGGATCCATTTAACAAATTTGTGTGGACAACTTTCTTTCTTCTTGGTAGAGTATTTGGATTTTGCTATATGTATGCGCATAATTCTTTCCAAAGGCAATTTGTTCACGGAATTGGCGTGCTTCTCCCTCCCTAAGTATTGAATGGGGTTGGGTAGAGAAGCATTGTCAAATGGTAAGGAATAGTCATGGTGGTTATTGCCTTGGTCACTAGCAAGCTTGTAGATGCTTGGCCATCTATAGAGGTTTCTTGATTTTGGGTAATTAACTTACTTTAAAATGAAATAAGACATTAAATGTGTTCCGTGTAATATAGATATAAACAAAACATCTAAAGAAAATAATTGCACAATGATCCACTCCAAGAAAACAAGGTTTTCCACAAACCAATTAAACCTTTCAACCTTTTCGACTTATTTTCTTATATCAAACATTTGTGGAGGGTTTCAACCAATTAACATTTCATTGAGTATGTATTTACAAATCAGTGATTTTGGGATCAAATCCCACAAAGTAATTCTGGGATCAAATCCCACAAAGTAATTCTAATTCGATACCTGCTCTTCAACTTCCTTCAAGCTTTTGAAAGTAAAACCAATGAATTATCAATATAATTTTATCATAATAAAAAACAATTAGAAGGACTTTAGCCAATTCCTTCAAGCTTTTGAAAGTAAAACCAATGAATTATCAATATAATTTTATCATAATAAAAAACAATTAGAAGGACTTTAGCCAGCTCAAATTGCTCATCTGTTAGGCTTGAACCAATATCTCTTCTAAAGAAATTCAACAATTCCAATTTAATAATCCTATCAATCCTATCGGCTTTGTGTACAATTGCTAATAAACTAATAACACTAAACCAAAAAAACAAATGCAACGTTAAAACTTAAAAAACTTAAAACCAAAAAGCCAATGCAACGTTATAGCTTAAAACCAAAGATTTGTTATAAAAGGTAACTTTTTTATTATCCAAAAACGAAACAAAAATATTAAAAAGCAAGCTATAGGATTTTGCCAACTACGAGCGCTTCCCTTTGTTTTGGCTGGGGATAGGGGGTTTGTCCACGAGCACCGCTTCTCTTGCTGCGGCCGCGGCTAGGGTTAGGGTTTAAGAATTCTTGTTATTTTAATAGCCTCCGAAAGCAGACTTCCTCATAAATTTGCAGATACGTCCCACATCTCACGCAGTAGGGGTTTTGACAACTAGCACCGCTTCTAATTTGTTGTGGCCGCTGCTGGGGCTAGGGTTTAGTGTTTATGATTTCTCGTTGTTTTAGTAATAACGAAGCCGGAGTACCTCATAAGTTTGCAGATATATGCTTTACATCTCGCACTGTAGGGGTTTGCCAAGTAGTACCGCTTCTCTTTGTTGTGGCCGCGGCTAGGGTTAGGGTTCAAGGATTCTCGTTATTTAATAATCTTCGAAGCCAGAGTTCCTCATAAATTTGGAGGCACCCTTCGCATCTTACACAGGTGAGAAGAAAGGTTTGTTCTTCTTTAATGGTAGGAAGCTTTTCTGTTTTAGCGCCATGCATATGTTAAGGATATGCATAGCTTATGAGTAAGCTACATGTACCGGGAGTTGGGTGAAAGACTATCCCCTGCCTCCCGTCTTGCCACAGTGGTTGTAGCAACATTAAAAACTCAGGAAGCGATATGGTTGTGTGCGATTCTTTCATTACGCATACGTTTACCGCGCTTCCGACATTTGTTTAATCATCCCCATGCGTTAACTGGTGGGTACCTTTCCCATTACTTGAAGGATAGAGTGGAATGGTAGAATGATCCTTTCTACCTTTTCTTAGTTACCCTTCATAGATTAACGTATTGTTAGCTGTGTTTAGGCACAACTAACATGTCACTGTTGGAGGCAAACTAACTTCATCTGTGGTTGGTATGTGTCAAATGGTGTCCATATTATTTTACTTATTTGTTTCTGACCTTTGATCTTGAAAAAAATAGGATTATTTGACCTAAAATAACTCTCTCTTAATCTTGGAAAAAATAGGTTTCTTTGATCCTATTTCTGGCATGGTATTTACTAAAATTACAACATTATCATCAGTTCTCTCTACGGTTAATGCTTTTGGTTTTGTTCTGTTTTTTGTTGATGCAAGTTTCAATGGTGTATATTATGTGGTATTGGGTGCGTTTTAGCTTTTTCTGCAATATTAAATGATGCAACTATTATATTTTCAGAGAGTTTGTGTGGAGCAATAATTGCATTTTTATTAGCCTTTTCTCCACCTTACCAATCGTCTAAGCAGGGTAATAGCGTTTTTCGTAGTTGTGAAGTGTTAATGTTTCATGCTTGAAATCTGTTGAAATGTAGTGACTTCAACAAAACCGTTTTTCTTAGTTGTGAAGTGTTGTTTCATGCTTGAAATCTGTTGAATGTAGTGCCTTCAACAAACTACATTCAACAAACCATTTTGGTGTATTTGTGACAGCACTGAAGGTTCCGAAGTACTGTGCATCAACACAAGTCTGATGCAAATATACTTGCAGAGAGCTTTCCTGAACAAGCATTTCCAAAAATAATAGTTTTTTTTCTTTGATTTTTTTTAAATGATTATATTAAAGGGAAATCATTATATCTCACTCCATAACATCATTTAGTATTATAATGGAACAATTTTTATAATCATAGAAAAAACTTACCTTGTCAGATTACTTCTTAACTAACCAATTTCTCCTATTGTATAATATTTTTTTGAATTTGCTTGGAATTACCATATGATTTTTTTTTTAATTATAAGAACAAAGCATTTTCACCATTGTCTTCTGGGTTTTTCTATTTACAGTTCCATTACCGAAGTGCTTATTTTTATTCAAAGGCCAAAGCCTCTCCAACGTTTCCGTTACATATTGGCAGTGATTGCTATTCATAGAATAGGGTTTGAAACCCCCAACCTCGATAATTAACTAAAAAAAACACTTTATATTCAGTTAGCATTATATGTCTCCTGAGAGATTATGGAAAACAAAAACCATGAAAATAACCCAATTTTGGTCTCCCGGATATTTAGAATGCCAAGGGGAGCACAAACTCTAGGTGTTGATGGCTGATCTGCCTCGGAGTTGTTTGTGATGTACATATTTGATTGAGACCTAGACCATACAGGCTTGCCAGCAGTGGTCTTTATCTGCAGGTGCTTATAATCACTGGTCTTCGCAAGAAACTGCCACTGTCAACTAGCTTTGGATTTTGACAGGCAAAATACCTGTTGCAAAATATGAAATGATGTTTGCTGTCAATTTTGTAAGAGACGTTCTGATAGGAATAGCCTACTTGAACTTCTGGACCACTTTCATTTACATTCATTCAAGGCTTCAGTTCTGTCGGGAAAAAGTGAATGAGAAAAAACAGAGGTAATATCCATTAAGACGTTGTGAACAATGGGCTTCATTGTTGGATTTGCGTTGCTTAAAATTTAAAGTTGGACTTGGGTTTTTGTTTTCGTCGAAACTTTACAGTGTCGGTTTTGATCAATTTTAAGAATTATACTTGAGATGGTTTCTTATGAGATGTCCAACCAAATCAAAAAATAATTCTCTTGAGAGAAGCAACGGACAAAACACTATCCAAAGAAGATTCAAAATCTGAAGTAGCAACTTGGATTGGCACTTTGTTGATCTGAAGTAGCAACTTGGATTGGCACTTTGTTGTTCTTGGGTGAGTAGATAGAAGCAGGAGGGATGTTGAGTGTGCTATAGTTAGTGGTCCAAGTCTTGAAGGTGTTCATTAGAGATGTCCAACCAAATCAAAAAAAAATTCTCTTGAGAGAAGCAAGGGACAAAACACTATCTAAAGAAGATTCAAAATCGGAAGTAGCAACTTGGGTTGGCACTTTGTTGTTCTTGGGTGAGTAGATTGAGTGTGCTATAGTTAGTGGTCCAAGTCTTGAAGGTGTTGTTGTTGATGTTTCATGGAGAGAAGCATGTCTTTTCTATGTGTGGTGGTTTGATGTGTGGTGGGTTGATAAAACTTTTGCTGAGTAAATTTTTATGTAAGTTCACTTTGTGCATACATTTTTTGAAAGGCCCATGTGGCTACCCTTGTATATAGTTTTGAGAGTTGTCATTGTTTGAGTGCTTACCTTTTGGTATGAGTGAGTTCTTGAATAGGGGTTTGAGTGAGATCTCAAAAATGGTCAATTGACTTTTCAACTTGAAGCTATGTGCTTGTGTTGCCTTTATTGGCATGCTCTTGATAGTTCACAAAACTTGTATGAATTGATTCTTCAACTCGAAGTTGCGTGTGTTTGGTTCTTTCTTGTTAGTGTGTGACACCCATGTGCCCTTTGGCCGTGGTGTGGTGGTTGTACAAGGGGGAGAGTGGGGGTTGGTGGTCCAAATAGTTGACCTTGGATAGTGACCTCAACAAAGGGGGCTAACAGAATCAAAACAAGACCGGTTAGTGGGTGGGAGGCGGAGGGGTGTTGCCAATTGGAAAGTTGAGATAGGAGAGCAGGAGCTTGATGGTTAGCAAGATTGGCCGGTTCTTGATAAAGTGACACCTAGGGAGGCGGAGGGGTGTTGCCAATTGGAAAGTTGAGATAGGAGAGCAGGAGCTTGATGGTTAGCAAGATTGGCCGGTTCTTGATAAAGTGACACCTATGAGCCCTTTGGCATGGTATGGCGACTGTAAGAGGGGGAAGTCAAGGCCAAGGAGTGGAGGGGTGAAGGGTGGTGGTCCAAATAGTTGAACTTGGATAATGATCTCAATAGAGGGGGGCTAAAATAATCATAACAAGACTGATTGGAAGGTGGATGCATGGTCTCGAGGGGAAGGTGGATGCATGGTCTCGAGGGGAAGGTGGATGCATGGTCTCGAGGGGAAGGTGGATGCTTGTTAGTAGAGGAAAAAGATGAGATAGGAGAGTATGAGTACGACTACGAACAAGTTGGAGTCAAAACCCAAGTGCTTTGTTAGGAGAAAGGGATGGAATTAATGAAAGCAAATGGAGAGGAGACTTCTTGTTAAGAAGAAAAACCCAACTATGCCATATTGTAGGAGTGCACAAATTGACTCTATGGAGCTGGATGAGAGCAAATGGAGGGGAGACTTCTTGTTAAGAAGAGAAACCCAACTCTTGAGAGTGCCATATTGCAGGGGTACACAAATTGACAAATGGACTCTAGGGAGCTGGATGGGGCATTTGTCCAAATGGACTCTAGGGAGCTGGATGGAGCAGTCCAATTGCTTGCTGCAATTCAAATAATTAGAGTGCTCCACTGAGTTGTAAAGAAAAAAAGTAAAAAAAGTAGTTTACAAGGAGCAAAACAAAAAAGTAGTTTACATGGAGCAAAGCATGTCTCGGGGCACATGCTCCTTGTAAAGCTTCACATGCTCCTCGTAAAGCTTCTCCAAAAAATCCTAAGGAGTCTTGGCACAACCAAGGATGCACGCAAGGTTATGTTAATAAGCTTGGAGGGGAGTTTTGTTGCAATAGCCTTGGACTTTGCAATTTGAACTTGTTTTCTACATTGATTGAGAGTGTTGTTGTGTTGGATGTAATCGAAAGCCAATGCTACCTCATTGACTGCCATAGTCAATGATGATGAGTTGCTCTCGGTTACACGAGGCAAGGTCCGGTGGGTAGTAATTGAAATAAACTCCTGGGTGGATTTAACAATGCTGAGGAGAGCTAGAAGAGATGTTGTTCACTTCGTGTTGGATAGTGGAGGAGCCATCCTTGTATGTGAGCTAGCCTACATAGCCAAACATTTAAGGATGTGTGTTGCCATGTGCCTTGATTGTGTGGTTAGGTGGGATGGTGGTAGCTTTCCCTAGCGTCACTCATGTTGAACATCCCATTTGGGGGAGATGCCCCAAATAAGTTATTGTGAACAATATTAATTTTTATATTATAAAAGTAATTTTATTAATAATTTATGATTAAATTTTATTTATTAACATTATTTCTAAAATTTTGATGAAAATTTATTTTTTTACTATTATTTCTAAATTTTGATTTATTGAAATTTAATTTTTTTTAACATTATTTCTAAAATTTTGATTTGGTTGAAATTTTATTTTTTTAGCATTATGTCTAAAGTTTTGATTTGATTCCTGTGTTGAAAATTGTATATCATGAATCTCATTTTAACTTTTACTGATTCTATTACAAAACTTAAACTTAACAACATGATAATTAAATGTAAAACTTAATGTGATAATTAAATGTAATTGGTGAGAAATTGAAATAAAACTATTTTACTATACTTCATTTTAAAATTTCCAAAATAAAATAATAACTTGTGAACTTTCCTGTGTGATGAAGCGTTTTTCCATGTTTGTATTTTTCAAACTCATGGAATTTGTAAGGTGAGGGGCGTCTTCATATTTACATTTACATTTGAGGAACATATTCATATTTACATTTGTGATGCTGGTTAACCAAGTTGGTTTACATTTAGTTTGTTATATTAGCAACTTTATTACAAATTGGAATTGGATTTTGTTGTAGTATTTTTTTTAATTAAATTTATTTATGAAATTTAATCTGGTTCATTTTTTTTCAATTATTATAGATGTGGTTATTTATTTATATTTATTTATCAATATTGAATTTAACCATTCTTGTTTATAGATTTGTTTATGGTGTATTTGCAATTTTATTTATTAGTAAATATTATATAAAACATTTTTAAGTACAATTTTATTATTTGTCAATTCTAACTATTCCATAAAAAAACTCTAATAATCATAAACTCCAATAATCATAGAAAACAACTTATATCATCTAAATTAAAAGATAAAATAAGATATATCATTTATGTTTAATTATGGATTTATTTATTTTGCATTTGCAATTCCCTCTATTAATGAGCTATTTTATAAAACATTTTGACATACAATTTTATTTGTCATTTCCAACTATTTTATAAAAAGCTCCAATAAACATGGAAAAAAGTTATATCATCATAATTAAAAAAGACAATAAGACCTATTATTTATTAAAAATATAAAATTAAATAATTCATACAAAACAAAGAAAAGATTAGATTTGGTTCTTCTCTTTGAAGTTATTTATCAACTTTGAATTTGTTAAGTGCATTTGCAATTACATTTTTTAATGACAATAATTTTATGTATCATTTTTTAGACAATTACAATATAACAATTTCATGAAATCTCTAATGATTTTCTTGAAACAACAAAGTTCTATAATCTATTGTACAAAGTCCATTTGCAATTCCATGTATCAATAGCAACAATTTCATATAGTTATTTTGCACACAACCATTCCATAAATCTCTAAAGATCATGATGAAAAACAATGTCATGAAGACACATTACTTGTAAGTAAAAATAAAGAGAAACAAGCAAAATATATCACAATCAAATGGAGATGTAACGAAGAGAGAGACTTGTAAATTCTTTTAACCATGCAATTCTACTATATGTTTATGAATTCAAGCCCCCTTATAAGGGAGGAATCTTTGTAAATCTAAATATCTTTGACACTTGTATTAGTGCATGATGTGTATTGTGATTATTTTATTGTAACAATTTTCTTTGTTGAACATTTTGAAAGCAAATTTATATTTTTGTAATATTGCTCATGGTCTCAACATGTGGTTGAGCATTCATGGTATTAGTTTACATTTGTAGTGAGCTCTATTCCACAAAAAAGAAAGAGGGACTTTGCATTCCTTTTTTTTGAAGAATAATTTTTTTCGAAGAATAATGAACAAATATACTTTCACTTTGGGAATTGTGAAAATTACCTAAAGTGACAATATATTAGCTCACTTTATTCTTTCATATATATGAGTGGCCACTCCATCCTTAATAATGACTTACAAAGGTAGACAAAAAATTGTGAGTGATCAACATGTCTAAATCATGAGTGATAATAACAATAAATCCACCATTGAAATGCTCAATGAGGGGAGTTGTTATAATAAAATAATAAAATAATTTAAGTGTCTCTTTGAAGGGTTTTACAATATACATCATGGGGTAATAAAGCCTTTTCTCTTTGAATGTTGGAATGTTGGATTTAATCATCACATTTGCAGATTGGAAATCAATGCAATTTTCAAACTTCCCCATCTTTTCAATGCCCATGTTGACTTAAAATGTCTGGAGATGGGTGATGTGGTGTCTAATGGTGTAATGACTTGCTAGGTAGTGCGAACCTAATGGATCCCTGCTTGACATACATATTCATTAGTTTATTAGATTGTCTAATTATACAATAGAATATAAAAATAAACCATGTCAAAATCTTATAAAGTTTTGGTTTTCTCGAGGTTACAAAGGTATGCTAGGTTCAATTTATGCCAAGGGATGGGAATGAATGCTTTGTGGCTTCCCTCAATCTTATATAAAGTTTTGGTTTTCTCGAGGTTACAAAGGTATGCTAGGTTCAATTTATGCCAAGGGATGGGAATGAATGCTTCGTGGCTTCCCTCAAAGTCAATTTAGGTTAAGATCATTCATCTTTTTAATATAGTTTTGGTTTTATAATTATTTAATAACATTTCTTAAGAGGGATCTATGGACATTGAGTTTCCATTCATTCGCATTATTTAATATACTCTCTAACCAATTAGATGTTATTCATTGAACATGTCCCTTTAATTTTGATATTCTTTGGTCAAGCAAGGAACTTGGTGGGAGTTCATGATAAAGTGGTCTCACATGTCTTAGATAAGCTAAATTTGTTGCTAATGGGGCTGAAATTTGATGCCCTATGTATCAAACTTCACCATCTTTTTGCTCCTTTGGAGATTCTAGAGTCAACCAAGGACAATTTTCAATTTAATCAATGCTTTCGTTGTCCATTTAATAGTGATTCTTGGGAGGTCAAATATGAAATGGGATTGTTCCTTTTTCATGAATGGAATGATGGTGAAGGGAATTAGTGGAAAGTTTGCATATGAAAGGGATGTGGAACAATACTTGAGCAAGCCACCTTACAACATAATTTAGCGATGGGAGATAACACCATAATTTAACCATGTCTTAAATAGTATGATAAGGTGAACACTTAAATTGTTTGGACTATGGATTGTGGTAAGTTGTAGTTTGACAAATACCACTTTCACCAATACTAAGGATAATAACACCATGCAATCACATTGAGTTGCATTGCTTCTGCCATTTGAGAGGCAAAGGCCATATGATACATAGTGATTGAGCTAGTTGAGAAATTGAATGAGAACTTGAATAAGTTGTTTGGATAAGTGAGGAAGTGGAGAGAAAAACTTAATCCAAGAGCTTCTACAACACAAGACATACATTGGGGTTACCCCTTGGGGGTAACATTTGTTTCGTGCTTTTAGGGACATGCACTCTTGTGCCAAGAGTGTAAGAAAACTCGAGAATCTTGGTTTCACATGTCTAAGCTTAAATTTTTCGTAGCATAAAACTTGGGAGACATGAGAGCAAGGGTGAATCTATCACTCTTACGAATTACGATAAAAAATCATGTTGGAAGGAAATGAAATGAAATAGATACACAGGGATATGAAAGAAGATCAATGATGAAATGTAGAGTCTAAAATAAAGACGTGGAAATAATGAAAGAAAGCACACAACAACTAACAACTACAAAACATGCTCAATGAACTTATTCATTTCCCAAGGCTAATTGGCAATAGGTGCCATCAAGGTAGTAAAGCTTGAGGGTTTGACCATCCACGTAAATGTAGTGTCTCACCATCCATGTGACCAAGGTAATAAAATTGGAACCATATACGCTTTCTACTATGAAAGGTCCCCTTCAAAGGGAGTCAGTCTTGCCATGTTAATTAGGCTTTTCTCGTTATTTAATACACATTAGCACATTGTCCCTTGTTTTGAATTGTATTGGCATGGCCTTCTTGTCAAACATTCTCATTATTCTCCACTAGATGGTCAAATACGCTTATTTCTTCATCTAATTTAATTAGTTGGTGCATTTTGACATGCATGGTTTTTTGGTCATTAGTAAAGTTCTTAAGCAAGTGGTATTCATGGGTGTTTCAAATGAATGGGTAAAGTGATTTCTACCTCATACACTAGATAAATAGGATTATGCCTAGTTGTTTCATTTTCATTTTCCTATTTGCATAGAGATCATACATAAGCTTATAGTCTAATGTTTTCTTATTGTCAACCACTAGTTTTTTTTTGGAGTATGGTCAAGTTTTTATTACTTGATTTGACTAGGCAATTACCTTGTGGGTAATAATTAGAAGAATGAGATGATACAATGTCATATGCAAAATGGAAACGGGACAATGCAGTTGAATCGACAACCTTGGTATTGTTGGTGGTGATTTCGGCTGGAGTGCCAAATTGGGTAATGATCTTATCTTTTAAGATTTTTTTCCCACACTATCAATAACACTTTTGGTTGGAATTAGCTCTATCCACCTTGTGAAGTATTTTTTAGTAGTGAAGAACCTTTCTAAACCCCTTGCTAGAGTATTGATGAAGTCTAGGTTCCATTGTTGGAAAAGGTCTTTTTATGATGATAGGTGAGTGGGGGCAAAGGCTATAACATGTTGCTTCCTTGAAGAGTTCATGATGTTAACATGACCTAACAAATTGATGAACATTATGGATCATCACAAGCAATATTAACATGCCTTGATTATCTTATGCATGGTGGTTTGGGTGGCATGGTGTCCACCACAAAGTCCTTTACATCTCAATACAAGATCATTAGTATTTTTCCAACTAAGGCTATCTTAGGCAAGTAACACAATTTCAACCCCAAAGCTCTTTTTTGGTGATTAAGTGGTTGTGACATGCTAAAATTTTCAAATAATAAATGGTATCACTATACCATTCATCCTCTACAAGTTATTGATAATGATGATGATTATCCATTAAGACCAAAATGTGCTATCAAACATTAAGAAGGTAAGAGATTAATGTTTTACTTCTATGTGTGAAAAACATTAAGAGAAGTGTTCCACTTAAAAGGTAAAAAACATTGATAGTGTGACAAATATTTTGAAATTTAGTTGAATGATCTAAAAGAAAGTGCTTTTTTATTGTCCATTTTGTTAGTTTCTCAAAGGTGACAAACTCTTTCATCCCATGGTGCTTTGGGAATTGGATAACACCCAATTTTTGTATCAAGCTCATAAGAATTTGATATTATATTAACAATGTTTATTTTCTTTTTTACATTGGTAGATAATTTTGATTTTTGAGATTAACTTTTTGTCACCAGACAAATTCTCCTTAAATTTTGATGTAATAATATTTTTAATACCGGTTCTACTAAGACAAGCCTTGGCATAGTTTGCGTAGTACTATGAGGCCTTTCGACCTTGTTTCTTATCTCTTGAGGTTTCTCTGCCCCTTTCTAGGGCTTTGACCTAGCCTCCACAATGAATAGAACTTGACCTAGTGATAATTTCTTTTAGTAGAACCTCTCGACAACCTTCTATTGTTCAACCAATAGACAACACAATAACTCAGGGAACTTCTTTTCATCCTCCAATGCACAAACAAGCAACTTAGATTCTTCCCCTAACTCATAAACCATAGAACACACTTTCCATAAGCTATTCATCTCTCCTTGAGGATATGCGGCTCCCTTCTCTAGGCTTGATGTTCTACACAAGAATGATTGCTATGATGTGAGACCTCTCCATTAGTCTGTCAAATATATAGGCTCTCTAAGGTGTTGCCTTATGAGCCCCTTTTGTCCATCAAAGGTATCCTCACAAGAATTAGAATAAACAAATGATTTCTTTGTGTTCTATATCCACGACCTTCGGTCCAAAAACCATTAGCATGGGTACTTTTCCCACAAAATGGGTTTTCTGCTCACAAGTCAAGCACCACCTACAAAATTACAATAAACAAATGATTTCTTTGTGTTCTATATCCACGACCTTGGGTCCAAAAACCATTAGCATGGGTACTTTTCCCACAAAATGGGTTTTTTGCTCACAAGTCAAGCACCACCTAGGACTTGTGGGAGTACCTCCCAAGCTACACAATTTTCAACACTCCCTCTTAGCGAGGGAGGTACTTCCATTCCTCGAAAGTAACTTGTTGGGAATATAATCTAACCTCTGGCATCCATCACTTGCAACATACCTTGTAAAATGAACAACACTTTCCTCGGAAGTGTCCTTGCCACTAGAAGCCTCTTGCTTCTTCTCTTGATATGCCTTTAGGCCATTCTAAGGTTCTTTCTTGCTAGCTATAGAAGTCTCCTTTCTTCCCATTGACCATGCACTCTTCTTGGGTTTCACAATCTCTTTATGACTTTGCAAACTCTCACTCTCACTCTACTCCCTCTGAGTTGTAGGAACCTTCTTCTTCCCTTGATCTATAGGCTTTCCCTTCAGCTTATATAGACCCCTCTCCCTAACTCTAATCACTGCTCTTGGGAGTTAGATCCTTTGGGCTTAAGCATCACCTTCCATCCTGGAACAATACTTCAAACCCGTTACCTCAATCACTAAGACAAACAACCCGCTGCACTTGAGATTTGGTAACCACAGTGCATCTTGGACTCGGAGCAACCCTCTCGTCTTTATCCTAAATTGCACCATACTTGACTCTATAACAGTCTTTTGACTCTCATTGCCAACCTCCACATGCAATTTAGAGTCCCATTCGGTTAGAGTTGCAAATACTTCCAACGATCATGTCATAGGATTTGATGCTCCGCTATCAATGAACCATGCTTCCTCATCAATGGTGCCCTCAGAGAAATGAGAGACTAGAGCAAAATCATATTCAAACCTTCTTGCAAAGTCATCCCGTTTGGCTGTAGCAGCCATTGCAATCTCGTTCTTCTTCTCATTATCTTTTTTCTTCCGACGGGGACGCTTACTATAATAATGACCATGCTTGCCACATGTGAAACACTTCACCTTGCTCAAGTCCTCCTTAGCTTGGCCCTTCGATTTACTTACGAGAGCCATATTCTCTCCATTATACTTCTTATGAATATCCTCATCCCACAATTCTTCTTGGATGAAGTCATACCATAACTTGTTCAAATTTAGCAACTTATCTCGAGCAACTATTCCTTTGATAAATGGCTTCCATTCCTCAGTGAAGCTCTTCGAGGCAATCCTCACTAATTTAGACTCTGGAACGTTATCACCAATAGCATTAAGCTCATCACGAACTTGAGAAACCCTTGTCAGATATGAAGCCACACTCTCGCCATCCAACACCTTGGTGTTCTTGAGCTTCTCCCTTAATACCATCAACCAGTTCTTGTTCTTCTTATGTAACAAGTCTCGAAGATCCTTCCATATTTAGGATGATCAACTTGGCCTTCGCATCCAATTTTCAAAATCAACCAACTCTTTAGCAGTTGTTGGCTTAACATTCTCCTTGTTAACAAACTCCCATATCAATAAGACTAGCCTAATACTTTCTTTTCAAGGACTATAGTTGGACAGCCTATACAACTTGTCCTCATACCTCAGATTAGCAATCAACTTTGCCACGCTGTTAGTGCTTCAACAACAAATCAACTAGCTCCCTTTTAGCTTGCTTCCTGTGCACACTCTGATTCAACTGTCCCTTCAAACTAGCTCAAGTACCATGTTTAATTTTCTTTACATGCTAGGTTTGGTCTATGGATAGACTAGCATGCAAACACATTAGGAGTGTTCAACCAAAACAACATTGCACAACACAAATATAACAACAGTGAAACAATAAAGTACACAGATAAATATATATCCCAAAACTTCTTATTATTTGTCCTTCAATAAAACAAACATAGGGCTCTCGTAGTAGGGAGCATGGCCCGTTAGAAACCTAATAAAAGAGTAGTATAAAACAATATAAACAAGGGATTGAGGTACACAACAAGAGATTGGGATCAACTCCCTTTGACCTTCAATCTTCCAACAAAACAATGATAAAACAATTAACTTACTCATGTAGCCCCTTCACAAACAACCCTTGCAGTCCTTCTTTGTTAATTGTTACCTGGATGCCCTTTTCCTCCATAGAGATTTGACTCCTTTTCGATCTCTGTACAAACAACTACTCACAACAAATTTAGTCCTTAAAATTCACTGCATAACTAGCCTTCAATATTGTTGTTCACAACCCCTTCGACACTCAACAATATATCCTTCTTAGAAAAACAAACCTATCCTATGCCTTGCTAGATTCTACACAAGTATGAAGTAACTAAGTCTGCTTTACAAGGCTTCTGAAGCTCTTAGGCCCCCTTCCTCTATCTACAATCTACTAAGACATGCCTCGACCTAGTCTACCTAGTACTCTGAGGCCTTTCAACCCTATTTCTTGTCTCTTGAGTTTTTTAGGTCCTATACTAGGGCTCTGACCTAGCCTCCATAGTGAATAACACTCGGCCTAGTGACAATTTCTTCCAACATAACCTCTTGACAACCTTCTATTAATCAACCAACAAACAATACAATAACTTGGGCAACTTCTTTTCATCCTCCAGTGCACAAGATAGCAACTCAGCGTCTTCCCCTAACTCAGAAATCACAAAACAAACTTTTCTTGAACTATTCATCCATCCTTGGAAATTTGTGGCTCTCTTCTATAGGCTTAATGTTTAACACAAGAATGATTGCTATGAAGTGAGACCTCTCTAATGGTCTCTCCAATATATAGGCTCTCTAATGTTGCCTCAGGAGCCCCTTTTGTCCATCAAAGGTGTTCTCCACAACAATTAGAATAAATGTATGATTTCTTTGGGTTTTAAGCCCACGACTTTGGGTCCAAAACCCATTGGCTTGGGTACTTTTCCCAGAAAGTGGGTTTTCTCCTCACAAGTCAAGTACACCCAATACTTGTGGGAGTACCTCCCAAGTTACACGATTTTGAACAATATTGACCCCATCCTTAAATATAATATGACCCAATAATTTACCATCATCAACACCAAATACAATCTTCTTCATATTTAAGGATAATTCAAACTTCCTACAAATATAAAAATTTTATTAAGTGTTAGATATGATCCTTTCCATTCTTGGAAAATATCGTAAAGTCTTATTTGATATATTTCAATAGTTTTACCAATTAAGTCTTTGAAAGCAAAATCCACAACCCCTTGAAGAGTGGACCCGATGTTCATCAACCCAAAGGCATCGTAAGGTACTCATAAGTGCCCCAAGTTTTAACAAATGTGGTTTTACTTCTATCCTCCTCTTTGACCAATATTTGATTGTACCCATAAAATCTAACATATACATCATACTTTCCCTTGTAACTTTTTCTCCATATTGGGCAAGGGGTAATTATGTTTTAAAGATAATTGGTCAAGGTCGCTAAAATCTACACGACTTAATCTTTACCTAATTTCTTCCTCATTATCACCAAATTGGCTAACCAAGATGAATATTTGATAGGAGCAATGTTTTTAGCAACTAACAACTTTTATAGCTCCCTTTTGACCAAAGGTAGAAATTTTGGGTTCATCTTCCTTAGATTTGGCTAAAAAGGCTTAATTCCTTGTAAACCTTCGGGTCATCATATGACCAAGAAAATACATATATATTTTTATTATCAACATATCAATTCCTAACTTTATTTCTTAGAGGTATCTTTCCCAATCCTCACAAAATAAGGATCACTCTTGGATCCAACATTTGAGGGATTTTGCACTTTATTTATGCATATTATGGCTATCGATTTTTTCTTTCTTCAAAAGGGACCAAATGCTTTTGAATCTTATCCTTATTGCCCAAGTCAATTACTTCAAATATATCATCTAAGCCACCCTAATTAATTTTCTTATCTGTGAATTCACCCTCAGTAGTTAAGAATCTTTCTATCTATTGTATCATCATCAAAAACTTGCCAATGCTTAAGATTATCTAGGACTGATGGCCTATAAAGGACATCAGTTTGGATTTGCCCAAATGTGTTATCAATTTCCAATACCTGGATAGATGAGACATGGACAACTAAGGCATCAACTAAGTCATTATGATTCCTCGGGATGTACTTTATAGGAAAGGCCTCAAAGTTATTACTCAAGGCAATTATGGCCTCTCTATAATGTTCACAGTGTTTCATCCTTAGTTGAATAAATGTCTTTAACTTGAAGGATGATAAATTATGAATTTGCAAAAGCCTTTAGTATCTTGATTCCTATACTTTGGCTAAGTCAAGCCCTAAGAGCAAGCCCTCATACTCGCATGATTGGTGGCCTCAAACTCTAATGTAAAGGGAAAAATCAAATTTTCTTGCAAGGGTCAAATCAAAGCAATACTAATTCCATTTCCTAGTTGATATTGGGCCCCATCAAAGGACATTGTCCAAATTTGGTTGTTAATTTTTTCTTTGGAGCTACAAAATGAGGATAATATAGTTAGGTTGACTTTGCTCTTGAGATTATTGTTTCCCCTTTCTTTGATAAGTCATTCAAATCTTATTTGTAATCCTAATTTCTTCTTGATAAAATTTAGGGGATAAGGATCTCTCAATGGTTTTTTGGTCAATCACTTGATCATTGGCAAAGATAAGGTAATTGTTGACCATAATTGAGATTTCTTCCACATGGTTATTGAGGTCATTTGGGCCATCTTTGTTAATTTCACTTTCTAGTTGAGTAATTTCTTTGGTATACAAGCATCTTAGCAATGAAACAAATTGCAAGGTTGACACCAAGGGAGATCTTGTTCCATCATATTGTTTCCACTTAGAGGGTTTGGAGGTCATTGGTTTTGTTGAGTCTACCTTGATTTATTTTGAAACTCCCCTTTCATTGCAACCCGTTCTACCTCTCTAATTGGAGGATCTTATTTTGCTTGGCTTGGTTTTGCTATTAGAGTGCTTCATTCTCTTCTGAGAAGTTTTCCTCCATTTTCTTAATTGTGTTGGATAAGTACTATAACATTTTGGTGGACGACTCTATAATATTTATGGTATTTTTATTTGTTTGAATTTAGATGAAGAAGCGATCGCAGTATTAAAAGGTTCTACATTAGAAGAAAATATTTTTTCTTCAATTTTACTTACACACCATTAAAGTAGTTGGGGACTTATTTATCAATAATAAACCAAATTTCCATTCAAATGCATTTGTATAATGTAATAAGATGATTCCATAATTTGGTTACAAATTAGGAGGAAAGTCCCTTAATAACTTATCAAACTTCTGATTGATTTTTTTAACCGTCTCACAATCTTTCTTCTTCATTTCATGAAGTTGCATTAACATCAATTTGAAATCTTTCCTAACTACCCACCTTTATACGAAAACATCCCAATTTGTGATACTAGTCTAGTAAGCCATTGAACCATGTTTTAGCATTTTATCTAGGGACAAGGCAAACAACTTCATGACCACATCTTCATTCTCCTTGGGAATATGATGCCCGTTGATAATTGAATAGAAATTCGTGATGTGATCTTTAGCTAAAATTCTAGTGTCCTGAGACTTTAGGGAACCATTTTTCATATTTTTCAGGCATGGCATGAGGGAACCCTTCTATCCAATTCGTGTTGAGTGGTTTGTAGATATTTCTAACCCAAGGTTTATCATCCAGGTGTATGTTCTTGTTTGAGATACAAACATGATTGGATTCATAGTAATGACACTACAAGAATCTCGAGAAACTTTTGTTATCCTTTTCTTTAAAACTTCTTCATGGATTTAAAGACTCTAGTAAAGGGTTTGATTATACCTTCTCGTTGGATACCCTCTACTTGATTCTTCTTGTTGTGGATTTGTTAGGTGAGTAATTGAAGAAAATTTGACATCCAACTCACCAAGGGATAGTGAATCTAAACTTTTGATAAACAAGGGATTGAAATTAGTCCCTAAAAATGATGCCAAAATGTTATTGCTCAGAGTCTTGATGAAGAAAAAGTCTGGTCCCGTGGGTGAGATTCAAGGGGCAATTATTATGCAAGCCACCAACTATAACCTCAGTGGTCTTGCCTCCCTCTTTAAGGTCTAAGGAGAGGTCTTAAATCTAAGGGGGAAATCCCTAGATAGCCAAGTTAAGACACATTTGTTGGTTTGATAGTTATAGGGGAAAGATGATTAAGATGGGCAATGATTTAGCTTGGAAAAGTGATGCTAATTCACCCACCCACGATAGACGAACTAAACGCAGATGAAGAAAGGTTGGCATAATGTTGATTTTGTTCACAAGATTACTGCTTGATCAACTTGCAACATAAATAATGTTATTACTGTGCAAATAACAAAGTTAGAAGTAGTTACACCTTGTGTCAATTCTCAATTTTGTTTTAGGAAAAAATAATGTCAACTTGTAATGTTATATCACTGGAGCATGAACCACTCGTCACGGTCGAAATGAATTCATAGTTATACATTCATCTTTAGGGTGGTCTTACCTCTCTCTTTAGGTGTCTAAGAAGAGGTCCTAAACCTAAGGGGGAAATTCCTAGATAGCCAAACTCATTCACGATTTCTCGTCTAATAGCTATAGGGGAAAGCGCATTAAGATGAGCAATGACTTAGCTTGGAAAAGTGATGCTAGCTCACCCACCCATGGTAGATTAACTAAGGGTAGATGAATATAGTGAAATGTTGGCATAATGCTGACTTGTTCACAAGATCACTGCCTAATCAACCTACATCGTAAATAATGTTATATCGTTGCAAACAACATAGTTAATAAGTAGTCACACCTTGTGTCAAGTCTCAATTCTGTTAAAGGAAAAAAACGACTATTTGTAATGATATATCACTGGAGCATGAAACGCCCGTCATGTTCGGAATGAATTAGTAGTTATACATCCATCTCTAGGGTTGTATTTTCTCTCTCTTTAAGGTCTAAGGACAAGTCCTAAACCTAAGGAGGAAATCCCTAGATAGCCAAATTAAGTGACGATTGTTGTTTTGATAACTATAGGGTAAAGATCAATAAGACAAACAATGAATTAGCTTGGCAAAGTGAATGATGCTAGCTCACCCACCCATGGTAGAGGAAGTAAGGGCAGATGAATATAAAGGAAGGATGGCATAACGCTGACTTTGTTCACAAGACTTGTATTTAATAAACCTACATAAAAAATAATCTTATAACCCTACAAACAACAAAGTTAATAAGTAGTCACACCTTGCATCAAGTCACAATTTTGTTCTAGGAAAAAATAATGACATTTTTTGTTGCTATATCACTGGAGAGTGAACCTCCCATCATGTTTGGATTTAATTCATAGTTATACATTCATCTTTAGGGTAAAAAAATACATGAGCTATGTGCAACATGCAAAGAGTTATGTGTTAGAATATAAAAAAATAGTTTTGAGACGAAATTAGTGAATAATAATGTAATTATGATCTTGAAAATCATGAACTCATCAAGGCACAAATAAATCAAATGATAGAATGTACATTGGTGCTATCACACTGTCACATAGCTCTAACACAACTCTTTGCATGTTGCATGTAACTCATGGATTTGGTTACTGATGCAGGTGCATCAATAGTAATATATGCATGTCTTGTTTATTGTTTTGGCATAGGTTCTAGATTATAATGTGTTCATATACATATGGATGAATTTCTTTAAAATCTTACATATCCATAACCTCCTTTTTCTCATGTAATGGGCCAACATATAAAAATATAACTTTTAACATTTTCTAGTAGGTTAGAGTAAGTTTAGGAGTTCGATTGAAATTTCCTAATAACGTGAGATCTAAATGAGCCTATTTTGGTTCAAATAATCTTCCACATGATGTATGAAACCAAGATGTAAACAATAAAACAAGTAGAATGCATGGTTTCTTTGTGTGGAAAAGGGGGTTAATAAAATAAAATAAAATAAGAAGAGTATTGAATTGATTTTATGACTTGGAATGTTGTGAGACTATGGTTGAGATTGTAGTAGGTTCATATTCGGTTACAGTGGATCGAATTCGATTGGGGAGTGAGGGAAAAACTGTAAGAAAATCATTCATATAATGCATAGGCAATTTGTTGTATTCAATTCACTAAGATGAGATAAATCTATAGGCTAGATTGCCGGTAGTTTGTGGGCATTGAATAATGTTGCAATTTTTAAAAGAAATCTAATCACAACGTGAACCATTTAGCTATTGTCCCTCGACTCCATTTATATTCAATCATAGAATAAAACGAGGAAAGAAAACCCTTGTACCATTTATTGAGAGCTGGTAGCATTGAAGTTAATCAACACGATCATTTTCAACATTACAACTTGTGTTGGATCGTTGGAAGATTACGGGCTTGAAGGTATTTGTTGGAAACACGGATGGGGGGAGGGCGGGGGGTGAATCAATATATTTCAACAATTTAAGTATCAAAACGATTAATCAATAACATCACATCAGATAAACATTATATATATATATATATATATATATATATATATATATATATATATATATATATATATATATATATATATATATATACACACCACAAATGAAGCTACAGCTGGAAGGGCTACAACCCCAAGATTTACCATATCCCACTGGAAGGTGGGGACAACCTCCTTAAGGAAGCTATTCCAGTGGGGACAACCTCCTTAAGGAAGCTACAACTTCCTTACCTAGCACCACCTCACTGTCCTATAAAAGATAAAATAAGAATTTCTTGGGCTCTTGCAATAGGGACAATGGCTCAATTAGAACAACACTCAAACAAATTTAGGTCTGCCCCTCTTCAAGATCAGATCTAAAAAGTATACTTCAAAATTCTCCAAGTTTGCTCAAAATAAGGTCTTCAAATTTGCTTGAAGTCTACTACAAGGATGACCTCAAGAATGATTTAACAAGTGCTCCAAAAGTCTGATTTAAGATTTGCATCAAATCCTTCAAAGAATTATTCAAGATCTTGGTCCAACGTTTTCTTCACAAAGATGTCTTCAAGTCTGCACAATGACCCAATATTTCTTCAGTAGCTGATTCAATTTTTTTTCAAGTATAGCTTTCAAGGTTGATCTTGAGTCGCTCCAAATTTTGGTCTAAGCTTGCTCTAAGTAGATTTAATTATTCCCAAAAGAATATAAGAATGTATAAAGGATTGCTCCAAAAATCTCCCAAAAGCTTATTGAAAATTTGCTCCAAAGGAGATTCTTCAAGAGGGTGATCAAAGCATGTCTGAAATTATGTTCCAGGTATGCTCGAATCAAGCTTTAAATAGTCCAAGGTATGTCAATGGGAAGCCCAAGTTAAAAGGCCAAAATTACCCATATGAGGCCGAGTCTTGGTTGCAGGGGCCAAGCTTTAGATAGGTGAATGCAACCTTCCATAGGACTGAATTTATTCACAGGGCTGAGTTTTGAAACTTGCATCAGGGTCAAATTTGAGGTACACGATGACTGGTTTTCCATAGAGCCAAATTACCTCAGGGTGTAACATGCCAAATTCTATGCCTTTCTCAGGGCCAATATTTGCCTCTTGTGACTGGGCCGAGGTTGGTCTTAATGGGGCCGAGTATTATCCTTCAAAAGAGGTAAAAGTCTACTATAAAGATAAACATTTTTTTTTCCCCAAAACCTGATCAAAGGATAGCCAATAACCATATCCCAAAAATTATAAAAACGAGAAATCAAATCCTAAGCTAATCAAACCAATATTTATAATCTTCTATCTTCCTTCCTTTTGATTTTTATTTTTAAGCACAAGGCCTCGTATTTGTGGTTCGAACTTCTCCTTTTATCTCATATCAACCAATGAATGCATGCCCTTAGAATGCCAACCACTGGTGTATTTATAGTGAGTTGGACAAACCTACAATGGGGTCAAAATGACCATTTGAAGAGATATGACTATAATTGAGTTGACCTAAGAAAATCCAATAATTTTATTACATTTATTTGGATGCGTCTTGAAGGAGAAACATTAACCTGTAAGAGGTATCTTTAGGCTTTATAATTTTTTTGATTTTGGCTTTGATATTAATTCCTTTAAAGTCTAATTTTGACTTATTATAATTATGAGCTTCTTTGAGGGAAAATGGAGTTTTAAGATCATAAATTCTTGGAACAAAGGTGTTGGTGCAAAGCCCATTGATTGGGTCATCAAGTTTCAAAACTTAATATCTCTTCGAATAAGAAGACCCACAAAATGTGCCACTTATCAAATGAAATGGCGAGACAAGGGCTACCAAACAAGGAGGTCCTTGCAACCAAATTCATCTTGATTTCTGCATGCAATTCATCAACAAAAATTGGCTAATTCACCCTTTGACATAAATGAAAAATTATTCCAACAATCTCCCCCTTTGTCATTGATGTCAACACACATGCTCCCCCTGTCATCATGCTCCAACTGTCTCCATACTTCACTTCCTTATCTCTCCCCCTTTGACATCAATGGAAAAGGGTGACTCATGTGTTTGGGTTTGCCCCCCCTGAACATATGACACTCAACTTCTGTCTTCTTATCCTTTCCTTCTTTATTGTTCTTATGACTCTTTGGATTGGCTGTAAATTTTTTCCGTCTTGCTTGGTCTAGAGCATATATGTTTTTTGGTCATATTGTGGCTATTGCAACTAATCTTCTTGAGTCTCTTCTTTAATTTCACCCTCCTGAGAGTCAAATAAGAGATTGTACCCTTGATCACACATCTTGCCAACATTGAGAAGATTGTGCTTCAAATCCTTAACTAGAAAAACATTTTGTGCCTTCATATGTTCGCTTCCAAGACTTGCCACACCTTTTCCAAGTATCTTAACAAAAGAGTTATCTCCAAATGCAACATTGTTGCTCTTTTCTTTTAAGCTGAAAAATTTGTTTCAATCTCCAAGTCATATGTGTCGAGCATCCACTGTCTATGTACCATTTATCTTCTTTATCTTCAACGATCAATGCTAAGTTGCAATCTTCCTTATTTTTCCTTTCCCATTTCATAGCTGGATTTTCTGTCTTTATGATTGGATAATTTTCAAGCTTGCAATCCTATGCCTTGTGACCAATATTATTGCATTTGTATCACAAAATATTCTAATTAATTAGTGGTTCAAATGGATTGTAGTGTTTTTTTTTTTTTTAATATCTAGTGGAAAATCTAGGAAGATCAACCCGAAGGGATCACAACCCACCGACCAAACTACCAGAGCCTAAACCTAAGGGTGTTGAGGGGAATTGACCCCGTGACCTCCCAATTGGTGAGGTACTTAGCAAAGGGAAGTCGACCAATTGAGTTAACCCTTGGGGCTAAATGGATTATAGTTTCCAGTGGTAGAAACATGAACATTTCGTGATCTATTCCTTCCATTATCATTACCGCTTCTTGCATAATTGTATCTTGTATTTCTTTTATAATGGATTGGTTTGTGCCCAAAATTTCCATAGGAGTAACAATGAATAAGAAAAATAGGAGAGTAGGATGACCTTTTGAATTTGTTTTGTCTTGGAGGAGGTTCAAAATATTGTTGATTTTGGATGTTCATGGGAATATCAACAAAATTTATTGAAGTAGCAACATTTCCAAATTCCTTTTTAATTTCTTCCTTCAAAGTCTTGGAGCTTGTACCTTCCTTGTTTGAAGATGTGCCTTCATAACCAAGACTTCTTTTATCTCTTAGAGATATTTTACAACAAAGAATGTTACCCAACACTAGTGAGGTATTCAAGTTTTTGGTAAGCTTATCGACTTCAAATTTTAATGTTACAACTTCCTCTTCAAGCTTCTTACATTGTTATTCATTCTTCTTCATCTGGGTCTTCATCACTTCCTCAATTATTTTTGCTTCTTCAAGATGAACTTTTAAAGAGAATTTACTTATCACACTTTTCAAGAAAGTTTCTCAATTCTTTGTTTTTATTTCTAATCAAGGAATTTTCCTTTTCACTATTCTTCAACTTTTCTTGAAAATCTTCATCTTCTTGTTCGGTCTCTAAATCTTTTATGAGTCCCCAAAAATTATCTATTCTCATATTTGGTTCTTCATCATCTAAATCATTGATCTCTTTGTCATCATGGTCATTATCTTGATTCTCTTGGGCTATGAAGAGAACTTCTCTTGCATTGGATTCTTCTATATCACTTTCTTCTGAAGAGTCGCTGTCCTCTTTATAATACAATTTTTTTTTATAAAATATTTTATTTCCTTAAAAGGACATCTCTTACCATAATGACCTATTCTACCACATTCGAAGCATTTAAAAGGTAACTTAACTTTATGTTTTCTAGTTCCCCTTTTAGATTCATGATGAAATTAACTTCTTCTACATTTGAATCATCGCATAGAGTTCCTTCCACCTTGAGCTCTTTGTTTCTTGTTTTCCCCATGTCTTTAAAAGGTGCTTTTCTGGATGATGGTCCATCTTCTGTATCAATTCTCATTTCATATGTTGTAAGAGTGCTATGTAATTCTTCCATTGTCATCTTGGTCAAGTCCTTGGTTTCTTCTATGGAAAATACCTTGGAAACATATTTCAAGGGAAGCGATCTCAAGACCTTTTGTACGACCAAAGGATCTTCAAGTTTTTATCCTAATCTTTTGATGGAATTGACAACTTCATCTACTCTAAGTAAGTCACGATATCTTCCTTTTCATCCATTTTCAGATTTTCAAACTAAGTTGACTTGCTTGACTTTATCATTACCTTCATACAAAGTTTTAAGTTTATCCCAGATTTCTTTGGCTATGGTATAGGTCATCACCTTGGAATTAATGGTTCTTGACAAACCACCCATGATGGTATGAAGAGATTTTGAATTGCAGCTAAACAAATTCTTCTCATTAGGATCAGTTGTAGGAGTTTTAGAAACTTTGTAACTATTTATGATTGAGAGACAAACAACCACTCTTAAAGACTTAAAGTATGTTTCCATGAAATTTCTACATAATGGATAATCATTTCCACGAAACACATAATTTTTTATTAAAAAGAATATGCCTTTTGTTTCCATATCTTCTCATGATCTTCCCTCTAGTGATTAGACTATTAGAGGGTAATCTACTTTGATGCCAATTGTTGGAAATACTGAGAGGGAGGGTGAATCAATATTTCACAAGTTTCAACAATTTAAGCATCAAAACTATTGATCAATAAAATCACATAAAATTAACATAAGATATATATATATATATATATATAAGGAAGTTACAACTTTTGGTTTATCGACTACTATTGGAAAGGCTACAACCCTAAGATTTACCAGCTCCCATTGGAAGGAGGCGACAACCTCTTGAGGGAAGCTGCAACTTCCTTATCTAGCACCACCTATCACCTTATAAAAGATAAAATAAGATTTTCTTGGGCTCCCATACCAGGGAAAATGGCCTAATCACAACAACACTCGAACAACCTCAGTTTTTCCCCTCTTCAAGGTCATATCCAAAAAGTCAACTTCAACATTTTCTAAGTTTTCTCAAAATAAGATCTTCAAATTTGCTTTAAGTCCGCTACAAGGATGACCTCATGAATGCTTCAACAAGTTCTCCAATAGTCTACTTTAAGACTTGCACCAAATCCTTCAAAGAATTCTTCAAGATCTTGGTCCAAAGTTTGCTTCAAAAATATGCCTTCAAGTTTGCACAATGATCCAAGATTTCTTCAATAGTTGATTTAAAACCTTTTCAAGTATAACTTCCAAGGTTGATCTTGAGTCACTCCAAAGTTTGGTCTAAGCCTGCAACAAAGGACTGTTTCAAAATTATCCCCAAAAATTATTGAAAATTTGCTCCAAAGGATATTCTTTAAGAGGGTGATCAAAGCATGTTCGAAATTCTGTTCCAAGTCTACTTGAATCAAGCTTTAAATAGGCCAATTTCTGTCATTGGGAATCCCTAGTTGTAGGGTTGAAATTACCCACAGGAGGCCAAGTCTTGGTTGTAGGGGCCGAGCTTCAGATAGGTGAATGCAACCTTCTATAAGCCCTAATTTCTTCACAGGGTAGAGTTCTGAAACTTGCCTCTAGGCCGAATTTGTGGTACATAATGAATGATTTTCCATAGAGCTGAATTACGTTAGGCTGTAACAGGTCAAATTTTGTGCATTTTTTAGGGTCAATATTTTTCTCTTCAACAAGGTCAAGGTCAGTCTTAATGGGGTCGAGTCTTATCCTTCAAAAGAGGTCAAAGTATGCTATAAATATAGACATGTTTTTCCCAAAACCCGATCAAAGGATAGCCAATAACCAAAGCCCCAAAATCACAAAAACTAGAAACCAAATCCTAACCCAATCGAACCAATCTTAAGAATCTTCAATCTGCCTACTTTCAAAATTTTCTTTTAAGCACAAGGCCTTAGGTTTGTGTCTCAAACTTCTCCATTTATCTCAAATCAACCAATGAATATATTCCCTTATTATGGCAACGACCGGTGTATGTATAGTGAGTTGGAAAAGCCTACAATGGGGCTACCATGACCCTTTGAACATACATGACTGTAATAGAGCCGACCTAAAAAAATCTAATAATTTTATTACATTTATTTGGAACTGACTTGAAGGAGAAACCTGACCTGTAAGAGGTAGCTTTGGGCTTTATAAAAATATTGATTTTGGGTTTGTTACTAATTCCTTTCAAGACTGGTTTTCACTCATTATAATTATAAGCTTCTTCTAGGGTAGAAATGGAGTTTTAAGATCATAAATTCTTAGAACATAGGTGATGGTGCAAAGCCCATTAATTAGGGCATCAAGCTTCAAAAACTTAATATATATTTAACCAAGAAGACCCACAAAATGTGCCACCTATCAAATGAAATGACGAGACAAGGGCTAATAAACAAGGAGCTCCTTCAAACCAAATTCACTTGATTTGTGCACACAAATTATCAATGAACATTGGCCCATTCACCCTTTGACATCAATGAAAAATTATTCCAACAATATCAATCTAATGTTTCTCTCAAATTGAATCGAATCTTCAATTTTATGGTCACTAGTTATATAAATGCAAGTATGAAGGTATTATTTGTACCTTGGAATCATCAATGTGAGTTATATATATATTTTTATCATGTCTGGAAGTAGATGACATATCCCATGCTATTAATTGAATCACTGGAAACAAGAAAAAAACATATCATAGATCCAAGAGAAAATACCCTTGAATTATTTATTGCTATTAGAGCAATGGATAAAAAAATTCTAAGAAAATAAAGACCCAAAGAAAACTACGAAACTGAGGGTTGTGAGAGATGGTAGTTAGAGCTAGAGGAAGAGCGGGTTCTAGGAGATAAATTGCCAATGTAGCTTCGCTTGAAGAGATAAGGAATATTCAGGAACACTCGCATATTATGGAGCAGACAAAGAGTAGAGGAGTTGATACAAAAGATGTTAGTGAAGAGAGGAAGAACCTCAAGAAGAAGAGGGAGTTGAAGAGAGTTTGGTTAGAGAAATATTGGGAGTTATATCCAAGTGAAAATTAGACGTACCCATGTATGAAGGGAGTCTCAAGGGTGAGGAGTCAATTGATTGAAGTAGTTCCATGAACAAATAATTTGAGTATGAGAATGCAGATGATGAAAAAAAGTGAAGTTTGCAATGGCTAGATTGAAAGACCTTGCATGCCTTTGGAGGGGATGAAGTATAAGAATAAATAAGAAATAAAGGAAATCCAAAGATAAAGATATAGGATAGGATGGTGGCTAAATTGAAAAGTAAATTTATGTTGAAATATTATCAAACTAGTTTTTTAAGAAAATGTTAAAATATTACAAAAAATGAAATGCTAGTGAAGGATATAGAAGAGTTTTATAAGTTAACCATTAGACCAGGTCATATTGAAGAGGAGCTTGAGAAGGTGTTTAGATGTATCAATGGATTGAAATTCAACATCCAATATGAAATCAACCTCTTGTATCTAAGATTAGTTGATGAGGCATACTAGTATGCTTTAACACAATATCTGAAGAATAGAGGTAGAATTTTTAGAGGTAGAGAACAAAAAAAGTGGTAGAGGTAAACTACAAGTTTAGAAAGAAGATTCCAATGGCTCACAATCCCCATGAGGTAAAAAATATTTTAGAGGTAGAAGAGATTACCCAAGAGGTATAGGTAGAGGATTTTTGGGCAAATGTTTCAGATGTAATAAGTATGTTGGTCATGGATCCTATGACTGTCCAAAAAATTCTTCAATAGACTAAGGGAGTGCACATATTGTCCAAGATGATGAAGAGAGCATGTAATCACCTTGTCATGAAGATGCACTTGATGTGTGAGAGTCATTTCTCATGAAAATATTCTTGCTTAAGTCAAACACGAAGGTTCAGGAACTTGATAAAAGAAAGACATTTTTCAGAACCACATGCAAGGCTAAAAGTAGATGTTGCAAGGTTATTATTGATGGTAGAAGTATTGAAAACCTTATGGATATTCATATAGTTGATAAATTAGGACTAAAGAAGACAAAACATCCAACTCCTTATAAGGTGTCTTTCCTGCAAAAAGGGCACCAAGTAATGGTAATTGAAAAATTTCAAGTGGAAATTTAAATAGGGAGTTGCAAAGATTAGGTGACATGTGATGTTATTCCAATGGTTGCTTGTCATTTCTCTTAAGTAGGCCTTGTCAGTTTGAAAAAAGAGAAGTCCATGATGGAAGAAGTAATATTTACACTTTTGAGAAAGACTAAAGAAAACACACATTCATACCTTTGAAATATGAGAATGCAACTGAGGAGTTTAGTCCTAAAGTGCTGATGATAAGGGGTAAAGAATTCCTACGCCAGATCATAAATATGGAGGTAAGTTTTACATTGATTGACAAGCCAAGAATAGTTATTATTATTTCAATGTTGAATGTTTTCCCTATAGAAATTCAATATTGGTTGAGTGAGTTTGTTGATATTTTTGTGGATGACTTAATGTATTACCTCTAGTGAGAAGCATAAACCATCGTAAAGTCTTATACCACTACCAAACATGAAAACTTATACGATGAATAAAAAAATAAATGAAGAAATCAAGAATCATGTACAATAATTATTAAATAGAGGGATAGTAAGAGAGAGTTTGAGTCCTTAGTGTTGTTACACCAAATTTGTTAAGCCTTAAGAAGAATGCAAATTGGAGAATATGCACAAATTCAAGAGCCATCAATAAGATAACTATTAGGTGTAGATTCCCTTTACCCATAATTGATAGTTTGATGGGTTGTCTAGGTAGTGAAAGATATTTTTCTAAGATATACTTAAAAAGTGGATATCATTAGATAATAACCAGAGAGGGTGATGAATGGAAAACAACATTTAAAACTAATCATTGGCTTTATGACTAGCAAATTATGCCATTTGGATTGACAAACACTCCAAGCATCTTCATGAGGCTCATGTATGAAGTTATTAAGGGTTTGACAGGCTTGAAGAAGGACAAAGGGAAGGTCAAAGCCATATTAGAGTGGCCTATTCCAAGGAATGTCTTTGAGGTAAGAACTTTTCCTGGTCTAGATAGTTTCTACAAAATATTATAATAAATTTTAGTGGAATTTGTGATTTAATTGTGGAAACAAATAGGAAAACAAGAAACTATTCCAATGGAATGATGCAATTGAAAGCAACTTTGAATTACATAAGAATATGATCACATAATATCCCATTATAGAATTATATAGTTTTGGTAAACTTTTCCAAGTGGAATGCAATGCTAGTGGAATTGCTATCGTTGCTGGTTTGAGTCAAGAAGGTAAGCTAATTATCTACTTCAGCAAGAAACTTAATGATACTGGCATGAATAATTCCTCATATGAAAAAAATTCTATGCCATTGTCCAAAATTTGTAGAATTGGAGGCATTATTTGATGCATAGAGAACTTTTATTGTACACTGATAACCATGTCTTAAAGTTTCTTAGTAGTAAAACTAAATAAGTCAAAGGATGTAAAATGCATTGAATCTTTGCAAAGTTTGACCTTAAATGTTATCAAGCATACAAGTGGAAAATCTAACAAAGTTTCAAATGCATTAAACAAGAGAATTATAATTTTGTAAGAATCTCAAGTGAATAAGTTGGGACTTGAGTCCTTGAAAAACATGTGTAAGGAGGATTTGGACTTTAGGGAGGCTTACGCAACATGTGATGATACCATAAGCAAAGAAAATAATACATGGATGGAATACAAACTTCAATAAGGATTGTTGTTCAAGGAATGCCAACAATCAATTCCTAAATATTACATGAAAGAAAATGTATTGAATGAGAAACACAATGGCAGTATTTTGGGAAAAAATAAAGCAATTTCTCAATTGAGTGCATACTATTTTTGGTAAGGATTGCAAGCTCATGAGAACAAGTTTGTTGAGAGATGTATAATATGTCAACACGCTGAATGAAGAACCAAAACATATAATTATATCAACCTTTTCCTATTCTGAATAGGCCACACGAATCAATAAGTATGGATTTTGTAATTGGAATACCTAATACTAAAAAAGATGACGATTCTATAATTGTTGTAGTTGATATATTCTCTAAAATGACCTATTTTATAGCATGTACTAAAAAAAGTGATGCAATTAGCATTGCCAATTTGTTTTTTTGAAGTAGTAAGATTACATGGATTTCCTAAAGTATTGCTTTTGATAGGGATACTAAGTTTGTTGGCTACTTTTCAAGGTACTCTTTGGAAAAAGTTGGGAAGAAATATGAGTTTCAGTTCATCTTACCACCCTTAGACAAATGGTCAAACTGAGGTGGTTTATAGAAGCCTTGGTAACATCCTCATAAACCTAGCCAGTGAACATCTCAAACAATGGGATCAAGCACTTGCTCATGTAGAGTTTCCCTACAATGATTCACCAAATAGAAGCACATGTATCAGCCAATTTTAGATTGTGTATGGTATGTATCCAAGGATTGCTTATGATCTAAGACAGTTGGGTCAGCAAGAGACAAGGTCCAATGTTGATGGATAAGAGTTTGCAATATCCATGCAAATATTGCATTAGAAAGTCAAACAATGTTTTTAAGTAAACAAAAGCAAGTACAAGAAAATAGGAAGAGGTTAGTTTTGCGATTAGAGAGATTTACTTCTTAAACATTTAAGGAAAGATTTTGCAAGAAAGAATACAATAAGCTATAATGAGAAAAAATGGATCTTGTAAGGAGTTGAGAAAATTTTCTTCAAATGCTTATGAGATGGAGACACCAAATGACATTAGGATATATCCTATATTCAATATCTTAGATTTGTATTATTTTAAGGGAGAAGAAGATTCAACAAATGCACATGAACTTGACATTGATGATATTATAATTTGGGAACAACAACTACCTAAATTATAACCAAAACAAATTGAATAAATTCTACACACATTGATGGTGAAGAAGACTAGAGACAAAGAGTATCTTCAGTACTTTGTCAAGTGGAAATATCATCCACTTGAATATGCTACATGGATGATAGCTTCAAACATATCTAAGCATGGTAGCAACATTGATGAACTCATGAACATGAGTCCATGAATATTTTTTTTGGTTTTTTGGTAGTTTGATGCGGGTGCATTAATATTAATACGTGTATGTTCATTTATTGTTTTATCATAGGTTCTAGATGCTTTTGGGTTTATACACCTATGGAGGAACTTTTTTAAATTCTTACATTTACACAATGTCCTTTATCTTATGTAATGAGCCAACAAAGAAAAATATGCTTGTTTTATAATGTGTATAGGAGGTTAAAGCAAGTTTAGGAGTTTAGCTTGGATTTTCCTAATAATGGAAGCCATGAAGAAGTCTTCAAATCATTTCCCACATGATGTATAAAACTGATATGTAAACAATATACAAGTAGCACACATGGTTGTTTTTTATGTGGAAAAGGATGCTAATAAAACAAGATTCAGTGGATGTTTACAATCATTTTTGTAGATATGTAATTGTCTAGGAATAACTAAAATAAGAAAACTTTAAGAGTGTTGAATTGATTTTATGATTTGGGAGGATGTGAGACTGTGATTGAGACGTGCTACCATCTCCAAATCTAATCCCATAAGACATCATTACAACAAGTTCATACATGGTTATGGTGGATCGAATTCAACTGGGGCATGAGGGAAAGGTTTCATAAATATACCTGTAGAATGCACAAAAAATCTATTCTATTGTATTTTCTAAGGTGGGGTAAATTTGTATGTTGAGATCATTGGTAGTTCATGGGATAAATCTATAATTAAAATCACTAATTTTAAATTAGTGATTTTAAATTTTAATTTTAGGTTGACCATTTAGAGTTTTTGATTGACGCATCTCATTCTCTGCTTCCACTATTTATTTTCATATATGCTCTTCACCTTTCCTCATGTCTTAAAGATGGACCTAGCTAGTGGTTCCAAAATGTTGACTGAAATCTATAAATATGTGGATCTTCCTCCACTCAACAATACCAATCACAAAATTCTGAAAACTATGAAGATGGCCATATAAATAACAAAATAAAATAAAAACAAAAAAATAAAAAAATACCTTGATTCTCACTAGAGAATTTTCTTGTTGATTAAAATAAACTAATTATCTCACTGTTTCAAGGCATAGATGATTTTCACTTTGACTGCTGCTAATCTTCCTCCATTTGTTGTACTAATTGCACTGTCTCTTCTGCTGGTTGTAAGGGATGTTATTACCTTTCTTTCTCCTTTATTCATTTAGCCCACTCATTGTATTTTTCAGATATTTGAGGAAATAGATAGGAATGCCATCTTTTACACCAATTTGGTACTGATCCATAGGTTTCAATATATATCTCTTGTTCTGTCTATACTTGGAAGCAAATTTAAAATTTAACTACATACACTAGTAGGTTAACTTGAATAATTTCTAAATCTCTTTGCTACTCCATTGAATGATTTGTTGAATTTCACTCTTGTTAGCTTCTCTGTTATCATTTACCCCCTCAATGAAAATAGTCAAAGGTAATACTTTACTTTTATCTCTAAGATAGGGCAATTGAATTCTTCAATAATGTGTATTGCACTATCACAAATTCTCAAATTGAAACACACCAGTCATAAGATTCTTTGCTCCATCATTTAATAATCAACAAGTCATATTTTCTCTAATCCAATGATATCTACATCATTTTTTACTCTTCCTTCATGAGTTTTGGTTAAAAACTTTAGAATTCTCTTTGTTTTACCACGTGACAATTTTGTCAAATTAATCTGATGTCACACTATCATCTTGCATCTAAACATCAGTATGATCCATAAAGGTTATCAAATCATGAGAGATATTACAAATTTTAATCATTTGACTAATTAATTTCATCTCAACTTGTTTGAGTTAATCACTAACAAAAATGTCTAGCTGTTTGAATATATTTACTTCCATAGGTTCTTTCTTGAGTTGACTTAATTTGTTCTTCCAGAGAAATATTACGAGCTTGAAATCCTGGAGAAATTATTTGAGAATTAATCTCAGATTCTTCTTTTAGTATTGTGATTTCTCTAGGATGGGACTCCCTCAAATCTTCTAATTGTTTAGCATGCTTACTTTCAATCTTAGTAAGCTATTTCTTGTATTTCTCTTCTAATTGATTTTTTCCCATTCAGTGCTTCTCTTCAATCTCTGCCATAGCTATGGAAATTCCTTTTTGTAACCTAATGGAATGGGATTCCCATTTCTTCTCCTCAGTAAACTTGTCATTTTCTAATTTCATTTCCAGTTCACTGATTTTACTCTGGAACTTATCTAATTCTTGAAATAGTTCCTGAGCTGACCATTGATTAGCTAAAGTGAAAGATCCAAAGGTTGAAGCTATTTCTATGGCTCTGTTTTTAGGATCAATGGTTGATTTCCGAGGCATTACTTATGATGTTTATGTTGTGGAAGGATCTATATTTCTCTTCCTTGAACTTTTAACAACTTTTTTTGATTGGGAATTGAAATAGCAATCTCCAAAAGACACTATTGTCTCTTTCACTAGTTCTACTTCATCAATATTCATGAAAATAGAAGAGAAATTTGTAGTTACTTACCAAAGGAGTCATAATAAATCCTAGAGATATTACCTTAGTCATTTGTGTAGAGGGAATTGGACTTCGAGAGATTTCTTAAACTTGTTCTATCTGCTGAATACTTAACTGGTCCACTTTTCCTAGTGCTTTCTCTGTTTTATCAGCGGGCTTTTAACTCATTGATTCGTCGATTTCTATTGCTGTTTATCCACTTGAGAAGTACTCTATTTTCTTTGTTCTTTATCCTGAAATGAAGTTTCAACTTGTTTCTCTGATTTTTATTTAAGTTCTTCAGATTCCTTTTCCTTATGTTGATGTTGTACCTATTTTCCCTGTTCCTTTTGCTGATGTTCTGAAACAAGTTCTTGTTGAATGGATTCTGTTTGACCAAGCTCTTGAATGTCCATTCCATGGCGTGATTGTTGATCTTGAAATTCCTTAATCTATTTAGGTTCATTATTGTTGTATGTAAAGGAAATACTAATGCCTTCTTTCATTCATAACACCTATTAGAATACTAGAGAACTTAATCCTTTGCTCCAAGAAAAAATGTGCGTGTTTTCTTTAAAAACCTGTAGATTTTTTCTTTCCTCCCGTTTTTTTCTGACAAAAAATTCATACAAAGGATTTTGAGGAATATAATTTTTTGAATACCTTACTGATTTTAGATCCACATTAACAATATCATGTCATGTGGATCATATATGTAAAAAGAAAGTGAATGTAATCAAACTTCATAAAGTCCATTTTCTTTAACTACTAGATGCACATTAACAATATCATGTGGATCATATATGTAAAAAGGAAGTGAATGTAACCAAACTTCATAAAGTCTATTTTCTTTAACTACTAGATGACCTCTGTCCTTAAGAGTTAGATGGATAATTTTAATGGGAAAATTTGGCATGGAAGTTTTGTGAAATAATTTCGATATATAATTAAGTGTGGTTTGATAAGCTATTTCTCTTACTGCAAGCTTATTAGGAGTAAATTTAGGTAGCACATGAAGAATTTAATAATCCTTATTGGCTTATGACGTAAATATGATGGAATTATATGTATATTGACATTAGGCTAGTGAGTCAGAGTCATTTTCGCAGGCTTGTATGTCTATATACGTAGATTTTGGGGCTAGATTTCCCAAGGACATGTGTTATTTTGGTAAAATGGCCAAAAGGGGAGGATTGTAAATATTTATATAATAATAAAATAATGACTCACTACAAGGCTCACTCCATGAAAAGAGGGCTCACTCCATGAAAAGAGTATTAGGAGCAACACAACTCCAAAGCAATAAGCAATGGGTGTTATGATTGGTGTGTGTGGGAAGGTGGCACCTGGGGCCCTCGTGGCTTCAGGTAGGTGCCACATGGTAGAAAAGGACTTCATATGCCACACGGAAATGATGGGCCTATTATTTATTTACTCGTTACCACCCATCATTTACCTATCATTATCATTCATTGTCATTGACCATGGGGGTGGGGGATTTCTTGCTGAGGATTTCTTAGCTGGTCATAAGGCATCCTAGAAGGTGGACATTGTAGAGGGAATATGGGGTCTCGGAGAAGGGTGTGCCACTTGGACACAGGTACAGGGGAAATGAAAGTCTGTTGCTAAGATCTTGGTTGACCATAAGGTGCCTTGGTAAATGGGCATCATAGAGGAACTATGGGGTCCCAGAGAAGGGTGTGCCAATTGGGCATAGGCATAGTGGGAGCAAAGCGAAAAGGTTGGAGCGGTGGCCATAGGGTTTGGAGTCCTGGCCATGGAATTGCTATTTTTGGTTTATTTTTGTTTCTATCATTTCCTATCGAGTTGCTGCCCCAACTTGGGGGTGACCCGGTTGAGATTGATGAAACACGAGGTTTATGGTTGGGTGGAACATGGAGATCCCACAACTAGTTTCTATTTTTATAAGAAAAAAGTGTCTAATTATTTGTGTTCCTTGCTAAACACTGGTTATGGATAATTATTGGTTAATTAATTTTCTGTTGTGTAAATTATTGGTCTGCATTTGATTATGATTACTATTCAATGTATTTATTAGATTTCTTCTCAAAAACCCTAAGTTATCTGGTGTGAATAACCATGTTAAAATATTCCGTTGAACTCTAATTGAATCAAAATTATAATAATGCGGTGAATGTCATATCAAGCATTCTACAATTTGTTTTGCATATACAGAGTGTTAAATCGCTGAGGGTTTCACTATTCTTTTGTGAAGATATTGTATATTTTAAGTGGCAACGATCGGGACATTATAAAGTGGTATCAGAGAAAGATTCCAACATTGAGCTTGCTTGGGTCATTAGTGAAAATAAAACAAAAATTACCATGAATTTTTGATGAAACCATTTCTCGCCTACTGTTCGATAAAAGTTACAATGGTGGAATCAAGTTTAAATTTGCGTAGAGAAGAATGTATATACTCACGAAGGATTCTGAAATTAAAATTATTGTGAATAAGAGAGAAAATTTTGAGTGAAATTCGCTAATTTAGTTCTCGAAAGCTAAATTCTGGGCTTATCATGCCATTTTTATTTACGTATTAAGTTCTATTCGTTGACCTTTTTTTTTTTTTTTTCTTCACCTAGGTGGAAAAACCTATCAACTCAGGTGTCAAAACCAACAGTGAGGACAGCCATCTCTGGCTGCTATCCGCGAATGTCAGCTTGACTCATCACAGTTAGATAGGAAAACCACGCCACCTGAAATAACCCGCTGGTGGTCCGTAAGGGGGCAGGCTCATCACTCCTGCCAGATGCCTCTGGGTCTTGGGCCGTTAACCTGTTTCCTTACGTCCGAGGAAGACGAGCTCTTAGCCAAGCAGAAGCAGTTTTACGGCATACTCCAGGCCGAAGTTCTATTCGTTGACCTTATTTTCATATATCCAAAGACATATAATTATATAAACGAATTAAAAAGACGCGCATATATATATATATACAAGGTTCAAGATTTGGAGCACTGCGTGATGTATCAATTATATGTATATTGGCGCTTTATATTTCTATAAACAACATTTTAAGGTATATATGAAACATTTCGCGCACACCTATATTCGGTTGAAGGTGTTAAACATATCATATTAAATACATATATACACAATATGCGATTTATGGGGGCATGTGAATGTTTATTAAAATGTGAATAGAAGATATTCGAAGGCATATTAATTTATATACATAGGTTTTATATATTATTATTATTAGTCACTGCCATTTGGAAATGGAATGGGATTATAGTGTTGGTGATGGTAAAAAATTAATTCCCCTATTTGTTATTAGTCAGGATCACTTATAAACCAAAGTTTTCAGGCGCATATTGTTTCACCATCTTATTTGGCCTTTTCTCGAGGTGGAGAGGCCAAAATCATATATTATGTGTACTTGTTTCAAAAATCTGTTTCATTATGTTTCACTAATGTAAACATTAGTTTCGCAGTTTAACAAATATTGAATGCTATACTGCTAAGTTAAAGTAAGTTTCCAAGTTGAAGTTGCCATGTTGCCAAGTGGTGCATGTTGTTGAGGTGCTAGCTGTTGAAGTTGCCAGGTGGTGCATAGGTGGTGCATATTGTTGAATGTTGTTGAGGTGCCAGCTACTGCATGTTGTTGCTGTATCTTGCGTTGTCTATTGCAGTGTGTGCTGTGTCTACTAGTCCATATATGGATTTGCATGTAATCTGACATCTGCCAACCAGTCACTACTTGTGTGGGCTGTAGGCCTGTGCGCAAAACACCTTGGAGGTTCAGGCCATCTTAACCAGCAAGATTCAGACGCCGTAGAGGGAAGAGAACTTGCCTGTTTTGGGTCAAACAACCCCCTTTCGCTTTGTTTCCCAAGTTGCTGAAGCGAGAGGCCATGAATATCTATTCTCCTTCTCTGGGGGACAGATGCGTACTTCTTCGGACGAGATGGGCACTGTAACTAGGAGATACTTAAATCTTAACACTCGTACAAACTAAGCTCTGAATAAGCTGTGACAATACCTCTATGTAATGGTAAGCTGCACTGGGTAGAATTCGTGTGTAGGACCAAGTAGTTTCATTTGCTCTCTGAGTCCCCTAGTAATGGCAGATTTATTTGGATTTTCCCTTTCGTACTAAGTAGATTAGCATTCTTGTATAAAGAGCATAACGAAGAAAAGAATATGGATATGTATAAAATAACCGATACAGAGTGTAAGGGTTACCTTACTAATATCACTGAAGTCGTGAATGAATCTTTTTTTTCTTGAAAGAAAATTCATAATTTCATAGGTGAAATTACATGCTGTAGATGCCCAAAGGCATATGCTGAATCATGGCTGTCTGTCCACTGTAATAAACTAAATATTTACAATGAGCCCCCAATGGGAGTACTGTGCAGGTCCAAAGACCACAATAAAAAGATAAAAAATTCACCCTCGTGGGTGTGAATATGCTGTCCATATTTACAATCATTGCTCTTAAATACAAAGTAAATGAGCAGTATCAAAATTTCAAAAATTCAAAAATAAAATAAATTGCTGATAATTAGGGGCTGTTGCCCCTCTGTAATCTCTCATCGATGTATGGCCTGTGGAAGTAGTGATAGGTTTCTACAGGAGTATGCTCAGCGATCATCCACTCTCCTAGAGGACGATGCGTCGCTTCTTTCGATAGCCTGTCTGCAGTTTCATTTCATTCCCTATAAATATGAGAGCAAGAAATCTGATCAAAGAATGTTTTGAAAAAAACAATTTCTTCCATAATAGATCTCAAAGAGTATGCATTACAAACAGCTGTGTTGTTAAACCAATCAGTCACAATCTTTGAATCCCCAAAAATTTGTATGTTTCTGCATTGTTTCAGAATGGCAAAGTATATCAGGTGGCGAAGAGATATCAGTTCAGCATGATTATTTGTGCCCTGTCCCAATCCCATGCTAATCAGGAAGTAGTGTGATTCTGTAAGGTAAAAACATATGCCTCCCCCACAGCCATGCTGCTGGGCAGCACCATCAAAGTAGGCCCAAGGTATAGATTTGTTGATCTGTTCCTGTCTAATATTCCTAGGTCTCTTTTGGCTCTCATCATTTGGTAGCTCTTCAAAAGCTGCACAGATTTTTGGAGGGAAAAGGTTCCAGTTAACCGGCTTGTCTTCAAAGATTATGGTGTTTCGCTTGAGCCAGATGTGCCATGAAACCAGAAGGGGAAGGTTTCTTGTTTTTTCCACAACAGTACCCCACCAGTTGTCCCATGCTGTTAGGATATCTACACCCTGCCAACTCATATTCAGGTTTAGAGTTTGTAAGACTTGTATCCAAATGTTTCTGGTGGTCTGACAAGAAAGAAAGAGATGCTGGGTCGATTCCTCCTCTTGGTGACAGAGTACGCACCAGGTAGGGCCCAAAAAAGCCCTCTTTTTTAAATAGGATCCAGTGGGGATCTTATTTTCTAATATATTCCACATCAACAGTCTGGTGCGCAGTGGAGCTTTTAATTTCCAAATAGATACCCACCAACTCCTTAAGGCCTCCGATTTTTTATCTGCAATAATGGTGTCATAGCCCTGTTTTGATGAGTAATGTCTGGATTTTGAGTGTGCCCATATGAGATCATCCGCTTCATTCTTTAGTCTAACATGTGATTTTGTGAGTGCCTGAATGTAGTTTTGCCATGTTCTGTTCCATTCATTTGGGATGTTCCAGTTCTGTCCAGTTTGCCAAGCTTGTGTATGAAAAGTGGAATTCTGTTGATCTCCTATCTGTTCAATATACATAATGCCTCTGCTGTTTAAGTGATTTATCAGCCCATTTGGGAGCTGATGAGAGTTTCCGCTTCCTATCCAGGGATCAATTCCAATGCGGACTGAGGCTCCATTTCCAATTTTCCATAACAGTCCATCCTTGATAATGGGAAGAGTATTAAGTATGGCCCTCCATATCACCGAAATGCCTTTTCTGTTCCATGATGGACTTCTAATCCAGTCTATAATAGTTGATGGCCAGATATATTTATGTAGGATAACCTCAGTCCAGAGACTTTTTTTCTTTAGTAATAACCAGCTCTGTTTAGTAGCTAAGGCTTGTGCAAAAGCAGGAAGAAGTTTAAGGCCCCAACCTCCCCATTTTTTTGGAGTGGAAATTCTGTTCCATTTAACCCAGGCAAATGGTCTTCCCTCCTTTCTTCCATTCCAAAGAAATTTGCAACAGATTTGTTGAATTCTGTGAAGAACCCCTCTTGGAATCCAGGCCAATGACATCCAGTAGACCGGGGTGGCTTCAAGGACTGATTTGATAAGAATTAATCTTCCTACCCTAGAGAGGAACCTGTGACACCAACAGTTTATTCTTTTCTCCACTTTTGTGATAAGCCAGGTCCAATCAATGATTTTGTACCCATCTGGTTTTAGCCTGAAGCCTAGATATTTGAGTCCCTCCATCAGCTCAGTAGCTTGAAATGGAAATTTTTGTATGGAGAGCTGTGATTCCTGTTGTGTACAATCTGATAAAGAGATGGTGGATTTATCTCGGTTGATTTCCATTCCCGTTGCTCTGTAGAATAGGTTAAGGATCTCATACATTAATCTGGTGTCTAGAACACTATCACTCAAGAAAATTAGAATGTCATCTACAAATAGAAGATATGTCAGGTTGAATTGATCCATAATTTTTAGCCCTCTGAGACCCCCTCTTCTTTTTTCTGAATCGATTAGCCGGCTCAATCCTTCCATAACTAAGAGAAATAGTAATGGAGATAATGGGCAACCTTGCCTTATCCCTTTATCAATATTAAAGGATGTAGTGGCTGACCCATTGATGAGAATGGCAAACGATACAGAGGAGATGCAACCCATGATCCAGTTGTTGATAGTTGGGGGAAAACCCAAATGTGTGATAATCATCTTGATATATAGCCAATTCACTTTGTCGAAAGCCTTTGATAGATCAATTTTGAGAGTAAGTCCCTTGAGATTTTTGAGCTTAATGGAGTGTAGGGCTTCCTGGGCCGAGCCAATAGCATCCTGAATGTGTCTATGGTGGAGGAAAGCAAATTGCTCCTTAGAGATATGGTTGGATAAAATGGGTTTTATGCGATTGGCTATAATTTTGGAGATAATTTTATACAGGCAGTTGCAAAGAGATATAGGGCGGAAGTCATTAAAAGAGACTGGAGAGTCAGTTTTAGGGATCAAAGCCAAGTAGGTGAAGTTTAGGGGAGGGTGGATGTGCCCAGTAATTCTACTTTCTTCAATGACCGCCAGCAGGTCCTGTCCCAGAAGCTCCAGAAAAGTGGTGTAGAATTCAACTGGCCAGCCATCCGGACCAGGGCTCTTGTCCTTCTTGAACCATTTAAGTGTTCCCTCCAATTCCTCCATAGTGACAGGTTGTATTAGGTCATCCACTTCATCCGGATCCACAAACCTAGGGAAGTGTCCAGCCAGGTTAATGATGTCCAGGAGGGTGATGGCTGCCGGAGAAGTGAATTGATTTTTGAAGTGAGTATTCCCCTCTGGCTAATTGTGGGTGGGTAGCTGCCAAATGGTGTTAGAGGCTTTCTTGCCATTGGCAAAGTTGTGGAAAAACTTAGTATTTCCATCTCCAACATGTAGCCAAATTGCCCTACTTTTTAGTCTCCACATTTCTTCCTTTTTAAGAAGAATCTTTGCCTTTTGAGTCTCCAGATTCATCAGATGGAGTTTTGTGTCATCTGTTAAGTACCCAAGCCCCATTTCATTTGTGAGCTGGGCTATCTGCACTTCAATGTCCTTTAGGGTCTGTTCATCTCTCAATTTTTTCTGCCTTGACCATTCCTCTGTGATAGTCTTGAGTTTCTTAAGTCGACCATAGAAATCTGCTGCCATTCTCTACTCCCTGAGAGGGGGTTGTGCACGCCAAAATTCTGTTACCAGATTGATGAATTCTGGGTCTTTTAGGAATCCAGTAAAGAATTTGAAGGGGGCACGAGGCTTTTTGGAGGGACCAGAGATTTGTAGAAATATGGGTAGGTGATTAGATATACCTCCAGTACCAACCCATTGCCTGTATAAGGGTAGGGTACGGAGAAGATCTTCATGAATCAAAAAGCGATCCAGTCTCCGACCCAGGGCAGCCTCACCCGTTCTCCTGTTATGCCATGTGGGCATTTTCTTGTTCATGGGAACATCAACAAGTTTAAAAGTATCCAGTAGAGTGCTCATCTGGTCCGATATAGGGTCGATCTGTGAGTGATGACCCCATGATTCCTCCATACCCAAAGAAAAATTTAAATCACCTCCAATAATGGTGGAGCCCGAGACAAGATTATGATCCAACAAGTTGTGCCAAAACTCCAATCTGTTCTGGTTAGGGGCATATATGTTTATGACTTTTAACTGGATCCCCAACTCACTTGCAAATATATCCATACCAATGAATCCCATACCGCCCCAGGAAGAAATAAGCTTGACAGATTTAGGGTTTATTCCTATAGCCAGACCCCCGGATCTGCCAAAAGCATCCAAACCCTGAAAAACTCCAGCCCGGGAGGATAGAGTGAAGGGATCTGGTTATGATGTCAGATGAGCCAAGTGTTTCCTGAAGGAAGAGGATGTCACAATTGGAACAGTGTAATAGACGTTTTAGAGCCAATCTCTTTTTAGGGTTGGCTAGTCCCCTGCAGTTGTAGGAGAGCCAGATCATGGGGAAACAGGGATAGAGGGCTCAATTGCTCTAAGTGCCCTTTCAATAGTGGATTGACGACCCCTTGCTACATCAGCCACCGCCGTCTTGATGGCTGTTTTGATCTTGGATGGGCGCCCTCTGGTGGGTTTCTTTTTGGTCCTTCCGGGGGAGTGGCCCAAACCAAAATGAGGAGATAAATGTCGAGATCTGGATCTGAGATTGTAGGGATGAGATCCCGACCCTGATGGGGAGGATGTATGAGAGGGAGGAGTGGAAAAACCCCGGAGGGAGGTAGGCGTAGTTGAGAAAGTGGGGGGAGGGGGAAAAATGGAGCAAGGGATGGTGGGGATAGAACAGTGAGAGGTGGAAGGGGGGGTCAATGGTGACAACAAAGAAGTAAACATAACATCTGATAAAAATACAGAGGTTATGGGAAAAGATTCATTACCCAGAAGAGAAGTCGCTTCCGTTGCAGATTTGGACCGAGTCCGAGGAGGAGAGGTCGGAGTCTTTCGCTGATTTTTTGCCTTATGTGTAGCTTCAACCGCGGCCTCAGGTGGTGCCTGTCCTTGTTGCTGGTCTCCCTTGTTCGGCTCCTCTGAGATAGTATGTTTAGTCCCCCGAGAGGTCTCTGTAGTCACCGATGAAAGTAGTGGACAATCCTTGTATAGGTGACCCACTTTGTGGCACCTCCTACATCGAAATGGGACTCCTTCATAGTCCAGGAGTTGTTTGCGCGAGAAATGTCTCCTGTGGAGAGTGATTTTTTCTTCAAGTCCCTCCCTAGTGTCAAGGTGGACCAAAATCCTTGCCATAGTCATAATTCCAGTCTTCTCATAGGATTGATCGTGCTCAAGGTAAGTCCCCAATGCGTCACCAATTCGTTTGAAAACCTGAGGAGTCCAGAACTGCATAGGCAAACCAGGAAGTCTGACCCAAATTGGTCCTGCTCCCAACTGTTCGCGCTCCGGGTTGAAAAGAGGATCCCATCTCTTCAGTAGTACTGGAGCAAGCTCTATATGCCAGTAGCGCGATAGAATCTAGTCCGTATACTCCTCCCTATGAAAGTGGAGGGCAAACCAACCTCTGGCCAAAACCCTAATCACTGGAAGTTCTTTCAACAGAGAACCCCAAATCTCCATGGTCCATTGACGCAAGCGCTCCACCGAGTAGTTCCTGCCCCGAACACGGCCAACAAGAACCTTCCTCGCTGTATCCATAGCGTTGGCCATAGGAACGTCTTCTCCAAAGGTTAAATTAATGTCAGAGTCCACCGCTCTGAGGCACCTGCCCTTTTTGGGCTTGTCCGTGCGACGGCTTGTGGGATGTTCTCTGAGTAAACTCCTGCACGCTTCCGAAGAACCTTGCTGAGCAGATAATGCCGGTCTAGGGTTTGGAATGGGTGAACTGAAGCACCCTGATCTTATTGGAGAGTGAGGGTTGTAACTACACGAGCCCGGGTGTACGAAGGATTGAGCAGGGAGCGAAGGGTTTGAAGGACCAGCTGGTGCGAAGGAGTAGGAAGGAGGATTCAGCGACATAGAATGGTGCGGAAGATGAGTCTGGGGAGAGTCAAAAGTGGGCGAGGCCTGAAGACTAGTGCCGAGCAGGTTCAAAGTGGCCAGAGAGAGAGGAGGGCATTCTAGACCGGGGATGTCTTCAATGTGGACAACAGTAGGGTGTCGTTTTCCGGTGGAGGGTGGTTGTTGTGACGACTAAAGTGCAGCTGTCATACGAGGCGATTTTTTCTGCCAGCAACTTGATGAGCCCATATCTCTTGTTCTGGCATCGGGTCCTCCTCGTAGTCCACGAGGTCTTCTTTGACCATTGTTAACTGACCGATACTGACCTCCATAAATCCAGGGGAAGGTAGACTAGTGAGAAAACAGAGTTCGCAAAAACGAAAAACAATATTCTGAAGAACAAAAGACAGTAAATCGACAAGCCTTGTTTGTCATGAGGTCAAAACAAATATTGTTTTCATAAACCGCGGTCAGACCCGCAAAGGAAACCTCCATCGAAACCCATTTTCATAGCCGCGGGTAACAGGTCCAGGTTGCCCTGGTGACCTAGGGTTTAGCCATGACTAGGGTTTCAGTCTGCTCCGCCTTTCGTTTCGCACCCCTCCGAATGAAGTCCATTACAAAAGCCGCGAATGAATCAGGTGTAGAAGCAGATCAATTATTGGTGATAAGAGAGTTAATGGATGTGTTCCCAGCCACCTCTCTCGGCTATTGCACCACCTGCACCAACTACCGTGTATGTATTCCGAGTAGGTCACAATAGGAGCGCTGATCCATCAAATAGAGGCACTAAACAAGGAACACTTAGGTTACTTTACCTTTTGCTGCTCTAGCTGCCTCTCAATCTATTTCCTTTTCTTTTCTGGCCCAGAACCTGGCTAGTTTTCCACTGCTTTCGATGCTGCTACCTCCTCTTTTATGGGTGGTTCTGCTTCTTCGACTAGCAGATGGCAGCACCGAACAAGGGATTCAGTGGGGTGTATGCCCCTAGTCAGTCGAGTAGAGTCTTTCTTTTCGTGCATTGAGGAGACCCATCTACTCCAGTATGTATGAAAGTCAGGAAATCAACTGCATTTGAAGCCGTATCTCCAGAAATACTTATTCATTGCTATAATTGTAGAAGAATATGCCCATAAGAAATTCCTTCCTACTCATGCTGCCTTTGTTTTGTTTTTGTATGCTACACTTGTTCTCTCGTTATACCTCTTTTGGTGAGGCAGGAGGCACGGTCACCTACTCCCAGTCCATCTTGTTTGAAAAACTGTGTTTGGCAACTTAGTTTCTTCAAGGCACTTGTTCTCGTTACACCTCTTGTGGTGAGGCAGGAGGCACGTGTAGCCCATGCAAATCCTACACAAAACACTATTTCTTGGCTTGGTATTTACTTGGCCACTCTACCCTCCAACCTTGGTACTCATCCTTTCCAAAAAATCCAAGAAGAAATCCTCCAAGAATCCATCCTATCTATTTTCCCAAGCATACAAGGAGGCATAACCACCTGGCATCATATAAGCTATCGACTATGCTCGACAATTATATGGAAAAATGCTCTAAAAGAGGCGAGGTTAGGGGCCACTTGACAAAAGGGAGAGGGTCCATTTGTGAACAGTGCTTCATATAGAACACGCATATTCCCTCATCGCAATGGATAAACCTAATCCACTTGATCTAATTCATTAGGGCATGCACAAACACCCTTGATTCTACCATCATTTCTTCATGAATCAACCAGCTCAAATCACATCTTTGACCTATAGAAAACACAAGCAAATACGTCGGTTCAAGTATGCCGTGAACCGTATCAAGCCGTGTTGGTGACTGAGGCAAGTCAATAAAGCTTGCCATGAAGTCTTATTTGTATGCATTGATATTGAAGTGGTTGCACTTTGAATGAACCGATTTCTCGAACTTTGCACCCTAATTACCTGAGCTTTGTTTGTGGGAGTGAAGACTAACAGTGATTTCAGAGTGAAGATCCACTTTCTCTTAATAATTGTGATCTACCTGACTATCGTAGCTCATACTATAGCTTCATTTGGTTAACCCCACTTTTGTATCCTAAGACTTTGAATTTCTCTAGATTTCTTGTTTCAATTAATGGCTTTGTAAGGCCTCCATTGTGAAACAATGAAAACCACTTGAAGTCCACTGTGAACCTATCAGCTGATCGAGTGAACTTGCTGCAAACTTTGTTCCCAAGAATCCGTCTACTGTTTTACTCACTCATTTAGATGAGGTGAAAAGATTGTGGCATGAGCAGTTTGGCCATCTCAATTACCGCTATTTGCAACAACTCAGCAAGCAGAGCATGGTTACAGGGTTTCCGGATGTAAGATTTTCTAATGGTGTCTGCGAGGGCTACATTCTTCGCAGATCTTAGATTTCACCAATCTCAGTGCTTCTCCTATTTTCAACTTGAGTTCCCCTGTATCCCCTATCCCTATTCGTCCTGCTTAGGGCAGGGATTGACTACCGCATAGCCCCCTTGTTAGATTATAGGTTGGGGCAAGGTTCCAAGGTGGAACCATCTCTGGTCCATTGAAAATGTATGCAACCGCAGACATAGTCATGGTTTGGGTCGAGAGTATTCGAAAATTGTAGGAAGAGGCACTGTGGGCGGGCCGTAGGCCCCGGGTAGGGCGCTGACCCATGGGGTCATAAGGCCTCCATTATATGTTGTGGACAAAGTTACTGTTAATTTTTGGTATGTTCTATGCTAGAGCAATTTATTTAAATTTTCACAGTTAGCAATCACATCAGCATTACGATAAACTGTAGATAGAACATAAATATAATATGCAGAAGACAAGCCAAGACAAGAGGACACAAGATATGGCGTGAGCCAGGGACAAACCCCACAATGTGTGGGGAAACCCTTTGATCAAATCTTCTTTTATCTTCAAAGTTCAGCAGAGAAAGAGAGAGAGAGTACATCAACAGAAGTCAACACATTGACTTATCTAGATCTAGCATAGATCATTTCATAAAATGATGAGATCAGTTGAAGACATTCTGCTTCAACTGATTCTCAAGGTGACTCCTTCACCTATCATTGTTCTGCATCTGCACCTAACTGTGTAGCACCATCATGATGCTGCCCGTTGCATCATTCATCACAATTGTACCATTCTCATGATTATATTTACAATGATGTTGTTCATGCTCCATGCATCATTGTTCTACCCATACACATGATCTAATTCATTATGATGCACATGATATATGCATTATGCTGCTTCATACTACCCATATGCATCATACTTCTCATACTGCCCATGCATCATTATATCATAACTGCATCCTTATGATAATACATCCTTCTGCCTGCATAGATATTTATTGCCATAACCTGCATATACCTTGTCACGTATATATGAGCATAGTTTATAAGATATGTGCATACATCGTATAACTTGTATCACCCCAGCGTATATATGTATATTGCCATCTGTGATCATATGTACAGTCTTTATTACAGCCTTTATTACTTTGACTGCATTCATATGTATAGTCTTCAATACATGATTGCATTCCATATATGTATGTGACTGCGTTAGCGTATATACAGGACTGTCCAACGAATGTATGTGACCATAACTGCAATGTATGACTGTGCGTTCTTTGTATGGACCTGTGTGTACCCAGAATGGATTGCATATGACTATGTTCTACAACGTATATATATATGTATATATATCTTCTATGACAGTCATATGAGCCACGTGGCATATTAACTTGCGTTCCAATATATATATTACGTTGACAAAGTTTCCATTTATATATTGTGTTGACATCGTTTATGCTTCATGACCAGCGTATTAATCTTTATGCCCTGCATAACCTTTGACTGCATATAACCATGAACAACGTATAATGATTCTCGTTAACTGTGTTTTGTATTTCATTCCTTACTGCGGCTAGGGTTTGACAACGTTTAGGCCTCCATCTTGAGCGTATATGACTGCGTGTAAGCATTCATGAAGCTTCCTTAACTTGCGTAGACGAGGGTTGTTGATTTACTGCATTCATTACTTATGTGTTGCCTTAACTGCGTTCAAGGTTTATATTATTTCCCATCGTATATGTAAGACTGTCCAACGTATATAAAACTATCCAGCACATATGTAAGACTGTCCAGCGTTTTCCCAACATCCAATGTTTATATTAGCGTATGACTATCCAGCGTCTTCTTAGGGTATTTGCTACGGTTCCATACATAGACTGCATATATATGTTTCCATGTATAACCATGCTACCAGAGCATATGAGAAGACTTGTGAACAGCGTGCAACAACGTGTAAGATAGCTTCAGTTATTGCGTTGAGATCCTTTATGACTGCGGCTAGGTCTCCATAATTGCGTATAATGTCTTCCATTCTAGCATATGAGATATCTCCATTTGACAACATGTAGGTGTCTCTGTTTGCTACATAGATCGACCTACGGCTAGGGCATCACCATAAGGCCAGCATATCTTTTGGTTCTCTCCTTCCAAAAACCCAGATGTGGAGAGGAGATCACCTCAAGGATACATATTCAAAATGACTTCAAATCCTCACCAATTTATACTAAAACGAGGATGATGAATAGACACGTCGGTTGGGCTTCTAGAGCCTACATAAGTGCTGGTCGGCTTGATAATAATTACATAAACAAAATAAATTCATATCTCCATAAATACTTATCGGAATCGGATGATCTTTGGATCAATCCTACACCTCTCAACGAGAGGGATCCAATAAAAATATCAGCTGCCATAAATAAGCTGACCCACATGGAGTTTTGCCCTAGTTTCCAATTTAACACTCCCTCTCAACTAGGGGGAACTCCATCTGCTGATCCATATGTCCGACTGTACTATCTCTGCCATCAGTGCCCTGCACTGCTCTGCCCATCTTTGCTCAGCTCTGCTGGCTCTGCTCTACTCTACTTAGCTCTGCTGGCTTTGCTTAGCTTTGCTGGCTCTGCTCTGCTCAACTCTGTTGGCTCTGCTCTGCTCAACTCTGTTGGCTCTGCTTGCTCTACTATGCTTTGCTCAGCTCTGCTGGTTCTGCTCTGTTATGCTTAGCTCTGCTGGCTCTACTAGCTTGCTCTGCTGGCTCTGCTAGCTCTGCTCAGCTCAGCTCTGCTGGCTCTGCTAGCTCTGCTCTGCTGGCTCTGGTAGCTCTGCTCTGCTGGCTCTGGTAGCTCTGCTCTGCTCAGCTCTGCTAGCTCTACTCTTCTCAGCTCTGCTCAGCGCTGCTGGTTCTGCTAGCTCTACTCTGCTGAACTATGAAGAAGAAGAATTGATCGAGAATGTCTCATACCATTCTCCATTGACCCAAAGTCAGACTCAGAGTGCGTACCACTGGTCCCAAACCAGTCTCAACTGACCCAAAGTCAGCGTCATAGTAGGTACCACTCCTACTACTAGTCCCATACCAGTATCGCAGTCTCAGAGAGTGTACCACTGGTCCTAGACCAGTCTCAGCGGACCCAAAGTCAGCATCATAGTATGTACCACTCTCACTGGTTCCAGACCAGTCCTGCACTGACACGAAGTCAGTCTCGGAGTATGTACCACTGGTCCCAGACCAGTCTCAGCCGACCCGAAGTCAGCGTCATAGTATGTACAACTCCTACCACTGGTCCCAGACCAGTACTATTGATCCCAGATCAATGGAGGACATCCTAGCGTAGGGAGTACGGTAGATACAACGATGCGTCCATCGGTACTACTATGGTCCCTAACTTCATTTCCCTGCTCATTGATCAGATGAGAGGTACTTCCCATGAGTCCCAGACTGCATGGGTAGGATGCCTCGACAGGAGAACTTAATCAATCCTGTCCTCACAGGAGAACACATCAATCCTGCTACAATCGCCATGGAGAACACATCAATCCAGGCCGCCATGGAGAACACATCAATCTAGGCCTCACAGGAGAACACATCAATCCTGCTACACAGGAGAGAAAATCATCCTGTTCCACAAGAGAGCGAATCATCTTGTCCCACAAGAGAGCGAATCATCTTGTTCCAGTGCGCACCACCAGGGGAGGGTGAGTCACCCTGTGGTCGTATGTTGCTCCAGTAGATTCTGCAAGCCCCCCAGAGCTCCCAGAGCTCAATGTATGCAACATGCAGGACCCTTTTACAAAGGTCTCTTGATGACTCCAAGTCATTCGGGAAAATCACAAATTTGATCTTTCCCCCGGGGCTTTAGCGACCTGTATATCATCTTAGTGCGATGGAGCCTCCTTGCTCATCGACTTTCCATATCCCAGATAAGGCAGTATCTGATGTCTGTCCACTGGAGCAATTGTCGAATACAGGATTCCTCAATAATCGAAAACAGCTAAGAAATTATGCAACCATGCAGCTTCATACAAGATCATACTCGTAGCCATGTATTCAGTCTTGGCGGTGCTTATAGTGACCGACTTCTGCTTCCTGCATCGAAGCAGAATCCAAAGAGAACCAACACTGAAAAGTGCTCTAGTGATCCTCCACACTGCCTGCCCACTCATCATTCGAATAATCATGTGGTTTCATATTTTCGGCAGTGTATCTCAATCCATGAGAGATTGTGCCCCTGAAGATATCTCAGAAGATTCTTGGTACCAATCCAATGAGGCTCAACCAAATATGAGCTCACCATGCTAACTGCAACACATATGTTCGAACGGAGGTTCTCCAAGAACATCAATGCGAATGAGTTTATGAAACTCAAAGGCATTTCCCAAATCTGGTTCGACATCATTACCATATAACTTCTGAAAGTTAAGATCCTTGAGGCAGTCACAAGCTTGCAACTTATCTTCCCACATTCAGAATTCAACTCCCTCTGTCTCCTATAAATGAGAGGGTTTGCACCTGTCATACATAGGTGCTGGTATGAGAGGTTTATCATTCACAACCTTCGAGTAATGGTTTGGATCGGTTTCACTCCTAGTGAATCTCAGCTGCATTAGACAACTATCAATCCTCTCATACTATGCCCGAGGTGTTTTTCTTCAAGCCATAGAGGGCTTTCATCCACCTGTATACATGAGATTCCTTGATCATGATTCTCAAACTCCTTGGGTTGTTCCAAACCTGTGAACCTGCTGCATGAGGGGAATGGTCCCCTTATAATATTTTCCTTCGGTACATTTCAGACATGTACCTTCATGCTTCTTTTTGAATTCAGGCATCCTAGTCACCATCTGTCTCACAGACCTCTGGTGTTGAGTCAATGGACATGGTCCCCAGTGGACTTCCTGCAACTTGATAAAACCCTGAACTCAAAAAACATCTTTAAAAAATCTATTTTCAAAAACGTACCTTTCCATCGATAAGTGCCACCTTGTAACCTTTGACTTCCATTTCCGAGATGGACATCAGGTTCAATCAGGTACATAAAAGAGATTTTGGGGTTCCTTGCTTTCGTGGTAGAGTCGACCATTGTCTTTGATGACCCACATCTCTGTCATTCGGGCACTCCTTCACATAAGGGCCGAACTCATAACCAAGACATCTACCTTTCCTTCCTACCATTAGATCTGAACTTCCCAATGAAGTGATGCCATCAGAAGTTTTGCTGCGCCATTCTAATAACATTCTCTACTTCAACTTCACCCTAGGTGAATTATGAGGAACCCATTGATCCTTTTGTCTTGTCCCAACTGTATTTGGTGATTGCTCTTTCACTCTTGCTTGGGCATTGTCTTCACCTCAGCTCCGATACCATGTTAATTTTTGGTATGTTCTATGCTAGAGCAATTTATTTAAATTTTCACAGTTAGCAATCACATCAGCATTACGATAAACTGTAGATAGAACATAAATATAATATGCAGAAGACAAGCCAAGACAAGAGGACACAAGATATGGCGTGAGCCAGGGACAAACCCCACAATGTGTGGGGAAACCCTTTGATCAAATCTTCTTTTATCTTCAAAGTTCAGCAGAGAAAGAGAGAGAGAGTACATCAACAGAAGTCAACACATTGACTTATCTAGATCTAGCATAGATCATTTCATAAAATGATGAGATCAGTTGAAGACATTCTGCTTCAACTGATTCTCAAGGTGACTCCTTCACCTATCATTGTTTTGCATCTGCACCTAACTGTGTAGCACCATCATGATGCTGCCCGTTGCATCATTCATCACAATTGTACCATTCTCATGATTATATTTACTATGATGTTGTTCATGCTCCATGCATCATTGTTCTACCCATACACATGATCTAATTCATTATGATGCACATGATATATGCATTATGCTGCTTCATACTACCCATATGCATCATACTTCTCATACTGCCCATGCATCATTATATCATAGCTGCATCCTTATGATAATACGTCCTTCTGCCTGCATAGATATTTATTGCCATAACCTGCATATACCTTGTCATGTATATATGAGCATAGTTTAGAAGATATGTGCATACATCGTATAACTTGTATCACCCCAGCGTATATATGTATATTGCCATCTTGTGATCATATGTACAGTCTTTATTACAACCTTTATTACTTTGACTGCATTCATATGTACAGTCTTCAATACATGATTGCATTCCATATATGTATGTGACTGCGTTAGCGTATATACAGGACTGTCCAACGAATGTATGTGACCATAACTGCAATGTATGACTGTGCGTTCTTTGTATGGACCTGTGTGTACCCAGAATGGACTGCATATGACTATGTTCTACAACGTATATATATATGTATATATATCTTCTATGACAGTCATATGAGCCACGTGGCATATTAACTTGCGTTCCAATATATATTACGTTGACAACGTTTCCATTTATATATTGTGTTGACAGCCTTTATGCTTCATGACCAGCGTATTAATCTTTATGCCCTGCATAACCTTTGACTGCATATAACCATGAACAACGTATAATGATTCTCGTTAACTGTGTTTTGTATTTCATTCCTTACTGCGGCTAGGGTTTGACAACGTTTGGGCCTCCATCTTGAGCGTATATGACTGCGTGTAAGCATTCATGAAGCCTCCTTAACTTGCGTAGATGAGGGTTGTTGATTTACTGCATTCATTACTTATGTGTTGCCTTAACTGCGTTCAAGGTTTATATTATTTCCCATCGTATATGTAAGTCTGTCCAGCGTATATAAAACTATCCAGCACATATGTAAGACTGTCCAGCGTTTGCCCAACGTCCAATGTTTATATTAGCGTATGACTATCTAAAGTCTTCTTAGGGTATTTGCTACGGTTCCATATATAGACTGCATATATATGTTTCCATGTATAACCATGCTACCAGAGCGTATGAGAAGACTTGTGAACAGCGTGCAACAACGTGTAAGATAGCTTCAGTTACTGCGTTGAGATCCTTTATGACTGCGTCTAGGTCTCCATAATTGCGTATAATGTCTTCCATTCTAGCATATGAGATATCTCCATTTGACAACGTGTAGGTGTCTCTGTTTGCTACATAGATCGACCTGCGGCTAGGGCATCACCATAAGGCCAGCGTATCTTTTGGTTCTCTCCTTCCAAAAACTCAGACGTGGAGAGGAGATCACCTCAAGGATACATATTCAAAATGACTTCAAATCCTCACCAATTTATACTAAAACGAAGATGATGAATAGACACGGTTGTTGGGCTTCTAGAGCCTACATAAGTGCTGGTCGGCTTGATAATAATTACATAAACAAAATAAATTCATATCTCCATAAATACTTATCGGAATCGGATGATATTTGGATCAATCCTACACCTCTCAACGAGAGGGATCCAATAAAAATATCAGCTGCCATAAATAAGCTGACCCACATGGAGTTTTGCCCTAGTTGCCAATTTAACAGTTACAAAATGCGAGCCCGTGGTGTGTGTGTATATATATATATATATATATATATATATATATATATATATATATATATATATATATATATATACATGAGCTCGTGAGGAGTATGATGATCTGTTAGGATGAAGTATTATATATATGCGCTGCAAATTTGCCAACATAAGTTTGACAATAACTCTTACCATTAAATTGGTATTATTGATTTTATTTTTATTTTGAATGCATAATTTATGAGAGATTTGGTTTTGGTGTATATATAGATATATAGATTTTAAATTTCTTGACTCATGACAATAAATCCTATGACCTAATGAACCCTAGAAGCATGAAGAGCATACTTTTACCTAGAAGACCATAAATAATGAGCATGCAACCCATGCTTTAAAATAATGACTATTTTGTTGTTACATAAGATACATATTGAATTTAGTGCAATAACAATTATGAAGATCAAAACTAGTTACATTTCCAACACTCACTCTTAACTTGGGAGGTATTCATAATTATACAACCACTACAACATCATTCTCAAACTGAAGAGTTTTCATAAGAAGATTTTGATTGATAAGCCAACTGTAAGCATCAATATTACTAACCAACATTGTCTTTGAGACCCAACTAGACAAGCTAATCTTCATTCAAGAGCATTATGATGGGAGGTTTTATGTGTGTGTGATATATCACTACCTCTACAAGGCACATACCCCATTCGGATGTTCACAAGGTATGTCCTTTTAGTACTATTCTTATATTGGATTCCCAATCCTCAAGGAATATCCATCCTGTTCGACCAATATTATCTTGGATACCTCTATTATCCTTAAAGAGTGTTGGTCCCTTTCCTTTCTTATATGCTTTATCCTCAAGGAAACAAAAAATGCTTATACAATGCTCCAGCATTCTCTCTCCAAGGCCTTCGCTTAGACTTACGAATGTTATTCCTAGTCAAGTGTATTATAGATGAAGAAGAGAATGCATGTATGATGTCCATCATCACTCACTCTCAACCAAAGATGATATCCCTATTCCCACTTGACCAAGGAATATATATTTTCTCCTGTTCAAGGAGATTCCTCTCAAGTCTAGAGGAGACTTCCTTTCAACACCACAAGCCTTATATCTTGTTTCCATAAGATTATCGACTATTTGTTCATAACTGCATGGCTCCCTCTTTCCTTCACATCTCATTATATTAAGCTTCCTTCCTTCTTGGGTATCATGGAGACATCGTCTCTCTTCAATCTTGTGACATGATCCAGGTCATCAATCTTGCACATCACTTTCATCTTTGTCATTATCAATGAAGGCATTATATTGAGCCTTTCTAAACTTCCTCATGAAAGTGATCTCCTTGTTGTTGTACGAACTTGACCTTCAAGTTATCTTCTCGCGCCGCTACCTTTTTAATCCTAAGATGAACACATCTTGACTTCATAATTGCAAAAATCATATGTTGAGCTTATCTCAACTTTCATCATATATTCCTACAATATCCTTCTAGGTATCAAAATAATATGTTAATCAGATAACCAATGAAATTATTAACATTAGACTTACCTCATCAATATGACCTTCTCATCAAAGCATCAACATCCTCATGGTCCATATCCACATGAATCTTAATTTATGCATAAGAGTTCCTAAGGATCGAACTTGATTACCAATTTACAATTTTCTTCCAGAGACTATATGTTTTAGCGGCTACAACCACCCTCCAAAATTTTGGCTTGCATGCAAATTTTAGAGCCTACCTTGGATCCTGCGATTGATCGTTGCTTGGTCACTTGTTGGTAAGCTGATGATCTCAAGCTCCCCTCCTTGATCTTAAGAGTTTTTCATGTTCTCATATTTATGCAGCATGTGTCATCTTTGGGCATAGGGATTGTTGTTTTTCATGCAAAGGGAATGTTGTTTTGCTTTAAGGGAAATCTTGTGCATATGAGTTGTTTTCATTACATAGACATGTTTCACACTCACTTCACGCACTCTTTTCATGAAGGTTGTTGCATCAAGAAGAGTATGTTTTATACATTCTAGATGGTTTACGTTGTATCACTAAGTGTTCGTGTGTGATCATAGTCGAGTCCTATCAATGTTTACACCTATTTAACTAATATCACACTTACCCAATTTCCCAAGTAACCTAGCCTCATCCTTCTTTGTGGAACTACACACTTTGCTTCTGCAACCCTCAAGATTTTTTCAATGCTTGTTGGAAATGTGCAATGCACAGAGATCCCAACCTCCCTTGGCATCCAAAACTGCATAGTTGTTTCTTCAAGTGTCCTTCCCCAGCCAAAACCCACTGTCTCTGCGCAGTGTTGTCCCTCATCTACCCAGCCAACACTGCTCTCTAGAAATGCGCAGAGTAGTCAGGTAGGCAACACTGCTCTCTAGAAATGCACAGAGTAGTTAGACAACCAACACTGCTCTCCATAAATGTGTAGAGAATTCTGGATGCCCTGCATTAAGAAACTGCACAGAGGTGTCTTCCTAGGACCCCATCCCACAATAATGTCCTTTCATTAGAAAATGAGCAGTATTATCGCTCAGCTGCTCAAGTTGCACTGCACTCAGAAATTGGGCAGAGTAGACAACCCAACCTTGCTCTTGAAAAATGCACAGATCATCCTGGCAGTGGTCACTGTCCATTGAAACTGCGCTAATCTATCTCCCATTGACTACAAGAAAAGGTGACATGTTGCATCACTCTCAAGGAGTTGAGGAGAAGGAACAAGAAACCGGGTTATGATCGGGACCTCATGCAAACTCTGTCGTATGCATGGTCATCTCGAGGGTAAGTATGGTAAGTAAATGATCGAGGATGTATCATACTGACTCAAAGTCAGTCTCAGAGTATGTACCACTGGTCCCAGACTAGTCTCAACCAACCCGAAGTCAGCGTCATAGTGAGTACAATTCCACTGGTCCCAGACCAGTATCATCCTCCACTGACTCAAAGTCAATCTCAGAGTGCATACCACTGGTCCCAAACCAGTCTCAACCGACCTGAAGTCAGCTTCATAGTAGGTACCACTCCTACCACTAGTCCCAAACTAGTATCGCAGTCTCAGAGAGTGTACCACTGGTCCCAGACCAGTCTCAACCGACCCGAAGTCAGTGTCATAGTATGTACCACTCTCACTGGTCCCAGACCAGTACTGCACTAACACGAAGTCAGTCTCAGAGTATGTACCACTGGTCCTAGACTAGTCTCAACTGACCCGAAGTCAGCGTCATAGTATGGTACAACTCCTACCACTGGTCCCAGACCAGTATCATTGATCCCAGATCAATGGAGGTCATCCTAGTGTAGGGAGTACGATAGATACAATGATGCTTCCATCGGTACTACTATGGTCCCTAACTTCATTTCCCTGCTCATTGTTCAGATGAGAGGTACTTCCCATGAGTCCCAGACTGCATGGGTAGGATGCCTCGACGAGAGAACTAATAAATCCTGTCCTCACAGGAGAACACATCAATCTTGCTATAATCGCCATGGAGAACACATTAATCCAGGCCTCACAGGAGAACACATCAATCCTGCTACAATCGCCATGGAGAACACATCAATCCAGGACTCACAAGAGAACACATCAATCCTGCTACAATCGCCATGGAGAACACATCAATCTAGGCCTCACAGGAGAAAACATCAATCCAGGCCTCACAGGAGAACTAATCATCCTGCTACACAGGAGAGCGAATCATCCTGTTCCACAAGAGAGTGAATCATCTTGTCCCACAAGAGAGCTCAATGTATGCAACATGCAGGACCCTTGTACAAGGGTTTCTTGACGACTCCAAGTCGTTTGGGAAAATCATAGATTAGATCTTTCCTCGGGGCTTTGACAAGGTGTATCGACCTGTACATCATCTTAATGTGATGGTGCCTCCTTTCTCATCGACTTACCATATCCTAGATGATGTCTATCTGCTGGAGCCATCGACGAATACAGGATTCCTCAATAATCGAATCCCACCTCTAGTTGTCACAAAGGATCACGGTGGTATCCAATGTAAATCCAAACAACTCACTGAAGAGCTTTCGCCACCAGACTGCCTCACAGGAGGCCATGCTAGCAGCAATATATTCTGCTTCGGCGGTGCTCAAAGCCACCGACTTCTGCTTCCTGCTCATCCAGGATGTCGAAGCAGATCCCAAGGTGAAACAACACCTGGAAGTGCTCTTACGGTCCATCACACTGCCTGCCCAATCAGTGTCAGTATATCCAAGTAGTCTCACGTCTCTGGCAGTGTATCTTAACCCATGAGAGATTTGTCCTGAAGACATCTCAAAAGATTCTTGGCACCAATCTAGTGAGGCTCAACCAAATATGAGCTCACAATGATAACTGCAAAACATATGTTCGGACAGAGGTTCACCAAGAACATCAACGCGAATGAGTTTTTGAAACTCAGAGGCATTTCCCAAATCTGGTCCGACAATCACTACCATATAACTTTTGAAAGTTAAGATCCTCGAGGTACTCACAGGCTTGTAGTCCACCATACCAAATATTTTCAAAATTTTCACCACATATTTTCCTTGAGATAGGAAAATTTCCCTTGGCTTCTGCCACACTTCAAGTCCTTGGTTCTTCATTTCAAATTTAGAAGCCAACTCCCTCTTACATTTGTGAATGAGAGGGTATGCACTTGTTAGAAAGAGGTCATCCACATACAACACCAGTATGAGAGGCTTGTCATCTTCAATCTTAAGGTAAAGGTTAGGATCGGCTTCACTCCTAGTGAATCCCAGCTTCATCAAGTAGCTGTCGATCCTCTCATACCATGCTCGGGGTGCTTGCTTCAGCCCATAGAGAGTCTTCTTCAACCTGCATACATGAGATTTTCAATCATAAATCTCAAGTCCTTCGGGTTGCTCCACATAGACCTCTACTTTGATCAAGCCGCGCAAGAACGCAGTCTTGACATCCATCTGATGTAGGTTCCATCCTTGTGAAGCCACAAGGGCTATGATCGAGTAGATGGTTGTATATCTGGCAACAGGTGAAAATATCTCATCATAGTCTATACCTTCTTTCTGGGAGAAACCACGAGCAACAAAATGAGCATTATACTTTTCCGTACTTCCATCTGCTGCATGCTTTATCTTGTAAAGCCATTTGGAAGTAACAACTGTCTTGTCCTAGGGTCTGGGAACTACTTCCCAGACATCATTCTCCATAATAGACTCATATTCTTTGGTCATAGCATCCTTCCATACTTGATGCTTGACGACATCTGAGAATAATGAAGGCTCATTTTGTATGATCGTGCTCATGATGGTCAGGTATCCCTGATACCTGTTAGTTTTCTTACTTTCACGGAAGGTTTCTCGGGGTGCAACATGTCCTTCAGCATCTTCAAGTAGCCCCCTAAGCCATGAAGGCCTCTTCCTAGAAGAGGAAGCCTCAGGTGGTTAAATAGGATCAATTGATTCTTCCACATCAGGCATTGTTACATCATCTACCCATAGAGACATATTCCACAGTTGTACGGTGCCACACCATTCTGCTTTGGAGTATGTGGTGTAGTAGTCTCCCTCTTAATGCCAACCTTAGGTATGCTTGAGTGAACCAACTGTAATATATCGGAGGTCTTGCTTAGGCTTGAGGGGAATGGTCCCCTTTTGAGCTTTCCTTCGGCACATCTCAAACATACACCTTCTTTTTCTACTTGGAATTCGGGCATCCCTGTTACCATCTTTCTTACATCGGGTAGAGCTTTGTAATGAAGGTGGGCAAACCTCCGATGCCAAAGTTTGGACTGAAGAGATATGTCACAAGACATGACACCTAGCGAACTTCCACCGACTTGATATAAAGAATCAACTCGAAACCCAAGAGTGAAAGCATATTTAACATTATTTTTCCATATACGTACTTTGCCATCGCTGAAGGTTATCTTGTAGCCTTTGTCTTCCATTGCCGAGATGGATACCAGGTTCTTTTTGAGATCAGGTACATATAATACATCTTGGAATATCTAGCCTTCTTGAATGGTTGTCCTCTTCCTTGATTCCCAACTCTCCTCTTACCTTTGCTATTGAATTTGTCATTCCTTTGATTGCCATCAGAGGGATTTTGATCATTGTCCCGGTGTGAGTCTTTTCTATCCGGGCACTCCCTTGCATAGTGACCTGCGTTATCGAAGATGTAACATCGTCCTTTTCTTCCACCCTTAGGTCCAGCCTTTCCTTTTGATTTAGTCCCGAAATTATTTATTTTCTTAGCATGAGAAGAAAAGGTAGCAGGAGGACCTTTAGGAATGGGCATTTCTTGCTCTTCTACCCTTGTTTCTTCTTGAATGCATCTAGCCATTAATTCCTCAAACCAGGAATTACATTATTGTTCAGAAGAGTAGTCCTGAACACGTACCATTCGGATGGTAATCTTCCAAGAGTCGTGAGTGCCATTTCTCTATCAGTAATAGTCTCCCTAATAGATAGGAGATCGTTCTTGATCTTGGTGATTCTTAAGAAGTATGCTTGCATACTCTCATCTTTACCCTTCTTGATTTTCCACAGCTTATTTCTAAGAAACAAAACTTGTTTTGCATCATTAACTTTAAATAAACTCACCAGTCTATCGTAGATTTCCTTGGAGGTGTTCAGGTCAAAGATGTAGGCCACCAAGTGCTTGTCGATAGAGTCTCGGATGATCTTCTTTGTTTTGACTTCTCTGGTTTTCCATTTGTACCTGGCAGCAGCGGATGCATTTGATGGAGGCTCAACAATATTGCCTCTTACATGGTCCAGCACTCCTTGATCTTCTAGGGTTAGATCGATAGACATCTTCCATCCGTGATAGTAAGCTTTCTCACGGAGCTTGTCTTCAGCAAGAAAAAAATGTTGAGGACCCCATAATTCCTTTAGGATAGCCTTGCCAATCTTCTCTTCGGTGATTACTCTTGCTCTTGCTCTTGCTCGGGCTTTGTCTTCACCTTAGCTATGATTCCATGTTAAGTTATGGTATGTTCTATGCTTATAACAGTTTACTTCTTTTTATTATTATATTCCACAGATTAGCAATCACATGTACATAAAGTAAAGTGTAGATAGAACATTAAACGATCGACATAAAACAAGCCAAGACAAGAGACACAAGATGTGGCGGCTAGCCAGGGACAAACCCCACAATGTGTGGGGAAACCATTCGATCAAATCTTCTTTTATCTTCAATAATTCAGCAGAGAGAAATAGTACAATAAATCTAATTCATATCAGCAGTAGCAAACCCTAGATCAGCAGCATCAACATTAGCGGCTTCATCATCAAACTAGGGTAGACGATATCTCACAAACCAACCATCGGATCGGCTTGATTCCACCACCAAAATTTACGGCTTCCAGAGGAGGTTCAGATGAACCTACAATGTAGTTCAGATGAACCTACAACGTAGTTCAGATGAGGATATCTTCTAGTCCACGCAGGTCAAACTTTACTTCTGCAATTGCAACTTCAGTTTCGGCAGCTTCCAGCTTCAAACTAGGGCAGTCGATATCTTGCAAACCGTCCGTCAGATTGACTTGATTCCACCACCAAAAGTTGCGGCTTTCAGAGGAGGTTTAGATGAACCTACAATGCAATTCAGATGAGGAGATCTTCTAGTCCACGTAGGTCAATCTTTACTTCTGTAGTTGCAGCTTCAATTTCGGCAGCTTCCGGCTTCAAACTAGGGCAGTCGATATCTTGCAAACCGTCTGTTGGATTGACTTGATTCCACCACCAAAAGTTCCGGCTTTCAAAGGAGGTTCAGATGAACCTATAGTGCAGTTCAGATGAGGAGATATTCTAGTCCACACAAGTCAATATTTACTTCTGCAGTTACAGCTTCAGTTTCAACAACTTCCGGCTTCACATGTGTGAGGGAGAGACCCTTTTCTGTGCAGTAGAGAAGAGACTCTTTTCCGCGCAGTAGAGAGAGAGATGTGATGAGATGAGTGAGTCCAAATGAGGAAAAGTCCTCCTGTATTTATACACAATGTTGGTGTTTGAATAGATGTGACTGTTGGGCTTCTGAGCCTACATGAGTTATAGGTTGGCTTGATAATAGTTCCATAATCAAAATAAATTCATATCTCCATGAATACTTATCGGAATCGAATGATGTTTATATCAATCCTACACCTCTCAATGAGAGGAATATAATAAAAATTGTATCAGCCATGAATAAGATGACCCACATGAAGTTTTTCCCTAGTTGCCAATTTTAACATTATATAAAATCTTTCCTACTCCCTACATCCAAATTCTTTTATATATGTATATATTTTGGTTTTTTTTTAGGAAAAATAAAAGTTAACCTTTGACTAAAACACCTTGCATTAAATAACTAAGGTCCTTGAATTATTTACCCTTCAAATTTTTCATTCTTCTTCATTTTGGATTCCATGTGGGTAATAATGTAGGCCATGACCTTATGCATGCCTTCCAATTGACTGGATAGGTGTCTCATCTCTTCCTTATCTCATGCATCTTGTCACATTAACACCCTCTAGGAGGAGGATAGCTAGCCATGACATGATTGTATCTAGGAATTTCCAAAATTAAAGACTCCAAGTATTTCTAGAATTAACAAATCCTGGTGTGCATTTATTTGAGGCACACAAACCTTGCCTTTTACTCTATGAAATCTATGTAATTTGAAGTATTATTGAACTTGGCAATAATATATATGTGAAAAATTAAAAATATTTAATTGTATTGATGTTACTTATGAGTAAATAAATATTCTCCAAGTCTAATTATTCAATTTGGTCTTCAAATAAAGGATGGGCATGCATTTTTGTGAAGCATGCCAAAATTGCCTTACATCACTAATATGCACGCCCAAGCTTCATTTCTTCGCCAGTATGATTGATTCAAATTGTAGATTGTTTATTTTACTATTTTACACAATTACATTGTTATATATTTACTAACCAATAGAGTACTAACAATGTTAATTTTCTTATGGCTAGAAGTCTCTATTGTAGATAATTGCATTTTAAAACATTTTCAAAATTTTCACATTGCATTCACCCCATATCATCATAAGCAATTATGTAGAGAGAACATTAGCAATAACAATGAAACGAAACAATCATAGGTCTGTCATGATATCTTTGTCATAGAGCTCAACATATATCCTTCACTATCATAATGTTTTCTCATATCATAGATAAGCCTAGCAAAAAGAGGCCAATGTCAGACGTAAGAATTGAGGCCCATTAGGGCGTTGTTACACTAAAAAGCTGATGTCCATTAGGGCATTGTTACACCACAATACTGAGGCCCATTAGTGCCTTTTTTTTTTTGGTTGGAAAAGATTCACGTTATATTAATATGTAAATATACATAGAGTACATGCAAAAAATCTAGCTAAACATTACAAAATTCAGAACCCTCGTTCTGTAGTGGGACCAAGCCATTTAGAGATAGACCTTGAAGAGAAGAAAAAAATAAAAAAATATTGTTGCGTTGTTACACCATAACAAAAAAATGTGGCTATTCCTTGAGCCACTTAGTCCTTCTTCTATCCCCATGGATCCAGAACCTACATCCTTACTGAGGTTGTATTCTTGCTCCTGGTACAATAGGTTTAGGGGCAAACAAGGAGCCTGGTTGCTTTAGAGCTCTTCAAACAAACTAGGATGGTTTAGCCACATCCCCCCTCCCCACAATGGTGCTCTCCAAAAGAGAAACATGACCACCACTGTTTCTCTAGGTCTGGGTCCCATGCATATCCCTAACCATTTCTCTTTTTGCCCTAGTGTATTTGCTCCTTCCTTTGGCAGGTAGTGGCAAAGATTTGGTCTTGTTTCCTTCTTCAAGATACTCTGAGGGTTATTGGGGTGGGGTGGCTCATACTTTTTCAACCAACCATCCCATTTTCTCAAAGTGATTCCAACTCCTTCTACCCGCCTGAACATGGATTCTTCCCGATTTCAAGTAATGATTAGGGGTAAGGTCCCGTTGTCCTGCCATTAACTAAGGGGGGAGAATATCATCCTACAGCTACAAATCCTAGAGTGGAAAATGTCTTGACACACTTCCAACATATGGACTCACAAATCCAACCTTGAAGGGGTGTAAGGATACACTTACTGTTTATACTATAACATCACGTGAGAACCATCTCTGTGAATGGAGGGGTCCTTCCCTAGTCTTGACTACTCGTCGCAACTTAACCACCTCCCATGGATGAAATATCCTTTTCTGTATTTGTCGCTTTTGGATCTTCTAACATATTTTGTTCTTCCATAACCGTGTCACCTTACCATGTCCACTCCTTGAGGCCCATTCTCTCATCATTTCCTCCATTTATTTCAATTCTCCTTTAGATCCCTCTCTGATCTCCCTCATACTCCTCTGGTTTAGAACCACTCTTATGCTTCTTCTCCTGGTTCCAACTTAAATTGCCCTCATCTCCTCTAATCGTATTACTTGAAGAATTTCTTTCACCAATTCTTCCCTTCCTCAATCGTCCCTTGGGTGTTATTTTATAGTGTTTCATACTCCCGCACCTTCATCTTGGCTGCTTATGACCTTGAATCCACCATTATCTGCCATTATGGTTTTCTAATCTGAATCACTCTAAGTCTGCACAAACCTGGTTTATAATATTCCTTCATAACAAGTCGATACGATGGTTCACATGTGCCACCTCTCTCACCCCAGCCAATCTCAAGTTATTTTATCTTTTTACCTCGGTATTATACCCATTAGTGTTCACCACCTCATAATTCCAAGGTTTAATTTGAAAATTGGCATGCTATCTTCTGCAACAAAAATTTGATTCAGCAATCTGCGCAACCACTTTCTTTCGCTTCAATGAAGATTACAATGCATAAAATGAAAACTTTGGTTCAACTTTCATCACATGTTCCTAACCTTCACACGAATTTCTGAGCCTTACCATAGCTAGCAGCATTGTGAAACTTGTTGAAGACCTCTAGGATTGCTCAAAATGCAAGGCTACCAGAGCCTCTAATGTAAAGTCACCAATTAGTTAGTATAGTTAGAAGATGAGGTCACCCTCAACTTCCACACATAACCACATGAATTGTAATGGGATTTATAACAACATATGCTCATAAAGACCCTATAAAATAGGTTGTCTCCCATGTAATCATTATACATATAATAAAAGGACTCATAAATTAAATATTTTCATGGTTGAATCTAGTTCCTATGAACCATTGTGCTATCTTTAACCTATGTAAATTTATTATTTATTATGCATTTAAATAGCACAATCATGTAATTCACAAGACATACCATTCCAAGCCAGGAATGCATTATACTCCTATTCATCACATTTATAAGCACCATCTTAGTCTAGAAATACAAACACATGTTCAATAACACTACAAGTACATAGAAATACTTAACTTGGAATGTGTTAGGAAACTAAGTCTGGGATAAGGACTCTCCACCCAAACTTAGACAACTGCAACCATGCTCACTTGCAGTTGTCATCCCCGAGCTAGATTCCATAGACCGAGGGGATTGCTTTAGGGATAAAACACCAACTACTAGCTAAAACATGGACTCTAGAGGACCTCCCTCCTTCACCCACGAGCCACTTAGAAGTCAATAAAATATAGGGATTCTAGAGGCTAGTTGAATCAAACCTAGAGATACCAGGGGAATCCAGAGAGTGACCTCTCCACCCTTAAACAACACACAATGGTTCCACCCACTTAGGGGAATCTCGAACCCACTATAAATAAACAACAAGAAGGCTTCAATGGATATATTTCTAGGAATCCAGGGACAATCCTCCACCCACACCACTAAGTGAATATAGAGAAAACCATCTCCACCCTCTGGCTTTACGGGGGCTCGAGAGGCATTGTTCCTCACCAAGAAGAAACCACCTGTCCACCAATATTTCCAATCGAAATCAATTACTGTCTTTCTATCTTCTTCTCTTCTCTTCTTCCTAGATGTCAAATCTTGTATGGATGTGCAAGTGAGTGAAAATTCCGTCTCTTCATAAAAAAGTGAAAGTATTGAATGGGATTGAACCCTTCTTTTCTTCTGCTATTTACTTTTTTGTACAAGGATTGAATTCATTGTCCTTGCTGCCTTGCAATCTCTTACAGAAAACATGGTCCTCATCCTTCTTTCCTTGTGAGTGTTTCTAAAGGAAACATGGCCTGTGTACTTCCTTGCAACCCAGTTAAATTCATAACTAGTCCATTAAGGTTCACCAACCAACACTTTAATGGCTGTCCCAAAAAAAGTTTAGATTTCTGCACAAGAACCCATAGATATCCCAAGCAAGCAACCTCCTCTCAGCTCTAGAATCCATGTCCTTGACTCAGTCCTCCCTTTTTAAATTTTATTTCAGTAAAATATTTACAGTGCATTCTACAATAGAGCCATGGTTGGGGCTGTCACAAAATTCAAGAGAGAATATCCTCACAAGCAAAAATACTGGCCTTAAAATAAAGGTTGTGCGTGCATTTTTGTGAAGTATGCTAGAATTGCCTTACTTCACTAAAATGCACACCTAAGATTTATTTATTGGCTAATCTAATTGATTCAAATTGTAGATTATTTATTTAATGATTTTACACACTTTTTCATTGTCATATCTTTACTTCGAGCTTCAATATTTAGACTTCAAATTTCATACAACATTCTAGGTTTTGCTTCAACTTGCATTATGTGGAAGTTGCGTATAAGTGGGAAAAATAGTTATGTATGATATTTGTTAGACATGATGTAAGGTTATATCCTAAGGTTAGGAATTGTCTAATCATGTCCCATTTGAAATTTCATTACCAAAAGTGTAATTGGTTTGGCCTGAGAGTGCATATTTGTTTCGACCATGATCATTGGTAGATATGATCAATTACTATTCTAAAAGACTTGGATTTTAGTATATACCATCTCCTTTATGAAAATGACTATGATATGTTGCAAAAAATGGTTTTATATTTAGGTTGTAATGATCAATATTGCACAGTCAATCAAGTACAAGTCCTGGTGTGCATTTATTTGAGGCACACAAACAAACCTTGACTTTAACCGTACAAAATCGATCCAATTTGGCATATTCTTGCACAACAAAAATTTATATGTGCAAAATTAATGTTGATTATGATTACAAAAAGTACTCTCAAATTTGAATCATTTAATTTGGCCTTGAAATGAAGGTCGGGCGTGCATTTTTGTGAAGCAGGCGAAAATTGCCTTCACTAAAATACACGCCTAGGCTTAATTTATTGGCCAACTTGATTGATTCAGATTGTTGATTGTTTATTTAATTATTTTACACACTTTTTAAATGTTATATCTTTACTTTGAACTTAATTATTTATATTTAATGTTTCGTACAACACTCTAAGTTTTGCTTCGACTTGCCTTATGTGAAAGTTTTGTATAAGTGGGAAACATAGTTATGTAGGATATTTATCAGACATGATGCAAGGTTATATCCTAAGGTTAGGAATTGTCCAATCATGTCCCATTTCAAATTTCATTACCAAGAGTGTAATTGGTTTGGCTTGAGAGTGCATAATTGTTCTGACTATGATCATTGGCAGATATGATCAATTATTATTCCGACAGAGTTGGGTCTTAGTGTATAACATTTCCTTTATGAAAATGACTATGCATGATGCGTAAAATGGTTTAGTATTTAGGTTGAAATGATCATTATCACAGAGTAAATTAAGTACATGTCCTAATGTATATTTATTTGAGGCACACAAACCTTGAATTTAACCCTATGAAATCGATTCATTTTGGCATATTCTTGCACAACAAAAAATTCTATGTGCAAAATTAATGTTAATTATGAGTAAAAAAAGTACTCTCCAAGTTGAATAATTCAATTTGGCCTGAAATGAAGGTTAGGCGTGCATTTTTGTGAAGTAGGCCCAAATTGCCTTGCTTCACTAAAATGCACACCCAGGCTTGATTTATTGGCCAATATGATTGATTCAAATTGTAGATTCATTATTTATTGTTTTTAAACAATTTTTCATTGTTATATATTTACTTTGAGCTTAAATATTTATACTTTAGATTTCATACAACATTCTAAGTTTTTCTTCGAATTTCCTTATGTGAAAGTTGTGTATAAGTGGGAAACATAGTTATATATAATATTTGTCAGACATGATGTAAGGTTATATCCTAAGGTTAGGAATTGTCTAATCATGTCCCATTTCAATTTTCATTACCAAGAGTGTAATTGGTTTGGCTTGGGATGACATATTTGTTCCAGCAATGGAAATAAACCAGCTAGGGAGATGGTAGCTTATCTCTGAGAAGAGATGTGGCGGCTACATGCCTCTGAACTGTGTTACAATGAGGCTCGAAGGTCTATTTATTGTTAAGAAACAATGGAAAACCCTAAACATCCAAAAAACTAACCCTAGAAGATGAAATGCCAAACCGTGGGCCCCATTTGGCTAAATTGGTACATCAACTTCCCAGGGTCGTAACTTTGGCATATGATCTCCGTTTGGCGTGCACAATATCTCGTTAGAAAGATCTATCCGAGAACTACTACTTTGGGAAGAGGAACATCGGTCCATGGACCCATGTTCCTCCCAATTTTCCAAAAAAACGTCGTTTAGGGCTTCAAAACGGCTCCGGAAGTTCAGGACCCAAAAAACTGCTAAAAATAGTAAACTGTGCTATAATTAAGGAAACTGAAAAGCTGATAGAAATAATGGTGGGGGTCCAAGTGGACTTAGCAGGTGGCCACCAATATCCACCTGGATCATTCCACCCCCCTTAGGAAGCAATGGTCCCCATTGCGTTGAGTTCCTCCATGAGATGAGGAAACTTTTGCTGAACTTGGTCCCTAGTGAGCCACTTGCCTTGGTGAAGGAGTTGGCCTGCTTTGACAACTCGATACAGTTGGATATTCTATTGGTGAGTGTGCTTGATATGTGTGTCCATGATCTGATCAGTTGCAGCTTATTCCATGCAATCTGGATTTAACTTTGTGGGTGTGAGCTATTCTGCAATGTCGGATGTGTTTAGTAATGGTGGAAAGTATGGCTGAAGGCGGTCCACATTGAACACTGGGTGCAGGGCAAGAAATGGGGGAATGCTGAGCTCAAATGCATTGTCTCCCATAGCCTTGGTAATGGTGTAAGGACCATATTGGAGTGGTCTGAGTTTCCGATAGGCTTCGGTAAGGCGTTCCTTTTGCAAATGCAACCAAAATTTGTCGCCCACCTAAAACTTGTGTGGCACCCGATGTTGATCATGCCGCTACTTGCACTTGGCATTTGATTTCTCCAGAATGTCATGGACCTGCTGGTGAATATGTTGGATGTGTTTAATGAAGTTGGTTGCCTTATCTGTTTCGGACTGGACACGAGTCGAATCTGCATGAGTAGCTGCAAATGGCATGGCCACATCAATGGGACCTAGTGGCTGAATCCCAAGCCCACTTGAAAAGCGCTGTGGCCAGTCAAGCTGTGAAGAGCCCGATTATAGCTGTGATGAAGATAGGGGAGGCTCTCGTCCCATGTGCGTGGATACTTTGAGTTGTACATGCGCATAATGTGTACGATCATCCTGTTAGCAACCTCTATCTAGCCATCAGTTTGAGGATGGAAGGCTGTGGACTTAGTGAGTTTGGTGTCCAGCATCGACCAGAGACTGGACCAAAATGTACTGAGGAACCTACTGTCTCGATTTGAGATGATAGACTGTGGGATCCCAATGTGTACCCACACTCGTTCAAAGAAGAGTCTAACAGTGGCTTTTGTTGTGATATTCTTCTTGCAGGACGCCATAATGGCCATCTTCGAGAACCTATCAACGACCACAAAAACATAGTCGTTTCCATGCTTAGTGGAAGGAATCCCTGACATATAATCCATGGAGATGGATTCCCATGGTCGACTAGGGTTAGGTAGCAGGGTATATAGGCCTTGCTTCTTGATGGTCGGTTTGGCAATGGTGTAGGCAGTGCATGATCTGATGTACTTCCCGACATCCTGTCAAATATTCGACCAATAGAAATACTTTTGTAGTACTGCCACCATTTTCTTGACCCTGAAATGCCCAACAACCCAACTGTAGTGTGCTTCCCAAGTCATCTTGGCGCGCTCGCTTGAAGGAACACAAAGGTGACCCAGGTGGCATAACAGGGCATCCTGGAGGTGAAAATCTGGAACATGCTGACCCTCCAAGAGTGTCTGGTATGTGTGGTCGAATTTTGGGTCGCTTTTGTAGAGAAGTGGTCAATCAGAAGTCTCGTGCCCACAAGAGTTGAACACAGTTGTTAACGCCATGATCGGTGGTCGACCGAGGCAATCTGCAACATTATTGGTGCTGCCCTTCTTATACTTGATATTCAAATGGAACTGTTGCAGGTATGTGGACCACTTTTGATGGCGATCATTCTACAATTTCCCTTGGGTCTGTATGAACTGTAGGGGTCGGTGGTCTGTGTGGATGACTGTTTCCTTCCCCAAAATGTAATGCTTTCATTGTCAGCAGGCCTAAACAATGGAATACATCTCTTTGTCATAAGTGGGATACTTCCAGACTGTGCCTGAAAGTGTCTCACTGTGATATGCCACTGGATGCCTGTGTTGAGTAAGGTCTGCCCTAATAGCATAGTCAGAGGCATCTGTCTTGACCTCAAATGGTTGTTGCAAGTTGGGTAATGCAAGCACTGATGCCGTGCAGAGGCGATATTTCAACTCTGTGAATGCCTTCTGTTGAGATTTAGACCAAAAGAATTTTTCTTTCGCTCCTCCCTTGGTGACTTGAATCAAGGGCCAAGTGATATGAGAAAATCCCAACACGAACCTGCGGTAGAAGTTGGCAAGCCCTAGAAAGCTGCGGAGCCCTGTCATAGTGGTTGGAGATGGCCAATCTCGAAAGACTTCGATCTTGGCTGGATCCACATGCACCCCCTGTTCATCAATAATATATCCCAGATACCGAACCTGGGTCATGCCAAAAGTGCATTTCTCCAAATTGGCACATAAGGTTGTCGCAGTGTTTGGAGAACCTGTCGGATGTGGTGGAGGTGCTCTTCCCAACTCTGGCTGAATATTAGGATGTCATCCAAGTATACCACCACAAATGAGTTGGTGAATGGTCACAAGATGTCATCCATTAGTCTCATGAAGGTTGCAGGAGCATTTTTCAATTCGAAAGGCATAACCAACCATTCGAAAAGCCCCTTCTTGGCTTTGAAGGTAGTCTTCTACACATCAGAGGGTTCAATTGGTACTTGGTGATATCCTGACTTCAAATCGATCTTGCTGAAATATTTTGCCCCCTTCAGTTGTTCCAGGAGGTCATCAATCCGTGGGATCGGGTACCTATTACAGACATTGATCTTGTTTAGCGCTCGATAGTAGATACAGAGTCTCCAAGTCCCATCCTTCTTCTGTACCAACACAATCAGGCTCCCATAGGGTGATGAACTCGAATGGGTGTGGCCTTTCTACAGCAGCTCCTGAATCTGCCTCTTGATTTCATTGTTCTCCAGAACGGAGCACCGATAGATTGTTCTATTGGGCAGCGGCACACCCGGGGTTAGATCGATGGAGTGCTTGACCTGACAGTGCAGAGGAACCCCTGCAAGGGAGGTGAAGATGTCCTCATACTCCTCCACGACGTTGTCCATCTGTAGTTGTCATGCGGAGGGGCCCTGTCTGGAGGTTGTGGCCACCGTCTTCTTCTTTCCTTGAGGGCGTATCATTAGGAAAACAAATTTCCTGGTTTTGGAAATGAGATTACTACATTGTTTTGTAGTAACCAAAGAGATGGTGGTAGGAGGTGCTACCTCCGGTATCCTGTACAACTTATCTCCCAAAGTAACAATAATAGCATGAGGCCTTGATTCATACACAACATGTCGCTTCCACAATTATGGTTGTCCTAATAAAACATCAAAAACTTCAAGGGGATCAATGTCACACAATACCTCATTTGTGAAGGGCTTGATGTTGTATGGAAGGTGACACTGTTGGCTCACACGAAGATCCTGTCCTTGGTGAAGCCACTCGATGGTGTACGATTGTGGATGTGCTGTGGTCGGTAAGCGTAGCCAATTCATGACCTCTGCTGAAATGAGGTTCTTTTGGCTCTCGCTGTCGACAATGAACTGTAGCGGGGGGCCCTTTACCCACATCCAGGAGTGGAAGAGACACTCCTCCTCCTCTAGATCTTCGGGTTACTCCTTCTATATCTTCGTGTTGGCAACGGTGGCGTTGGGCTCCACATCGATAATCTGCTTCCCTTTGTCATTCCCCTTGTCGGGTTCTGACTTAGAGTTGGAACATGCATCTGATTTTGAAACCTTTAGCTTGGCCACCAGTGAGTGCTTGGCTCGACACTCACTTATGTTGTGGGTGGAGCTCTTATGGAACTCACACCAGTTTCCCGTGTCCTTTTCTGGCTCCACGGCGTTGTTCTTTGCTTGCAGATTTTGCTGGTTGTCTTGGGCTACCTTGCCTTGGCTTTGTCCTTTGTTCTGTGGTTTGGGGGCACCTTTCCCTTGCTTCGAATTTGTAGATCCAAAGTCTCGCTTCTTCTATTTAAACTTTTGCTCGACCTTGACGGCATATCGGTATGCTGTGCCGAGCGAGGGGATGTTTAGGAATTCTATTTCTTCCTGGATGTACTTGTGCAGGCAGCCGCGGTATTTGAGTACCAAATGCTGCTCCGAATCCTTGATACCCAACTTTGTTCGAAGGGTATGGAAAATATTGGTAAACTATGGCATGTCTTGGTCCCTCCCCTACCACAGCGTGGTCCACTTTATGTATTGATCCTCATAGCTTCCGATAGGGTAGTATTGCTCCTTGATGGCATCTCGGAATGAATCCCAAGTGGGTGTGGCTGAAAATAGTAAGCCTGTACTTTCATCCTTCTGTTCGCAGTAGGTTTCCCACCAGTCCTTGACATGGGGGGCTGCTTTGAGAAGAACGGAAATAATCTTTTCCCGACTGGAAAAATTATGAACAGAAAAATAACCCTCTAGCATATTTAACCATTTATCGATGACATCTGCATCTATTTGACCCTCGAATATGGGGATTTCAAAATTGAATTGTACTTTAAACAGTGTGGCATTTCTAGAGTAGCTGTTGGAAGCCGATGCGTCGCCCTTTGGTAGCCACTGAAGGATCTGGGCAAAGCTATCCATCATCGCATTCCTTTGTTGCTCGAGGGCTTCTTCGAGCAAGATTTTGATAGGATCTCCTGCCCCCTTGTCTTTATTTTCATCCGCCATGGGAGGCTGTCGGGATTTGTGAGGCTGGTCTTGCAAAGGTTTGACCAGTTCAAGCCCTAACTCCTTATATCCCGACCTCGTTGGGGACATGCAAAGAAAAACAGAGAAAAAGCAGACCACTCTGATACCATTGATCTGGATTTAAACAAGAATGCAACAAATCACAGAGATAACCATAAACACAGAGATGCAGCGGAAATAATACTTCATTTCATTAATGTAAAATACTAAAATATGCTTACAAACAACAATGGAAATAAACCAGTTAGGGTGATGGTAGCTTATCTCTGAGAAGAGTTGTGGCAGCTACATGCCTCTGAACTGTGTTACAATGAGGTTCAAAGGCCTATTTATTGTTGAGAAACAATGGAAAACCCTAAAAATCTAAAAACCTAACCCTAGAAGATGAAACACCAAACTGTGGGCCCTGTTTGGGTAAATTGGTACATCAACTTCCTAGGGTCGTAACTTTGGCATATGATCTCCGTTTGACGTGCACAATATCTCATTAGAAAGATCTATCGGAGAACTACTACTTTGGGGAGAGAAACATCGGACCATGGACCCATGTTGCTCCTAGTTTTCCCAAAAAACGTCGTTTAGGGCCTAAAAATGGCTTTGGAAGTTTAGGACCCGAAAAAATGCAAAAAATAGTAAATTGTGCTACAATTAAGGAAACTGAAAAGCTGAAAGAAATAATGGTGGGGGTCCAAGTGGACTTGGCAGGTGGCCACCAATATCCACCTGGATCACTATGTTGCATAAAATGGTATTATTTTTAGGTTGGAATGATCATTATTGCACAGTAAATTAAGTCCAGGTCTTGGTGTGCTTTTATTTGAGGCACACAAAACTTGACATTAACCCTACAAAATTGATCCAATTTGGCATATTCTTGCACAACAAAAATTTCTATCTGAAAAATTAATGTTAATTATGAGTAAAAATACTCTCAAAGTTGAATAATTCACTTTAGCCTTAAAATGAAGGTTTGGCGTGCATTTTTGTGAAACAAGCCAAAATTTCCTTACTTCACTTAAATGCACGCCCAAACTTCATTTATTGGCCAATCTGATTAGTTAAAATTGTAGATTGTTTATTTAATTATTTTACACACTTTTGAATTATTATATGTTTACTTTGACCCTTAAATAATTTTGTTTCATATTTCATACAACATTCCAAGTTTTGCTTCAACTTTCATTATGTGAAAGTTGTGCACATGTTTTTCTTCAATTTGTTGTTTGGTAGAACAATTGTCCTTTTAATTTAGAGCAATAGTTCCAACTCTTCACATTAATTGTCAATCTGGGTAGGTTTTGTTATTGCAAGGCTATTATGCAAAATATATGCAAGGGAAAATGATGACTAGTGCTAATGAATCTCAAACTCAATTGTTGTAATCACACTCTCAACAACTCAACACTCTAGCTATTACACTTTCAAACCCTGTTCACACTCTCAATAAATAAACACACAATGCAGAATAAAAGCACTTTGTCACAATTTCACTCTTATTTAGAAAATAAGAGCACTCCTGTAAACCATTCTCTCAAAAAATGATGAAACACACATTCAAATGAAATGAACACACCATCAAACTATAACAAGAATTAAATAAATTTCACACTAACAAAGGGACTGGTCTAGGACCTATTATGTTACACAATATAAAGGTTAGGATTCTATAATCATTAAAGCATCAACAAGACTAATAATAATAGTAAAAACAATCACACATGAATTATAACTAAGAGGAAATAAATAAAACAACTACAATACCTTCCTAACTGGTGATCCCTACTAATAAGAAGGGCCCTTCCTTCCTAGCAGGGGTTGGTAGACTACACAACACACAAACTAGTCAACATAAAGGTATGACACCATTCCACAATTTACTAATGCTTATTAGAATTATTGCATGTTTTAGATAATTGGAATGTCATCTTAGCTGTAACTTAATTGAAATTATATCATGGAATATATGTGCACTTTGATATGATGTAATATGATTATGGTTCCGTTTCATATGTTGTAATATTAGAAATATAACATAAATATTAAATATTGCATGGCATAAATAATAAATTTTCATTTTCATTTTTTTATTTTTTTTATTTATTTTTTATTTTATTTTATTATATATATATATATATATATATTGCAAAACATGGGTCTTTCAGAAGATCCAGTTGATCCTGAAATCGATCCTGACTATGTTGGGTTTGGTTCAAAAATTCAAGAAAAAGGCGATGAGGTAGATGGAGAGGACAGTGAGGCAAACAACATCGATAATGACAATGATGATTATCATGATGCTGATGATCATGATAGACATGATGACGATGATGATGATGAAGAACAATCTGCTGGTAGTAGCCATTGACATTGATCATATAGACTCCATCATGGATCATTGTTGATAAATCGTTATGATGCCTCTTTTCATGTTTATTATCATATGTATCATTTTCATCCACAGTACCATATTGAGTTGTATCATTGTGACATGTATTATTTTGACTTGTATCATTTAGACATGTATTATTTGGGCCTGCATTATGTGTAGCTGGGCATGACCAAGAAATTTGTTTATTAATAATATAAAAATATAAAAAAATACACTATAATGGAGGCCGTATTAGAAGCTAAAAAATATTTCATAATGGAAGCAAAGCTAGATTCAATAGGGAACACCATATTGGAAGAAATAATTGGTGTTACGGTGGAAGCATAACTTGGAGTTAATTAGGAAGCCAAAAATGAAGCTATTTTCAATGCCATGACAAAAGCAAAACAGTAAGCACAACTAGGAGAAAAAATAGAAGTACAAATGGATGTAACAGGGGAAGAAAGAATGGAAGAAACCATTTCTAGAGCTATTCCCGATGATATGCTTGACACTATTCCCGGTGAAAATTGAGTCACTGATGTGGACATGCCTTCTTTCACTGGATATTGCACTGCTGCTTCAAGCCAATTTGCGCACTCAGAAACACTAGATTTGGATGCTATTTGCAGTGCTAATGACCTGTTATGTTGTAGTGTCAAGGAGGTATAAGTCATGTATTTTGAAATTTATTGAGCCATTTAGTGTGAGTCTTTTCCCCATAATGGTCAATTTTACTGACTTGGTTTTCATTTCAAATTGTTGATTTCATTTTTCCTTTCATCTAGCTATTGTGTCAAATATCTTTTGGTCAGTTTACGTAATGTAATGGGGGTTCATGTTGTGGGAATCATAAAGTCTCGATTCCAACTATGTTTTTGTTAGTATCATTCCTTTAATAACCAACTATCCCTTTTTCTTGCATCAGTGGACTTTTCTATAAGTTTAGAACATCGAAGCAATATAGCTCATTTGTGCCTTCATAGTCTCTTAAGTCTTTTGCCCTAGATTACATATCCAACACATTTAGTTCCAAATCTTGTCACTGTCCACCCATTCATTTTGTCTATAATCGCTGACCTTCCACCATGCCTTGCTCCACTAAAATTTTCATTCCTTTTGATTTCTCTAACAACCACATCGAGCCCATGGATGATATATTGGGAAAATATGAGAAAGCAACACTGGCTGCCAATGATTTCTCAGTCCCTACGCTATTTATAGCCCTTCGTCCTGAAGTTTACATGGATACCACCTCAAATCCATCCATTGAACTTATCTCAAAGATTAAACTATATTTTCAGCCACTACACAAGTCCACTCTCATGAAGATGTGTGATTTGCCAGTATTCTTGGACTACAGGAGAAATTGCACATTGTACAAAGTTTCTTACTAGCAAACCCATGGTGGTTCTATCTTGTTGGAAAAATAATACCATATTCATATCCATGATATTCATCATCTTACTAGGTTTTCAATGGATAGAGAAGATGTCTCAACGACATTCCAAGGCACTTCAAAGCGAGGTAAGAAGACTGACATTGTGAACCTCTGTGTCAAATATGGTACCAGACGAAAGGGCCACGAAGCTATGATTGACCTCATCAATAATGAGCAAATCAAATTTTCATGTTACCTAATTGTAGGAAAAGTAACATGGCACTATACCAAAGGATAATGCACATTTGATGCAATTTCTATCATAGAGTTTTGTATCGAGGGCAAGTGACTGAACTGGTGCAAGTTATTAATGAATGAGCTCTTTGTCGCATGTGAAGAGGTTTACAAGCGAGGAAATTTTTTCATTTATGGATATTTGGTTTTGGTCATCACCATGATGAAGTGGTTCACTTCAGAAAGTACTGAATTTGTCAAGATACTAGATAGTGAAGCCATCACTCTCTATTTTTCTCCATGGCGACCTTGAGACAACTCTGCAAATCATTCTTTCAATGAAACAACTTTTGAGAATTGGTACAAAAGAATTATTAATGACACAATGACCATCACGATTCCTCAATCCATCCCAGATAAGTATGCGAACCACATGTTGTTTGGAATTGACCACAATTATTCCTATTGTTAGTGTCGGTATCTTCATCCCTCCTTCAGTGATCAAAATTCTCTTGTTGCATTGCATTTTAGGTGTCTCATCCGATCAACTGCATTCCATTAGGATCATGGATCATCTGATGGTAGTGGCATATTCTCAATTTTCCCTCATGGTCTTTACCTGCTGGCCCATTTTCATACATTTAGGTCATTTACAATCATTTTTTGTCTTTACATCTGCAAAAGCTATTTTTAGGGTTTTAGGTTTCATTAGGTCTAGGGTTTTGTCAATAAAGTCTTGTAAAAGCTCAATAATGGTCAGTAGGCACATGAGGAGGTCAAATAAAGTCTCAGCAACAAAAATTTCAATAATCACATGCTTAGTGATTGATTTTTCCTCAAAACCCTGTTTTGAGGAAAAATAGAGTTTTTTATGTTTTATATACAAAATTTCATGTAATTTCATTTTTCCTATATGTAATAATTTCGAGATGTAGCCCTGGTCACCTTGCCAAGCTCCTGCACTCCAACTCCTGCAAAAGAGTAAAAAATTCAAAGCATTTATTCCAATAAAGGCAAAAAGCAAGTCAAACTGCAAAAATAGAGTTTTAAAAGACAAGTGAAAGACAAACATTACAAAGTGGGTTTTTATAAGTGAAAAATTAAAATCCTTTATATATAAATTCTTTTTCATGTTGAAGAAGTTCATTTGTGTCCAAAGAGTGAAAGAGAACAAGAGCCAAGTCATTTTTGAGCCGAAGGAGTGAATTTGCAACAAATTGTGAAAATTCTTGAGGCGCGGCGCACCTGGTCGGCGTGGCGCATGCAGTGCAGGTTTAACATTGGGATTGCAACGGGCGCGATGCACCAGTGGGGCGCGGCGCACCTGCCTCGAAAGCTCGAAACTCATCCAAATCACCTCATCTGCCTCCAAAACTTGCAAACTTCCTCTTTCCAAGTAAGTCAAGCATCTCATATTGCCATTGCAAGGGTTTTCATCAGTTTTTATGGTGTTTCAATAGGTAAAAAACAAAACCCTAGTTCCTTGCATAGTCAATTGAAAAGCTGCCTAGGGTTTGTAAAATTGCAATTTTTGCTATCTTAGTCCCCTTTTTCATTTTCACACCCCCTTCACTACACTCCCCTCATTTCATTTTCCCTCCCCTTCCTCATTCACACTCATTCATTTCCTTATCCCTAAAAATATATACCCTAATACCTAATCCCACTACTCCCAAACCCTAATTGGCATCTCTAAACCCTAATCCTTATTCCCCAAACCCTGCCACTCCCAAAAACGCTACAACCTGCAGCAGACTCTCACATTCACTGTCCCCCACCATCAATCCCTTTCATTGAACAACAAATACCCATTGTTCATATAAAATCTCTTCATACTCATCAAAGAACATCAAACAATGGCAAACATAGAGACAAACTCATCTTATGACAGAGATGAGAAAATAGTAAGTGATTCCTCGAAAGAAATTCATGCATCAAGGAAATCTCACAAGGGAGGAAAACACATCCGGGAGGAGCCCACTACACTTACTGATCTATTGGCTTGCCCTCTTGCTGTAGCATGTTTCAAACACTAGCCTTGCTACCAGTTTGTGAGATGGTGTAAAGAGTCAAATACCACCATGAGCTTGCCAGACTTTTTGTGCTCCATCTTCACAATGGCCAGGTCAATTTGGCAGGTGTGACATTCACTTTGACACCTGAGACTATAGCTGAAGCAACAGGCATTCCGAATGTGGGTGAGCAGTGGAACAAGGGACAACTGGTGGACAAAGATCATTATGAGCCTTATATCAAGGCTGGTTTTTAGAGGCATATCAGTAGGGTCTTCCCTTTCAGATACCTACAAGACACATATGCTCCCCTTATGAAACTCATAATCAAATATTTCAGTTGTGAAGGTAGATTTTCTCGCCTATACACCTATCATGTCAGATTATTGATGCATTTTACTAGAGTGAGGATGATGAACATCCCCTATTTCATATGTTGGAATATTGAGAAAATGGCCACATTGGTGCAAAAGAAACCTCCTCATCAGCAGTATAACAACATCTATCACTTTGCATTGATTAAGATTGTGGTTTTGCATCAATTGAGTTTATTGAATGTTTAATGGGATGATTTCATTTCAAATGAGGTCTTCACAAGGCCTCAAGTGCCCCCATCAGTTTTTCATGAGGCAGGAGAGCCTTCACATCAGTAAGAGGTGCATGAAACTCAAACCACCAGTGTTCTAGTGTTTGTCACTTACCAAAAGGGCACAAGGAGGTTGTTTGCAACAACAAAATGAGTACTATCTCCACCCGGGGTGGAAGGGGTCTCATTTCCTTCAACAACAAAATAGGTACATGACAAAGGTAAACAACCATTGCATGATGAGGGGCCTTCTGAAGGTCAAGAGAGGGAGTTCACTCTCATCCAGGATGATGACATTGATTTGGGCTCTCAAAGCTCAACGCTCAAGGAGATCATTTAGGAACAACAAGCTGACATTCATGACTTGTCTCTCAACCTAGAAAGAGCCAAGTGGATAATAAACTATCTTGAGCAAAGGAATAAGCAGTTGGAAGACCAGAAAACTATCATGGAGCTCCAAAACATAAGAGAAAACCGGCAAGCTGCCAAGAGGAAGAAAATCAAGTTGACACCACTTGAGCAAGAAATTGAAGCTGATCGTGAATCTTGGCTTGAGAGGGAAAACATGCATTTGGAGAAGATGCTAGAGAAGGCCAACAAAGAGAAAAATATGTTGAGGCACATGGCCTATCACTATTTGGCAAGAAACAAAGTTTGCAAAGCAAGAATTAGGACTTTGAAGGCCAAGTTGAGGAAAGATTTGAGGAAGAGGAAAGAGCAAGATAAGCTCAAAATTTTGGCTAAGGCTTCCTTAGCCCAACATAGCACTTGATGTAGGAAACTCAGCCCAAATTTCAAGAAATTTGGCACACTTTTTGTCAATTTTGAATTTTTGGAGCAAAACACATATTTTTTTGCCTGGTGCGTAGCGCCACCTGGCGCTCGCTTTTGCTAGGGACCTCCTTTGGAGGAAAACTTAGCATTTTTGAATTCCTGATGCAAAAATATGAATTCCCACAAATGGCTAAGAAATTTTGTCGAGTTTTGAGCTTCTAAAAGGGTCAAAAACACCTCAAAAATGCCCTTTTTGCCCCTTTTTGGCCACACAAGAAGTAGTGTTGGGAGAACTCAATTTTGGAAGGGAAAATGGACACCAAATTCAGAAATTCCACCTGTTCTGGAAAGTAGACAGATAGACCTTTCCAACAAGACCACTTGGAGAAAATTTGGTGCACGAGAAGGCCTCCAAAATCAACTGCAAAAAGGTGCTACACACAGGGACAGTGACACAGCGCACAGGATGGAAAATTGTCATTTTTGCCAAAAAACTCTGTTTTTCGCCTAGTTTTTTCTCAGTTTGGGTTGTCCTCTCTCTCATGGTCAAACTCATGATATAATTTGATGTAAATTGATGGAATTTGATGTAAAAATGTTGAAATTTCACTCATGGAGGTAGATACACCATGAAAAGGTATTTTGAAACTGAATGAGTCAGTTTCCTAGGTTTTAGAGGCAAGCTGTTCCATTGCCTACTTTTCAGTTCTTCGTTTAGATCTTGTTGAAACAGCTCCTAAACTCATGAATTCAACCTCTAAAGCCTAGCATGAGTTGTTTGTTGCCCATATCTAGTAGTTTTTCAGTCATTGGTAAAGGTTGGACTCTTGTGAATGCTTTGAGCATTATTGTATATTCATCTTTGCAGTTTGTCAAAGGAATAGACTAGGGTTTGCAGCACTTTGTGAGATTCTTGTGGCAATTTGATTTGGTATTGTTTTTCCTTCTGTAATGAAAGTTTACATATGTTTACGTATTCCATCATCTCTTTCTGTTCAGCTTAACTAAATGAATCAAGGATAAAGGTAGAATTCATTGATGTTGCAGTGCTCTACTTAGGGTTTGTTTAGTTATTTATATTTTCAACTGTTTGAAGAGGATTCCTGAGACTCTCATGCCCTCTCCAACTCCTCACCAGTCTTAAGACTCTCCATCTCACTTATTTCAAAGTACTAAACCATTTTCCTACCTCACCCCACAGAAACCTCTGCAAGACTGTGTCCATTGCCTAGACCCAAATCTGCCTTTCACATTTGAGCCAGCAAACCAACATTAAATTCAATCAAACTCCTCTGAACATATACCTAGCCCAAAATTAGTCTTTATATCAGTCATTTCAAACCTCATTGATCATATTTTCCTAAGATTGATAAGGAGAGAGCCCTCTCCCGACCTGGTAGGGCTAGCTACCAGGTTAAGCGTGGTTTGATGTTACCCTAGACATGCCTTTCTCAGCCTGAGGTAGATTTAGGCCATAACACCTATGTTTGACTGAAATTTATCAACAAAGATACATTCTAGATGTGGGAACTGCCTTATTACTTGACATAGGAAACATTTCATGAAGAAGTACTATCATGGCCTAGAATTCAATGCATGGGAACCCATGCATGTGTTTAATACTATTTGGAAGACTTAACGCCATGAGATTCGTTTTCCGCTAGAAGTTCCTCATCTCCGAAACATTCAACTGCACCTGATTCTAATCTTCAACCCTTTGTCAAGAGGTTTCACTCTTGTTTGTATTCTTCTCATGCAACTTTATCCACAGTCAGATATTTGGTAAGTACAACTACCAAGACTGCATCTCTTTCTTGATGCTATTTCATTTCAAGGAAAATATTTTAAGCCTAAAGCTCTTCCCTTGGCTTCTATCACCGCATTGTCTTTTGTACCACTCATCATTTCTACTATTGATCCCATTGTCCCTTCATTTGATGATGTATTAACTAGCAATCCCGTGTTCATCCTTGCATTGAAGGTGTTAGCCTTTGTAATGTCCAAATCGACTACTACATTAATGGATCCTTCCAACATGGTGGACATACCTAATGATGAACTTGTAGAGCCTGTTCAGTCTACTACTATTTTTGAAGAACACCCTGCTTCCCCACCTTCTACATTTGCTTCACACAGTCCTGTTTCATTGCCACAATATTTTGCACCTTCTGATGCTACATATGGTATTCCCTCACAACATTTTGATCCAGAAGACACCACTGAGAATGTGGATGATATGGAGATAGTCGTCGAGCTATCTAATATAGGGGAACCAAAGAAGTTTCTAGAAACAATATTATTGTTGTATGTGCTGTTGAAAATAGCAACAAGAAATGCTAAAAATAGTTGTTGACATAGATTGTCATTGATGTCAATATGGCAATATTCGAGGAGCCAGAGGAAGAAAACAGAGCCATCAAAGGAGAAAAATAGAGAGGAGCAAACAAAGCCATCAGAGGAGCAAACAGAGCCATCAGAGGAGAAAAACAGAGCTATCGGAGGCATATCAAGAGTATCGGGAGCAATGGAACCCAAAGAAGGACTATAGGAGGAGTTATAGGAGGCGGAAGAGTTAAATGAGGCGGAAAACATATACATATATTCTATATACACTATTGGAGGCACAAACATATACATATATGCTATATACACTATCGGAGGCAAAAACATATACATATGAGAGGAGCAAACAAAGCCATCAGAGGAGCAAACAGAGCCATCGGAGGAGAAAAACAGAGCTATCGGAGGCATATCAAGAGTATCGGGAGCAATGGAACCCAAAGAAGGACTATAGGAGGAGTTATAGGAGGCGGAAGAGTTAAATGAGGCGGAAAACATATACATATATTCTATATACACTATTGGAGGCACAAACATATACATATATGCTATATACACTATCGGAGGCAAAAACATATACATATATGCAATATACACTATCAGAGGCACTACTATGCGAAACCCCTGACTAAGATATATATGTGCGGACCTGACGAAACATATATTTTCCGGTGTATAAATAGGTGAAGTCCGCCGAGGGTGTTGAAGCATGGTTTTAAGTTTATTTCATATATTCGGGCTCTAAGACTTGGCACATTAAAACTTGCGAATTTGCAACACATATAACATATATATTATATAATTGTGATAAAGCATGTAGAACTGCTGAAACACTGCAATATGATTTAATGTTACATCGCATCCGCCCTATCGGTACTCGCATATCGCAACACAAAGCACTGTCACTCCTGCAAGCGCCGATTGCGATGTATGTTGCGGACTCGATGCAACGTTGCAGTTTGACTTAATATCATATCGCATCCGCAGGTGAATTGGCCATCAGCCATCGGGAAGCTGCGACCGTTGATTGCGATATATATTACGGACCCAACGCAACATTACAGTTTGATTTATTGTATATCGCATCCGCTTATCGGACCTCGCAAAGCGCCGATTGCGATATATGCTGCAGACCTCTGGAAGCTACGACTGTCGATTGCGATTACATTGCGGACCCGATGCAGGTATAGATGCGGGTGTAATGTTTTTTGAAGTCTGCCCTTTAGCATTTTGGCTGGTTGATTTCCATATATTCCTATGTATTTCGAAAAATTGTATTGCGCAGGGTTTGAAGGCCAAAATGCATAAAAACGCACCCGATAGTTCAGGAGGCCTGAACGAAAGCTGATTATGATTACGATTGTGACGTGGCATGTGGGTCTGCCCTGCTGGTACAATCTCTCCGTAAAACGATAAAGTCCTGTGTATGTCTATGATTATTGAAAAAGGAGCGTTGTTACAGTTTTAACATGGAACATGTTTTCTCTATGTATTTTCGGTCCTCTCTTATGAATTTACATGTCCCTGGAGTGTTGGTGAACTCGAAGAGACAGAGGAAGCCAAAGTGACATGAAGAGCCGGGAAGCCGAAGAACAAGCCAACGCAGAGGAAGCCAAAGCGACTCGGGAAACCGAAGAGGCAAGCAAGCGCAGAGGAAGTTGAAGTGAGCGTTGAGGAAGCCGAAGAGCCAGTGGAAAGCGGAAACGAACAGTCAGAGGCATCAGGAATACATAAAAACATGAAAAAAAGGATAGGACTATGGTGTGTGCATATAATCAGAGTGAGAGGAAGCCGAAGTTCAAGTAGAGGTAGGCAAAGGCAGGAGAGGTAGGAGAAGCAAGAGAACAGGAGCGAAGCAGAAGCTCAACAGGCTTGGGAGCAGAGAACTACAACAAAACAGTTTATACCAGGTTAGGGTTGGAGCCCACGGGGTTGAAGCCTCAGAATTGAAAGGATTGGAATCCTTGGGAGTTGGTGCTCCTAAGTGTAGAACTATTGCCTTGGCAAAATAGAGTTGGTGCTCTGGAGGTTGGAGCCTCACAAAAGTCCAAGTTGGTGCTTGGCAACTGATTGCAACCATTTATATATTGTATCTATTTCATTGCACTGTTTGTGTTAATAAAAGCATTTATTCCAGCTATCTATTTTTGTGTTCTATATACAAATGTTCTGGTGATAAAAAGAACAATTAAAAAAAAAAAAAGAAATACTGATTCACCCCCCCTAGTATTTCCAACAATTGGTATTAGAGTGGGCTTCTTCATATTATCCTAACAACTTGAAGAAGGATTCATAGTCATGATGAGAAATCATGAAGTGTCAGGAAAACCTCTTCTGTTCGACGACAACAATTTTGGTTTCTAGAAGAAGAGAATGACCTACTACTTAATGGCCCTTGGACCTGAAGTCTGGCATTTCGTTCTAAATGAGTACCCAATTCCTCCCACTCTTCCAACAGATCAAGACGAGAGGAAAGACTACATTGCAAATGCAAAAGCCTTGAACTCCATCACTAGTGGAATCACTGATTCCGAGTTTAAAAAGTCATGAATTGTAGCTCTGCCAAAGAAATGTGGGATAAGCTAATTGGCTGATGGGGACTCAAAAGTCAAGAAGGAAAAAATTCAAACTCACAGAAGGCAATTTGAAAGTTTGAAAATGGAAGATGAAGAAGATATTGCATCATACTTTCTCCGAGTAGCTGAAGTGGTCAACTCTCTTAAAGGATGGGACGAAAAGATTGAAGAAAGTACCATTGTTCAAAAGGTCTTAAGATCTTTTCCAGACAGATTTGAATCCAAAATAAGCACCATAGAAGAAGCAAAAGATCTAGATACTCTCAAGATGGATGAAATCCATGGAATCCTCACTGCCTATGAGATGAGAAAAGGTGGCCCAAGCTCCAAAGATGCAACATTCAAGGTTTCAAAATCAAAGAAGGGGAAAGAAAGGAATGACTGTAATGATGACTCCGATATGGAATCTGAATTGGCTCAATTTGTACGAAAGCTGAAGAAAGGATCTAAGCTAAAAGGTAAGTACTCTCTTATCTGTTTCAAATGTGGAAAAATAGGTCATTATGCCACAAAATGTCCTCATAAACATGATAGTGATGATGAAGGAAATTCTAAAAGAGTGGTATACAAAAAGAAAGGGATCAATAAGAAAAACTTCTTCTATAAGCAAGATGAGTTTGATGAGGATGAATTTGTAGTCATCAAAAAGAAATCAGATGAGGAAAGTGACCATGATGAAAGCCAAGAAACATTATTCATGGCGTTCACCGATGATGATGACTCAGGGCTAGAAGGAAATGTAGATGAACTGTTAATAAGTGCCATTGAAGAAAATGAGAAATTACGGAATAAAATCATTTCTCTCAAGGTAGAAAATGAGGAAACAAGAAGAAGAGAAGATCTCTTGGAAACAAAGCTAAAAGAAAAAGAAGAGACTTGTGAAGAATGTGAAGCCGAAATAGCATCTCTGAGGAAGGAATTGGAGCAAGTTAAAAAGGGTTGGAAAAGCTCTCAAATACTTGAGACTATCCTAAAAGGTCAAAAATCTCAACATGACAAGTTTGGAATAGGTTTTAAAGGAGACTCATCAAGCACTAAGAATAGTGTGAAAAGCTATGCCGACGCACTTTCCAGCAACCCAAAAGAAGAAAAATTATGTCATCAAAGGCACATCCCAGATCCAAAGAATGAAGAAAGAATAACTCCAAAGAAGAATGTGGATTCGAATCATGGATATTACAACAGATACAAACCAGTATTCCATCAAAGGCCCATCTCAAATCCAAAGAATGAAGCGGGAGTAATTCCAAGGAAGGAAGTTGACTCAAATCGTGGCTACTACAATAGGTACAAAACTATCTTTCTTGGACATTGTTTTCATTGTAAAAACTTTGGTCATCAAGCCAGACATTGCATGGCTCGCAAGAGTGAAACACCAAAGCTAAAGGGTCAAATAATCAAACCATATGGCCCCAAAAGGCAGGGACAAATCAAAACCTTCAATTCGTTTGATCCCTTGACCAAATTTGATCTGATTTGCTCATTATGCTACAATAATGGACACTATGAACAAAATTGCCCACTCAAAAGAGGAAAAGCAAGTAGTGAGAATCCCAACATGGATAAATGTGGCCTGGCTCTATATGCTCAAAATAATGAAAATCATTGGTTTGTGGATAGTGGGTGCTCCAGACACATGATAGGGGACAAAAGGAAGTTTGTCTCATTGAGCGAAAAGGAAGGAAATGTATCCTTTGGAAGTGGATCTGCCAGAATTGCTGGAAAGGGAACTGTCACTCTTATCAATGGAAAAGGAAAAGCCCAAAATGTTCTGCTAGTAAACGAGCTCAAACACAACCTCCTAAGTGTTAGCTAGATCTATGGTCAATGACATAATGTTGTCTTTAGCACCAAAGACTATGAAATAAGGAACTCTTCCTCAGGGGAACTTGTGGCAAAAGGGGTTAGAACACTAGACAACATTTACATTCCGAACAAGATTCAAGCAACTTGGACATACAAGCTTCGAGAACTTGATCAATATCAGCAAGATTAAAGCTGTACAAGACATCCCAAAGCTATTCAAACCAAATCAAGGAGTATGTGGTCCATGTCAACATGGAAAGCAAGCCAGAACCAGCCACAAGACCAAGGAGTTCTCTACATCAAAGCCTTTGGAGATCATCCATGCTGATTTATGTGGACCAACTAGAAATCAGGCACTCCAAGGAGAAAGGTACTTTGTTTTATTTATTGATGACTATACTAGAATGATGTGGATATATTTTATAAAATATAAATATGAAGCATTTGAGTGTTTTAAGAATCTTAAAGCTCTTGTAGAAAATGAAAAGGACTCAAAGATTAAGTGCCTTAGAACAGATAGAGGGGGAGAATTCACATCAAAAGAATTTAATGAATTCTGTAAAATACATGGAATTAAAAGAGAATTCTCTGCTGCCAGAACACCCCAGCAGAATGGGTTAGCTGAAAGAAGAAACTAAACAGTTCAATAAATGGAAAGAACAATGCTATTACCAGCAGATTTGCAGCCAAAATTCTAGAGAGAAGCAGTCGGGACAACTGTCTATACCTTGAATCGAACTCAATTAAGACCAAATAGTGAAAAAAATCCTTATGAACTATGGAAAGGAAGACCTGCTTCAGTAAAGTACTTCAAGATCTTTGGAAGCAAGTGCTTCATAAAAATCAATGATGGCTCACCAGGTAAGTTTGATTCTCAGGTTGATGAAAGGATCTTGCTTGGATACTCTACACGGAGCAAAGCCTACAAGTGCTACAATAATCGACTAAGGAAAATAGTGGACAACATTGATGTAAAGATTGATGAAGACCTTCTAGAAGAAGAAATTGAAGAACACAAAGTTGATCCTTTCATTGAAGAAGAAGAACTAGAAAAAGAAGAAATAGATCAGGAAGAAGAAGAAGAGGAAAAAAAACCACCTCATACCCCTTAAAAAATGAAGTTTCTCCAGAAATATCATCCAAAAGAGCAGATTATTGGCAATAGAGATGAAGGGATGCAAACCCGAAGAAGGGTGATAAGTACACCAAAGAAAAATGATATTTCTCTTCTATCCATGATAGAACTAGAAACATATACTCAAGCAAGGATCCTCATTGGGTAAAAGCCATGGAAGAAGAGATGTCCCAAATTGAGAAGAATGAGACATGGGAGCTAGTACCTCGTCCAAAGGAAAAAAACATTATAGGAACCAAGTGGGTATTCAAAAACAAAATGAATGAAGATGGAAAAATCATCAGAAACAAGGCAAGGCTTATTTGCAAAGTCTATTCACAAATTGAAGGAATTGACTTTGAAGAAACATTTGCACCAGTAGCTCGTATGGAAGCTATCAGGATGTTCTTGGCATTTGCTTGCTCAAAGGGATTCAAAATCTATCAAATGGACATAAAATCAACATTTCTGAATGGGGAGGTCTACATGGAGCAACCAGAAGGGTTTGATCTAACAGAAGGAAAAGACTTAGTCTGTAAGTTGAAAAAGGCATTGTATGGGTTGAAACAAGCACCCAGAGCTTGGTATGCAAGATTGGATCACTATCTACAACAACAAGGCTTCAAGAAGGGAGTGGCAGGAAGTAATCTCTACATAAAGATGGATGAAGGTAAGTTACTAGTCACACTTGTTTATGTTGATGATCTGATTTTTTCTAGCAATAATGATGAGATGAGCCATGAATTTTCTCAAAATATGTCAAAAGAGTTCGAGATGTCGATGATAGGAGAGTTATCTCACTTCCTTCGACTATAAGTATCTCAAAACAGAGCAGGATTGTTTATATCTCAAGCCAAATATCTTAAAGACATGCTTAAAAGATATGGAATGGAAGACTGTGCACCCATGAGCACACCTATGACCAAAAATTGCAAATTGAGCAAAAACGATGACTCCCCTCCAGTAGATGTAACTCATTACAGGTCAATAATTTGAGCCCTTCTGTACTTAACTGCTACAAGACCTGACATAATGCAGGTAGTAGGAATGGTGGGAAGATTTCAATCTGCTCCTAAACAATCCCATTTGTTCGCTGTGAAAAGAATTCTTAGATATTTGAAAGGAACTCCTGATTTCGGTCTTTGGTACCCTAAGAGCTCAACACTGACTGTAACTGCATACACCAATGCTGATTGGGTTGGAAGTGTAGATGATCGAAAAAGTACTAGTGGAAATGCATTCTTCCTGGGAGACTGTTTAGTATCCTGGCTCAGCAAAAAACAAACATCTATATCATTATCCACAGCTGAAGCCGAGTATATAGCTGCAACAGACTGTTGTACTCAAATACTATGGATGAAGGAAGCTCTAAAATATTTGAACATGGGTATAGATCAACCAATTACCATCTATTGTGATAACACAAGTGCTACCAGTCTCAGCAAAAATCTAGTGATGCACTCAAAGACCAAACATATACCAATCAAGTATCATTTCCTTCGTGAACAAGTAGTTGAACAAAACAAAATCTTGGAATATATCAGTACTAAGGAGCAAATAGCTGATATTTTCACAAAACCTTTTCCTCGAGAAGCATTTGAACATATTCGTCAAAAGATGGGGGTATCTCTTTAGCATCACTCAAGTTCATTCACCAGGATGGTGTAGGATAGGGGGAGAAGTTCGATAGGGGGAGTGCGTATGCATTCCTTTGCCATTGATGTCAAAGAGGGAGAGAAGAAGAATATTGCCATCAATAACAAAGGGGGAGATTGTTGACATAGAATGTAGAAATTTTGAATAATAAACACATATTCAACAGAGATTATCCTGATTATGCACTATTGTGGAATACATGCACAATACATAAGCTCCTCTACGGATCATCAATTTAGCAGCATTAAAAACAATGAAACATCAATAGCATGCACACATTAACACAGTGTGTATCCCGAGGAAAGCTTACAGCTGAAAACCCCACACTATCTGTATATTAATGATTGAGAACATGTAACAATACATAGTACAATACTCCTCACAAGTATCCAGCACTATCTCCACCTGTTACACACAATACAACTCATATTTGATCTCCAAATCTCCCCCGCTGCTTTGCCTGCCTCCACTGCACAATCCTGCAAGAGAATGAATGAATCCAAACTCATTCCAAGTTCTATTTACCTTGGAGAATCACTCACACTAGAAATCACATGAGCACAGGCTATATCACTGGGCATATGTAATTCTCATGGGCATACTCAATCCTTTGATTGTGCAAGATCTCATGCACAACTATAGTCACAACTGATAGCAATCTCAACCTCTAACACCTGTCTCCACTGAACTATACATGCACTGAGTTAACTGATGTATTCTTCAGTTGCATTATGAGTTAATAATTAGTGAATTAATTAATAACTAATTCACACAACTCATCACTTAGTCTATTGGCCAGTTAGACTAAATACAACTAGTTCAACTAAGTCAAACTGAACACAACTCCATCAACTCCACATCCAACTCCACAGAACTCAACCACATGAGTTCTAACTGATGTTCTGCATGCAATAGCTCAACTGACCCATAAGAAAAGCGTATTTCCTTCTGATAGCTGCATGCCACATCTGTAGCTCAAACTGAAGTGCTCCAAGAGGATAAGATAAAGTTTATAGTCTAAATATTATTATGAGACAATAATATTTGACTTTTCTATTTTTGACTAGCAGTCTAAAAATAGACTCTGATCACTCCTACTGTGATCCGAAAATAGAAGTCCATCTATTTTTTCCAACATGACCAATAATCCATAAGCAACAAACTGCAACTCATAGACCATGATCCATATGTCTAAAAATAGACATAGTCTAAAAATAGACTTTGTGCCAAAACTTGCCTGCGAGACCACTTAGTGAAGGCGACTCCTTTCCACTAAGCTCCATCATCTTGTTGCACACTTTTCAACACTCCCTCTCAAAAAGAAAGGCTTCCTCTCAAACCTGATCCTGTAACTCTGGAATGTTCTGCATGCAACACATCTGCTTGGTCCACTTTGCTCCAACAACACTTGGAACAAAAACACTCCCAACTGACCACTCTGTTGGGCTAGGAACATACTCTGATGCTGAAGCTCTACTTGCTGCTGACAAGTGCTCCCTCTATGACATCTACGCTACTACAACATCTCCATGCATCTCGCACCATTGCACACCTCTCTGTGCTACCTAGCACTGTGCAAAACACTTCTGCCTCTCGCATTGCTGCAGCCTGCATGCTATGCGCTGTCCTGGGATTCCCTACACTGTCGCTTTCTCTACCGCTCCATCCGCATCTGTCTCTACACAATCAATCAGTTCCTGGTACTCCACATTGGGGCTCCCGTAGCAAGGTCTCATCCAAGAGGTTGGGTACCTCAAGGATCTTGCCCCTCCTCCTTGGGACGATCAAACCACATCACCCCACCTCCTACCTGGAGGTATGCCTGCATGCGATCCCTCAGCCCACCCGGCTCGAAGTTTCCCCCTAATGGAGGTCTCTGCATGAGTAGATGTCTCTACTCAATCTCCTCTCAGCTTCCCTTGTTGTGACTACTCCACAACCTCCTGAAGCTGCTGTACCAATCGTGGCTCCTCCACAATCGTCTGAGACTTCTTCTAGATCTGCATGTTGAGAGGTAATATACGCTCCCTCTCAACCACCAAGTCTCCATCAGTTGCCTTGCTGCTCAAGGCTTTGCATGCATCTTGAACCTCAAGAGCATACAGGTTCTTGACCTGTGAACCAATCTGCTTCACCTGTGTAGTGATGATGTGTCTAAGGAAAACCTTTCCCTTACTGAAGACTACATCATAGCCTCTGTCTTCCAGCATCGTGATCGACACCAAGTTTCTTTTCAGTCCTGGTACATACTTGCCATCGATCAAGGTAAGGCGAGCTCCATGCTCCCTCTGAAAAATAACCGTGCCTACACCTGAGAAACTATACTTCTCATCATTACCCATCACTATGAGTATCTGGAGATCTTTCTCCTCCAAAGTACTGAACAAACCCTTGTCATCGGTCATGTGGAAAGAAGCTCCACTGTCAAGAAACCAACCACTTCCCATCATGGATGAAACCATGCATGCGAAGAGTGTGAAATCCAACTCAAACTGTGAAGCAAGTGAGGCTGCCTCACCTTCAGATCCTTCCCCGGATCCCTTCTTGGACTTCTTCTTTGGGCAATTAGTAGCATAATGGCCCATCTCATGACAACGAAAGCATCGCACCTTCGACTTGTCAACCTTCTTCCCATCATTGGAAGAACTGGATTCGGAAAGAGAAACCTTCCCCTTCCCCTTCTTTGCCTTACTCGCTAAGGCACAGTTCTCCTCATCATGCATAGATGAAGAACTGTCTCTGGTGCGCCATCTAATCTCCTCTTGCACAAGATCCGACTGAAGTCTCTCCCATCCTGGCCATTTCTCCCTTCCATTCACCGAGTCCTGGTAGCTATGCCAACTCTTAGGAAGGCCAAGGAGTGCTAGACTCACCATATCCTCATCCTCAATAGTTACCCCCACACTTCCTATCTCATCCCGGCATTGGGTGAACTTTGTGAGATACTGGGGCACACTGTCTCCATTCTCACACCTAATGTTTCTGAGTTTATCCTTGAGCGCCAACTTCCTCTGGTCGCTCTTGCTTTGGAATAATTCTGTCAACGTTTTCCACATCAAATATGGAGAAGCCTTTCCATGGAGGCTGGACACAATGTGATCCCTCACGTCCTCCAACAGAATCCTTCCACACTTTGCTGTCTTCTTTTGCCAATCCCCAACTTGAGCAGCATTAGTAGGTTTTGGGACATCCGCATCTATGAACTCCTTCAACCCATTATCATCTAACATTGCCTCCATCCTGTCCTTCCATGCAATATAGTTCGAGCTGCCCTCAAGGGCATACTCCAATCACAATCCGTTGAAAGACATTTCAACTTTGACACCAAGAAAACAATGCTGCAAATTCGAATTCCACCAGCTCAAAAACTCAACCGCTTCTGATCTAAAATTCGTGAGAACAAAGTATTTCTTGTATAGAGATTGAATGTATGGGCATTCACCGGATATCTCACCTTCCAAAAGAAGGATGAATCCAGAGGCTAACTGGCCCGATTACAGACTCTGCCTGAAGAAATAAAATGTAAACACTTTCTGAATAATAGATATGATGATCAATCCTCGCTTTGATATCCTGTAGAAATTTTTCTACAAATCAACCAGCTCTGATACCATGTAGAAATTTTGAATAATAAACACATATTCAATAGAGATTATCCTGATTATGCACTATTGCGGAATACATGCACAATACATAAGCTCCTCTACGTTGATCATCAATTTAGCAGCATTAAAAATAATGAAACATCAATAGCATGCACACATTAACAGAGTATGTATCCCGGGGAAAGCTTACAGCTGAAAACCCCACACTATCTGTATATTAATGATTGATAACATGTAACAATACATAGTACAATACTCCTCACAAGTATCCAACACTATCTCCACCTGTTATACATAATACAGCTCAGATCTGATCTCCAAATCTCCCCAGCTGCTTTACCTGCCTCCACTTCACAATCCTGCAAGAGAATGAATGAATCCAAACTCGTTCCAAGTTCTATTTACCTTGGAGAATCACTCACACTGGAAATCACGTGAGCACAGGCTATATCACTGGGCATATGAAATTCTCATGGGCATACTCAGTCCTTTGATTGTGCAAGATCTCATGCACAACAATAGTCACAACTGATAGCAATCTCAACCTCTAACACCTGTCTCCACTGAACTGTACATGCACTGAGTTAACTGATGTATTCTTCAGTTGCATTATGAGTTAATAATTAGTGAATTAATTAATAACTAATTCACACAACTCATCACTTAGTCTATTGGCCAGTTAGACTAAATACAACTAGTTCAACTAAGTCAAACTGAACACAACTCCATCAACTCCACATCCAACTCCACAGAACTCAACCACATGAGTTCTAACTGATGTCCTGCATACAATAGCTCAACTGACCCATAAGAAAAGCGTATTTCCTTCTGATAGCTACATTTGCCACATCTGTAGCTCAAACTGAAGTGCTCCAAGAGGATAAGATAAAGTTTAGTCTAAATATTATTATGAGACAATAATATTTGACTTTTCTATTTTTGACTAGCAGTCTAAAAATAGACTCTGATCACTCCTACTGTGATCCAAAAATAGAAGTCCATCTATTTTTCCCAACATGACCAATCATCCATAAACAGCAAACTGCAACTCATAGACCATGATCCATATGTCTAAAAATAGACATAGTCTAAAAATAGACTTTGCGCCAAAACTTGCCTGCGGGACCACTTAGTGAAGGCGACTCCTTTCCACTAAGCTCCATCATCTTGTTGCATTCTCTACAAGCATTTATTGTTGCACACTTTTCAACATAGATTGTCATTGATGTCAATATGGAAATATTCGAGGAGCCAGAGGAAGAAAACAAAGCTATCGGAGGAGCAAAATAGAGAGGAGCAAACAGAGCCGCCGAAGGAGCAAAATAGAGCTATCAGAGACATATTAGGAGTATTGGGAGCAATGGAACCCAAAGAAGAACTATTGGAGGAGTTATAGGAGGCGAAAGAGTTAAAGAAGGTGGAAAACATATACATATATGCTATATACACTATCGGAGGCACACACATATATTCTATATACATTATCGGAGGCAATAACATATACATATATGCAATATACACTATCGGAGGCACTACTACCCGAAACCCCCGACAACAATATTTATGTGCGGACCCGACGAAACATACATGTTCGGGTGTATAAACAGGTGAAGTCCGCCAAGGGTGTCGAAGCATGGTTTTAAGTGTATTTCATATATTCGGGCTCTAAGCCTTGGCACATTAAAACTTGCGAATTTGCAACATATATAACATATATATTATATAATTGCGATAAAGCATGCGGACGCGCTGAAACACTGCAATATGATTTAATGTTACATTGCATTTTCCCTATCGGTACTCGCATATCGCAATAGAAAAAGGGTTGTCACTACTGCAAGCACCGATTGCGATGTATGTTGCGGACCCGATGCAACATTGTAGTTTGACTTAATATCATATCACATCCGTAGGTGAATCGACCATCGGCCATCGAGAAGTTGCGATCACTGATTTCGATATATGTTGCGGACCCAATGCAACATTGCAGTTTGATTTATTGTATATCGCATCCACCTATCGGACCTTGCAAAGCGGCGATTATGATATATGCTGCGGACCTCCAGAAGCTGCGACTACCAATTGCGATTACACTGCGGGTGTAATGTTTTTTGAAGTTCGCCCTTTAGCATTTCAGTCAGTTGATTTCCATATATTCCTATGTATTTCTAAAAATTGTATTGCATGGGGTTTGAAGGTCAAAATGCATAAAAACACACTCGATAGTTCAGGAGGCCTGAACGAAAGCCGATTGCGATTGTGATTGTGACGTGGCATGTGGGTCCGCCCTGTTGGTATAGTCTCTCTGTAAAATGATAAAGTCTTGTGTATGTATATGATTATTGAAAAAGGAGCGCTATTATAGTTTTAACATGGAACAATGTTTTCTTTGTGTGTTTTCGGTCCTCTCTTATGAATTGACGTGTCCCTGGAGTATTAGTTAACTCGAAGAGACAGAGGAAGCCAAAGTGACATGAAGAGCCAGGAAGCCGAAGAACAAGCTAGCGCAGAGAAAGCCAAAGCGACTCGAGAAACTGAAGAGGCAAGCAAGCGCAGAGGAAGCTGAAGCGAACATTGAGGAAGCCGAAGAGCCACTGGAAAGTTGAAATGAATAGTTAGAGGCATCAAGAATACATAAAAATAGGAAAAACAAGGAAAGGACTATGGTTTGTGTGTATAATCAGAGCGAGAGGAAGTCGAAGTTCAGGTAGAGGCAGGCATAGGTAGGAGAGGCAGGAGAAGCAGGAGAATAGGAGTGAAGGTGAAGCTCAGCAGGCTTGGGAGCAGAGAACTACAACAAAACAGTTGATACAAGGTTAGGGTGGGAGCCCACGGGGCTGGAGTCTCAGAATTGAAAGGATTGGAATCCTTGGGAGTTGGTGCTCCTAAGTGCAGAACTATTACCTTGGAAAAACAGAGTTGGTGCTCTGGAGGTTGGAGCCTCACAAAAGTCCAATTTGGTGCTTGGCAACTGATTGCAACCATTTATATATTATATCTATTTCATTGCACTGTTTGTGTTAATAAAATCATTTATTCCAACTATCTATTTCTATGTTCTATATACAAATGTTTTGGTGATAAAAAGAACAATTAAAAAAAAAATAAGAAATACTGATTCACCCCCCCTCTCAGTATTTCCAACAATAGCACTGCTATAAATAGCAGTTCAACTAGTGTTGAACATAGCAACAAGGAATGAAAGATGGAATTGCTAAAAATAACATTCTATAAATAGCATTTCGGGATACCTTCCTATTTTAGTCAATCCCTAAACTAAAATAGTGAAGTAAAATTTGAATTTGATCTTAGCAGCTGTTTGTAAAATAATTAATTAATTCATCTTGAGTTAATTAGTTAAGGAAAATCAAACATGAAGTCTATGTGGGGACATGTAACAGTTTCTCCATTAATTGAAGAATTTATCCATCAGTTAAAGAGATAAGGATGAGTTGTAATTAGTTGGCTCAGTTAACTGAGTCAAGTCCAGTTAGATTAATTCAAACAGTTTGTTGAATTAATGTAAGTTCAGTTAGTTAATGCTTGCATGCATGTAACTGCTGCACTTCAGATAACTGAATATTCTCTCATAAATAACTCATGCATGTCAGTTCAGACAGAGGCCCAGTTGAGATCAAATGGAGGGGCAATGTACTATCAGTTGCTAGAATATTCCATTGTGAATATTCCTTGCATGCAGAAGGAATTCTTTCCTTGAGGATTGCACAGTTACTTCTTCAGGTTTTGTGAGTGTGATGAGGCCAATTCACACATGTGGCTTCATTGGACCCCAAGAAAAACTGCACAAGGAAGTAGGAGGCTTGGAGGGCTTGAGGAGGACATATACTATGTCTATTCAGTCTGTGAGTTGTATTGTTTGATTGCAGAGAGAGTAGGATAACTTGTGAGATGATTCTTTTTGTAAGTTGAACAAGATTTCCACTTGTACGACAATACAGAGATTGGGGTTTTAGGTTGAGGCTTTCCCTGGGTTATTTCTTCTGTGTTATGTGTGATTGATTTCTCATTCTCAGTTATATGTGTTCTCTTGATCTTTCTCAATTCGATTAAGCTTCCGAAAAGTGTTGTAGAAGTAGATCTTGTATTGTGTTTTAGTATATTGCATAATTTGTTGATCTACAGTGGGAATTTCTACATGGTATCAGAGAAAAGGTGATCAAGGCGAAGAACTGTATACAAGAAGGAGGAGTTCGAAGGTTGTGGTTCCTGAATATAGAAATCGAGTTCTTATCACATCTCAATTTCACCAATGGCATTCAGCGGTTTAAGACTCGAGTATGCCCTTGATGGCAGCTCGAATTATATAGCCTGGAAGGATCGCATGGAGGCAGTATTAGAGGATAATGGTCTAAAGGAATTCATTGATCAAGAAGTCCCCAAGCCGACTGATGCTACTCAATTGGCGGAATGGAAGAAATGTGTGGCTAGAGCAAGGAGAATCCTCCTGGAGGGAGTTTGAGACCACATTGTCTTGAGCCTCCATGGAAAGGAGACACCATTTTCAATGTGGAAAACATAGAAATATCTATATTAGAATAACATCGATTAGAGGAAGCTGGCGCTGAAAGACAAGCTTCGTAAGATCAAGTGTGAAAAGGGTGACACGATCTCTACATATCTGAACAAGCTCACCACCTGCAGGGATGAGCTTGGAAGTGTAGGGATCATGACTGCTAGTGATGACATGGTGAGTCTTGCACTCCTCGGTCTTCCTAAGAGTTGACATAGCTACCAAGACTCGGTTAATGGAAGAGAAAAACTGCTAGATTGGGAACGACTTTGGTCGGATCTGATGTAGGAGGAAATAAGAAGAAGCACCAGAGATGGATCCTCATCGAAGCAAGAATATGAGGAAAATCTAGCCTTAGCAAGTAAGGCGAGAAAAGGGAAAGGGAAGGCATCCCATCCCAAATCCGATTCTTCCCATGGTGGGAAGAAGATTGAGAAATTGAAAGTGCGATGCTTTCATTGTCATGAAGTGGGCCATTATGCTATGAATTGTCCACAAAAGAAATCCAAGAAGGGTTCCTCGAAGGGATCTAATGGTGAGGCACTGGCCTCACAATTTGAGCTAGATTTCTCGCTTATCGCATGCATGGTTTCATCCATGGTGGGATGTGTGTGGTACCTGGACAGTGGAGCTTCATTCCACATGTCAGGTGACAAGAATCTTTTCAGTACCTTGGAGGAGAAGGATCTCTAGATGCAGATCGAGATGGGAGATGATGGAAAGTACGGTGTTTCAGGTGAAGGTACAGTTGTGTTTCAGAGGGAGCATGGAGCTCCCCTCACCCTGATTGATGTAAAGTATGTACAAGATTTGAAGAAGAATCTTGTGTCTATCGCTATGCTAGAAGATAAAGGCTATGATGTAGTCTTTAGCAAAGGAATGGTATTCCTGAGGCATATCGATACTGGACAGACAAAGCGAATAAGGATTCGAGTCAAGAATCTCTACAAGCTGGAGGTAGATGACTGTGTTGTTTTGAGTTCCAAAGCTGAGATGGTGCAGAGCCAAGATGTTGGTGAGCTATGGCATAGAAGACTGGGCCACTTGCACCATGGAGCCCTGAAGATCATGCAGTAGATTTCTACCGGATTACCCAAGGGAAAACTTGAGTAGACGACTACATGCAAAGGTTGTACCTTGGGTAAGTATGTGAAATATTCCTTTCTGGATCGAGACAGTAGAGCTGGAGCAATCCTGGAGCAAGTTCACTCAGATGTTTTTGGACCCTTCTCTACAGCCTCCACTGCTAAACAAAGGTACTATGTTATTTTTATTGATGATTTTTCTCGTAGATGCTGGATCTACTTTATGCAAAAGAAGGATTAGACCTTCTTAAGGTTTTGTGTGTTTAAAGCCTTGGCAGAGAAAGAACCTGGAAAGAAAATAAAAGCCTTGCATAACAACAATGGTGGAGAGTATGTCTCCCAATGGTTTAAAGACTCCTGCGATGCAGAAGGTATTAAACGGGAATTGAGGACACCCCATAACCCACAGAAGAATGGGGTGGTCGAAAGGAAGAACAGATCAATTGTGGGAGAAACTCGAGCGATGTTGCATGACCAAAGCCTACCATTGCATTTGTGGGCTGAGGGATGCAATACAACAGTATACTTGTAGAACAGAAGCTCGCACCATATACTGGGAATGAAGACACCTATGGAGGCCTATTCGGGGAAGCGACCTGATGTAAGTCACTTCCGAATCTTTGGATCATTAGTTTACTGTCATGTGACCAAAGATGCCAGGAAGAAGCTAGACCCAACAACTGAGTTGGGAATACTTGTGGGGTACGCGGATACACCCCACAACTATCGAGTGAACCTGCCTTCCACTCAGAGGACTGTGGTACACAGGGATTTGAAGTTCGACGAGCAGAAAGGCATGCAAGTGTCACTTGATAGGGAGCTCAAGTTGCATGCAGAAGAGGAACTTTCAGTTCCTAAGGAGGAGGAGCATCAGATTGATGTGGAGCATCCGCATGCAGAGGATCCGGGAGTGGAGACATCCACTCATGCTGGTACTTCCAGAGATGGGCGGAAATGCTCAAGGGAAGTTGATAGGTTGATGTTGGATGTGTGAGAGAATGTGGGATAGCCATCTTCTTAGTGCAGACAAAGGAGGTCGCCCGAGCGGTACACTGGGTACATGGCCCTGGTTGGGGAGTGTGTAGATACCGAACCTTCTTCATTCGAGGAGGAAGTGCAGCAACCAGTCTGGGTTGATGCAATGGTAGAGGAGTATGACTCTATCATTCAGAACAGTGTGTGGGATGTTGTCCCAAGGCCTCAGGGAAAGTCAGTGGTGAGTTCCAGATGGCTTTACAAGGTAAAGCAGGCAACTTATGGCAATGTTGAGAAACATAAGGCAAGGTTTTTTGCCCAGGGTTCCTCACAGGTCGAGGGGATCGACTACGATGAGACTTTTGCTCCCGTAGCAAGGTACTCATCGATTAGATCGATATTGGCACTATCAGCTTAGATGGAGTGGAAGATCCACCAGATGGACGTGAAGACAACATTCCTCCATGGGAAGATTGAGGAGGAGGTGTACATTGAGCAGCTAGAGGGTTTCGAGACCTTCGATCGCGAGTTGCATGTGTGCTAACTCAAGAGGGCCTTGTATGGGCTGAAGCAAGCAACCCGTGCTTGGTACACCAAGATTGACAACTATTTCATCGGTTTGGGCTTCATCAAGAGTGAAGCAGATGTGAACCTTTACCACATCATGGTAGAAGGTAAATCATTGATCATTGTTCTTTATGTTGATGATCTGATTTTGACGGGAGATGATCAGCTGATACAGTTTTACAAGGAGGACCTTGTAAGAGAGTTTGAGATGAAGGACATGGGCCTTATGCACTACTTTCTAGGCGTGGAAGTGTGGCAGAAAGATGGTGAATTAGTTGTGTCTCAAGGCAAGTAGGCCAATGCGATACTCAGGTGCTTTCACATGGAGAAGTGTAAGCCCATGCAGACCCCTCTAGCTGGGAATTGGAGGAAGGAGGATGCTACTTAAGGTGAGGTAGTAGCTGCTACTGTTTATCGGCAGCTGGTGGGTTCACTTATGTATCTGGTGAAAACACGACCTGACTTATGCTTTACGGTGAACCAGCTGAGTCAAGCTATGGTTCAACCTACCAAGTTGTTTTGGAAGACAGCGAAGCATGTGCTGAGATACCTCAGAGGCACATCTCAGTTCGGATTGTGGTACAGACAGATAGAGGGAGTGAAGCTTCAGGGCTTCACAGATGTGGATTGGGTAGGGATTCCATAAGACAGAAAGCACTTCTGGAGGAATCTTCAACCTTGGTTTAGCTGCAGTTTCCTGGTACAGCAAGAAACTGAGATCAGTTGCACTTAGCTCATCAGAGGCTGAATACATGGCTACTAGTCACGCTGCATGTGAGGCCATTTGGATGTAGAAAATTCTAGTGGGATTGTTTGGTCAGAAGATGGATCCTACAGTGATCTACTTCAATAACCAGAGTTGTATCAAACTCTCTGAGAATCCAGTTTTTCATGACAGGTCCAAGCACATTGATATCCGGTATTACCATCTTTGAGACTGTGTGGTCAAGAGGATCATGTTGTTGTTGCATGATTCAACCGAGGAACAGGATGCAAATATTTTGATGAAGGCATTGTCAAAATGCAAGTTCGAGTTCCACAGAGATAGGATTGGGGTTACTGATAATCCCTTTCTTGTTGAGAGGGAGTGTTGAAAATAGCAACAAGAAATGATAAAAATAGAACTGGTATAAATAGTAGTTCAACCAGTGTTGAACATAGCAACAAGGAATGAAAAATGGAAGTGCTAAAAATAGCATTCTATAAATAGCATTTCGGGATACCTTCCTATTTTAGTCAGTCCCTAAACTAAAATAGTGAAGTAAAATTCGAATTTGATCTTAACAGCTGTTTGTAAAATAATTAATTAATTCATATTGAGTTAATTAGTTAAGGAAAATCAAACATGAAGTCAATGTGGGGACATGCAACAGTTTCTCCATTAATTCAGGAATTTATCCATCAGTTAAAGAGATAAAGATGAGTTGTAATTAGTTGGCTCAGTTAACTGAGTCAAGTCTAGTTAGATTTATTCAAACAATTTGTTGAATTAATGTAAGTTCAATTAGTTAATGCTTGCATGCATGTAACTACTACACTTCAGATAACTGAATATTCTCTCATAAATAACTCATGCATGTCAGTTCAGACAAAGACCCAGTTGAGATCAGATGGAGGGGCAGTGTACTATCAGTTGCTAGAATATTCCATTGTGAATATTCCTTGCATGCAGAAGGAATTCTTTCCTTGAGGATTGCGCAGTTACTTCTTCAAGTTTTGTGAGTGTGATGAGGCCAATTCACACATGTGGCTTCATTGGACCCCAAGAAAAACTGCGCAAGGAAATAGGAGGCTTGGAGGGCTTGAGGAGGACATATACTATGTCTATTCAGTCTGTGAGCTATATTGTTTGATTGCAGAGAGAGCAGGATAGCTTGTGAGTTGATTCTTTTTGTAACTTGAACAAGATTTCCACTTGTATGATAATACAGAGATTGGGGTTTTAGGCTGAGGCTTTCCCCGGGTTATTTCTTCTGTGTTATGTGTGATTGATTTCTCATTCTCAGTTATATGTGTTCTCTTGATCTTGCTCAATTCGATTAAGCTTCCACAAAGTGTTGTAGAAGTAGATCTTGTATTTTGTTTTAGTATATTACATAATCTGTTGATCTACAGTGGGAATTTCAACATGTGCAACCTCTTTCCATGTCACAACTAGAAATAAGTAGCACTATTTCTGTAGCGAATCTCTCTATTTTTTTTCAGGATTCAATTTATTGTAAGGAAGTCCTACACTAGTGCATTCAGACTTTAGATATCATTCACCTGCTTCCTCCACAGGCGCTTTCCATGGTTTATGAATATTTCTAGCAAGAACAAGTAGACATGTCAGCGAATTCATCACATGACCATTCTGAGAAATATGTCACAGGTGGACAACCTTTGTAGTCTAGATTGCCACTTGTTGATAATATCTCTACCATAAATATATAGTGTTGGTCATCACAACAAATTTTCCAGTTCATTAGGGAATATTTAGTGTAGTTGGAGGAACATTTATCCCTTTCTGATTCCAGGTACACTGACCTCACTATCCCACAAGAGTAGCAACAACAATAACTTCTTAGAGTTGTGGAAGAGCGAGATCAATTGTGCATACAAAAAAAGCAACTTGAGCAGCAAGTTCAGGATATCAATGCTAAACTTCAACAAATGTGGCCAACACTTCATTAGATAAATTTTGAGGACTAAAATGAGCCTCCTAAGTAATATTACAAAATAATAGTGGACATCATAAAATAATATTAGATTACCTCATCAAGTTTTGGAGGGAAAAAATAAAAAACTACATTATCAACTTATATGTTCAATTTATCTCCCTATGATTTTACTCAAATTTTGTGTGGGAGTACTCAATGGATGTGAAATTTAATTTTGCATCCAAGGATTACCCATGTTGCATACTTTCGATGGACCCTACTTCACAAATAATGTGAATGACATGAAAAAATATGATTGCAATCATGTTTTTTCATGCATTTCACATTTTTATTGTAGTAGGGTCCATCTAAAGTATGCAACATGGTAAATCCTTGGATGCAAAATTAATTTCTGCATTCAACAAGCACTCCTGCTTGAAATTTGAATAAAATTGTAGGGAGATAAGTTGAAAAAGTAGTTTTTTTTTAACCTTTCTACTCCAAAAATGGTGAATCATCCCCCATGGTTAACATCATCATATTGGATTGTGTTGGTTCTTATAAAGTTTATTTTTGTTTTACATTTTTGTTTTGAGGCCTATTTTTGAACTCATGATTTCTCTAATGGTGGATCATGCTTCTCAAGCACCAAAGGATATTTCCTCATAAGAACCAATGTGGTGTCTTAGGTTCCTTGAAAGTGCTTGCATAGATTTAGTTTCTTCCAATCAAGACTTGTTCCATACCATTTCTGAGTTTTTAGTATAGCCTCCAATCCTATAGAGAAGTTTCAATAATAAATTGATCAAACCATAGAGCAAGGATCCACACTTTGAGTCACACTTCAACAATATATAAGGTATTCACAGGAAATATTTCGCCAAGCGTAGTATTGGTTAGGTTTTCTCGCTAAACACAACCAACCAATTTATAGGTTGCGAGAACCAAGTAATAAGCTGATGGAGGAAGCTCTTGCTACTGGAGAATTGAAACAACCATAAAATATCTTAAACCAAGCTGAAGAGATAGAAAAACAGATTCATAGTTTGGAAGAGGAGTCCCACAAAGATAAAACAACTATCCAGGACCTTAAACCTCTAGCACAAGAAAAATATATGCAAATGTGCAAGATTAATTTTAATGTAGATACTCAGTGGTAAAATTTTCTTGCGGCATGCCTTGAGAAGAAAAATGTAGAGACCGCTATGCAGTTTGTTGATAAAGTTTCCACTATACTGACAAGATGGAAAGATGCAATACTGGATGTCTGCAAAATTTTTTGAGGCCAGGTGTTAACACCATAAAATCGTACACATGTTTGCATAATCCAGAAGATAATAAAGGTGTCTAGCAAAATGCACAAGTGAAGATTTTCCAGCTGAATACATCATGAAGTTTAAAAATAAAAATTTCTCCTAAGGTCCAAAGTTTATAAAGATAAAAAATTGATGTCGTGCGACTATTTCTTCGAAAGCCGCGCACACGCAGAATATCTTTCAAAAACCACACGGTCGCAGAAATGGATGATCCAACGATTTAGGATCACTCCACACACTTGGAGATGATTCTCTGACATGAGCCCAATATAGTATAGCCAGATATGAGTCGCCCTGAATATATGTAATCCTTAATAGAATCATCTTATGCTACTCATGTGTCATTATCATGCATGAACCAAGAGGGGGAATATGGATTCAAAAATTCTATATAAATAGGCCATCGAAGAGCCAAATAAAGAGACATTGTTATGCTGGCCAAATTGCTGTCAGAGAAAACCACCATTCCATTGTTGAAGCCAAAGAAGGGAATATAACTAGCATGCTAGCCATATTGCTTCTAAGCAATCCATCATCCTAGTGAGAAAAGAGGAATGCACCATTGGAGAGTCTTCATACTTATTTAAGAGAGAGGATAAACTTGCAAAGAGATTGAGGAAAACAAACCCCATTTGCTGAGGATTTTTGAGCACCATAGTTCAAAGAATTCTCTTCAAGTGTCTAATATTCATCTATTGTATTCAACCTCTACTACCAACAACCAATAAAAGGAGTTTTTTACATTATTTTGTTGACTTGTTTGCTCCATTGAGCATTGTTTGTGTATTTACCTCTTTGTTTAGTTTATGTTTATGTATGAATTGTTCCACTATTTACAATGTTGTTTTTATTTAAGTATGTCCACTAACAACACCAATTCTGCCTGTGATCCTTTGCAGGGAACAATCAACTGTTAAGGAGGTGTCTTTTGGTACACCATTGCCACAAAAACACTACCACACCAGGTTTTGGATATTTTTCTAGAGTTGGGTCCTTCGTTTGAAGGATAAGCATCTGTATAGGGACAGAGTGAACCAACATCAATCATGCAAGCACAAGAAGGACCAAGTGAATAAGAAAATGATTGACTAAAGGGTGAGTCAATAAACTGTGATCGAGGCTTGTCGGGTCATTCATTTTTTTGAGAATTGTTTTGATAGAAAAATAGCTATGAAAATAGGAAGTGTAATCCAGGAAAGAAGATGGTCAAATGGGTTGGAAAGCAAAAAAGGAAAGAAGAAAGCGACAAGTAAGGAAAGTGAGCAGTTACATTAGAAATCGTCAAGGCCGCGAAAGAGGGGTCAAGATGCTAATTTTGAAGAAATCAAGCAAATGTGGACCAAGTGGTTAGATCTCATCAATATGATTAAGTTGGAACCTATCAAGCAAGCATGGACAAGATCTAAGAGGCTGAAATATATATATGGACCTATAGATCAAGCTGTGAAGGGATAGAACAAGAGAAGAGGCATTATGTTGATGGAATGAGACCTCGCACTTTGCAAATAGCTCTATTTTAATTCTGTTGTAGTCTTGAGTTCTAATGATATTCTTGGATGGAGTTTTGATATGATCTTGTATAAATTCTATGGATTTGTATTGTAATGTTTGAAATGTCCTGAATTAATATAAAAGGATATGGTTGCACGGATATATGTGTGTGTGGTTATGGATGTGTATGATTACAATGTATAACTATTTTTTTTTAAATATTTTGTTAAATTCCTTGTTATGATTTTGGTCATTTCTATGTAAGAGTTGCATGGTATATCTATGGGTGAATATGAGTTTACTGCGTATTTCAATTAAGATAATGAATCCTATTACCTTATAAAACCCCAACACATCAATTGTAAGTCTCGACACTCCTTGGTTGAGACCTTCTCCCCTTTCAGGAGTTTGAAAATGCCGATGACATGTTAGACTATTGTGGACCCTTTGTTGGCACCCTGTAGTCGAACACTGCATCATTATAGTAAAAATTTTGGCCAACAATGCTTTAATGACAGAGACTCAACCAATTGAGTTAACCCTCAGGGCTATTATTTTTATAACATTTAATTTTTAGTAAAAATATAAACACTTCATTATTATTTATAAATATACAACTTTATATTATTTACATTATTTTTATACTTAATTTTTCCCTTGGAAAAATCGTAATTTTCATTAGTATAATGAAAGGATTACATTTTGTAGATGCATAACCCAATATGCATTCCAATATAAAACATTAATATATTGTCTTTTGGATGAATAAATAAAATCTTGTCATTCACATTAACTGCTTTCAGTTCTATACAAAATTGTAGAAAAACCCAAGTATTTCTTATCCACAAAGTTCTTAAATATTAACATAACAATTAAGTGCATTTAAAAAATAAAAAACAAATCATCATTCAAGAATCTGGCTATCTGTGAGGTGTTATAGGTTCAATGAAGGGGCAATGATAGTATTCACAATGTCTGCTGTCTCCGTGTTCCTTTATAAGCCATTAACCCAAATTTTTTTGTGGACCAACTTTAGAAAGTGAATCTGCTTGACTATTCCACTCCTTGTAGACATGAAAAAAGGATATACCATCAAAAGTAGTTGAGATATGCAAAATATCCTACAATAAAGAAAAATAGGGTTTGATTATGACATCACTCTGCTATGTTGACCCAGTTTATTACAAGCAATGAACTTCCAAAAACTTGTGGAGAGGTACAACCTTGTTCTCTAGTGAAAAGAAGAAGAAGTTTTAAAGCCCATAATTATACATTGTTATTAAACCCATGACATAATCCCATGGTGAAATTAAATTGGTGATATTTGGATAGAAAGAGGACAACCCCTCCTCCAGAGACCCAAACCTCCCCCCGAGACGCCCCATCAAAGTAAGCCTAGGGTCGATATTTGTCTATTTCTTTAGGTTGAATCAAAATTTTTGGAGGGATCCCATCATTTTTTGGAAATAGCTCAAAAATATCCAAACATTGAGCCACAACTCTATCTAGGGAGGAAGATAGTTCTTGGAAGATAAATTTACTCCTTGCTAACCACACTAAACTTTATTTCTAGCTAACCACACCCCCCAACATATGAGTATAGGAGATTTTTTGTAAAGCTTTAAATTTCCTTGTTGATTCCATTGCTACCATGCTAGTATACAACTTTATCCACTCTAGTCTCCAACAAAACCCAACATATTTTTGCAAAGTGTCCAATTGATTTTGCAAAAGGGCCATTCAAGAAAAAGGTGTAGGATAATTTCCTCATGGTCTTTGCAGAGCACACACTACCTAGGCCCTTCTTTTTGTTGTCTTCTTCTGATGTTGTCCCATGTTGGTGCTTTGTTTTTTAACAAACACCAAAAGAAAAGGAAGAATTGGGAAAGACGATTGAGTTTCTACAATTTCTTCCACCACCAAATATGTTCTCCCTATAAACATTTTGCTATTAAATGTAAATATCACAATTTTGGAAAATAGTCCCCAAAGGAGAGAAACACCATTTCAATTTATCTTCTCTATCCATAATCTGAATATGGGAGTTTCCAATGCCAACAATATAAACTTCTCACGAAGGAGCTGCCTTTGTCGAAAATTTGAGTGTTTTTATAGATTTCCAGGCTTGATCCCAAAGAGTTGTATGTTATTTATTTACAATTTGATTAAGAGTAAACACACCTATATTATTGAGTTCCCTCACTAGGATCTATGGAAGATGAAAATCCTTGTTTCTTCCCATTCAAGGATCAAGGCTAATTCTTAGCTTATTTCCATTCCCTACTCTCCATACAAGGCCCTTTGCAATAAAAAAAGTAAGAAGATAAAAGGGATTTTTAGATCACAATACATTGGTTTACAACTTTTTAGGGGTCTAGATCCAAACTTCAATTGAGAGAGGGAAAATTTACCTCTTGTAAACCTTAGAGGTCCACAAGCTATTAGTTGTATATAACCTTCAACCCACTTTTTCTTCTAGCAGTTTGGAAAACAACAATAAAATTTTCAACCCCTAGCCTCCTCAGGATTTTGGCATTACGATCCTATCTAATTTCACCCACAACATATGATGAAATGGTCACATGTACCAACCCACAAGAATATAAGGCATACTTTCCTAATATTTTCTAAGATTCCTTTAGGAAACCAAGACAATGACATCCAATACACATGAATAACTTCCAAAACTGATTTAATCAACACCAATCTTCCAACCCTTGAAAATGATCGAAGGATCCAAGCCTTTAGTCTCTTTTCTAACTTTTCTATCAACCAATCCCAATCACTTTTCCTATAATCATTGGGTTTCTAGTGAAAGCCTAGCTATTTTAGACTTTCCTCAGGCTCCAATCTAGCGACTAGGAAGTTAATTTATAAGAATACTGCTTCCAAGTCTTCAAAATTGATCAATGACAATGAAGATTTTTGAAAATTTATTTCCATGCATGTGGCTCTTCCAAACTGTAGAAGGATATACTTGAGAGCTTTCACCTCTCGCTGAGATCCATCACATAAGATTAGTATGTAATCCACAAATAGAAGGTGAGTGATAAACATGTTTTCTGCCACAAGAATACCTTTGTAGAATCCTCTCATCATCCACTATAATTATGCTAAGACCTTTATCCACCAATAGAAACAAGAAGGGTGAACTTGGGGGGAAACCTTGTCGTAGGCTTCTTTTTGCATGAAATAAAGGAGAGGTAGATCCACTAAATAGTACAACAAATAATACTCTTGATAGGTAGGACATTATCTAGATTACGAAAGGTACCTCAAAACCCAAATATGTTAGTAGAATCCATAAATAAAACAAATTAACTCTATCATAGGCCTTGGATAGGTAAATTTTTCTAGGATGCACCTTTGATTCTTTTGGTTTTAAGACTGTGAAGTCCTTCATGAGCCACCTCGACTGCTTCATGAATTTTTCAACCATCAAGAATGAAAAATTTCTCCTTAGAAATAACTTGGGAGAGGATCAACTTAATTCTTGTGGAAATTATTTTAGTGGTGATCTTGTAAATACAATTACAAAGGGAGATTGGCCTAAGATCATAAAAAGTATGGGTGTTGTCTTCTTTGGAATGGGGGCTAAGATTGTAGAATTAAAAGTTGGGAGGACACTTTCCAACCTTTTGTACCCTTCCACCACTTGAAGATATTTCCCATTAAGTTCAAGGAATCATTAGAAAAATTCCATCGTCCACCCATCCAGCCTTGGAGTCTTATCCTTCTAAAAACTATGGGAAATATGAAGATTTCTTCTTCATTTATTTCCTTCATCAACTCCTCATTATCTCCCTATTCCAAAAAACTTGGGAATATTGGAGATACCTACACTACTTTTGCAATGTAATTCCTTCTAATAACCTTGAACAAATTACTAAAATGGATTTTTCCAAGCTAGACCAGATCTTTCAAAGTAGTCAATTTAACACCTTAAGAGTCCTCCAGGCTCTAGATTGTGTTTTATAGTTTTCTCCCTTTAACAAATTTCTAGAAAAATTTCATGTTTTCATCCCCACATTCCAACCAGATAGCTCCATTCTTTAGCCTCCAGGCAACTTATTTCTCCATTAGCAACTTTTTCCTCACTTTTAGTTGCAAATCTTCCTCTAGAATCCAGTATCAAGAAACACTCTCCATCTTCCTCACATAGGGATTTTAATTCCAATTCCATAGATTTGAGCTCATGGTATTCTCTAAGCCTTTTAGAAGCTACCCATTCCATAGTCACTTCATTAATCTTGGAAACTTTTGTAGCAAAGTGGTTGGCTACTGAATGCTCATCCCCACGATCGAAAGGAATCTAGGTAGAATGGAAAAGAGTGCGGAAATATTAATCTTTGAGCCAAGAGGAATTGAATTTAAAGGGATATGAGGTTTCTTACCCCCCCCCGATTTCAAAAATTATATGGTTGTGATCCAATTCTCCTCCAGAGCCTAACCACTGATGAAGTAAAGGCATGCAATCCACCACATAATCAAAAATAAAAAAACCTGTCTATTCTCTTGGCCACCTTATCATCCCCTACTTGTTTATTCATTTAGGTAGGTTGTACTTTGATAATGTCTACATCAATCAACTTTCTCTCACGAAGGAGATGTGTGAATTTTTTTGTAAGATTATCCGATCTGGCATGAGGACCCCATACTTCTGCCACCACTAGGTAAAAGTTGATATCCCCTCCCACAACAACATTGTTTGAGGAGAAAATAGACTTCTGAAACAAAGATTCCAAAAACAGGATCTGGTCCTAATAAGGGACATATACATTTAGTACTACTAAATCCATCCCAACTCTGCCAATAAAAATTCTACTCTTAACAAAGAATCCATCACCCAAGAGTTGTTAAGGAAAAATTTCTTAGCATTCCATCTAACTGCTAAGCCTCATAACGAACACATGAATCAATACAAATGAAGTTTCACCCTTTGAGAAGATTTGTCAACAATCTACCAACTACCTCCCCTTCTCCCATTATTTATTGTCACAGGAGAAAATCCACACTCTTCAACTCTACTAACCTACATAGAGATAATTGCTTGGAGGGGCTATCCAAACCCATACAATTGAAGGCTTGTATAATCATGGGGTAACCCCTTTAAGGGCCTTCACTAATTTAAGTGCCCCATGTATATAGGGTTGCTTTCCCGCTATCATATCAAGTTGAGCCTTGACCCAAGCTTTAGCCAAATGAGATTTCCAACACCTTCCTCGTCCTCCCCCATTACAATAGGGTTAAGGCCTAAACCCTTTGGGGGAATATAAGTAGTTAAATTTAAAGGGGGAGGATGAATATTGTATCATGAAAGGGTATAAGAGTATTTTGGGGAGAGTCTAGGGACTAATGACATAATAGGTGAAGGAAAAAACATAGAATTCATTGGGTGGGAGAAGGGTAATTGAGAGGTTGGACCAAGTCCTGGATAGACCAAAGGAGAAGTACCACCTTCACCCAAACCCAAATTTTAAAAAGAACCATTTGAAAGTGAAAAGGAAACAAAAGGAAGAGAACAAGGAGTACACATATCATCAGTTAATCAAATCCCCTCTTCCACTTGCACTTGTCCCTCCTATGGCGATGCTGAGTGAAAACTATGATCCTATATAATTCCAATAGTTGGAGACTCTACCCAAGGAATGACACACCTTTATTCATACTAAAACACCAACCTTTCTCTTTTGGATGATCGACTTGAGGGCCTCTTTTCCTTCTAGCCCTTGGCGAGGATCCATTCTTCTACTAACTAGTAAATGAAAAGGTGAACTCTTTGTCTATATGTCCAAGTGCATGGAAACTCCTGAACCTGAAAGGAATACCCTCATAATTCATATTTTTTTTAGAGGCCCCCAAATCATTGAGCTCCATTTTTTTCTAATAAACCGCCTCTAGTATCTAAACTGTCCAAAATTCTGGCCGTAGTCATGATCTTTGTTCGTCTACAAGACAAACATACTTCCAAGAACATGCCCAATCTGTTTCTAATATCATGCAAATCCTCCTAAGACCAAAATTGAATGGGTAGTCATGACAGACTAACCCACGTAGGGGCCTGATCTAACCTTTCCTTTGCAACATCAAAAAGTAGTGTCCAATACTTCAGTAAGGTTGGAGAGGAGTTTATTCTCCAGTTATTATCCAAGGCCTTTTTCGTAGCTTTCTTGGAATTGAAAAGTAAAAGGAACCAACCCCTAGTCAAACACCTAACTTCTGGAAGGAACTCATCCTCTGATACCTAAGGTTATGTTAGAAACAATGGAAACCGTGAAACTACTGAGAGGGGCGTGAATCAGTAGTGTGGCCAAATTATACAATTCTTCATAAAATTCAATTTTTAATCACTTTAATAATTATTCATGGATCAAGAATGTTAGTCCCTATAATACTAGTGATTCCCCCATTACTATTGTCATTGTATCCTTTATTGTTATTATTGTGCCCCATAGAAGCCCACTATTGTTATTGTTATGCCTTCATATTATTATTGTTATGTCAGCTTTGATTATATTGTGACCCCTTAGACTCCTATATATAGAAAGGAGGTTTTGACATTTGTATCATCCAAGAATTGTTGATTTGTGTAATGTAAAGGAGGTTTCCCCCTCGAAGAGGCTGATTTTGAAGTCGTTGATCTATCTTTTCTATTTTTTTTGTGAGTTAGTTTCATAGCATTTGGTATCAGAGCTTTGGATTCTAGGGTTTCGCTGCTCCAAAATAGGTCATCATGGAATTTTCGCTACAACTTTATTTCTACGACGTTTCAGAAGCTAGAAAAAATAATGATTTGAGATTAAATCTTAATGATCCTTGGGTCCAAATTTCAGATTTTTTCTCGCTATATTTTCGGAGATATGATCCAAGGAATTTAGGGTTTTTGCAAGCTCCCGAATTACATCCCAAAAAGGTGACCTTGGGAAAATCGTCATAACTTTCTATCTGAGTATCAGATTGAATTTTCATAAGAAGTTATATAAATAGGACGGAATTTATTTTTCTGTGCATCGTTTTCAGGTCCTAAGGTTGAAACAGTGACACATGGAACTTCATACAAATTTTCTCTACTGAAAAAGTGTATAATCAGGTCATCTTGGGAGATTGGGCATAACACTTTCTTGGAGAATCCAATTTCGATCCGAATGGTACTGATGGAAAGAGGACTCAGAGGGCTACCACAACTCGCAATTTCTGACCTTGAAGATCCTAAATTTCATAGATACATCAAATTTAATATTGAGCTCCTACAAAGTGAAAAAAAGTGTGTAGTTTTTTTTTAAATTTTGCATAAGTTTGGTTTGAAAATTTAGTTTGGAGGAATTGAAAGGGCATAGTGAAGAATAATTATCATTAATTGGTGCCCCAAAGAAAAAAATGGAAACACCTAGTAAGCAACCTAAAACCTCTAGCATGACTCATGAAGAAGAGGAAGAAATTCAACATGATATATCAAAATTACGATACCAAGTGCAAAAAATTTCACTCTCACAAAAAGTAACAAAATCCAAGATGGATGGTTTAAAGAAAGGCATGGAAGATAAGATGGATGGTTTAAAAAAATGTGTGGAAGCTAAGATGGATGGTATGAAAGACAACATTGAAGATTTGAAGAAGGACATGGAAGGTTGGAAGGAAGGTTTGAAAAAGGTTCTACATGAAAGGCTTCCTAATGGCGAAAAGGTAATAGAGAAAACTCATGATGAGAAAAAAATAAATGTTAATCATGATTTCATAGACTCTAATGGTGGATTGAAGACCCACCATGTTCCAAATATCGATATGAGGAAGTTTGATGGCAAGGATCCCGTAACATGGATACTACAGATGGAGCAATATTTCAATCTCCATAATGCAAAAAACACACAAAAGGTACGTATTGCAACTTTATATTTGGAACCAAATCAGTTTGTATCGTATTGATGGCTTTGCTCTGGTAAAAAAATTGTCACTTGGGAATTTTTACGGAAGAATTGATAGCACGTTATGAGGATACAAAAAGAAACACTTTTTTTGGCCAATTGATAAATCTCAAACTAAAGGGTTCAATGATGGAGCACATTGAGGACTTCCAAAAATTGAATATAAGAGTAAAAGATATTCCAGAGGAGCATAGGATTGATGTGTTCATAGAGAATTTAATGGATAACATCCAACATGAGGTTCGCCTTTGGGAACCTGATTCATTGGAGAAGGCATTCAAGTTGGAAAGAGAAATGGAAAGAAAAATTATGGCAACAAGGAAGCCTACCACCCACAACTATAAATATGGAAGTGTTGTTTCCCTAGCCTTCCATAACCTACAAGGTTGACACCACAAAAATTGGAAGAAAAAAGATTAAAAGGGATATTTTACATTTGTGATAGAAAATACACTAAAGGTCATAAGTGTGCTGAGAATAAATTATTTTACATAGATTGTGAAGAGGAGGAAGAAAAGGAACAAGAAACGTCAAAAGAAGAGGATATACACCAGGAACAAACCCTAGAGAAAGAAGAAATGAATCTGACCATATCTTATAATGCATTGGCTGAAAGTACCACTCCTCAAACTATCAAGATAGAAGGACATATCAAGAAGAAAAAGGTAATAGTTTTGATTGATTCGGGAAGTACCCATAATTTTATTCATTGTAAGATAGCCAAGGAATTGAATTGCTTCCTATATCCAACACCAGAGTGTCAAGTGATGGTTGCAAGTGGAGGAACCATAAATTTCTCTAGAAAGTGCCATAATATCAAGCTATCCATGGGAGAATATGTATTGAAAAGCCCAATTCTTTTCATTCCAGTGGGTGGTGCTGATGTTGTACTAGGAGTCCAATGGATACAATCCTTGGGTACAATAAATTTTAATTTTCAATAAATTTTCATGAAATTTTCTTTCGAAGGAAAGGAAGTTGAATTAAGGGGTATCATATGGAAACTGGGAAAGATAATTAGCTCTAACAGAATGACAAAGCTTCTAAAGAAAGAAAAATGAGGTGTAATTGCAAAATTATTTTCACTAGAGGTTCCCACATTGAAATCATCTATTTCTCCGGATCTCCAAAAAGTCTTGGACAATCATTCCAAGGTATTTGAGACTCCCAAAGGCCTCCCACATATTCATGATCATAATCATGCTATTCATTTGATTCCAGGAAGTGTTCCTCCAAACATCAGGCCTTACAGATATCCCTATTCCCGAAAGAGTGAAATTGAATGTATGGTTGCATAAATGCTAGAGGCTGGTATAATTCAACCTAGTCAAAGTTATTTCTCTGCTCCAGTAGTATTGGTGCACAAGAAGGATGGGTCATGGCGCATGTGTCTGGATTATAGGGAGATCAACAATCTCACTATTAAAGATAAATTTCCCGTTCTTGTCATTGATGAATTATTGAATGAATTGCATGGATCAACTTACTTCACCAAGTTGGATCTTCATTCAGGATATCATCAGATTAGAATGAAGATTGAAGAAATTCTGAAAACAACATTTAGAATTCATGAGGGTCATTATGAATTTTTGGTCATGCCTTTTGGACTTACCAATGCACCATCTACATTTTAAGATTTGATGAATTCCATTTTCAAACCCTTCCTTATAAAATTTGTGTTAGTATTTTTTGATGATATACTAATCTACATCAAGTCTTGGAAGGATCATGTTCAACATGTTGACAGGGTGCTCAAACTATTGGAGGAGAAACAACTATATGCAAAAAATCCAATGTTTCTTTGGAGTACAAGTGGTGGAATATATGGGTCATATTGTATCTCATGAAGGTGTTAAGGTAGACCCTAGCAAAATTAAAGCCATTAAGGAATGGAAAATCCCTACATCCATAAAGCATCTATGAGGATTTCTCGAGTTGAAAGGATACTATCGCAAGTTTATTAATAATTATGGGAGAATACCGGCACCTCTAACAACATTATTTAAGGAAGATGCATTTTCATGGACTCCAAAAGCAACAAAGGCCTTTGAACATCTTAAAGAGGCAATGTGCCAAGCACCGGCCTTAGCTATGCCAGACTTCACAAAAACCTTTATTGTGAAATGTGATGCCTCAGGAAATGGAATTGGTGCTATTTTAATGCAAGAAGAAAGACCCATTGCTTTTGAAAGTCGTCCAATCAAAGGAAAGTATTTACACAAAGCCATTTATGAGAAGGAAATGTTGGAAATACTACATGCACTTAAGAAATGGGGACCCTACCTAATGGGAAGACACTTCAAGGTAAAAATGAATCATGACAGTCTTAAATAATTTTTAGAACAAATATTATCTTCAGAAGAGCAGCAAAAATGGGTCACAAAGATGTTGGGTTAGGACTTTGAAATCATATACAGAAAAGGGAAGCAAAATGTTGTGGTAGATGCACTCTCAAGAAAGGATGAGGATGTGGATGCATTTCTTTGTGCCATTTCTATTATCCAACAAAATTGGATAAACGAAGCGAGGGATGAATGGAAGAATGACGAACAAGTGTGGGCACTCATTCATAAGTTACAACAAGATCCTAGTACATTTGATACATTTAGGTGGAAAAATTATTCGTTATGGTACAAATATCGCTTATACCTGGGTAAGAATAACCAACTCAAACAAAAGATTCTTATGAAGTTGAAAACTTCTCCCTTAGGAGGGCACTTAGGATTTTTAAAAACTTACCACAGGGTTAAGAAGGAATTTTTTTGGGATGGCCTTAAATCGGATATTCAAAAGTTTGTGGCGGAATGTTTGTTTGCCAACAAAATAAAGTTGAAACAATTAAGACCCCAGGTCTATTACAACATTTATCCATTCCAAGCCAACGTTGGGAGGAGGTTTCAATGAATTTTATCACAGGTTTACCCAAGTCCGAAAGAATGAGTGTCATCATGGTGGTAGTTGACAAACTTACCAAGTATGCATACTTTTGTGCATTATCTCATCCATTTGAAGCCAGTACAATTTCTATTGCATTTATGGAAACAATTCAAAAGCTACATGGAAACCCAAAGATTATTGTAAGCGACAAAGATCCCATTTTCAGTGTAAATTTTTCGAAAAAATTATTTTCTTGTCTTGGTATTCAGTTAGCTCATAGATCATCTTATCATCCTCAATCTGATGGGAAAACTGAGATAATAAACAAATATTTGGAAGGATATCTTCATTTCTTTGTCTCTGATAAATAGACACAATGGGTGAGATGGTTTCCTCTGGCTGAATAATGGTATAACACTTCCTTCCATACTGTAGTAAAAATGAACCCATTTATGGCACTTTATGGATATCATCCACCATCCATCACATCATATTTAAGAGAAAATTATAATGTTCAAGCAGTGGAAGATCACATTGAGCATCAACAATAAGTTCTCCAATTCTTAAAGGATAACCTCACTTTAGCGCGAAATAGAATGAAACAATAGGCAGATCAACATCACAGTGAAAGAAGTATTGATGTAGGTGACTGGGTATTCCTACGGCTACAACCATATAAACAAATGTCCCTCAAGTAAGCTAAGAAGGATAATAAATTATCACCAAAGTATTATGGTCCATACAAGGTGTTGCAAAATATTGGTACTATGGCATACAAATTGGAGCTTCTTGTAGCTTCCTGAGTGCACCAAGTTTTTCATGTTTCATGCTTAAAGAAGGTTATAGGTGACAAGCTCCAAGTTCAAACAATATTTCTAGAACTTGACGAGGAAGGAAAAATCATATTGGAACCTAAAGCAGTCACAGAAACAAGAACTCGACAACTACGAAATCGATCAATTTCAGAGTATCTCATCAAGTGGAAGAACTTACCCGCTAAAGATTCCACATGGGAGGATGGTATTTTTATACAGAAGCATCCAAAACTACTCAAGCGTTGAGGACAACAATTGTTTAATGGAGAGGGACATGTTAGGTCCCTATAATACTAGTGATTCCCCCATTACTATTGTCATTGTACCCCTTATTGTTATTATTGTACCCCTATTGTCCCCATATTATTTCCCCCAATTACTATTGTCATTGTATCCCTTATTGTTATTATTGTGCCCCTATTGTCACCATATTTTTATTATTGTGTCCCATAGAAGCCCACTATTGTTATTGTTGTGCCCTTATATTATTATTGTTATGTCGGATTTGATTATGTTGTGATCCCTTAGACTCCTATATATATAAAGGAGGTTTTTTCATTTGTATCATCCAAGAATTGTTCATTTTTGTAATGTAAAGGAGGTTTCCCCCTCGAAGAGGCTGATTTTGAAGTCGTTGATCTATATTTTCTATCCTTTTGTGAGCTGGTTTCATAACAAAGAACACAACTCAATCACGTAGAACATAACATCATAAACATCAAACACATGAGAAACATATACACAAGAACCAATCTTATTTTTATTACAAGCTTCAACTTGATTAGCCCCACAAGATACCACTTGTACGTTTATCAACTACTACTGAAAGGAACTTCAATCCTTGCTCGTTTATCAACTACCACTGAAAAGGACTGCCGCCCCTGCTTGTTTACTAGTTGTCACTGGAAGGGACTCTTGCCCCTTTTTGTTTACTAGTCTCTGTCGAAAGGGACTACTACCCTTGAACATTTACTATCACCGGCTAGAAGGAGATATTACCCTTAATCTGTAAGCTACCACTTGCTGGCCTCATTGATCAATATTTCATCCATTTTCATACAAGAACCAATAAGCCACTTATGTCACAATCAAATAAATCTTGCTCATTACTACTGCTCACTAAAGACACCTTACAAACACCTTCAACAATCTCTGATTACTGATGCAAACATCTTCAACAATCTCTGATTACTGATACAAAACACCAATAAGATCACCTTCAATAATTTCTGATTACTAAACAAATCATGCACCAAGAACACTAACACCAATCACCAATGCACTTATTTGCATCCTTAAAAACACCTTTGAGACACCAAGGTTTCTCTTTAATTCACCTTTGATGCATACCCAAAATGTTATAAATCACGATGCACCAACAACTCTTACCCACACACTCACTCATTCACCACCATGATTCTGCTACTCAAATTCAACTTTTAAAGAATTATTGACGGATAATTTTGGATTGATCTTTAGTTAACTTCTTCTTCAAGTCCTTGCATGAGTGTTTAATTTTTTCCTTTGTCCTGTTCAAATTAGTCTTTTAATTATACTCTTCAATTTCTCAAACTCTGATCTCCAGTTCTAGGCTTTTTTAACAGGTTTTAGCCATGGTTTTCTATTTTTGTCTGTAGTTAACTTTGGCTTAACTTTCAAATCTGCTACCAAACTGATATTTCTTCCTTTTTTCCTTTAAGACCCTTTCACTCGACCCCCTTACCTATTTTTCCATCATAGAACTGGTCTCCGTGAACATGGTTTAATACTTTGGGTGCTAAGCACTACGCGGGCCAAATACTTTGTTAACAACTATTATGCCATTGGTCCCATTTCTATGCGAAGCGACTAATCACCATCCAAAAGGCTAGAGCTCCCAAGCTCCTAACTTTTTTTTATTAATTGCAATTCCTAACAAGATACAAGATTCTGGGGTTCGAGGATAGCCCCACATTCTATTTCCATCGCTCCCTTGGTCATGTTTCTACTCGAAACAACAAAGGGACAGGTCCAGGCACTTCGCTCGACACCTCTCGAAATCCTTCTGACTCTATTCTCTATGCCCTGGGTTCATTTATACAGAAAATAACCCAAGGGTTGGGTCTAAGAACCAAGCCTGAAGCTCCCAAACCTAACTCCTTTTATTATCCACGGTGCCCCTGGTCTCCAATGGCTACACAAGATCTTATGCAGGCGCATAACCCATAACCCCTTCTATCTCGACACTTTGGTTGTGTGCACGATAATTCACTTGCTGGGGTCATACCTTCGGGTTGTCATGTCCATGGGGACTGCTCAATGCTTCTTAGATTACCTCATCAAGTTTTGGAGGGAAAAAAATAAAAAATGACATTATCAACTTATATTTTCAACTTATCTCCCTATGATTTTATTCAAATTTTGTGTGGGAGTACTCAATGGATGTCAAATTTAATTTTGCATCCAAGGATTACCCATGTTGCATACTTTCGATGGACCCTACTTCACAAGGAATGTGAATTACATGAAAAAATATGATTGCAATCATGTTTTTTCATGAATTTCACATTTTTATTGTAGTAGGGTCCATCTAAAGTATGCATCATGGGTAATTCTTGGATGAAAAATTAAATTCTGCATTCAACAAGTGCTCCTGCTCAAAATTTGAGTAAAATTGTAGCGAGATAAGTTCAAAAAGTAGTTTTTTTTTTTTTAACCTTTCTACTCCAAAAATGGTGAATCATCCCCCATGGTTAACATCATCATATTGGATTGTGTTGGTTCTTATAAAGTTTATTTTTGTTTTACATTTTTGTTTTGAGGCCTATTTTTGAACTCATAGTTTCTCTAATGGTGGATCATGCTTCTAAAGCACCAAAGGATATTTCCTCATACGCACCAATGTAGTGTCTTAGGTTTCTTGAAAGTTCTTGCACATATTTAGTTTCTTCCAATCAAGACTTGTTCCATACCATTTCTGAGTTTCGTAGTATAGCCTCCGATCCTATAGAGCAGTTTCAACAATAAATTGATCAAACCATAGAGTAAGGATCCACACTTTGAGTCACACTTCAACAATATATAAGGTATTCATAGGAAATATTTCACTAAGTGTAGTATTTGTTAGGGTTGCTCTTTAAACACAACCAACCACTTTATAGGTTAAGAGAACCAAGTAAGAAGCTGATGGAGGAAGCTCTTGCTACTGCAGACTTGAAACAACCATAAAATATCTTCAACCAAGCTGAAGAGATAGAAAAAACAGATTCATAGTTTGGAAGAGGAGTGCCACAAAGACAAAACTACTATCCAGGACCTTAAACCTCCAGCTCAAGAAAAATATATGCAAATGTGCAAGATTAATTTTAATGTAGATAGTCAATGGTAAAATTTGCTTGCGACACGCCTTGAGAAGTCAAATGCAGAGACCATTGTGCAGTGTGTTGATAAAGTTTCCACTCTACTGATAGGATGGAAAGATGCAATACTATATTTCTGCAAACAATTTCGAGGCCAGGTGTTAACACCAGAAAATCATACACATGTTTGCATAATCCATAAGATAATAAAAGGTGTCTAGAAAAATGCACAAGTGAAGATTTTCTAGCTGAATACATCATGAATTTTAAAAATTTAAATTTCTCCTAAGGTCCAACGTTTATAAAGATAAAAAAATTGATGTCATGCAACTATTTCTTTGATAGCTGCGCACCCGTAGAATATCTTTCAAAAGCCACACGATTGCAAAAATGGATGAATCAACGATTCAGGATCACTCCACACACTTGGGGATGATTCTCTGACATGAGCCTAGTCCAGTATAGCCATATTTGAGTCGCCTTGAATATATGCAATCCTCAATGGAATCATCTGTCCTACTCATGTGTCATTATCATGCATGAACCAAGAGAGGGAAGATGGATTCAAAAATTCTATATAATTAGGCCATGGGAGAGCCAAAGAAAGAGACATTATTATGCTGGCCAAATTACTATTAGAGCAAACCACCATTCCATTGTTGAAGCCAAAGAAGGGAAGATAACTAGCATGCTAGCCATATTGCTTCTAAGCAATCCATCATCCTAGTGAGAAAAGAGGAATCCACCATTGGAGAGTCTTCATACTTATCTAAGAGAGAGGATAAAGTTGCAAAGAGATTGAGGAAAATAAACCCCCTTTGCTAAGGATTTTTGAGCACCATAGCTCAAATAATTCTCTTCAAGTGTCTAATATTCATATATTGTATTCAATCTCTACTACCAACAACCAATAAAGGGAGCTTTTTACATTATTTTGTTGACTTGTTTGCTCCATTGAGCATTGTTTGTGTATTTACGTCTTTGTTTAGTTTATGTTTATGTATGAATTGTTCCACTATTTACAATGTTGTGTTTATTTAAGTATTTCCACTAACAACACCAATTCTACCTGTGATCCTTTGTAGGGAAAAATCAACTGTTAAGGAGGTGTCTTTTGGTACACCATTGCCATAAAAAAACTACCACACTAGGTTTTGGATATTTTTCTAGAGTTGGGTCCTTCGTTTGAAGGATAATAATCTGTATAGGGACAAAGTGAACCAATATCAATCATGAAAGCACAAGAAGGACCAAGTGAATAAGAAAAGGATTGACGCAAGGGAGAGTCAATAAACTGTGATTGAGGCCTGTCGGGTCATTCATTTTTTTGAGACCTGTTTTGACAGAAAAATAACTATGAAAATAGGAAGTGTAATCTAGGAAAGTAGATGGTCAAACAAGACAGAAAGCAACAAAGGAAAGAAGAAAGCGACAAGCAAGGAAAGTGAGCAGTTACATTAGAAATCGTCAAGGTCACGAAAGAGGGATCAAGATGCTAATTTTGAAGAAATCAAACAAATGTGGACCAAGTGGATATCTCTCATCAATATGATTAAGTTGGAACCTATCAAGCAAGCGCGGACAAGATCTAAGAGGCCGAAATATATATATGGATGCATAGATCAAGCTGCGAAGGGATAGAACAAGAGAAGAGGCATTATGCTGATGGGATGAGACCCCACTCTTTGCAAATAACTCTATTCTAATTCTGTTGTAGTCCTGAGTTGTAATGATATTTTTGGATGGATTTTTGATCTGATCTCGTATAAATTCTATGGATTTGTATTGTAATGTTTGAAATGTCCTGAATTAATATAAAAGGATATGGTTGCACGGATATTTGTGTGTGTGGTTATGGATGTGTATGATTACAATGTATAACTCTAACTTTTTTTAAAATATTTTGTTAAATTCCTTGTTATGATTTTGGTCATTTCTATGTAAGAGTTGCATGGTATATCTATGGGTGAATAAGAGTTTATTGTGTATTTCAATTAAGATAATGAATCCTATTATAAAACCCCAACACATCAATTGTAAGTCTTGACATGCCTCAGTTGAGACCTTCTCCCCTTGCAGGAGGTTGAAAATGCCGATGACATGTTAGACTATCGTGGACCCTTTGTTGGCACCTTGTAGTCGAAAATTACGTCATTATAGTAAAAATTTTGGCCAACAATGCGTTAATGATAGAGACTCAACCAATTGAGTTAACCCTAAGGGCTATTATTTTTATAACATTTAATTTGTAATAAAAATATAAACACTTCATTATTATTTATAAATATACAACTTTATATTATTTTTATACTTAACTTTTCCCTTGTAAAAATCGTAATTTTCATTAGTATAATGAAAGGATTACATTTTGTAGATGCATAACCCAATATGCATTCCAATATAAAAAATCAATATATTGGCTTTTTGCTGAATAAATAAAATCTTGTCATTCACATTAACTACTTTCAGTTCTATACAAAATTGTAGAAAAACCCTAGTATTTCTTATCCACAAAGTTCTTAAATATTAACATAATGATGAAGTGCATTTAAAAAATAAAAAACAAATCATCATTCAAGAATTTGGCTATTTGTGAGGTGCTATAGGTTCAATGAAGGGGCAATGATAGTATTCATAATGTCTGTCGTCTCCGTGTTCCTTTATAAGCCATTAACCCAAAATTTTTTGTGGGCCCACTTTAGAAAGTGAATCTGCTTGACTATTCCACTCCTTGTAGACATGAAAGAAGGATATATCATCAAAAGTAGTTGAGATATGCAAAATATCCTCCAATAAAGGACAAAAAGGTTTGATTATGACATCAATCTGTTATGTTGACCCAGTTTATTACAAGCAATGAACTTCCAAAAACTTGTAGAGAGGTACAACCTTGTTCTCTAGCAAAAATAAGAAGAAGTTTTAAAGCCCATAATTTTACATTGTTATTGGACCCATGACATAATCCCATGGTGAAATTAAATTGGTGATATTTGGATAGAAAGAGGACAACCCCTCCTCCAGGGACCCAAACCTCCCCTTGAGACGCCCCATCAAAGTAAGCCTAGGGTCGATATTTGTCTATTTCTTTAGGTTGAATCAACCTTTTTGGAGGGACCCCATCATTTTTTGGAAATAGCTCAAAAATATCCAAACATTGAGAGACAACTCTATCTGGGGAGGTAGCTAGTTCTTGGAAGATAAATTTATTCCTCGCTAACCACACTAAACTTTATTTCTAGCTAACCACACTCCCCAACACATGAGTATAGGAAAATTTTTGTAAAGCTTTAAATTTCCTTGTTGATTCCATTTCTACCATGCTAGTAGACAACTTTATCCACTCGAGTCTCCAACGAAACCCAACATATATTTGTAATGTGTCCAATTGATTTTGCAGAAGGGCCATTCAAGAAAAAGGTGTAGGATAGTTTCCTCATGGTCTTTGCAGAGCACACACTACCAAGGCCCTTCTTTTCGTTGTCGTCTTCTGATGTTGTCCCATGTTGGTGCTTTGTTTTTTAACGAACACCAAAAGAAAAGGCAGAATTGGGAAAGACAATTGAGTTTCCACAATTTCTTCCAGCACCAAATATGTTCTCCCTATAAACGATTTTCTTTTAAATGTAAATATCCCAATTTTGGAAAATAGTCCCCAAAGGAGAGAAACACCATTTCAATTCATCTTCTCTATCCATAATCTAAATATGGGAGTTTCCAATGCCAACAATATAAACTTGCCATGAAGGAGCTTCCTTTGTCGGAAATCTGAGTGTTTTCTCCAGGCTTGATCCTAAAGGGTTGTATGTTCTTTATTTGCAATTTGATTAAGAGTAAACACACCTATATTATTGAGTTCCCTCACTAGGATCTATGGAAGATGAAAATCCTTGTTTCTTTCGATCCAAGGATCAAGGCTAATTCTTAGCTTATTTCCATTCCCTATTCTCCATGTAAGGCCCTTTGCAATAAAAAAGTAAGAAGATAAAAGGGATTTATATATCACCAATACATTGGTTTACAGTTTTTTAGGGGTCTAGATCCAAACTTCAATTGAGAGAGGAAAAATTTACTTCTTGTAAACCTTAGAGGTCCACAAGCTATCAGTTGTAAATAATCTCCAACCCACTTTTTCTTCTAGCGGTTTGGAAAACAACAATACAATTTTCAACCCCTAGCCTCCTCAAGATTTTGGCATTATGATCCTATCTCATTTCACCTACAAGATGATGAAATGGTCACGTGTACCAACCCAAAAGAATCTAAGGCATATTTTCCTTATATTTTCTAGGATTCCTTTAGGAATCCAAGACAATGACATCCAATACACGTGAATAACTTCCAAAACTGATTTAATCAACACCAATCTTCCAGCCCTTGAAAACCATGGAAGGATCCGACCCTTTAGTCTCTTTTATAACTTTTCTATCAACCAATCCCAATCACTTTTCCTATAATAATTGGGTTTCTAGTGAAAGCCTAGATATTTTAGACCTTCCTCAGGCTCCAATCTAGCGACTAGGAAGTTAATTTGTTTGAATACTGCTTCCAGGTCTTCAAAATTGAACAATGACAATGAAGATTTTTGAAAATTTATTTCCATACATGTGGCTCTTCCAAACTGTAGAAGGATATCCTTGAGAGCTTCCACCTCTCGCTGAGATCCATCACATAATATTAGTATGTAATCCACAAATAGAAGGTGAGTGATAAACATGTTTTCTGCCACAAAAATACCTTTGTAGAATCCTCTCCTCTTATAATCCCCTATAATTATGATAAGATCTTCATCCACAAATAGAAACAAGAAGGGTGAAATTAGAGGGAAACCTTGTCGTAGGCTTCTTTTTGCATGAAATAAAGGAGAGGTAGATCCATTAAATAGTGAAACATATGATACTGTTGATAGGTAGGATATTATCTAGATTGCGAAAGGTACCTCAAAACCCAAATATGTTAGTAGAATCCATATATAAAACAAATTAACTCTATCAGAGGCCTTGGATAGGTAAATTTTTCTAGGATGCACCTTTGATTCTTTTGGTTTTAAGACTGTGAAGTCCTTCATGAGCCACCTCGATTGCTTCATGAATTTTTCGACCATCAAGAATGAAAAATTTCTCCTTAGAAATAACTTGGGAAAGGATCAACTTAATTCTTGTGGAAATTATTTTGGAGATGATCTTGTAACTACAATTACAAAGGGAGATTGGCCTGAAATCATAAAAAGTATGGGTGTTGTCTTCTTTGGAATGGGGGCTAAGATTGTAGAATTAAAAGTTGGGAGGACACTTTCCAACCTCCTGTAATCTTCCAAGACTTGAAGATATTTCCCATTAAGTTCGAAGAATCATTAGAAGAATTCCATCGTCCACCCATCTAGCCTTGGAGTCTAATCCTTCTAAAAGCTACGGGAAATCTGAAGATTTCTTCTTCATTTATTTCCTTCATCAACTCCTCATTATCTCCCTCTTCCAAAAAACTTGGGAATATTTGATATACCTACACTACTTTTGCAATGGAATTCCTTCTAATAACCTTGAACAAATTACTAAAATGGATTTTTCCAAGCCAGAACAGATCTTTCAAAGTAGTCAATTTAACGCCTTAAGAGTCCTCCAGGCTCTAGATTATGTTTTCTAGTTTTCTCCCTTTAGCAAAGTTCTAGAAAAATTTCATGTTTTAATCCCCACATTCCAACTAGATAGCTCCATTCTTTAGCCTCCAGTCAACTTATTTCTCCATTAGAAACTTTTTCCTCGCTTTTAGTTGCAAATCTTCCTCTAGAATCCACTATCAAGAAACACTCTCCATCTTCCTCACATAGGGATTTTAATTCCAATTCCATAGATTTGATCTCATGGTATTCTCTAAGCCTTTTAGAAGCTACCCATTCCATAGTCGCTTCGTTAATCCTGGAAACTTTTGTAGCAAAGTGGTTGACTACTGAATGCTCATCCCCAGGATTGAAAGGAATCTAGGTGGAATGGAAAAGAGTGCGGAAATATTAATCTTTGAGCCAAGAGGAATTGAATTTAAAGGGATATGAGGTTTCTTACCCCCCTGATTTCCAAAATGATAGGGTAGTGATCCAATTTTCCTCCAGAGCCTACCCACTGATGAAGTAAAGGCATGGAATCCACCAAATAATCAAAAATAAAAAAACTTGTCTATTCTCTTGGCCACCTTATCATCCCCTACTTGCTTATTCATTTAGGTAGGTTGTATTTTGATAATGTCTACATCAATCAACTTGCTCTCATGAAGGAGATGTGTGATTTTTTTTGTAAGATTATTCGATCTGGCATGAGGACCCCATAATTTTGCCACCCCTAGGTAAAAGTTGATATCCCCTCTGACAACAACATTCTTTGAGGAGAAAATAGACTTCTGAAACAAAGATTCCAAAAATAGGATTTGGTCCTAATAAGGGCCATATACATTTAGTACTACTAAATCCATCCCAGCTCTGCCAATAAAACTTCTACTCTTAACAAAGAATTGATCACCCAAGAGTTGTTGAGGAAAAAATTCTTAGCATTCCATCTAACTGCTAAGCCTCATAACGAGCACATGCATCAATAAAAATGAAGTTCCACCCTTTGAGAAGATTTGTCAACAATATACCAACTACCTCCCCTTCTCCCATTATTTCTTGTCACAAGAGAAAATCTAGACTTTGCAACTCTACTAACCTACATAGAGATAATTGCTTGGAGGGGCTATCCAAACCCATACAATTGAAGGCTTGTATAATCATGGGGTAACCCCTTCAAGGGCCTTCACTAATCTAAGTGCCCCATGTATAGAGGGTTGCTTTCCTGTTATCATATCAAGTTGAGCCTTGACCCGAGCTTTAGCTAGATGAGATTTCCAACACCTTCCTTGTCCTCCCCCATTACAATAGGGTTAAGGCCTAAGCCCTTTGGGGGAATATAAGTAGTTAAATTTAAAGGGGGAGGATGAATATTGTATCATGAAAGGGTATCAGAGCATTTTGGGGAGAGTCTAGGGACTGACAGCATAATAGGTGAAGGAACAAACATAGAATTCATTGGGTGGGAGAAGGGTAATTGAGAGGTTGGACCAAGTCTTGGATAGACCAAAGGAGAAGTAACACCTTCACCCAAACCCAAATTTTAAAAAGAACCATTTGAAAGTTAAAAAGAAACAAAAGGAAGAGAACAAGGAGTACAAATATCATCAGTTAATCAAATCCCTTCTTCCACTTGCACTTGTCCCTCCTATAGCGGTGCTGAGTGAAAACTATGATCCTATATATTTCCAATAGTTGGAGACTCTACCCAAGGAATGACGCACCTTTATTCATACCAAAACACCAACCCTTTCTCTTTTGGATAATCAAATTGAGGGCCTCTTTTCCTTCTAGCCCTTGATGAGGATCCATTCTTCAGTAACTCGTAAATGACAACGTGAACTCTCTGTCTATATGACCAAGTACATGGAAACACCCGAACCTGAAAGGAATACTCTCATAATTCATATTTTTTTTTGAGAGGCCCCCAAATTATTGAGCTCCACTTTTTCTAATAACCCGCCTCTAGTATCTAAGCTGACCAAAATTCCAGCCATAGTCATGATCTTTGTTCGTCTATAAGACAAACATACTTCCAAGAAATGCCCAGTCAGTTTCTAATATCATGTAAATCCTCCTAAGACCAAAATTGAATGGGTAGTCCTGATAACCTAACCCACATAGGGGCCCGATCTAACCTTTCCTTTGCAACATCAAAAAGTAGTGTCCAATACTTCAGTAAAGTTGGAGAGGAGTTTATTCTCCAGTTATTATCCAAGGCCTTTTTTGTAGCTTCCTTGGAATTGAAAAGTAAAAGGAACCAACCCCTAGTCAAACACCTATCTTCTGGAAGGACCCCGTCCTCTGATACCTAAGGTCATGTTAGAAACACTGGAAATCATGAAACTACTGAGAGTGGGGGTGAATTAGTATTGTGACCAAATTATACAATTCTTCACAAAATTCACTTTTTAATCACTTTAATAATTATTCATGGATCAAGAATGTTAGTCTCTATAATACTAGTGATTCCCCCATTACTATTGTAATTGTATCCCTTATTGTTATTATTGTGCCCCATAGAAGCCCACTATTGTTATTGTTGTGCCATTATATTATTATTGTTATGTCGACTTTGATTATATTGTGACCCCTTAGACTCCTATATATAGAAAGGAGGTTTTGACATTTGTATCATCCAAGAATTGTTCGTTTGTGTAATGTAAAGGAGGTTTCCCCCTCGAATATGATGATTTTGCAGTCGTTGATATATCTTTTCTATCTTTTTGTGAGCCGGTTTCATAACATTTGGGATCAGAGCTTTGGATTCTAGGGTTTCACTGCTCCAAAAAAGGTCATCGTGGAATTTTCGCTACAACTTTTTTTTTTCTGTGACGTTTCAGAAGCTAAAAAAAAGGAATTTGAGATTAAATCTTGATGATCCTCAGGTTTGAATTTCATATCTTTTCTCACTATATTTTTGGAGATATGATCCAAGAAAGTTAGGGTTTTTGCAGGCTCCCGAATTACATCCAAAATAGGTGACCTTGGGAAAATTGTCATAACTTTCTATCTATGTATCAGATTGAAATTTCGTAAGAAGTTACAGAAAGAGGACGAAATTTAGTTTTCTGTTCATTGTTTTTAGGTCCTAAGGTTGAAATAGTGACACGTGGAACTTCGTACAATTTTGATCTACTGAAAAAGTTTATAATCAGGTCATCTTGGGAGATTGGGCATAACACTTTCTTGGAGAATCCAATTTCAATCCGACTGGTACCGTTGGAAATAGGACTCAGAGGGCTACCACAGTTAGCAATTTCAGACCTTGGAGATCCAAAATTTCAGAGATACATCAAATTTAATATCGAGCTCCTACAAAGTGAAAAAAAGTCTGTAGTTTTTTTTTTTTTTTTTTTTTTTTTTAAATTTTGCATAAGTTTGGTTTGAAAAATTAGTTTGAAGGAATTGAAAGGGCATATTGAAAAATAATTATCATTAACTGATGCCCCAAAGAAAAAAAATGGAAACACCTAGTAAGCAACCTAAAAGCTCTAGCATGACTCATGAAGAAGAGGAAGAAATGCAACATGATATATCAAAATTATGATACCAAGTGCAACAAATTTCACTCTCACAAAAAGTAACAGAAGCTAAGATGGATGGTATGAAAGACAACATTGAAGATTTGAAGAAGGGAATGGAAGGTTGGAAGGAAGGTTTGAAAAAGTTGCTCCAAGAAAGGCTTCCTAATGGCAAAAAGTTAATAGAGAAAACTCATGATGAGAACAAAATAAATGTTAATCATGATTTCATAGACTCTAATGGTGGATTGAAGACCCACCATGTTCCAAAGATCGATATGAGGAATTTTGATGGCAAGGATCCCGTATCATGGATACTATAGATGGAGCAATATTTCGATCTCCATAATGTGAAAAACACACAAAAGGTACATATTGCAACTTTATATTTGGAACCAAATCATTTTGTATCGTATCGATGGCTTTGTTCTCATAAACAAATTGTCACTTGGGAAATTTTTATGGAAGAAATGATAGCACATTATGAGGATACAAAAATTAACACTTTTTTTAGCCAATTGATAAATCTCAAACAAAAGGGTTCAATGATGGAGCACATTGAGGACTTCCAAAAATTGAATATAAGGGTAAAAGATATTCCAGAGGAGCATAGGATTGATTTGTTCATAGGGACTTTAAAGGATAACCTCCAACATGAGGTTTGCCTTTGGGAACCTGATTCATTGGAGAAGGCATTCAGGTGGCAAGAAAAATGGAAAGAAAAATTATGGCAACAAGGAAGCCTACCACTCACAAATATAAAGATGGAAGTGTTGTATCCCCTAGCCTTCCACAACCTACAAGGTTGACACCACAAAAATTGGAAGAAAAAAGAGCAAAAGGGATTATTTACAGTTGTGATAGCAAATACACTAAAGGTCATAAGTGTGTTGAGAGTAAATTATTTTACATAGATTGTGAAAAGGAGGAAGAAAAGGAAAAAGGCACGTCAAAAGAAGAGGATATACACCAGGAACAAACCCTAGAGAAAGAAGAAATGAATCCGACCATATCTTGTAATGCATTGGCCGAAATTACCACTCCTCAAACTATCAAGATAGAAGGACATATCAAGAAGAAAAAGGTAATAGTGTTGATTGATTCGGGAAGTACCTATAATTTTATTCATTGTAAGATAGCCAAGGAATTGAATTGCTTTATATATCCAACACCATAGTGTCAAGTGATGGTAGCAAGTGGAGGAACCATAAATTTCTCTAGAAAGTGCCATAATATCAAGCTATCCATGGGTAAATATGTATTGAATAGCCCAATGCTTTTCATTCCAATGGGTGGTGATGATGTTGTACTAGGAGTCCAATGGCTACAATCCTTGGGGACAATAAATTTTAAAATTCAAAAAATTTTCATGAAATTTTCTTCGGAAGAAAAGGAAGTTGAATTAAGGGGTATCACAGGGAAACCGAGAAAGATAATCAACTCTAATAGAATGACAAAGCTTCTAAAGAAAGATAAACGAGGCGTAATTGCACAATTTTGTTCACTAGAGATTCCCACATCGAAATCATCTATTTCTCCATATCTCCAAAAAGTCTTGGACAATCATCCCAAGGTATTTGAGACTCCCAAAGGCCTCCCACATATTCGTGATCATGATCATGCTATTCATTTGATTCCAGGAAGTGTTCCTCCAAACATCAGGCCTTACAGATATCCCTATGCCCAAAAGAGTGAAATTGAACGTATGGTTGTAGAAATGCCAGAGGCTGGTATAATTAAACCTAGTCAAAATTCTTTCTCTACTCCAATAGTATTGGTGCACTAGAAGGATGGGTCATGGCGCATGTGTATGGATTATAGGGAGCTCAACAAGCTCACTATTAAAGATAGATTTCCCATTCTGTCATTGATGAATTATTGGATGAATTACATGGATCAATTTACTTCACCAAGTTGGATCTTCATTCAAGATATCATCAGAATAGAATGAAGACTGAAGACATTCTGAAAACAACATTTAGAACTCATGAGGGTCATTATGAATTTTTGGTCATGCCTTTTGGACTTACCAATGCACCTTCTACATTTCAAGGTTTGATGAATATTTTCAAACCCTTCCTTAGAAAATTTGTGTTAGTATTTTTTGATGATATACTAATCTACATCAAGTCTTGGAAGGATCATGTTCAACATGTTGACAGGGTGTTCAAACTATTGGAGGAGAAACAATTATATGCAAAAGATCCAATGTTACTTTGGAGTACAAGTGGTGGAATATCTGGGTCATATTGTGTCTCATGAAGGTGTTAAGTTAGACCATAGCAAAATTAAATCCATTAAGGAATGGAAAATCCCCACATCCATAAAGCATCTGTGAGTATTTCTCGGGTTGACAGGGTATTATCGCAAGCTTGTTAAGAATTATGGGAGAATAACAACACCTCTAACAACATTATTGAAGGAAGATGCATTTTCATGGACTCCAGAAGCAATGAAGGCCTTTGAACATCTTAAAGAGGGAATGTGCCAAGCATCGGTCTTAGCTACGCCAGACTTCAAAAAAAACTTTATTGTGGAATGTGATGCCTCATGAAATGGAATTGGTGTTGTTTTAATGCAAGAAGAAAGACCCATTGCTTTCGAAAGTCATCCAATCAAAGGAAAGTATTTACACAAAGCCATTTATGAGAAGGAAACGTTGGAAATACTACATGCACTTAAGAAATGGTGACCCTACCTAATGGGAAGACACTTCAAGGTAAAAACAGATCATGATAGTCTTCAATAATTTTTAGAACAAATATTATCTTCAGAAGAGCAACAAAAGTGGGTCACAAAAATGTTGGTTTATAACTTTGAAATCATCTACAAAAAAGGGAAGTAAAATGTTGTGGCAGATGCACTCTCAAGAAAGGATGAGGACGTGGATGCATTGACTTGTGCCATTTCTTTTATCCAACCAAATTGGATAAACGAAGCAAGGGATGTATGGAAGAATGACGAAGAAGTGTCAGAACTCATTCAAAAGTTACAACAAGATCCCAGTACATCTGATACATTTAGCTATAAAAATGATTTGTTATGGTACACAGATCGCTTATACATGGGTAAGAATTCCCAACTCAAACAGAAGATTCTTATGGAATTGCAAACTTCTCCCTTAGGAGGGCACTCAGGACTTTTAAAAACTTACCACAGGTTTAAGAAGGAATTTTTTTGGGATGGCATTAAATCGGATATTCAAAAGTTTGTGGTGGAATGTTTGGTTTGACAACAAAATAAAGTTGAAGCAATTAAGACCCCAGGTCTATTACAACATTTATCCATTCGAAGCCAATGTTGGGAGGAGGTTTCAATGGATTTTATCACAAGTTTACTCAAGTCTGAAAGAAAGAGTGTCATCATGGTGGTAGTTGAGAAAATTACCAAGTATGCACACTTTTGTGCATTATCTCATCCATTTAAAGATAATACAATTTCTACTGCATTTATGGAAACAATTCAAAAGCTACATGGAAACCCAAAGATTATTGTAAGCGACAAGGATCCCATTTTCATTATAAACTTTTGGACAGAATTATTTTATTGTCTTGGTACTCAGTTAGCTCATAGCTCATCTTATCATCCTTAATCTGATGGGAAAAATGAGATAGCAAACAAATATTTGGAAGGATATCTTCATTGCTTTGTCTCTGATAAATAGACACAATGGGTGAAATGGTTGCCTCTGGCTGAATGGTGGTATAACACTTCCTTCCATACTGCAAAAAAAATGACCCCATTTATGGCACTTTATGGATATCATCCACCATCCATCACATCATATTTAAGAGAATATTATAATGTTCAGGCAGTGGAAGATCACATTGAGCATCAACAACAAGTTCTCCAACTCTTAAAGGATAACCTCAATTTGGCACAAAATAGAATGAAACAACAGGCATATCAACATCAAAGCGAAAGAAGTTTTGATGTAGGTGACTGTGTATTCGTACGGCTACAACCATATAAACAAATGTCCCTCAAGTAAGCTAAGAAGGATAATAAATTATTAGCAAAGTATTATGGTCCATACAAGGTGTTGCAAAAGATTGGTACTATGGCATACAAATTGGAGCTTCATGTAGCTTCCTGAGTGCACCCAATTCTCCATGTTTCATTCTTAAAGAAGGTTCAAGGTGACAAGCTCCCAGTTCAAAAAATATTGCCAGAACTTGAAGAGGAAGGAAAAATTGTATTGGAACCTGAAGCAGTCACAGAAACAAGAACTCGACAACTATGAAATCGATCAATTTCAGAGTATCTCATCAAGTGGAAGAACTTACCTACTGAAGATTCCACATGGGAGGATGATATTTTTTTATAGAAGCATCCATAACTACTCAAGCGTTCAGGACAATAATTTTTTTATGGAGAGGGGCATGTTATGTCCCTATAATACTAGTTATTCCCCCATTACTATTGTCATTGTATCCCTTATTGTTATTATTGTGCCCCATAGAAGCCCACTATTTTTATTGTTGTGCCCTTATATTATTATTGTTATGTCAGCTTTGATTATATTGTCACCCCTTAGACTCCTATATATAGAAAGGAGGTTTTGTCATTTGTATCATCCAAGAATTGTTCATTTGTGTAATGTAAAGGAGGTTACCCCCTTGAAGAGGCTGATTTTGAAGTCGTTGATCTATATTTTCTATCTTTTTGTGAGCTGGTTTCATAACAAAGAACACAACTAAATCATGTAGAACATAACATCATAAACATCAAACACATGAGAAACATATACACAAGAAACCAATCTTATTTTTATTACAAGCTTCAAATTGATTACATCATGGCCCCACAAGATACCACTTGTATGTTTATCAACTACTACTGAAAGGAACTTCAATCCCTGCTTGTTTATCAACTACCACTAAAAGGGACTGCCGCCCCTACTCGTTTACTAGTTGTCGCTGGAAGGGACTCTTGCCCTTTTTTATTTACTAGTCTCTGCTGAAAGGGACTACTACCCTTGAACATTTACGATCACCAGCTAGAAGGAGATACTACCCCTGATTTGTAAGCTACCACTTGCTGGCCTTATTGATCCATATTTCATCCATTTTCATACTAGAAACAATAAGCCACTTATGTCACAATCAAATAAATCTTGCTCACTGCTACTGCTCACTAAAGACACCTGAAAAACACCTTCAAAAATATCTAATTATTGATGCAAACATCTTCAAAAATCTCTGATTACTGATACAAAACACCAATAAGATCACCTTCAATAATTTCTAATTACTAAACAAATCATGCACCAAGGACATTAACACCAATCACGAATGCACTTACTTGCATCCTTAAAAACATCTTTGAGACACCAAGGTTTCTCTCTAATTCACCTTTGATGCATACCCAAGATGTTATAAATCACGATGCACCAACAACTCTTACCCACACACTCACTCATTCACCACCATGATTCGGCTACTCAAATTCAACTTTTAAAGAATTATTGACTGATAATTTTGGATTGATCTTTTGTTAACTTCTTCTTGAAGTCCTTGCATGAGTCTCTAATTTTTTCCTTTGTCTTGTTCAAATTAGTCTTTTAGTTCTGCTCTTCAAGTTCTCAAACTCTGATCTCCAATTCTAGGCTTTTTTAACAGGTTTTAGCTATGGTTTGCTGTTTTTGTCTGTAGTTAACTTTTCCTTAACTTTCAAATCTGCTATCAAACTGATATTTCCACCTTTTTGCCTTTAAGCCCCTTTCACTCGACCCCCTTACCTATTTTTCCATCATAGAACCAGTCTCCGCGAACATGGTTTAATAATTTGCGTGCTAAGCCCTACGCGTGCCAAATAGTTTGTTAACAACTCTTATGCCATTGGTCCCACTTCTATGCCAAGTGACCAATCCTCATCCAAAAGGCTGGAGCTCCCAAGCTCCTAATTTTTTTTATTAATTGCAATTCCTAACAAGATACAAGATTTTGGGGTCCGAGGATAGCCCCACATTCTATTTCTGTCACTCCCTTGGTCATGTTTCTACTCAAAACAACCAAGGGACAAGTCCAGGTGCTTAGCTCAACACCTCCCAAAATCCTTTGTGACTCTATTCTCTATGCCCTGGGTTCATTTCTACGTAAAATAACCCAAGGGTCAAGTCTAAGCACTAAAACTGGAGCTCCCAAACCTAACTCCTTTTATTATCCATGGTGCCCTTGGTCTCCAATGGCCACACGAGACCCTATGCGGGCGCATAGCCCATAACCCCTTCTATCTTGACACTTTGGTTGTGTGCATGATAATTCACTTGCTGGGGTCATACCACCGGGTTGTCATGTCCATGGGGACCGCTCGATGCTTCTTTGATTGGTTTTTTTTGTGCACTGTCATTGCTGACCTGTCTTGATGCTTGCCGCCTGAAGATTTTTACTTCTGATCCCATAATAAACCACTGGGCTCTATCCACCAGGATGAGCTGGCTGGTAGGGTTCACCTGACACCCTTTTTATTGTTTGTTGCTCTATTAATTTCCACCGTGTCCTAATGCTGTGTAACCCAGCGCATTACTTTGTGAACTCTGATCATACTAATGGGCTCATACCTCTGGGATGACGTCATAATGATATCACTCCTACCATGTGTTGACCTTTGAGTGGTGACACATGTCACCCAAAAAGGGCCACTTGGGTGCCCAAAAATGCTGAATCCACCTGCCATGTGTCCATACTGACATCATCATTTGCTGCTGTCTGTGCCAATCATATGTTGACACCTTTCCTATTGTTAGAGAGGAGAGAGAAGGTCCTCTGAGGCCTATTTTGTGACCATTTTCCTTTATAATTTGTTTTTCTAAAAAACCACCAGGTTCAAGCCTTTTGTCCTCGACACCACTCCTGAGAAGATTGTGGTTTTGTGAGGAGTGTCCCAGGGGTGGATCTCCACCATTGATATATGTGATTGACTGTGCGGGAAACCACTCCCCGTGACCACAAAGACTGTCTAAAGGGCTGTCTCCAGCGCCATCGGGAAGCTGCCATGTGGCTTGATTGTTCATCTCTCGGACTAATGCTCTACTACACTGCAACTTTGTTAAACTTCTAGGCTAGCCCTGAGCAGGATTAGCTCTTGGAGTGGGGACCTACCGCTCGAATCTCATTGGTCGGCTCTACTGCTGTGTCCTGACGCTTAACTTTTGCACCATATTTGAATCCTTCGGAGTGAACCCACCGGGGTACCACCATCGGGATGGCATCATCCCGCTCCATTTGTGGTTGGTAAAAATGGATCCCATTACTGCGCTATTTTCCATGTCTTCCTAGAGCTTCACGTAGAGGCTCTGCCAACCTCATTGCTAATTTTTACACTTAAGCCAACTTTGGCTATGCACCAAAGGCTCACCCAGACACCTTTAAATATTCAATCTTTGACTTGGGGTCATAAAACTTTGACTGGCCCTATCTCACGATCTAGGAGGCTATTTTCAATCTTCCATATACCATTGGAAATCTATTCCAAAGTTCTATCCATTTGAGTGGTTTCCATATGATCTAGAGATGATTTGCTACTCCAGAATTTGCTCCAAATACTCTGCACCTTTCTGCTAATTTCCGTCACCTTGCACTCTTTGCCATTTCCTTTGCCTTTTCTTTGCCCATGCCACTTGTTGACATCAATGCCAACATATTTCTAACTATCTCCCCCTTTGGCATTGATGACAACACCAAGATAAAAAATCACATCATTACCAATGATAAATACTTTACTTTAATACTTCTCCTTGTGCTTTTCCAATGATCATTTACCATCTTGTGTTTGATCAATAATAATTCTCCCCCTTCGACATGCTCCCCCTGTCCAAAATATCCCTATATCTTATGATCTTGTGGACCTATCAACTATTTCTTCTTAAGATGAAAAAAAAATTGAAACTGAAATGCCTCTGATAAGATCCAAGCAGCTTCCTTTCTGTCCTTTGAAGAAGATTAAGTTGAAGGGAAAGGAGTATTTACTCCCAATATTTTCCTCATGCAAAAAAGAGGAATCTCTTGTTGAAACAACATATTATTGTGCAATTGAGTCATGATAAAATGATTCTTGTTGGTCCGAGTCTCAACTAGGATTACATTCATAATAGTGCCTACCTAGACACATACACCTAACCTCTAGCAACAAGAACAACCTTTCCTATGCATGACACCATCAATTGTCAGCTGATGAACAACAACACTTAGAAGGTCTTACTTGACAAACATAGATGGACTCTCACCAATGCATACCTAGACCAAAAATCAACTTTTATTTCACTTGGAAGACTTCTAATGATAGAAAAATCACCATGAATAACAACCATATAAACAAATATTTTCCTATCAACATTAGACAACACAAACACCATACTTTGATTGTAAATACCATTTGACAATACCTTTGATGCTACGTGATACCAATTATGAATTGGAACAACATCATAACAACCAATCCATTCTGATTACTCACATATGAAACAAACACAATTAGCCTTTGTCATGTAACACATAACTGATACCAATTAATGATACCAATTGTCAATTCCTACTCAATCTTGACTTGAGTATACTTCCCCTGTGGCCATGCTCCCTCTTTGTATTAGAACTTTGTAAGCAATACTTAAAGCTCATAAACAAATAATTACCAACTTCACATGCTCGGACTACCAATTGATTTGAGAACAACATTCAATCAACCACAATATTCATACATGAAAGAGGCATACTTCCCTTTATCCTTTAGACACATTCCTTGGCATGTTCCTTTCTGCTCCTTGCATCTATATTTTTTGGCTTCCTTGAATCCAACTGCTTCTCTTCAATGAATAGGATCAAGAGATCTAATCCCCTTGATTAGATTATCTTCCTTTTTCTTCCACACCTACTGATTTTTCTCAACAACATGAGCTAGTTTCTTGCACTGACTTGCTTGACTTGGTGGATTTCTTCCTGAGAATACATGCCAATGTTGCTCTTCTTTCTAACTAAATTTCTTTAGAGATCTCTCATGACTGATGTTTCTTCTTTTAACTAATTGGAGTCTCTGCCTGTAAGAGAAATCAACGATTGAAATTTCAGAATCTGAATCTTCTTCATCAAGCACTGTTATGTATTGCCTCCATTCACCATTCGTTCTGCCTTTCTTCTAGATGCTGAAATAACCCCTATGAAATTCCTTTTGTTGGCTCTTAACTCTAATTACAACATTCTGGAAAAGAAATTTCTTGCTAGATTTGCATGCAACTGCTTTATGCCAAAAATTATTACACATTTAGCATTCAAATTTATTCAAGAAGGGAACAAAAGAATTATACTTCTTACCAAATCTTGTGCCGGTCCAATTTCCTAGACTATAATTTTCTCTCTTGCTACTCTTGGTCCATTGAAAATATTTCCTTTGAGTAGAAAAAACTCTCTATACTTGGCTGGGAGAATTTCTCTCAACAACTTGTGGCTATGGCATAACACATTCATCTTTTATTGATGTACCTTCTTTTTCCTCTCTAGACACTTGGAGGAAAAGTGGCATGAGTTTTTGAAATAAAAATGTATAAGGGCTGCATACCTTTTATTTTATTTCTAGAAGTATTTTAGTCTCCTTGGTGCTACCCTGCTGCTGAGTAACTTTCACCTCTGTATATTGTCTTAGCCTGGGGGGAACAATGGCTAGTCTGAATCTCCTTCATTGCTTCTAAATTCTCTGCATGCAACTGAAGATTCATCTACTAATCCTTTAATGTTCTATTCTCCTATTCCATCTTCATATTTATAGATGTGAATTTCTTAATCTCCTCAAGATTTGATATGAGCCGCCTCTTCAAATAAATATTTTCTTCAAGATCTTCCAACTCAATTGAGGAGCCACTAGATTCACCACTAGTGTTTATTTCACTCTCATCTTGTTCAAGATTTTGTTCCTCTTCACCATAGGTGGACCCATTGTCTTCTTGACCATTTTCAAGGTCTTGTATTACTATCAAGGTGGTCCTTTCTCCACTAAAATTTGATGAGAAACTCTCACTTTCACTAGTACTTGCAGTTGAGAAGTTTGAAGAAAAATGACCTATTGTTATACAATAACAACAAAACAACAACTTTCTTGCATTGCACATCTCCTATATGTATTGATCATCGATTTGGCATCTTGATATAGAAAAATCATCATCTGATTCATGATCTTCAATTCTCTTTGAATATTTGTCTGCACAATCCTCCAGGGAAAGCCTCTTGACATCACATGCAACTTGCATGTCTACTTTATAGATGGATTGCAATTTATTCCATGTCTCGTTGGCTGTCTTATAACAAATTACTTTCTCAATGTATGCCTTAGACAACTTTCTCATGATTTCATTCCTGGCTAATTTATCAAACTTATTATTTATTACTCCATTATCCACAGATAGCCATACATCAAGATCAAGAGATTGCAAGAATATTATCATCCTTACCTTCCAAGTTGCATAATTTGAGTCATTAAAAAATGAAACTCCATGTGAGGTAATCCTGTCCTAGTTCTCCTTGATCCCTGATCTTCCTTCCAACTATTAAACTAATCCTAAAGGACATTGGATTTGATACCAATTGTTAGAAACAATGGAAACTAGGACACTATTGGGGGGGGGGGGGTGAATTAGTAGTGTGGCCAAATTATACAATTATTCACAAATTTCATTTTTTAATAACTTTAATAATTATTCATGGATCAACAATACAACTCAATCATGTAGAACATTACATCATAAACATCAAGCACATGAGAAAAATATAGACAAGAAAGGAACTTCAATTCCTAATCGTTTATCAACCTTTGCTGAAACGGACTGCTGCCCCTGAACATTTACTAGCACACACTAGAAGGAGATGCTACCCTTGATATGTAAGCTACCACTTGCTGGCATTGTTGATCCATATTTCACCCATTTTCATACTAGAACCAATAAGCCACTTATGTCATAATCAAATAAATCTTGCTCACTGCTACTGCTCACCAATGCCACCTTAAAACACCTTCAACAATATCTGATTACTGTTGCAAAAATCTTCAACAATATTTAATTACTGATGCAAAACACCAATAAGATCACCTTCAACAATTTTTTATTACTGAACAAATCATGCACCAGCAACACCAACACCAATCACCAATGCACTTCTTTGCATCTTTAAAAACACCTTTGAGACACCAAGGTTTCTCTCTGATTCACCTTTGATGCATACCCAAAATATTATGCATCATGTTGCAGAAACAACTCTTACCCACACACTCACTCATTCACTACCATGATTCTGCTACTCAAATTATGTAACAACCCTGGTTGATTTTCCATTTAAAAAAATTTAAGACCAAGGTCATGGGATACATATTCCAAGCTGAATGATGGGAATAACATCCTAGTGGGTGTCACTTTCGGTTTATTATGGCTAAGAAAATTGGCAAAGGCAATGGCAAAGACAAAGAGGCATTAATTGACATTTATTTATGAAAATAATGGAAAATATGAGAAAATGAAGGTGAAAGGTCACAGGTTTCATGTGAGGAGGAAATTGAAGGAAAAATTAAAGAAACATGAAGAAATTAGAGGCCTCAATGATAAAACGGATTCTGAGGATCAATTTATAAACTTTTTTCAGTTCAGTTTATGGCTGTCTCCTCTATTCTCTCATTCTCTCATACTCTTGCACACTTAGAGTTTTCTTGGAGTACTCTTGGAGGATGGTGGTCATGGGGGCATCACTTAATGAACCCGTGACATGTCACGTGCATTCATGGAATATTAAATAATGCCCTTAGTTTGACTACATATTGGAAAATACCCTTAAAATTCACATTATTTAACCCCCCACCAATATGTACCCAATACACCTTCCAAATTTAAAAAACCCTAATTCCACTAGATATTGCAAGTATCCATTTTTTCATTAACATTTTTTATACCCCTTTATATTTTTTCATTAACTTTGAGCTCCATTTTTTATTCCTGTCAATATAAAAACCATTTACCCACTATATACCCCCCAATATATTATGTCATTTTATCCTGAATATATATCCCCCAATATGAACCCACGTGGTATGGTATTACTCCCCTAGTGAAGTCCCCGTGATGGTGGTATACCTTGGATTTTGAGAAGAAGACAAAGGAAAAGCAGGAAAGTGCAAGAGCACAGTGGGATCAACAACTATAACAGGTTTTTCTTGCAGGTACCGAGTTGCATGTATGGTTTCCTTGCTATTTTTGGCATGCATGGTACATGCATGTGGTTTCTTGGTTATGATCTATCATTGGCATGGAGGATTGCCTAGATTGATAGCGGTTTTTCCTAACCATTCCATTTCTTGGATAGCCATGGTGTTGTGGGTTTTATTTTTTGTTTTCTAATTGGTGTTCATGTTCCTTATGGATGTAGGTTGAGTTATTAGTTCTTGGAGGCCTTGGTTGTGTTGAAGAAAAGTGTAACTAGGTTCGGTATTAACCAATGTAATTTTGATCTTCTTACTTTTCAAGAAAAAGAAATATTATTTTTATAAAATTATATGAATGAGTTTCTTGCTCATAGTTCTAGAAAAGTCAAAGAGTCAATATTATGTTAAAGAGATCTTTATGAGCATTCATGTAATGTATATAGGTCAACCTAGTGTCAAGAAGCTCTCCAAGATAAGCACCATTCCTCAACAAAGAAGTCTACAAGATAAATGATGTACAAACACAATCATGTTTCACTGCAAATTAAATATAAGTCATGTTGGCTTGCATCAACGAACACACCTCTTCACACTACCATGTTGGCTAATTATGGAGGACGAACCACTATAAATACCCAGCTAGGGTATCCACAAAATAAAAGAGAAGAACTCAGACTTGTCTGAGATTTTCGGAGGTCTGTGACAGGGTGATCTTCGGACGGATACATGACAGATATCCGCATTACAGAAGTAAGGATTTTCGGACATCTCTGCAACTTCAGTAAAGTACAGTGGCTCAGAATCTCAGTCAAGTATAATCACAAAATCTCAGTGAGTACATTGGCTCTACATTTCTCGGATGGTCATCATGATTCCGTCCTTGGTGTAAGGAAGATCTCAGTGTAGGGAAGAACAATATCACTGTGGATGTATCTATTAGCAGTCTTTGCATATATATGATGAGAAAGATCTTAGGAAACCTCACTGTCTCAACATACATCCTAGGTGTAATCTCAGTCTTACTGTCTCGACATAAAGAGGATCACAATGATCCCACATTTTCACTCACAGTCTCAACATACTTGGAATGAAATACACTCTCGACATGCTCACAATAATCACACAAACGCAATAAATATCTCAGTGAAGACAAGGTCAATATAGAGACATAGTTGACATGATGATGATCTTAGTAAGAGTGCAGTTATTATCTAAGTGAAGATGGAGATATGGTACAATAGTCATCTCAGTGAAGCTGCAAGAATAATGATCAAGGTGAAGCAACAATGTTGATGATGATCTCAGTAGTAAGAAGAGGATTGGTGTCTTGGTCTTGGAGTGGTCGAGTAGGTCAAGGGTCACGTATTGGTATTCCTCGATTGGAATCTCCATAAGAAGAATTTTGTGTGGGTTTTCCTCTCCAAGAGGGAGAGGTTTTGGCCCTGGAAAAAGGCCAAAAATCTTGTGTTCTTGTCTCTTTGTTTTGGTAGCACTTTGATGAAGCAAACACACACACTAACAATAAGAAGAAGGTCAAGCTAAGATAAATTGTAAAAGCACTCCAAAAATTGTTATCAAGGCAAGAAGAATCCTACTAATACTAATTACCCTAGATTCTTCAACAAGATTTTCAATGCTAAGGTCCAGAAGTCAAATGAAGGGCAATAAAGAGACATACAAGGATCAGTGTTCAAGGGCATCAAAGTAAGGTTAAGGGTTTTGTCAAGAATAAAGGATCAAGTCTACCACAAGTAGTCTACATCAGCAAAGAACCTTTTCTCCACAGTCATCATCAAATAGGTCACCAAAAACCTTATCAATATGAATACAAAGCAACATAACTCAAAGTCAAAGATTATCATCTTGGAGAAGGTCGAAAATCCGAGGAGAAATCCTAATCTACACTAAAAAAAAAGGAAAACACAATACCTTTCATAGTCTCAGTGCTAGCCTCAAAATTTGGGTGTCATTACAACCCATGTCATACCACAACAATATTAGACTTAAGCAATTTCGATGCTTGGTATTGAACAATGCTCGAAGGCCACAAAGATCTTTGCTCATGCTAGTCAACTCAAGCAAGGTTATAATCCAGCAAGGAGCATTGCAACAAGGTTACAAAGATATATAGTCACAACATACATTACAACAATATCACTTCAAAAAGAGAACGCAATGACACATCTCGCGTGGACATCATGACAATGCTCTCAAAATTCTTGATTTTGATTCCATACCCTCACAGCCAAGGAATCAAATAATCTCAACATATCATAAAAGGCAGCAGTGCTTGGTGCTGAACAATGCAAGGAAGTCTCAAGAAAGGTTCTGGAACTCTATTGTACCAGGAAACTCAAGAAAGAATCTCATTGAAGTAGATCATTCAAGAAAGCATCAAGGTGAAGATTTCATCTTTACATGACAAGTAAGTATCTTTTTATTCTATATTCAAGTTTGGTTAAATGACTTCATGATTGCAAGGACATCTATGAATTGGATGGGTTATCAACATTCCTTGCATGAAGAAGGAGAATAAACATAGTCCTCTAAGTAGCTGAAGTCATCAAAAGGCATCCTCTAAATTTATGAAAGATTCCCTCTCATAGTAAAATTGGAGACATCAAAGTGATGTAGATGATAAATTGATTCTCTTAAGGCGCAATGAAGAAGGTCACATGAAATCTGATCTACATGAAAGTAAAGGGTATCAAAGGATGTAGGATATCTTCCATTTACAAGACCTAGAAAGGAAGTAATGCACTAACAATCAAGGTAACAAATGTCCATGAACAAGAAGGTTACCTCATTCAACAACTTGTGGTCTCTATGCCAGATAGAGAAGGATAAGTTGATGGAAAAAATATTGAAGGTTAAAATAACTCAACCATGTGCAAAAAAGGAAGGCAAGGTTGGTCCTCAAGCAAGAAAAAATAAGTATAGTTAATATTAAATGCTATAGAAATACTTTGGAAGCTCATATCATTGAAAGATGGTGGAAGCTGAAGAAAAGGTCCAAGGAAAGAGGGAGTAAAAAATCTCTCCAATGAGTAAGATAGTATCCCTCACAAAAGGTCCTATCATAAGCTCCTAGATCTTGTGTTATAAGATATGAAAATGATAGTAAGATGCATCATGGCATCATGGAAGCATTAGAAACAGGAGCTTGCAACATATCCATAGGGATCATGAAGGACAAAAATCCATGGCAGAAAAAACGTAGGATATATGGCTCTTGGAACCTCAGTGGACATTGAAGGAAAGAAAGGAGTCATCTAAGGCTCATCATACATCAAGTAAAAAAGGAAACATCTGCCAGTTGAGGATATATAAGATCCTCATAATTCTCTGATGGAATCCTCATCATAGGGTTCACTAATCTAGAGGGGAAGAAAGTGTTTACATAGGAACTCCAACTTATGGAATCCATGAGATGATGAAGTGATGACATGAAGTAGATTAAGGGATTGAAAACATTTTCAATCAAGAAAGCTGTCGGAAGAAGCCTTGATGACCTGAAGGTAAAAAAAGGTATGTATGCTTATGTTTAATATTATAATGTCATGTTATATGGTTGCAGGTAACATGGATCATTGCTTCTATCTTGAGAAGCACGAACAAGAGAAAAAGGATCTCTTCCTACGAAAAGATGCAGGAAGGCATAAGTCACACTAGATGAAATCAACATAATATATCCTTATATGAAGTATGAGGTGATTGACTACAATAAAGAAAATTTGATTGAAAGCTATGGAATGTGCGAGGAAGGAAGAGATTGTGAGATATGAAACCATGATGAAAGGCAATCAACATCCAAAAGACCAAGAAGATTTTACTAGGAAATCTCCCAAAAAGATATGAAGACTCTGATAAAAGTATGAAAAGAATGAAGACCCTTGATAATGGATATACTTGGGAGACGTGACAATATGTGCACAGGATGCTGATACCTACAAGAATATGTCATGATGAAGATCCACATCGTAAGGTATGATTTAATTTGATATAATTTCTTGAATAATATATGGATGAGTTCATGTAGGGCTACTAGAACAAGACTTGTAAGTACAAGTGCAACCAACATTCATGTGATGGATGGAAACTCCTGAAAGAAGCATGGAGAGAAAATAAGTAGCCATATGAAGAAGGTTCCAAATATGTACCAAGAAGGCCACTTTCCATGAAGAAAGGAATGACATGACAGAATAAGAAGGAAAGTGATCGATGGTTGTTGCCCTATAAGGAAGAAGCTCAACTAAATTTCATGACATCAAGGAGAGAAGTTGATCAAGCAGCTGAAGGATCCACAAAGCAAAAGTTACTGATATATAGAAGAGTCCCTAGCTAAGAGGGAGCTCTAATAGGTCCCTGATCAAGAGGGAGTTTGAATTAAGATCACCCCTGATTACAAAGGAGTGACAATTGTGTTTTTCCATGTCATGTGTCATGCACTAGACTAGGACTAACAACCGTAAGTCTAGATGAAGGCCATGAATGGAAATCAAGAAAAATTTTAAGGATGGAAGTTTATCTTAAATTTTAGAAACCTTGGCAAATCTTACTAGTCCCTAATAAGTAAATTGTAAAAATTTTGATGATATTTTTGCAAAAATATTTAGGTCTAATTATTTTATATTATTATATATAAAATTTTGATGATTTTTAGGGTTAATTTTTTACTATAAAATTTGGGCGAATCAATTTTAAAAAATAAATAAATTAGCGAATGTTTTTTTTGGAAAAATCATGGAAAATTAGCCCACCTGCGAATATTAGCCCCTAAAATTTTCCCTGATGGAAATGTAGACACATGATAAACAAAATGTTCTTGTCTTCACTTAGGATGAAAGAATGGGAGGATTGGGTAATCATCTGGTATCTGATACTCTTTAAGGATGTGTAGGGCATCTAAGATAAGAGTAGGCAAGAGGATCGATATTCTTTGAGGGCTGGGAACCCAAGATAAGAATAGTCCTAGAATGTCATACTCAGTGAACACCTCGGTGGGTATGTACCTTGAGAGACAATGATGAAGGTGTCTATAAATCATTGGTCTCACCAGCATTGTAGCTCATGGTCTCATGGAGAGATGGAGCTTTTAGTCAAGGCCTTGCACTATGACAATGCTGATTGATATGATGCTATATAGATGGGATTACCAATCTGATTCTTCTTATGAAAAATTCTTTAGATTGAGAATAACCAAGTACCATTGTAAATACCTCCCTAGTTAAGAGGGAGTGTTGAAGAAAAGTGTAACTAGGTTCGGTATTAGTCAATGTAATTTTTGATTTTTTTACTTGTCAAGAAAAAGAAATATTATTTTTATAGAATTATATGAATGAGTTTCTTGCTCATTCCATAGGTCTAGGAAAGTCAAAGAGTCAAGATTATGTTAAAGAGCTCTTTATGAGAATTCATGTAATGTACATAGGTTAACCTAGTGTCAAGAATCCCTCCAAGACAAGCACCATTCCTCAACAAAGAAGTCTGCAAGATAAATAATGTACAAACACAATCATGTCGACTTGCAAATTAAATATAAGTTATGTTGGCTTGCATCAACGGACACACCTCTTCACACTATCATGTCAGCTAATTATGGAGGATGAACCACTATAAATACACAGCTAGGTTATTCACAAAATAATAGAGAAGAAATCAGACTTTTATGAGATTTTTGGAGGTCCGTGACAGGGCGACCTTCGTATGGGTACAAGAAAGAGATCCGCATTACAGAAGTAAGGATTTTCGGATAGCTCTGCAACTACGGTAAAGTACAGTGGCTCAGAATCTCGGTCAAGTATAAGCACAGTATCTCAGTGAGTACATTGGCTCTACATTTATCGGATGGTCATCATGATTCTGGCCTTGGTGTAAGGAAGATCTCAGTGCAGGGAAGAACACTATCACAATCTCAATGGACCTATCTCCTAACAGTCTTTGCATATATATGATGAGAAAGATCTCAGGAATCCTCACTGTCTCAACATACATCCTAGGTGTAATCTCAATCTCACTGTCTCGGCATAAAGAGGATCACGATGATCCCACAGTTGCACTCACAATCTCGACATAGTTGGAATGAAATACACTCTCACATGCTCACACTAATCACATAAATAGAATCAAGTTCTCAATGAAAACAAGGTTAGTATAGAGACCTAGTTGACATGACGATGATCCTAGTAAGAGTGCAGTTATGATCTAAGTGAAGATGGAGATATGGTACAACAATCATCTCAGTGAAGGTGCAATAATAATGATCAAGGTGAAGCAACAATGTTGATGATGATCTTAGCAGTAAGAAGAGGATTGATGTCTTGGTCTTGGAGTGGCCTAGTAGGTAAAGGGTCATGGTCTTGGTAGTCATTAATTGGAATCTCTATAAGAAGAATTTTGTGTGGGTTTTCCTCTATAAGAGGGAGAGGTTTTAGACCTGGAAGAAAGACAAACATCTTATGTTATTTCCTCTTTGTTTTGGTAGCAGTTTGATGAAACAAATACACACACTAATAATAATAAGAAGATCAAGCTAAGATAAATTGTAAAAGCGCTCAATTTTTTTATTATCAATTCTAGAAGAATCCTACTAATACTAACTACCCTCGATTCTTCAACAGGTTGGACTAATGCTCTGGAAGCCCTATAACAACTTGGGTTGAGGTACTGGTCCTGGAAGCCTTGGTTGGACCAATGCTCTGGAGCCCTTGGTGGGTTGAGTTACTAGTCCAGGAGCCTTGGTTGGAGAAACGCTTTGGAAGCCCAAAGAAAGCTATAAGTTGAGTTAATAGTCTTGGATCCGGGTTGGAACAAATGATTTAGAGCCATGGATAGCCTAGGTAGAGATAGATCTGGTGATGGTTAGTGATGTCCGACTATGAGGTGGAATCACTGGTTGAGGGTTCAGGTGGTTTGGCCTCTAGAAGCCTTGGTTTGGTTTGTTTGGTTTATTCCATGAGATCCCACATTCATGCTTGGAATATGGCATGAGGGTTACTAGATGAAAGAAAGGTTTGGTTCAGCCCAATCTAAGGTCGGGTGGTACATGGAAGTCCTTGACTTAGTTGGAATTTTCATATGTTAATTAGAGGTATTTTCTATTATGATCTATAAGCATATGTATTTATTATGATGGTTACATTATGGCTGAGTTTCCATGGTTTATATGTTGGTTATTATTGGTTTATATGATGGTTATTAGCCGGTTATATGATGTATATTGTTTATGGCTCTTTACATGTTTGATGGATATGTGATTGGTTATTGAATGCATGACCTAATAGAGTCTTATTGAAGCTAATATTAGATGGAAGTATACCTTCTTTATGATTCTCAAATAAGTATGAGACCCTGTTACACAAAAATATCGTCACCATGATTATTTGCAGTCAGTATGGGTCTATCATCACTTGTACTGTCCTCCTAAGCAAGTCTAGAACCTCATCTCTTCAAATCAAGCTTTGGAAGTGGGAGAAAGACATTAGAAATCAATGTAACTCTGGTTCCGCACTTTCTCCCATGGTCACCTGCGGTCCCGCACCTTCTGTGTACAAAAGCTGCGTACCTACCCGCTCTGTTCCTAACGGTGCAGGTGTGGACCCCTGTGAAAGTCAAAAGGCACAATTTTTATCTTAAAAAACTCACTTTGGGTTAATTCTAGAGTTTTCTAGAAGGAATTTTGACGTGGATTGTTCGCTCTGAGGTGGTTCATGCATCCCAAAAGAGAAGGAGCTAATCCCTTGACTAAAAGAGCTATCCCTTTGAAGGAGGGCTTTATCCCTTTGAAGGAGGACCTAGTAACTTCCCTCCATTGCACTATAAATACAGGCATTGGGGTGAGGACTAGGGAGGTTAGAAGTTGAACATTTTGAGGGTAAATGCTGGTGAAATTGAGACTCTTTGGTTGAGCTTGAGAGGAGAGATCACATACCTCTTGGTTCTATTGGAGAGTGAGTGAAACTTGTCAAAGTAGAGGAGACATCTTGTTGGACCCTGGGAGGAGCTTGTACAACGTCAAGGCAAAGGTTGTAAGGTTCTTCTTCTTTTGAATTAATACAATCAAACTCATTTTTCTCAACAAGTATCTTATGTTATTTGTTTCATGGACTCCTTGACTTTCATGTTAAATATGTTTCATGCAATTAGTTTTTCAATTGGTTTTTCAGGTGCTATTTAATTTGTTTGCCTTGTTTGTGTTTGCAGATTCATGAAGAGGAGCTCATTTGGATCGAAAGAGCGAGGGCATCCACAAGCTTGCGTTGGACCAAAGGTAGGCCCTAAAAACCTTTGTTTGCTATTGTTAATTGAAGCATATTTAGAGAAAGATAGTGTCTGGTTGGTTTGCTTGTCATTAGGTCTTCTTTAGATTCTAGGAAGGTCTATCTTGTCCGCAAGATCGACTCATTCCGCGCGACAGAATGGCGACTCCGCTGGGGACTTGATTGTTTTCTTTGTCTATACTTTGACTTGAGAAACTGTATTTTCTGTTTCTGTTTTTGACTTGATGACTGTGGGATTGGGTGTATTTAGTTAATTTTGAGTTAGTCTTCATTTTTCATAGTTTTGGGAGAGGTACGCACCCTCTGAGTTAAGCACAGTGCGTACTTGTACGCATTTTTGCTTTGTGCACAGAGCGTAGACGCACCTGTGTAAACAGGTTGCCTGCGTAACCTGTCAAAAATTTGAAGAATTTCAAATTTTCCTCTTTTTTATCAGTTTAGGATTTGTTTATAAGTTTTAGCCATTGCCCAGACCTACTTGTTCCCTGTCAAAAACCTTCCTTGGTTTAATTTCATTAGCATTAGGGTTTTAGGTGGAATTCCTAGGAATTTTGCTTGTTGGGTTTGTTTTTCGTTTTGGTTGTGTAGTGGCTCTGAGCTTAGAAGCCCTAGGGACCTCAGATTACCTTGGTGTCTACTAGTCTTCTTGTGAGTCTGACCATTTATGAAATCTCCCCTTGTTGAGGAATTCGCTTTGAGTTTTCTCATTTCAAAATTTCAAAAAGCTTGTAGTTGAAAGTTTGGAATTTTCATTTTTACAAAAAGAAAACGAAAGATTGGTTGTTTTTTGACTAATTGTGATTCTGCATAAATTAGTCCTTAGCTCACATTTAGCGAAGTAAAACATCCTCAAAAAGACTTTTAGTAGGCTTTAACTTCAAGTAGCTTTTTATAGTTTGTAGCTCTCAAAGTTAGTCATTTTCATTAGTTTTGAGTGTCTTTTTTACAAAATAAAAAAAAAAAATCTCTTTTGGAAAAGTTTGTCTTTTGTAGTGATTGTTTGTTTTGAAAAGAAAAGGGAAATTTGTGTGAAATAGCTAGTTGTCTCGTTTTGAGTGCTTTGGAAAGGAAAAGCTCTTCTTTTAATTTGTTTAATTGAGAAAGATTTGTGTTTACAAAGTAGTTGCATTTCTCAAACTCTTTCTTAAGTTTAGAAGTTCATCGAAGAGAAAAGATTGTTTAAATAATCCTAGGTGCATCTTTTTAGTGATTTCGAGTCGAGTCTTTACACCACGAGTTTCATCTCCGCCACCTCTTGACTTAAACAACAACCACTAAAATTAACGCTTAAAGTAAAATTCACCTAGTAACATTTTATTTCTAGGGCTCTGATACACCAACTTAGCTTAGGCTAGTGTCTTGGAGTAGGAGAGTAATTAACTCTCCAAGACAGTAAAAACAAACAAGTAGTTGTATCTTGTGGTAGGAAGAAATCCAATTGTTGCATTTATGCTCTGGGAAAGCTCCTCTTAAAGGAGAAGCACGAGATCGTGTCCGAACCAGTGTGGGAATCAATCCTTCCTCATTGGGAACGATGCCAGATATTCACGTATTAGAAACGGTAAACCTCGGATTAACCATTGTCGAGGAGCCTGGGGTCACTTGTTGGTAAACCTTGGATTATGTCAAGGAGCCTACAAGGGGATTGAGCTTGCTACTCTGCCCTTGCGTGCGTATCGGATTGTAGACTGTTCCCCTAGGTGTATTTGTCTCAGTTGATAGCCTTAGTGACCATATTCTTTAGGATTCTTCCTAAGGTGACAGTGGTGGGAAGATCCCACTGTACCTGGAGCAGACGTCGACTAGACTCACTTGGATTTTCTGGGGGGTTCACTTCACTCGAGACGGTTAAAGTGGAGGAACTTGGTCCAGTCTATTCATTAAGCAGGTTGCTGACGTAACTGTTCCAACCGCCATTTCTGTACTGAATTCTGCGACATTGGATTTCATCACCAACTAGTGTTTTCGGTCTGGAAAGTTACTGTTTGTGTGTGTTTGATCTCTAGATTCTTTAGGCGTGTGATTCAAATTTGTTTGGTTCTTTAGAGGCTTTAGGTGTTTTTCATTGAGATTTTACTTTGTTTGCGTGTGAAGTAGTTAAAAGTTTTTAACTGTGGCTGAATTACCAAGACAGTCCCGTAGACTTCGGGGCCAGTCTTCTGAGTTTGTAACCGTGGCTGATTTACTGAGGAAGTCCCGTAGACTTCGGGGCCAACCTCCTGAAGAAGTCCCGAGCCATCTTGAAGGCTTGAAAGTCCTCGTAACTCCTAGTGGCAGTAAAGTTGGTTCACCTGAAGAAGGAGAGTCTTCATTGGTTGTACATCCTGATTACCAAACTCTAGAAACAGGTTATAATCCTAAAGCTATTTCGGTTTCTGAACTTACTGGTAGCTTTTCATCTACTAGTGATATAGGCGAAGAACCTGAGATATCTGAACCTGTTACTCCAACATCGGGGTTTGTCTCTCCAACTTCTAGTAGTCCTAATTCACCTAGGGTAGAAAGAGTAATCATCGGAAATCTTCCTTCTGGTTTGATAGCTATTGAAGAACTTTCTCCGGAAGAAGAAGTAGGCATCCCTATCCCTGAAAATCAACCTGTTATTGATCTAAGGGAGCGTGAATCAATTTTTTACAGTCCACCTAGAAGTACTACTTGGTATCTTTCTTTGACTAATTATTTGGAAAATTCAGTGTTAAGTCTTTCACCACCTCGTACTCCTTATCATCCTAGAGGTTTTTATACTCCCGTAAATATGTCAGGTCAGTCGTCCATGTTTACTCAATCGCCTGAATCTTTTTTGTACGGCGGTCCTTCTGTTCCCTCTGGGTATCAGTCACTTTCTGGTATTTTTTCGGGAGCATCTCCTCAACCCATTGAACAAGGGTTATTCACTGGAAGCAATGGTGCAAAACCATTGAGTGTAGAAGACATTCTTATGATGTCAGGTTCTATTCCCAATTCTCAACCTCAAGGTGGCCAGTTACCGCCTGGGGGGCAGCCTCAATTAACGCCTGGGGGACAACCTCAAGGTACACAATTTGCATTTGGGGGGCAACCTCAAGGACAATACATGCCTACGGTACAATACGTTCCTCAAGGTCAACCCCAGACTCAATATGTACTCCAAGGTCAACCCCAGTATCAATTTATACCTCAAGGTCAACCCCAGTATCAGTACGTGCCTCAGGGATATCTACCCCAAGGTCAGTACTCGAACCAAGGTTTCCAACCACCCCAAGGTCAATCTTATGTTCAAGGGACGGGAAATGTACCTTTCAACTATCCAACCTACCCTCAACCCGGTTATGGTCCTCAATATTCTCAACCTGTTATGGGTCAGTACCCCGGAATGAACATAGTGTGGGATCCATCGCAAACTCAACAGGTGTTGCAGCCAGGTGTACAGTTGTCATCTCAAACTGGACAACCCTTAGTTTCTGGTTCACCCCAGCAACCAGTCCAGTTTAACATTCAAACTTCTGTACCTTCGATAGTTTCACAGTCTGGGCCTACTGCGCCTCGTACCCCATCTCAAACGACTGCTGCAACTGCCGCAACATCTGTTCAATCTACCCCACCTACTTCTGGAGTATCGACAGCTCTGGTTTCTACTGTTCCTGTATCTACTCCTCATACATCTTTACCACCGTCTGGATCCACGATTCAAACTACGGTTCAGATGCCTGTAGGACAACCTGGTTTAAGTACGGTTGTCACAAGTCAACCACAATTCACTTATCAACCGTACCAGGGACAGTACCAATTCGGTTCTGCTGTCCAGCAGCCAGTTTATTAGTATCAACCATATCCTGGGTACACTTATCAACAACCTCAACAACCCCAGTACGGTACGGTTAATCCTGGTTTTCCAGGAGGATATAATATCCCGAACGCGATTCCTATTCCTAGTTATCCTGGATATCCTCCTCCTGGGGCTGGTCTCATGACCCAGAGTTTTAGGGATCCTAATCGGTAGTTACCATTTATCGCAACTTTGGACTTACCAGACTTGTCGCGCCTAACGAATGATCCGATTAATTATCTTCCGTTTTGGCCGCCAATGCCGAATAAGTTGCCCAGTGACATTCCCAAGTTCGAAGGTAAATCTGGAGAGGACCCATCGAACCATGTGATGACTTACCACCTCTGGTGTGCGTCTAACTCCATCACAGATGATTCGATCCGTCTTAAACTTTTCCAGCGCACTCTGATTGGTCTCGCGGCCAAGTGGTACATTGAGTTACCGCGAGGCACTTTTTATAATTTTAGTCAGTTAGCTACCTCGTTTTTAACTCATTTCCAGTTGCCAGTTCGATATGACAATGGCACGGAATTGTTAACTTCGCTAAAACAATCGACATCCACGTATATTTCAGATCATATTCATGAGTGGAGACGTCGACGAAGTTTAGTGAAGGTATTCATTCCGGATCAAATCTTGGCTGAGTGGTTTGTAAAATCTTTGTTGCCAAGGATCACTGAAGATGTTGCTAAAGCCGGAGTTGTTACTGAGGAGCAAGTCATTGCTCAAGCACAGTACCTTGACTTGGTCTATACTCAGTCAGGTACGTTACACGAAAAGATCCCCGATCTTCCCAAGTCAAATCAAATCACTGCAGCTCCTTCGGGATCTCATGCCGCTGACGGTATGATCGGTACGGTTAACACTAAAAGTAAGAAGAGCTCTTCCAAGAATTCTTCCCCTATCATAACCTTGCCTGATTCCCCGACAGGAGATTCTTCTGCAGAGGTTTCCGCCGATGTTCACGTTGTAGAATCATCTACAGCTAAATCAAAATCCGGTGGGAAGAAGAAAGGAAAGAAGAAGAATAAAACGGACAAAAATTCAAAGGAGAAACCTGAAAAGGCGGAATCCAATGATGAAAAGTGCAAACCTCGTTATCCGTGTCTCATTTGTGACGAAGAACATTTCACAAGAGACTGCCCTCATCGAGCAGAGGTTGTGAAGATTGTCAAAGGTTCCCAAACTCCTGCTGTTTTGAAGGATCCATTTCCAAATGAAGATAGCAAGATGATAGGTTCTTCCTCGAGTGCCAATGAAGAACCCATATTGATGATGTCCCATGTAAGGATTGCGACTCGATCGCAAGATTATGGCAGTAAAAGTCCTGTTGATGGCAAAGAAGCAGAATCTTCTCATTCTAATCCATCAACCTCAACTCCCGGTTCCGATCCACTACAGATCGAGAAACCTAATCCAGACTTAGTAATCAAACCGCCCGCCAAGGGTGTACTTCGAAGGTCAGCTTTCAATCCACATGCGAGAGCGGCTCAGAATTATAACATTGTTGAGGATTTAGCTGTTTCACCCTCAGCAATGTCAGCTTTGGAAGTGCTGCAATCATGCCCAGCACAACGCAAATTACTTTTGTCGGCTATAGGAGCTGTTGATGTTCAGGACCCAAACCTAATAATCTTTGATCTAGAAAATAGTACATCGCGTTTGCCTCATCAAATGGCTTTCTAGATTCCAGTGATAGTCAAAAACAGGCCTATTCATCGGACTGTAATTGATGAGGGAGCCTCAACGTGTATTATGTCGATACAGTGTTGGAGATCGCTTGGTTCTCCTTCACTAAATCAATCCCCGACAATTCTTGAGGCCTTTGATGGCCGTGGGTTTCATCCTTTTGGCATTCTACAAGATTTGCCTATAGGGGTTGAAGGAAAAACCGTTAGTCTAGATGTGGAGGTGGTTGATGCCCCTCTAGACTACAACCTTCTCTTGGGTTGAAGTTGGTCTTACACTATGACAGCGGTCGTTTCATCGGTCTTTAGAGTCATAAAGTTTCCACATAATGGAAAGATCGTAACAATAGACCAGCTGGCTTACTTTTCATCCGACCCAGCCTCTTCGGAGAGTATTCAGCATGTTGGTAAAATGACTATCCCATATAAGGATGTTGGAGTAGGATTAGTTAAAGATGCCGGTTTACTGGGAACTTTTCCTTTTCCTCCAATCAACGCATCATCTTCATTTGCAACTATTCATATGATTACATCAGACACTATTTTTTATGACGATCCTTGGATTGTTCCTTCTGAATCTGAAATAGACTCATTTGGTAATTCCATGCCTTTGAGTCCATATGAAATGGCCTATGAAGCTGTGCAGTCTTTTGCCGACCCGTGTTCAACCGAAAAAGACTTAATGAATGTGGTCCGTGAGGAATCACTTTTCACATCAACCTCAGATTTAACTACGTTTTCTAAACTTGTTCACTCTGATGAGCAAATTCATGAAATCCTATGTGTAGATGATTTACCATGGGAAGATCTCCATCACAGATCTTCGTTTTTACCTGAGGATGATCGTTTTGAAAATAATTTCTCATCAATATTTACGACTGAATATGTCAAGGAACCTCAGAATCCAATGAAACATCCTGATTCAGAGTTAAATTTGGGGAACATCTCTCGAACTATTCCCATTGACATTTCGGTTAAGCCCGGAATTGTTGAGAACATTCATATAGGTGCCTCGTGTACAGATGCCGAAATCCAATTATATAAGGCCCAATTTCAAGAATTCCGCGACGTGTTTGCCTGGTCCTATGAGGAAATGCCAGGAATTGATCCTGCGATTGTTGTTCATGAGATCAAGACTTACCCAGATGTTAAACCCGTCCGGCAACGTTTGCATCAGATTCACCCACGAAAAGCTGCTGCAATTAAAGCAGAAGTTGAAAAACTGTTGAAAGCAGGTTTCATTTATCCAATCCCGTTAACGGATTGGGTATCGAATATTGTTCCGGTTAACAAAAAACAGGGAACAATAAGAATATGCATCGATTATAGGGACATTAATCGAGCCTGTCCAAAGGACAATTACCCAACTCCCTATATCGATCAAATCATTGATGATTGTACCGGCAGCGAGATATTTTCCTTTATGGACGGTTTTTACGGATACAATCAAATCAACATTCTACCTGCCGATCAACCAAAAACGGCTTTTATTTGTCCATGGGGGACATTTGCTTATTGCAAATTACCTTTTGGGCTTAAAAATGCCGGAGCAACTTTTCAGAGGGTGATGTCTTATGCGTTTCATGACATCAAGCACATTGTGCAACCCTATCTCGATGACTTCCCTGCTCATTCACTACATCGATCTGATCACCTCGTCCACTTACGAGCAATCTTTATGAGGTTTAGGCATTATCGTATTCGGTTGAACCCACACAAATGTGTCTTCTGTATAGAAACGGGTCGATTTTTGGAATTTGTAATTTCGAAAATCGGCATTCGCGTTGATCCCTCGAAGGTCGAAGCTATTATCAATTTGCCTCCTCCTTCGAGTCTTCGCCAACTCCAAAGTTTGCAGGGGAAAGCAAACTTTTTACGACGATTCATTCCTAAGTACGCCGAGGTTACAAAGGGTTTTACACGGTTGTATCTCGCCGCCTCCCATTCCACTATTGGAATGGTCTTAGTTCAGGAAGATGAATTCGGAACGGAACATGTGATATATTACCTTAGTCGAACGTTAAATCCAACTGAGCTAAAATACTCACATGTGGAGAAATTGGCATTGGCAGCCGTTCAAGCTGTCCAACGTTTTCGTCACTACATTTTACTACGTAAAACTACAGTCATTTCGGATTGCAACCCTATGATCTACATCTTGACCAAAAAATTGCTAGGGGGCAAGTACTCTAAATGGATCGTTATCCTGCAGGAGTTCGATTTGGAATTTGAGAAATCCAAGTCTAAGAAATCTTTAGTTTTCGCGGAGTTAATGTGTGACTTCCCGCATGCTGATACGGAAACTATGGCGGAAGAGCCCATTGCGGACGAATCCTTGTTTCTAATCAGTACTTTGGATCCGTGGTATGGGGATATCATCGTCTATCTCCAGACCCAATCCTTTCGGCCAGAAATTTCAAGATCGAAACGTCGAAAAATTCGGTTCCACTCCCAACAATTCAAAATTATTGGAGAAACTCTTTATCGTTGTGGGGCGGACTCTATTTTTCGACGTTGCTTAACTCATGAAGAAGCTGAAAGGGTTCTAAATGACTGTCACTCTGGGGCATGTGGCGGTCATATGTCTGGGTATGCCACAGCCCAAAAGATATTGCGCGCTAGCTACTTCTGGCCATCCTTGTTTAAAGATTGTATTACTGCGTCCGAAAATGCCACAACTGTCAAGTGTTTGATCGAAAGATGCGCGCTCCGCCTGCTCCTCTCCACCCTATAATTGCCGTTGGTCCTTTTGCTAAATGGGGTATCGATTTTATTACATGTAACCCTCACTCGGCCGGGGGGCATGCGTATATCATCCTTGCGGTAGATTATTTTACTAAGTGGGCCGAGGCGATGCCTACATTTGAAGCAGACGGCAAGACAGCTGCAATTTTCATGTTCAATCATATAATTGCTAGGTTTGGTGTCTCGCAAGCAATAATCACTGATCATGGGCGCCATTTTCGAAACGTTATGATGACAGAACTTACAGGCCAGCTTGGTTTACGTCACGATAGCTCAACTCCTTATTATCCACAAGCTAACGGTTTGGTTGAGTCCATCAACAAAGTTTTAGTTATCATGATCCGACGAATCATTGGCATTCATCGGTCGAATTGGCACAACATGCTATTTTCAGCGCTTTGGGCGTACCGAACTTCAGTAAAAACATCAACAGGGTTCACTCCTTTCCAACTAGTTTATGGTTTGGAAGCCGTGTTACCCATTGAGTGCGAAATCCCGTCACTGCAAATGGCCATCGAGTTACTTCCAGCTATTTCCGAAGAGGAAAAGCGTTTGTTATACTTAGCTCAATTAGATGAGAATCAACGTGATGCTACATTGGCGATCGAGACTCACGCAAAATGTATGAAAGCTCAGTATGATCGAAATGTGACCCCTCGAAATTTTTCGGAAGGAGACCTAGTGTTATTGTATGATCAAGCTAATGATAAGTTAGGTGCTGGAAAATTCGTTCCTATGTGGCATGGGCCCTATGTTGTCAAGCGAAAGCTAGCCAAAGGGGCTTATGAATTGGTAGACTTTGATGGGGACTCTTTGGGTAAACCCAGAAATGGCCTTTACTTGAAGAGGTACTATGCTTAAAAGAATGGGTATGGAGATTTTTAGTTAGGTTAGTTTTTCTTTCTAGCAAGTATGTTTTAGTTTAAAAAGTGTGCTTAGCTTAGAGAGTGTTTTTCGTCATTATTTTGGCTTATCTTGGTTTTACTCTTGATATTGTAGATGTCGATGCCTCTCCAAACATACATTGGATTTGCTGATGGTGCTTGTCGTAGTACACGGAACATTTCTTCCGCAGCTTGGGTTATCTATTCGCCCTCTGACGAGTTAGTTTCTATGCATGGGGTAAGCCTCGGTCAAACAACAAACAACATTGCCGAGTATAGTGCAGTGATTGAGTTATGATCTGAATCTATTTCATTTGGGATTCGGAGTTTGATAGTGAGGTTAGATTATGAACTCGTTGTATTACAGCTTAATAGAGTGTATGCCATTAGAAATCCAGTGTTACTGAGATTGTTTTTGAGAGTGCGTCTCTTGGAACGTGAATTTGATTACATTGAATATCAGCATATTCCAAGGTCTTTAAATGCATTAGCAGATGCAATTGCTTCTCGAATGTTAAGTAGACATTTGCAATAATCATACATGTAAATTTAAAAACATTTCATCACACATGTTTAACAAGATAAGCTGGCAATAGTGATATATATATAGGAGTGTGTCAAAAAATACATCGTCTTCGATCATAGGTTGAAAAACACCTTATGATCGGCAAAAATGATAAGTACAAAAAACAAAAATGTCACATGTGCCCACAAAAGGCGATCATCCTATCACTGGTGATGATCTCTATAAGAAACCACTGTCCGAGCCACCTTACAAAGGAACCTCCTAAAAGGTCACGGGACTCCAATCACATAGCGCTGAAGTCGATGGGGGATGTCATCGATAGTAGTCTCAGGAATATCTCCTGTCAAGCGCTCAAGATGACTCTCCAACTCAGCCAAAACCTCTGCTGATTCGTCCTGTGGGGCTGGCGTGGGTGCAACTGGTTGCCTCCTCTCGAAAGGCCGGAGAGCGGCTGGTTGCTGTGGACCCACATCTGCATTTGAAATTTTTACTATCAGTTTTGAGACGATGAAAAATATAAAAAAAAATTTAAATAGGGAAAGTTGAAAAGGATTTTACCTGACTCGTCCCACTGCTCTCCTGGTGGAAGAACCATGTCTGGGTCACCACGGAAATCTATCCCAGCGTAAGGGAAATCCTGAATGAAAAAAACCTGGTTTTCCAACCATTGGAAATACTCAGGTTTGAACCGAGCAACCTCTGTCCTCTCGTCCGGGTGACGGGCCATGACTGCAACCCATCGCATCAGTTTGGGCTCTCGAGGAAGCCCAGCTCCAACAGTAAGATGCTGTGGGATCAGCATAGGAACCCTCTCCAGGCCAAAACTCACGACCAAAGCCCCATAACCAAAGGTCTTTAGTCGTCCGTTCTTGGCCCTGGTCAGTTGGCCTTTCACATTGGCCAGCACAACATTGCACCAGTTGAAGATGGTGCCCTGAAAGCAATCATCTGCCATACGCATCTGCGATATGGTGGCAACATGTAATGCGGCAGCTCCGCAAAGTCTGGTGACAGTAAACGCAATCACCATGAGCTCAGGACGGGATATGGTCTTTATGTCTATCCCTTTGTCTTTAGCCTGGCTGTGGCAGTACTCTAGCCGGAGGCTATCGACAGACTGGCCACCTGGCCTAGTCCCGAATAGAGTCAAGTCCTCGCCTCTCTTAGGCAAACCAATCAAGAAATAAATGTCCTCCAGCTCGATTTCGAGCTGGTGTCCGCCAATGAAAAAACACTGGTCCTGTACGCTCCACCTGTCAACCAGCCACTGTAAGAAATCGACCTGAGCCCTCATGCCAGGAATGGTCCAGAACTTGTACAGTCCGCATGCCCTCAAAGCATCAAGTGAAGGCTGATGATTCCATGTGGCGGTATCCACGTCCTCATGCTCCCGTTCTCGCCAATCTAGCATGATATATTCTCTGCATCAAGTATAAAGATTAATTAGATTGCTAGAAAACATTTTGATTGGTCCATTTTTTAGGAAGTTTAGGTTCAAAACCCTTGCTGCGGGGTACGCACCCTCCACGTTAGACACAGTGCGTGGGTCCGCACTTTGTCTACATGGAAGGTGCGGACCCCGAGTTTTTTCCCAATGGAGAAAAAGTCGGGGTTCGCGGGTCCGCAATGGTAAACCTGCGGACCCCCGCGCGCGGGTTTTGCGCCTAAAAACTCTCCCAAAAAACAAAATGAGGGGCTAAATAAAAAAACCAAACGGTTGAAAATGAAGAGTAAGGTGATGTGGATTACCTGGAGAAGACGGCGCTCGATTCCAACGGTTGGATTTTCCACAATCTTCACGGGAAGTTTTCTAAGCAAAAGCACTATTTTCTCACCCAAACTCGAACGGTAAAAATGAATTGACAAAGGCCCTTTTTATAAGTTTTTTGAGTAAATAAATCACAAATTTGTTTATGTTTCACTTTGAAAAGGTATTTTGCAACGCTTTTATCCATTTTAAATAGGTATGAGTAATGTTTGTGTCTTTGTGCAGAATACAGGATTATTCAGGCGAAATCTATCATTTTCAACGAAAAAACAAGTAGAGTCATCTTTAAGCCCTTTTTTGACTCCTAAAACATGAAAAGATTGCCGAGCGTTTCTTTTACACTCGTTAAAACGGAATTAAAAGACGGTCCACTTACAGCTCTTTTCCGACCGTAAAAAACATGAAAAGATTGCCGGATTTTTGTCGTTTCAAATTCGATATTGGTTATAAAACGACGTGTCGTTGATTGCTTTTTTACTTTTTCAGGTCAATGACACTAATAACGAAAAGTACTCCTTGGTTGTAAAAGATCAAGCGGTTCTCTCAAGTATTATTTTATACTTTTTCGGACTTGGGAGACACAAATTTACGAAAAAGGTCAACCCTAGAGTTTTCTTAAGTTTTTTCAGACTCTCTAAAATTGAAAAACGCCGAGTTTCTCCTATACTGGACTCGTTAAAATTTCACAGTAAAGGACCTGTTCAATTACAAACAGGAACGAACCACTCCTTCTTAGGGTTCGAATTTAAACTAAGTTGGACTCATCCGAAGGATGAGCTTATAATCAAGCAAATGTTATCCTCCTCAAGCTTGTCAAAAATAAAGAGGTACTTGCCAGAAATGGTGGGGGAAAAGAGAGAAAAATGAGTCTGTTTGTCATACTTTTTAACCCCTCTTGAACACGACACTTTTATTCACCTGGGTTGGGAAATCCTTTGCCTAACAGTTGATCAAACCACATTGAAAGTCTTCAGCCGGTTTCTGGGTATTAATTTTGGGTCAATTGTCACCAAGCCATCTGTCGTGTCGTTATGTGTTCAAGAGGTCACTGCCAATAAGCCATTCATTTGCAAAATATCTGTCATCCATCTTGACCATCCCTGAGTCAGTCCTTGCAACAAAATTTCTTCAACTTGATCTATGATTTCGTGTTGTGGGCTTGCCTGCAACGGATCGCTTTCTATCGACTTCAGCTCATTATCTAGAAAGATGATCTAGAGATCATCAGTACCTTGGGATCTGCATGCCTCAATGGCAGGTTTCTTGCCTTTGACGACAATTTACATCATTGACTTTCGATCAAAGGATTCCATGATATGTTCGACATCAACACATTTACTCACATCTCATGGATTGTACTGGGTACTTTGAGAGCCATTGACATCACTGGTGGTTTCTCTCACACTTGTTAACAATTTACATCATTGACTGGTAATCAAGTGGTTTCTACCATGTTCGACATCAACACATTTATTCGCATGGATAGAATCGTACTATTTCGGGAAGTAGAAATGAAGACCTTGGATCTAGTTTCCACCATCCAGGCTGCGAGGAATTTTGTACTCATTATGTTGTGGACTATTCATAAAAGATGGTTGCGTCCATACTGTGTTCACACGAGTCTATACTTATGATGTTTTACAAGCTCATTCCTATATCAGAGCAGTAGATAGGTTTCTAGTTAGTTTTGATCTGAGTATGGGAATGCCTACCTCAGCGATGATATGATCTCATATATATATCTTGCATTGAATGTTTTTACAGGTTCCGATCGGGTTCTCCACAAGATAATCCTCGAAATGATAAAGTACTTCACTCTTCCTATATGATAAATGAAATCCTCATCTACTACAGACTTTGCACTTTTGGGGGAAATATGTTACACAAAAATATCGTCACCATGATTATTTGCAGTCAGTATGGGTCTATCATCACTTGTACTGTCCTCCTAAGCAAGTCTAGAACCTCAGCTCTTCAAATCAAGCTTTGGAAGTGGGAGAAAGACATTAGAAATCAATGTAACTCTGGTTCCGCACTTTCTCCCATGGTCACCTGCGGTCCCGCACCTTCTGTGTACAAAAGCTGCGTACCTACCCGCTCTGTTCCTAACGGTGCAGGTGCGGACCCCTGTGAAAGTCAAAAGGCGCAATTTTTATCTTAAAAAACTCACTTTGGGTTAATTCTAGAGTTTTCTAGAAGGAATTTTGACGTGGATTGTTCGCTCTGAGGTGGTTCATGCATCCCAAAAGAGAAGGAGCTAATCCCTTGACTAAAGGAGCTATCCCTTTGAAGGAGGACCTAGTAACTTCCCTCCATTGCACTATAAATACAGGCATTGGGGTGAGGACTAGGGAGGTTAGAAGCTGAACATTTTGAGGGTAAATGCTGGTGAAATTGAGACTCTTTGGTTGAGCTTGAGAGGAGAGATCACATACCTCTTGGTTCTATTGGAGAGTGAGTGAAACTTGTCAAAGTAGAGGAGACATCTTGTTGGACCCTGGGAGGAGCTTGTACAACGTCAAGGCAAAGGTTGTAAGGTTCTTCTTCTTTTGAATTAATACAATCAAACTCATTTTTCTCAACAAGTATCTTATGTTATTTGTTTCATGGACTCCTTGACTTTCATGTTAAATATGTTTCATGCAATTAGTTTTTCAATTGGTTTTTTCAGGTGCTATTTAATTTGTTTGCCTTGTTTGTGTTTGCAGATTCGCGAAGAGGAGCTCATTTGGATCGAAAGAGCGAGGGCATCCACAAGCTTGCGTTGGACCAAAGGTAGGCCCTAAAAACCTTTGTTTGCTATTGTTAATTGAAGCATATTTAGAGAAAGATAGTGTCTGGTTGGTTTGCTTGTCGTTAGGTCTTCTTTAGATTCTAGGAAGGTCTATCTTGTCCGCAAGATCGACTCATTCCGTGTGACAGACCCCTATGTCCAGATGTGTATTTTGCAACTGTAGATTTCATGTTCATCATGTGTTTGACATAATTTCTGTCATGGTTAGGCTTGGTTAGGCCAAGTCCTTGATCACATTTTGTCTTAGAGGCCTTATATTGGTGTCATTTATTGTCTTGGAAAGTCTCATCAAGTTTTTGGCAATTGTTTGGAGACTAGCCCTAGAAAAGTGGCTCAGAATTCAAGGCTGTTGGCATAGAACTGCCTGAAAAAGGCTACAGTTGCATGGATGCCTCACCGTGGAAGTGTCTGAAGGGTCTCAGTTGCATGGAAGGATTGTAATGGGAGTGACTGGGGGCCTAGTCTAGTATAACATCAATTTGAATCAAGGTTTGGGCACCTAGAGGGGTGGTTTAGCTCTTGTGGATCCTGTAGCTACTGAGGAAGGCCAGTAAGGTTTTGGTTTGTCAATTCCACTTCCTTAAGGTGATTTAGGAGGTTGAGTCATATCATGGTAACTCTTCGTCACATATTTACTCTAGTGGACTGGTTAGCTTGGGTAAGGGTGGGAGGAGGGTGTTATAGAGTGGTATCAGAGAATGGTTGCATTCTATTTGGGTGATATATGATACCACAGAGTGGTATCAGAGCATGGTTCGACACCTGGACTGGATGGGTGGAATGTGGTTGCCATGCATGCAAGTAGGTTGTATATGTGATTTTTATGTATGCATGGTGATGGCCATTATTACAATTGTCTTGAAATGTAGAAGTTGATGTTGTTGTTGTTGGGATGCATTTTTCATGAATGCATGTCGGTGTATATGCATTTGTTATGCATGTCAGTGTCTATATGTTGATATGCATGCATTGTCGTGGTTGTAGTTATGCATGTATAGTAGGCTAGACATGCATTGTGAGGTCATTGTATGTAGTTTGTGTCATCATGATGCTATTGGTTGTTATGATTCTAATGTGTTGGCTAAGATAAAACAAGAGATGCAGATTATCAAAGCGAGGTTGCTACACTGGACCTTTGGGTAAGAGAAGGTTGCCATACAAGTTTGTATGTTGGGTATGCATGCATGCTGATTAATGTTTGTTATAAGAATTATGGTTATGTACATGCATGCCATTCTATTTCTATTATGTTTGCATGCATGATAGATTCTAGTTGATCAGTGTAGGCATATGCACATGCATTGGTTAGTCACGCATGGTAGTTGATTTGTTGTTATATGCATTGCGGTCGTAGACATGATGATTATGGTCATTGTACTTAAGATATTGATGTTATATGTATCATGTTAATCTATACTGGCCTATGTAGATGGATATGGTTATGATACTCTGGTTTGAGCCGATATACTTGTGAAATTATGTAGTACTAATTTGGATTGACTTGTGTAAATGTGATAGCCTCACATCAAATACATTAAGGTATGAATTTGATTATGTAGTCTATTTGGTGTTTGAGTGTTTGGTGTATATTATGTTGTCTATCTATTGTTTGAATGTTTGATTAATTGCATGATACGATTATGTGTCTATAATATTTCTTGAAGGAATTATCTTATTTCAAGATGGTTGTACTAACACATTATGTGCCGAGACAACTGAAATGTACTTGAGTGTAGGTGAGTGCTAGTTGTAGTATTAAGATTAGTGACTATGAGTTGATTGTTGATTTTGGCATGGATGTTAGTCTTGGTAAAATACAATTAATAGACATGTTGTCTTGAACTTGGAACATGTGGCTGTCATGTGTGAACAATTACAGGGAAACATACTTGGTATTAATGTGACAAGGTAATAGTTGATGTGTTTATATAACTAACAGTTGGTTGATGTGACAATACATAGTAAGACTCGATTGCAACAAGGTAAAAGGTAAAAAAGGGGAATTGGGTGAGAATTCCTCTGGCTATGTTTGGAGACTGCAATCCCAGACGAATGAGTGCTTGCATGAATACATGAAATCTTCTTAATCTTGATTTTGTTTGAAATTATGTGGATATATGCTAGATTCATGAATATGTATTTGACAGGTATAACAATTGCTTTCCAGCTATGGTTTGATTCATCAAGGAATTGGAGTCCCTTGAGAAATGGCATGGGTGTGTTCAGTTACCAGGTAACGTGCTTGGAACAATAAGGTAAGGTAATCAGTATACTATTCTGTTTATTTATACAATGACATTTGTGTCTTTATGATGGTATGATGTAGGGGATTGCATGGAAAAGAAACTGCCATGAAATCTTGAAGAAGGCTCAGGTTGAGATTTCCCTTGGAAGCATTAGGAACCCATGGGGATTGAGTCATGGTGCCTTTTGCAAGTTTTGTGCTTTCGGTGATCTGGGATGTGTTTGAACTTGGTTTGCAGTTTTGTTTATGTCTGGTTCATGGCCATGCCACTTTATTGTGGTGTCATATTGCTATTATTTTCTTATGGTTTTATTCTCATTTGTTTCTTGTTCTTGCCTTTTAAGTTTTGAGTTTCTTGGGAATTGGTTTGGGAAAGGAAAAGTTAATTGGGCTTAGGGAGAGCTAAATGAAACCCAACATGTAATGTAAGACCCAGATGAAGCTTGGTGCATGAGTAAAGGGCAGCTGAAGGCAAGAGTATGACGATTGGCTGAGTTGGTTGGGTCCATTGGGATAAATGGACGATGGCAGGATAGTCATGAGAAAGGTAAAAAAAAGGTAAAGGAAATGGATTTGAGGCATCATATGCCTTGGCTATGTGGGAACTGTTGTTCTTAATGCTGCACATGTTGTGCACAGATAAAGGGAGTTCTATTAGCCTTGACCTTATGATATCTGGTAATTATGTTGTGATCATGGTGATGCTGATGTCTATATATGTATATATGAATGTATGTATGTCGATATCTGACAGAGTCGTTAGGGATCTTGATTGTTTTATGCTGATGTTTATATGTATATATGTATGTATGTATGTCATTGTCTGACAAGATCATCAGAGATCATGATTGTTTTATGCTAATGTTTATATGTATGTATGTATGTCATTGTCTGATAGAGTCGTCAGGGATCATGCTTGTGGAGGAATGATTTCTTATGGAGGTGAATGGCATGAAGAGTTTGCTAGTCTTATTAGGAGTCAAGTGGAAAGAGTAGACCTGATAAATCTATGAGGTTAGTATCATGTGGATATGAATTGATATTATGTGATTATACTATGTCTATGTTATGGCAGGTAATGTTGAGGGATACATCAATGGAATTAAAGTAGTGTGATTTGTGGCATGCTGGGGCAAACATGGATGGTGGAAAGACACTAGAAGTAAGGTTTTCCGGTAGATATAGTGTGGTTTCTAGATGTGCAGTACTACTATTGTGTATATGTTTTACATATTGTACATGTTGTACCTATGATGTTATATACATGCATTGTTGTGTATATATGGTGTTCTGTACATGTTGTTTATGCAGTGTTGTGCAGTGTTGTGCACATGTTGGATATGAGGTGCTATGTAAAGATGGTGTTGTGCGCATGTTGGATATACGGTTTTGTGTACATATGGTGCTTTGTGCATGTTGCATATGCAGTGTTGTGTACACATGGTGTTGCGTGCATGTTGTATATGTGGTGCTATGTACATGTGGTGTTGTGTGCATGTGGTGCTGTGTGCAGGTGGTGTTGTGTACATGTCGTGCTGTGTGCAGGTGGTGTTGTGTACATGTCGTGCTATGTGCAGGTGGTGTTGTGTACATGTCGTGCATATGGTGTTGTGTACACGTCGTGCATGTGGTGTTGTGTACACATTGTGCAAATGGTGCTATGTACATGTGGTGCTGTGTACATGTGGTGTTGTGTACATGTTATGCAGGTGGCACTATGTACTTGCGTTGTTGTGTATACATTATACATGTTATGTTGTGCATGTGTGGTGTTGTGTTATTGTATTATAGGGATTGTGTAGTCATTGTATTGTGACATGTGTATTCATTCTGTTGTACTCTGTGTACATATATGTATTGTGTTGTACATTGGGTGTACATGTATGTATTGTGTTGTGTTGTACACTAGGTGTAATTGTATGTGTTTTGATGTATAATGTGTGTATGTGTACGTGATGGAAGAGGATAGAAGGCACTAGGTGCTTCTCGGGTGTGGAAACCAATCCGGTGTATGTAAGAAAAGGAAAAAGGACAAAGGTAGAAGCAAAGGACCGATTAAAGGATAAGTGTCAATATTTTATTTTAGTTTTATTATGCATGTGATCTATGATTCTGATTTATGATGATTACATGTGATCTATGATTCTGGTTTATGATGATTTCATGTGATTCGTGATTTTGATCTATGACATTTGTGTTTTGAGCTAACCGATGTGATATGTTTATACATGATGATTTGGTCAAGAGATGGTTTGGCTTGTTGTGACAGGAAGTGAACATAAGTGCAAGTGTGCCTTATTTATGGGCCACCAATGAGGTATGCTTTGGATTTATTTCAATTTGTTTTGAATCTAATGAGAATTATGTGCTTGGTACAGGAAAGTATGGAAATTCCTGGACTGGGTGGTTGAAACTGACTGCAAGCTTTAGTAGCAACGACTAAAGGAATTGGAACAAGCAGTAGTATGCTGGTAAAGCACTTCAGGAGAAGGGCCATTATGCGACATTGGTACCCAAGAATGTACATTGATTTCCATGAGCATGCTATGCCTAGTATGATGGTTTTGAGGCAAGTATATGCCTTAGTTTTTGTACCTTCCAATGCGAGGAAACCTTGCCAAGGGAGGGGTTGCCCTAGGGATTATGTAGTAAAGAAGGGGATGCCCACAAAACTTGGAAGGTGTGTGGCTGCATGGAAGGGGGTGATCAGATTTCTCAAGGGACTATGTAGTAGAGAAGGGAAGGCTGAGGATGGAACTTTTCGGGTCATTAGCATTGCTAGATGGAATCAGATGCACTTTGGGAGTGTGCCCTGGAACAATGAGCCGGTAAATGTTCATTGAGAGGAAAACAATGCATGATTGTAGCATTGAATATTAGATGTAGATTTGACTTTGGTAGTGGATTCTAGACTTCCTGGGAAGGAGGTGAATCCTGGTACTAATTTTGAGGGTGGAGGTGTGAGCCTCTAGATTCCCTTGTTGCTGATATGGGCATTGTATCCTTTTATTTTATGATTGAGAAAATGTGGATATGTATATATGTGTTTATTATTGTAAATAATATATCAAGATGGATTTATAAACATCCATAGATAGTATGATTATTTTTTGGTTGAAGGAAATGTTCATATGTATATGTGGTTGTTATTGTAAATACCATAATGAGTTGTGTTATAAAGCTCTAGTAAACGATATGATTGTCATGTTTTCTAAAGTGGTCCTTGTAAATACTGCAACAAGTTGTGTTATAAAGCTCCATTGACAGTATGTTTTGGTTTTCAGCGGTCTTACTATTTATAGGTGTCATTGAACACTGAGTACGGTGTTCCCCCAAGGGAGAGGGGTTTGTAACAACCCTGGTTGATTTTCCATGTAAAAAAATATAAGACCAAGGTCATGTGACACGTATTCTAAGATGAATGATGGTAAAAGCATCCTATTGGGTGTCACTTTCGGTTTATTATGGCTAAGGAAATTTGCAAAGGCAATGAAAAAGGCCAAGATGCATTAATTAGCATTTATTTATGAAAATAATGGAAAATAGGAGAAAAGGAAGGTGAAAGGTCACAAGTTGCATGTGAGGAGGAAATTGAAGGAAAAATGAAGGAAAAATGAAGAAATTATAGGTCTCAATGATAAAAACGATTTTGAGGACCATTTCACAAAATTTTGTCAGATCATTCTATGGCTCTCTCTTCTATTCTCTAATTCTCTCATACTCTTGCACACTTAGAGTTTTCTTGGAGTACTCTTGGAGGATGGTTGTATACCTTGGATTTGGAGAAAGAAGGCAAAGGAAAAGTAGGAAAGTACAAGAGACATCGGGATCAAAAGCTACGACAAGTTTTTCTTATAGGTACCTAGTTGCATGTATGGTTTCCTTGCTAGTTTTGGAATGCATGGTACATGCATGTGGTTTCTTGGTTATGATTTGCCATTGGCATGGAGGATTGCATGGATCGAAAATGGTTTTTCCTGGCCTTTCCATTTCTTAGATAGCCATGGTATTATGGGTTTTCCCTTTTGTTTTCTGATTGGCACTCATGTTCCTTATGGCTGTGGGTTGAGTTATTAGTTACTGGAAGCCTTGGTTGGACAAACACTATAGAATCCCTGTAACAACTTGGGTTGAGTTACTAGTGCTGGAAGCGTAGTTGGAAAAATACTTTGGAGCCTTTGGTGAGTTGAGTTACTAGTCCTAGAGCCTTGGTTGGACAAATGCTTTGGAAGCCCAACGACAACTGTGGGTTGAGTTACTAGTCTTGGAGTTGGGTTGGAACAAATTCTCTAGAGCCCTGGACAATCTAGGTAGAGACCAATCTGGTGATGGTTAGTGATGTACGATCATGAGGTGGAATCACTAGTTGAGGGTGAGGTGGTTTGGCCTCTAGAAGCCCTTGTTTTGTTTTGTTTGGTTTATTCCATGACATCCCACATTCATGCTTGGAATATGACATGGGGGTGATTGGCTAAAAGAAAGATTTGGTTCAACCCAATCTATGGTCGGGTGGTACGTGGAAGTCCCTGACTTGGTTGGATTTTTTCATATGTTAATAAGAGGTATTTTCTATTGTGATCTATGAACATATGTATTGATTATGATGGTGAAATTATGGCTAAGTTTCCATGGTTTATATGTTGGTTATTGTTGGTTTATATGCTGGTTATTAGCTAGTTATATGTTGGTTATATGATGTATGTTGTTTATGGATCTTGACATGTTTGATGAATATGTGATTGGTTATTGAATGCATGAAATAATAGATGTTATTGTAGCTAATATGAGAGGGTATTATACCTTCTTGACGATTCTTAGATAACTATGAGACCCCTATGTCTAGATGTGTATTTATGACCTGTAGATTTCATGTTCATCATTTGTTTGACAAAATGTATGTCATGGTTATGCTTGGTTAGGTCAAGTTCTTGATAAAGTTTTATGTTAGAGGCCTTCTCTTGGTGTCATTTATTGTCTTGGAAAGTCTCATCAAGTTCTAGGCAGTCATCTAGAGACTAGCCCTAAAAAAGTGGCTCAGAATTTGGGGCCGCTTGCATAGAATTTCTTGAAAAAGGTTGTAGTCACAAGGATGCGTTGCTGTGGGAGTGACTAGAGGGTGTCAGTCACATGGAATTATTATCATGGGAGCTACTAGGGGTCTATTTTAGCATAACATCAAGTTCCCTTAGGGTTTGGGCATTTAGAGTGGTGGTTTAGCTCTTGTGGGTCTTGTAGCTGATGAGGGAGGTCAATAAGATTTTGGTTTGTCGATTCCACTTCCTTAAGGAGATCTAGGAGATTAGGTTATATCATAGTAACTATTCGTCACATATTTACCTCTATGGACTGGTTAGCTTGGGTAAGTGTGGGAGGATGGCATTAGAAATTACACTTTTAAATAATTCTTGACTAATATTTTTGGATTGATCTTTAGTTAACTTCTTCTTCATTTCCTTGCATGAGTCTCTAATTTTTCCTTTGTCCTGTTCAGAATAGTATTTTCATTATGCTTTTCAAGTTCTCAATCTCTGATCTACAACTTCGGGATTTTTTAATAGGTTTTAGCTGTGGTTTGTTATTTTTATCTGTAGTTAACTTTGTCTTAGCTTCCAAATCCACTACCAAACTAATAGAGATACATTTTTTCCTTTAATCCCCTTTAACTTAGCTCCCTTATCTATTTTTCCACCATAGAACCAGTCTCGTGACCACGACTTAATACTTTGGGCCCTACGCCTTTTTGAGCCCTACGCAGGCCAAATCCTTTGTTAACAAATCTTATGCTAGTGGTCTCGCTTGTACGCGAAGCGACCAATAACCAACCAAAAGGCCAGAGCTCCCAAGCTCCCAATTTTTTTTATTAATTGTAATTCTTAATAAGGTAGGGGATTCTGGGTTTGGGGATGACCCCACATTCTATTGTCGCTGCTCCCTTGGTTGTGTTTCTACATGAAATAACCAAGGGACAGGTTTAGGCACTTAGACTGATACCTCCCAAAATCCTTCGTGACTCTATCCTCGATGCCCTGGGTTCATTTCCATGTGAAATAAACCAAGGGTTTGGTCATGGTGCTAAGCACATAGCTCCCAAAATCAACTCCTTTTATCTACCATGCCGTTGGTCTCTAATGACTGCACGAGACCCTATGTAGGCGCATAGCCCATATCCCTTCTATCCTGACAATTTGGTTGTGTGCACCATAATTCACCCATTAGGGTCATACCTCTGGGTTTTCATGTCCATAGGGACTGCTTGATGCTTCTCCGATTGGTTGCTATTGTGCACTGTCATCATCGACATGTCCCAATGCTTTCTACCCTAAGTTTTTTACTTATGCTCCCATAATAAACCATCGGGCTCTATCCGCTGGGATGAGCTGGCCAGTAGGGTCCACCCAACACCATTTTTATTGACTACCACCATGTCAATTACCACCATGTCTCGGTGCCTTGTAACTGACGCATTACTTTGTGCACTTTGATCATACCACCGGACTCATACCTCTAGGATGATGTCACTCCTACTAGGCGTCACCTAGAAAAGGGCCACTTGGGTGCCCAAAAACATTGAATCCACTTGCCACGTGTCCATGCTGATGTCATCATTTACTGCCATCCAGGAAAATCATATGCTGACACCTATCCTATAGTCAGAGAGGAGAGAGAAGGTCCTTCGAGGCCTGTTTTGTGACCATTTTTCTTTATAATTTTTTTGTTGTAAAAAACTGTCGAGTTCAAGCCTTTTTTCCTCGACACCCTTCCTGAGTGGGTTATGATTTTGGGAGGAGTGTCCCTGGAGTGTATCTCTTCCATTGATATATGTGATCGACTGTGTGGGAAACCACTCCACATTACCACAGAGCTTGTCTAAAGAGCTGTCTCCAGTGACATCGGGAAGCTGCCATGTGGCCCGACGGTTTTCCCTTTTGTTATTTTCATGGGATGGCACTCTATTACACTACTAATCTATTAAAACTATAGGCTACCCCCCAACGGGATGAGCTTCCAGAGTGGGGACCTCCCTCTCAAATTTCATTAGTCATATCTACTGCCACGTCCCAATGCTTAACTTTTGCACTATATTTGAATCCTCTAGGGTGAACTTGCCAGGATGGCATCATCCCACTCCATCTATGGCCAACAAAAATAGTTCCTGCTGCTGCGCTATCTGCCATGTCTACCTGAAGCTTCACGTAGAAGATCTGCCAACCTTTCCACCAAGTTTGGTACTTAAGCCAACTTTGGCTATGCGCAAAAGGCTCACCCAAACAACTTTAATTCTACAATATTTGACTTGGGGTCATAAAAATTTGACTGGTCCTATCTCATGATCAAGGAGGCCATTTTCACTCTTGCATATACCATTGGAAATATCTTCCATATCTCTATTCATTTGAGTGGTTTCCATCTGCTCCTGAGATGATATACTCCTCCAGAATTGGCTCCAAAGCCTATGCACCTTTTTGCTAATTGGCTTTAATTTGAAATAGTTTCCATTGCCTTTGCCTTTGCTTTTCTTATGCCATTTGTTAACATCAATGAAAAATTATTTCCAATAGGTTTATCTACCCATCCATTTAAGAAAATTAAATTAAACCATTGGCCCCCACTACACCCTACCACCACTTTGTCTACAAATTCGACCACTTCATTTAGTAGAACATCCTTCCTGAAAACCATCCTCACTTCTTCCTAATTTGGTTTTTCACACTTCATTGTTTTCCTCTTTTTTCCTTATCCTTCTAGTCGTCCTCTTAAGGAAAGAGAATTCCCATCTATTTCCCCCACATGAATCTCCTTAGGGTTTTTCAACAAATTAAAACCCCCTATTTGGGCTTCTTTTTCCAAAGCCTCTATAATTACTCCAATATTACTTAAAGTGATAACTGAACCATACCCAACATTGGTCTTGGGGGAATTTACCTGGAAGGATGATAAGGCATAAATCTCCTCCTAATCTGAAAGCACCTGGGAGCCACTTAGTTCCTGATAGTTTAGAAAGTTATGTTGCACATCCCCAAATACTATACCCAACATTGGTCTCAGGGGAATTTACCTAGAAGGAAGCCATAGAGTGTAAATATCCTCCTAATTTGAAACACCTGGGAGTCATTTAGTTCATGAGAGTTCAGAAATTTATGTTGCACATCCACAAATAGAAACCCTCCTGAGTCCCCTTTTCCTGTCCACATTTGTCACCCTAAAATAACACACATGGATCCTTTCGAAAAAGAAGAAACCATAAAACATTTTAGAGAGGTAGTGACCTGTTGCAAAAAAGATGCATAAGGAGAAATCCTAGGTGAAATCAAAATCGTCCATTGAGCCTAAGGGAGGAATGATTCTATGTGGTTACTTGTATCTGCTCCACAATGATACTTCTTCCCAACTCTTACAAAATACACAAATCCAATGAGGCATATTCAACCAAAAACTCACTTGGACCTAAAACTGTTAGTAACTCTAAGAAGCCTTACACCCTTCCACAAAAACAATTGCCAACTATCTCCAACCAAATCTCCTTTTTCTCTCCACGATATTCTTCCCTTATCCATGACATCTTGAAACACTAGATACGTTCCCGCAACCAACAATTTTGTGCTATTCTCCTCTTGAAATCCTCAGCCTACTCCAAACATTCATTCGACCACCAGGCCGAGTCTCGCACAATGTCTTATTTTTATACTTATTATATTTATGAAAATTTAATTTATAAATCTATTCTTGTCCCTTTCTAGTTTATTTTAATTAATATATACATGAGTTCATTTTATATAATTCTAGTCATCCCTTAAAGACTCATCATAACTGTTAAAAAATAAACTTAAGTGGTAGACACCTTAGTTGCATAATTTCATAAAATGTTTTTCCATTCAATTGAATGCTTTTCTCAATTCGATTGTTTCGATCGATTAATTGTTTGTTGACTTAATTAAAGTCTAAATTCTATTAGTTTGGAATTCAATATTAATACCATTTTATTTTTTATTTTTTATGTAGGTAAGCACCTATGGGGGATTTTAACCAGTGACCTATCACAATGAGTCCCTTAACAGTGCACCCGTTTACCATCAATCTAAAGCCCATTGGGCTTACCCAAAATAAATATTAACATGGAAAGTATAATTGTTTTTCCCCTCCTCTTCTAGAGGAATGTCAATATGATTCAATTTAAATCTCAAACATTCACAAAATAACATTTATTTGAACTCAAATATTGATAAAATGACATGTAAAGATAAACCTATTTACCTTTAATATTTATGCCATGCTATTATATTTAAGTTTTTTTAATTTTTATGTTTTGTTTACAGAGTGTTATGTAATTATAAAACGAACATAGTTTTGAATATTTCTTTGTGAATGATCTGATGTCCTATTCTCAAAACTATGTTCTGTGGTAGTGAGTGTGAAGATGTGGTTGTGCACAAGTACAAAAGGAGTAGAATGAAAGCTTCTTTTGCCCCTATGCATTAACTATTTAAAAAAACAATGCTATTCAGCTGAATTTGATAGTTACTTGAACCTATATTGATTTATATCGGTAACTTCTTAATTAAATTTTAACTTTATCATTGCTTGCACTTCCAACAATCAAAGAGGTAGGTCTACAATAGAAGTATGCGAGAGGGGAAAAGTTTTTAAATAAAAGAAACAATCAGTTTTTCTAAACAAGCTTATTAAATATTGACAAAGAATTATTATAAAGCTCCAAAGATGTTGTATGTTTCAATCATCTAAAGTTATGCAAAGTGTGGAGATGTGAAGGAAGCTTTCATTCTGTTTCTTCTGCACCTCCACACTTAGAGCCACCAAGCATAGTTAATAGTTGAGGGTTAATATGGAATGTATCTAGAGATGCAGGACATTATGAATTAAAGTTTCTATTGCTTGCTTCACAAGCATAGTTACTACCGGATTAAGACTATGCGTCTTTGTGGGAGAACCACATTTTCTAGTTATTCAAGAATACCCACATTTCCATAATCTATCATTATGTTTGTTATCTCAAAATCATACCCTGGAAGGCTGCTGACTAGGAAGACCTTAAGTAACTATTTCAAACCTACTTTAGGCTGAGGCTTAGCCTCCCCAACCTGAGAGGGCTCTCTCAAAGGATTAATGATTTTTGATTATGATTAAGATGGCTAACTCTTGTGAAACAAAGATAGAAAAATGAGAGTGGTGGAAACACAATTAGAAAGTATCCATTGGGCTTATGGAGTTAGATATGCTTCAGTATTAACAGTAAGGTTAGCTTTGCATGGAAGTCAAGGCATTCAGAATCAAACATATGTAGAATACACCAAACACATAGAAGGCCAGTACAGTTTACGAATATATGAAGGAAATTAGAGCACTGTTAGTGATTTCTAAGTAATCACATATTCATAACACTGTAAACAATAGGGAAAGACAACACAAGGCATTGAACACATTGAATTCTTCATGATTCTTGAGAAGCAAAGCCAGTACTGTATTACTAAAAACAGAGTTTTTTACATAAAGCCAAATATCAGAGTTTTTTTTCAATAATTTTCCAACCTCTAGTACATTGCTCTTTCTCCTATATATAGAATTTTTTTATAAAGCTGAGGTTCCTCCTCCAGCATGAGGGGAACTTGAATTCTGCTTGCTATGACACCTATTCAAACTTTAACTAACTATTAAATACCACAATTACTAACTGGAAGTTTTTGGAAACCTAAGACAATTAGGAGTCTAACTCCACATCATGCTGTTAATAGCATTTATTACAATCAAAATTCGTTCCCTGACAAGTGGTTCCCTTATGTTTAACTTTGATGGATGTTCAAAACTCCTTGCTGGCCCTTAATGTCTTATCTCCTTTATTGCTCTTGGAAAGTAGGAAACTGCCCTTGTTTTCCTGCTTTTGGTTTCCTCAAGGATATTTGAGACCAATTAACCATGATGTTTTTCTTTGATTACACAAAAGTGTGTTGGAGTGCCACATTATTGATGTGCTGTAGACCACTTTCCATATACTTGTATCGAGACAAAACTTTTTCAAAGCCGTTTGAAATGTCATGGACAAAACTAGCGGTGATTATTTGTATGACAAAACTTATAGTTCATATACCTTTTCCTCCGCTTGTTTTACCTTTGCTGGTTGCTTGCACCTTGTAAATGATCCTTTTTAACATTCCCCTTTCAAAAATTTCCCCTTGATTACTCAAAATTGGTCAACTGAGTTTGATTATGTAGCTTCAGCAGTTTCGTAGCGCGCTACGAAACTGCTGTGCATAATGCGTCATTTTCAGCAGTTTCGTAGCGCGCTACGAAATTGCTGTGTAATCACAAAAAATAGTTTAACACCAAAATCTAACTGTATTGAGCCTCTTTTATCTTGACATATCCCCTTCAACTGCCCTGAAGCTATCAAAAATGAGTAGAGATGTATCATTCTTCAAGAAACTGTAACAAGGTAAGTCATCAAAATTTTGAATATAACCTTACTTGCTGTGTGGTTTCCTTAAGGAGATCTTTCCCACTGGCTTAGCTACAGCTTCAACTCCTCAATTTGTCTCTTCATAACCCTGATCCCAGCTCTAAGCTTCATATTAACTCTTCTGATGAACTTTGCTTCTTTTATTGCGGGAACTGACCATGTGTAGTATTGAGCGTTACAGTCGACCACCTCCGGTATTTGAATTGTTTTGTCCTCCCACAGAGCCTCCATTTTGTCGAAATGATCTTCCTTTATCGCATGTTTCCTTGAGGCTTTATTCAATCTAGCAATTTCCAAGTTTGCTAATTTCAACTTCTTTCTTAACTCTTCAACACTAGATTCTTCTTGAGAGATAACTGCCTTACCTTTATCTTTTCCTTCATGAGACTGTGCTATCTCCTCTGTTTCACTTGCTTTGAGTAGTGTCTCTTGTACCTGTCTTGAATGCCTCGTTACTGGTCTTCTTGGGTTAAAAACAAATTTAGCAACCGGGTCATCAAACTTGAGGTTTTTTGAGGCTTTGATCTTTTTGGTCTTATCCTTTCCTGATTTTATTAAATTTTCTTGAACCAAGGGAGATTCGTCAATATCAATAGCTTGCAGTAAGTCGTTTAGACTTCCCTTTGAAACTGGGCTTTCTTCAGTAACCACTGTCTTGCCTTTTTCTTTGGCCAACTGGCTCCTTGTCATTCTTCTCTAAACTACTTCACCTGTAGATGATTCATGCACACCCTCTCTGATCTGAGTTTTCTCTTTCTGGGATTGTTGGGGTGTCTTGGATTATCAGTGGTTTGGTAGGTTCTTTTACCTGCTTCCTAGCCTTCAATTTTACAAATCTCCTAGATCTTGTTTCCCCATGATGGCCAGTTGCTGTTGGAGATTCTTTTGTAGCTTGAGGACTGAGATCAGTCTCATTCTTGAAACCACGCATAAACATGAACATGGACCATTCTTTATTTATCTTCTGGAGCTCATGCAAAATTATCAACTTAACTAAGCCGTGGTGAAACAACGAAGTCTCACAGGATTCTTTCTTTAACTGGACCTTATCACACATTTTTCCCAAGCTACAAAACAAATAGAAGGGTAAATCAATAGAGATCTTTCCAGTGAAATGAAGAAGTAGCTTGAAGTGATAAGGATACACCTTATGATACCTCCCTTCACAAGTGAAGTACCTCTGTATGCAGGTAAGCAAATTAGCGTATGAATCTTTGATAGAACTTTTGGGCATGGACTTGTTTAAGTCTGAATTGATGAACTCCAGTTTCAGAAATTCCTTGCGGGGGGCCATGCCAAACTTGAAGTATTTAAACCATTTTTCCTGTCCCCTTGGAATTTCAGTGACTGTTGATATAACTTCTGGAGATATTGGCAACTCAAGTACCCCAACCTTTGAATTCAATCCTATGAAAATTAAAGCGAACTCCTTGGTGACTTGTATATGGCCTCCTTGAAGTTTTTCGCAAAACCTCCAACAACCAACCTGTTTGAAGGCTTGTGCAACTACATCATTATTTAGGATGCTGTCTAAACCTTTAGGTTCATTCCTCAAACATCTGCCTAACCTATGCTCTTTTTTCTCTGCAGATCCCTCCATAAAACTCCAGCAGTATGAAAATTTGAAAGACTGGCACTGTCTCACACTTTGATCACTGCCTCACTTGAAAACTGCCTCGCCTGATAGCTGGCTCGCCTAATTTCCAAGGAATTCAAATTGAACACTTGACAATTTATTCCTTACATATGAATCTAACCACAAATCATGACCGTGGGTGCTTGGCTTTTCTTGAAACTTGAAATCTGAGCGTACCAAGGTACCTAACGACTCTAATGATGAAGATAAGCGGTTGGACATGATAGGCGAAGTGTGAAAACTGACAATTGATGATGTAAACATAACGGACCTTGATGGATATGACAGCTGAGCAAGATTTTCTACGGATCCGCACGAATCCCCGATTTCATAGTGAAGCCAATGTAAAATCTGGGTTTTGCACTACGAAAACGCCTAGACTTGTTTCCGCACTACGAAAACACCGAAACTGCTTTATAACACATCAGAACCTTAAAACAAACTTGATATAAGGAATCTATGTGGGTTGTGGGACCAATGATGAATGAGAACGAATTATCTACCTTTATGTAACCATGCCACAAAGATTCTAAAGACCTAGACACTACATTGAACATGGAAAAAACTGAACTTGGATTAACACCTAGCCTTCACATACAAACATATGTGAAAAATTTGGTAATCGCTTCTTAAGTGATAACAATGTTCATCTGTGTTTAAGAGAGAATTTTTTGTATAGTAGAAGGTTACTATAATACCAACAAGACTTTCCCAAGAGATTTCCCATAAGGTGTGTGTGTGAATGAAGAAGTGAGACCAAAGAAATTAGACAATCCCAAGCACATTCATATTCACAAGAAGGTAATAAACATACCCTTTAACACTATATCCTTGAATCTATTTGATGATGTGTTGGGCATGGGATACCCCACAGTAGGTTTTGGGGCTCAAAGCCCAAGTTTTGGTCAAAGATGGTGTAGAACTCTGCGAAGTACGGGCAAGGAGCACAAATTGGACAATCAAGTTACAAGATTGTCCACCCTAAGAATTGTAATTTAATGTAAAGTTGTGTCGTCCTACCCATGGTCCACGGACCATGGGATTGTATATATAGAGTGAGGCTCTAAATTGTAAAGTCAGCTAAGCTAAGTAGAGATATAGAATAGCGAAGGCATGGTAAGAGCATAGAGTGAAAGTTGAAGTGTATTGGTTCGTAGTAGTAGGAAGAGGCTCTGCAGCTGAGTGCGCAGAGCCCTAGTAGAGTTCGTAGCTGAGTGTGCGGACCCATGTAGCTGAGTGTGCAGGGAAGAGTCGGGTTTGTACTTGAGATTGAAAGCTAATAAAGAGAATTTTATTTTGTGCATCTATTCTTGAATTTGTATTTTGATGATATGCATTACTTTTACTTTGTTATTTACTACGTGCAATTGATAAATACATGTATGAATGCTTATATGTGAATTTAATCTAAGTGATCAACTATTGAAAGGCTAATTAAGGAAGACTTGGGTAAATAACACGGGTCACGCTACGGCTAGAACTGTGTGAAGGCAGTATCACAGGGTGCGGGGTGTCCACAGGTGCGCATAGCACTGTAAGTACGAAGGGTGGACTGCGTACCAATCACCACATATCAGACATCCCTAGGGTGCGAAAACTTGGTTCTAGCACCCTCCCATACTACTTCGGGTGAGACCTTAGTCCACGCTATGTGGACTGTTGCTGAAAGGGCCAGTAGTACCGGGATTTGCTTGTCTAAATCACTTTCGAACCTGGGTCAGGCCCCACTAAGCCAACAAATGGTTCCGTTGCTGAGATCGGGATCTGCATAAGGGATGTCTGATGTTGTGCCACTGGAACCCAACAAAGAAGGAAATTGAAGAGTGGTTGGACAAGAAGATTCACGAGTTCGCGACACAGGAAAACAGAACTCCACAAGTATCTAAGGAAAAGTGGTTGGATCGCTACGTGTATATGGAAATCCATGAGATTTTCTTTGCATCCTTTCCGTCTGAGCTGTATGAGTGGATCGCGAGGTTAGCCGATAGCCAGGGAAGGTGTAGGCTTGACCAACCAATAGTGTGGAATCCAGAATTAGTGCGCAAACTAGAAGCATCAGAAGATAAGATCGCGTGAGTTGTGGACCATTGGCTCGACCGGATAATCGGGACTATGTGGAGCGAAAAGATCTATAGAAGCGGAAGTAATGAAGAATTAGAAAACAGTCCCTTAATTTCACCCTCGTGGGAGAGAGAGGACGAGCTTGCTAAGGTTTCTCCGAGAAGCACAATCAGTTTGATAAGTCAGTGGATCCTGCGGTTACCACCTCCACCTACACCGCCACCCACTTCACCTCCCCCACCTCCATCTCCACCCACTCCACCTCCACCACCTCCACAGTCTAGTATGGCGAGCGCGATCAAACTACCAGTGTTTAGAGGAGTAGGGAATGAGGATCCAGACTAATTCTGGTTCATGGTAAGAGTAGTATGGGAAGCACAAGGTGTCACAGATGACAATATTAAGAAGGCTACATTGGTGAGCGCGCTGCAGGATCGCGCATTAACATGGTATATCAAGCACTCTAATGACCACCCAAATGCAGGGATAACAGAAATCTAGAACACGCTGAACAGGGAATTTAGGAGACCAAAGTCATAAACACAATCAATCATCGGGTTTAAAGAGATCACGATGCTCCCGGGTGAGACTTCCTGGGATCTGGATCAACAGCTGAAGAGTACGATCCACGAAGCCAATATGATGTTGACAGATGCACAACATCGCGCATGATTTGTAGCATCTTTGGCACCGCACTTGAGGACAAAGCTATCACAACAGAAACTTTCTACCCAGGCCGAAGCGCTGGAAATGGCGATGAGACTACATGAGACCCCGATACAAGACCCTCGGTTGGGAGTTCAATAAATCTACGTGCAACTACATAATTTGTGTTTGGAAATGAAAATCTTGAAGCAGGTGATGAGCCCCAAATTGGGTAACTCATTGGGCTCATTTTGCCTAATTATCCTTGTTTAGTCCTTGTTCAATCCTCCATTTTTTCATAGCTTATGCATTATTTTTTTAGTATGCTTATGTCATTTGTACGAATAAGGGTGGTCACTTTTCCTAGGTGGCTAACATGTGCTTATTTCAGGTTTTTTGACACATGTTGGAGCAAAATCGAGCAATCATGGGCTAGAAGACAGCCAAGCTTGAGGTGAGAATTCGTAGGGGGGTTGTCTATGACATTAAATAGCCCTTCCTCGGGATCTTCACCCCCAAACTACGAGCTCACAGGCCACCAAAACCAGATCTTGAAGGCAACCAAGCAGATTTTGGAAAAGGGGCTGTCTACTAACAGTTGGACAGCCAAGTCCCCCAGATTTAGGAGGCCTACTAAGCCCTCGTGGTGTATAAATGATAAGGCCTCAGCCTTCATAAGGGACTTTTTTGAAACCATTGCATATTTTTGCACTACAGTGCTATCAGCTTTAGCTCGTTTTCTTGTAGCCATTTTGGCATAACTCTTGATTGATGACTATTTTTTGATAATGATAAGCAATCCTATTTCATATCAACTCTGAGTTTTCTATAGGAGCCGTAGCTCTAAGGGTTGGGCCCAGCCTGAGAGCCTAGGTCCTCCTTTATGTACTGTTATCTTTCCTTTAAGCATCGTTGTTTTCCTTTTGTGCATTTGCAAATGTATTTTTGTTAGGCAGATTAAGTTGTGTTGATTAACTAGGTCACTGTTTATGAATAGAATGCTTCAGATGTTTAGAATAGATTGGTAGGATAATAACAGGAAAAAGGCTCCAAAAAAGGGTCAACAAACACTTTTGGTTTCACCTCTTCCTTATTGGATCAGGGGCTGGAATTGAAGTAACCGTGCTGTCCCAAACAAAAACACTAGTTTGCTTTACCATGCAATCCTTAGTGTACTGTTTTCATTTGCAGAAGTTGGTTATGTGTTCAGATCTCTGAAATGTTTCATTGCATAGTTGATATACATGGTTCTCTTTCAAATAAAGCTGCTGTTCATTCACTTTATTGTTAGTTAGATTAGATTAGCTAGGACTTTGATTACTCGCAAGACTTTGTTGATTCAGTTGAATGTATACGGTGCAGAGCATCTCTACCACTCTTTCATCCACCTAAGCTTCATCAGAGCCATCTGCTCCATCTCCTAGCTAGGTTCCTCATCTCACATCTGTTCTCTTGCCCACGTAACCCTACCTTTTTGTGCAATCATTGTTTCAGCCTTCTTTGAGCCAATTTAGCCATCTACACCTTCTCACCACTCAATCCACCAGTCCCTGGGCCACTTTAGACCCTTATCCTACCTCCATATCCATTCATGCATCTTCCCTCACTCACCCATCCTCCAAAATCCAATTTTTAAACATCTTGTAGAAATTCCTGAACATCCTGTAGAACCCCTGTAGACTTCCTGTAGAAGCTCACAAATGAGGTTTCTTGATAGCTAAACTTTGTGAAACTCTCTGGAAGGGTGTTAGGGACTCCTTAAACCCTCTCTGAACCTTCCCGACCTCTTCCAAGCATTTCTCCTCCTTGATCCACCCCTGCACAGTCAAAGAACAGTGAAAGCATATGCATGATGAAACTGATGACTTAATCAAAAATACAAACATATGTTTTCTTCAGATAGAGGTAGTCTAGACACATGTATTTTACCTTCATAGAAGTAATGGCATCTCTTTCAGTAGTTTGCATTCTCTCCTTTGCATTAGTAGGACTAGTTGGTTGAATTAGGATTTGCTAGGGTTTGCGTTTTCCTTCAGTTTTTCAATCTCTTTTCGCAAATAGATTAGCTTCCTTCGAGTTAGCTTTCATCCATCAATTAAAAAGCTTCTTCTAAGAGCTCATAGAAGTTGGATTAAGCTCCTAGCGGACTTGTGCCAGCTGACCAAGTGACAGTTGTGGTAAGAGCTAGTACTTGTGCATACAGCACCGTCGCTTCCAAGTTTGTTACGAACTACCGGGTTGATAAAAGTAAATATAGGAGTCCTAGGAGTTGCAGCATTATTGCTGCAATACTGGAGCCCACCATCTTTTTGGCGCCGTTGCTGGGGAAGCGTCAGAGTATTTGTGATTGCTGCTTTTCTTCTATTTTCCACTACAACCTTCTACTAAGTAGTTTATTTCATTTCATTTCCGCAAAAGTAGAGTAGATATTTCCTGCTTTCATAGATTAGCGTTTCAATTCCGCAATTTCAATTCTGCAAGCGTAGATTAGCATTTCAATTCTGCAAGCGTAGACTAGCATTTCATTCCTGCAATTTCATTTGAGCAAAATAGATTAGTCCTTTCCTGCTTTCATTTCAATTCCACATTTTCATTTCAGCAAGATAGTTAGTTGCAGTTCAATCTATTTCAGTTTTGCAGGTACCAGAAGAAAAAAAAAAAAAAGCAATCAAAAGTCTTTCCATTTCATGCCTCGTAGGAACAGAGATAAAACCGACAAATTCTTACCCAACACCCCCACCACATCACTGAGTCAACCTTCTCTCTTCTCTGGTGACAGTGAGCCAGAAGAACCTATAGGTGAACCTCCTGAGATATACGAAGATCCTATAACAGAAGAAGAGTTAGAGAACACTCCATCTGAAGCCATGGCTGAAAACTGAAACGGTAGAAGAGAAGATGAGAGAATAGAAGGTGCCTTTCCCATCTGGGAGACCAATGGAGACATGAAAATGAAAAACATAAGTCCCTCAGCTTTACCTCACTTCCATGGATTGACTACTGAAGACCCTGATACCTTCCTGTTTGAGTTTGCTGTCCTTTGTCGAAATTACGACTATGCTGAGGACGAGCAAAATTTGAAACTCTTTCCCTCTACCCTCAAGGACGCACCATTACGCTGGTTCATGGGTTACCTGGAAACAATATCACCACTTGGGCTCAGATGCAACAAGCTTTCAATACCAAATACTGGGACTACTGTAGGTCCAAGGAAACCAAGGGAAAAATCTTTCGGATGACCATGGGAAGCGATGACTCTTTAGAAGATTATGAGGAAAGGTTCCAACTTAGTTATAAATGGGCCAGGTGCACACTTGACCCGGAATCTCTGAAGCTGATTCTGCTCCGAGGAGTCCCTGAAGACCTTCTGGACACCCTTAACATGTTGGCTGGAGGGGACATCTACCAACTACCTTATGAGGACATAAAGACCGTGTTTAGAAACCATTCTAGGGCGGCCCAGAAGAGAGGTAGGGGGAATCCACTTTTAGCTAGTACCACCTTCTCCAAGCATGAGTTTGCTAACCAGATGGAAGACCTCAAGAGTGAGATGAGACAGACTATTGCCATGCAACTTGATACCTTCTGAATTCAACAAAAGAAAGAGGAAGCTGAGAAGGCTTTGGCCATTTTTTTTCCTAGATGCACGAGGAAGCATCCTAAGAATGAGTGCCCATTGCACTCAGTAGAGGTATGTTTTGTTTGTGAGGAAGACCACCCCACCAACCAATGCCCTACCTTGCCTAGATTTAAAGCCATGTACCTAGGGACTGAGGCGGCAACTGAACCTCTCTACTTCCTCAACCAAAGGAGGCCACATGGGCCCAGACCTTACTAGTAGGGGATGCAAGGGACATCCCAAGCTTATTATAACCCCAACCAATATGCTCATATACCTTCTTGGGGCCCCCCTGCTCATCCTTCCTGGTTCGCACCTCCTTCGTGGTCTTATCCATCTCCATACCATACTCAACCTCCTCCTCATTCGTTTCACTCACATGCCTAGCCATAACCTCAGTGGAATGCACCTCAACCGGGGTGGAGGCCCCAATACAACACTCCTCCCACCATTTTTCCTCCACCACTGACTCAACCACAACCCTTACCTCATGATCCTCCAAGACAACCCCAGATGCCTGCTCAACCGAACCCGAACCCCAACAACGGATAGGCCCAACAGGTATATACTGGGGAGACAACATGCCCTGGGAAGGTCCTTCCAGAGCGCCAACCTCCTCCCCTAGACGAGGAGGAAGAGAAACAGGAAAGTGAACCCCAAGCCATTCCACCCTTTCCTGAGCGACTCACAGTAACCACACAACCCAACCCAGAAGAGACTGAGCTTCTGGGAGAACTCAAGCAGTTGTGTGTGAAAATACCACTTCTCCAGGCCATAAAAGATGTACCGATATACAACAAATTGATTAAGGAGAAGTGTTTCAGGCACCCAGGCAGGCGAAAGAGAGATGCCTCAACTATCAATGTCATAGGACAACTGTCCGATCTTATGTTGGGGCAAGTAATCTGTCCAAAGTATTTGGACCCTGGGAGTCCTATAGTTGACGTTCACATCAATGGCACCATCATACCCCACACCTTGATTGATCTAGGGGTTGCCATTAATGTGATGACCAGGGACACCATGCTTAGGCTCAACCTTCAGAGTTCCTTAAGGAAGACCTCAACAGTACTACAATTGGCAGACCGCTCCACCGTGACTCCCGAAGGGATTGTGGAAGATGTCTTGGTCTCTGTTGACTCCTGGGAGTACCCTGCGGACTTCTTGGTCCTTCAGCCAAAGGCAAAACTCACTGGATATCCCCTCATTTTGGGAAGGCCTTGGCTAGCAGATGCTTACATCAGCTGTCGAGCAGGAAGCATGACCATAAAAAATGGGCCTATGTCCAAACAGTTGGTCCTATACCCTCCTGCCCAACCTCTGCTAGAACATGACTTACCCCTCTGGTTGGAAGAAGGAGATGAGGATGAGGTCTACTCTACACCATTATGCACAGTGGAGGCCACCAGGGGAGGTCCTCAAACTGAGGATGATTTGATTGAGAACTTGATCCAAAATCCTCCCCCCGGTGCACTATCCTTGGAAGAGTTGGTGGAAGATACCCAAGCCAGTGCTTTAGTGGACCTATGTGTGACTGATCCGACCACTCCCAGAGTTAAGAATGTGGAGTTTGGCCCTGAAAGAACTTTAAAGATTAGCTCCTCTCTCTCTCCCTCTCAGGAAAAGGAGCTATGTAGCCTCTTGACCCGCCATTTGGAGGCTTTTGCCTGGAGCTACAAGGAAATGAAAGGAATCCATCCCTCGGTCTGTACCCATCATATTTACATTAAGGAGGACTGTAAACTAGTCAGGCAACCTCAGAGGAGAATGAATCCAGCCCTTAAGGACATTGTTAAAGACGAAGTGCAAAAATTGTTGGATGCAGGATTCATCTACCCCATCTCGGACAGCGAATGGGTTTCCCCTCTGGTGTTGGTACCCAAGAAAAATGGGAAGTGGAGAATCTATGTGGACTACAGAGAACTGAACAAAGCCACCAAGAAAGACCACTTCCCTTTGCCTTTCATAGATCAAGTGTTGGATGGACTGGCAGGAAAGAAGTTTTTCTCTTTCCTAGATGGGTTCAGCGGGTACAATCAGATCCAAATCAGCCTGGAGGACCAAGATAAGACCACCTTCACTTGTCCATGGGGTACCTTTGCCTACCGAGTCCTTCCCTTTGGGCTATGCAATGCCCCTGCCACTTTCCAGAGAGCTGTACTGAGCATCTTTGCCGAGCTGGTTCATGATTCGGTGGAAATCTATATGGATGACTTTACTCCTTACGGGTCTAGCTTCCAAGAAGCCTTGTCCAACCTGGGAAAAGTTTTAAGCAAGTGCATTGAGATGAACCTATCCCTCAGCCCTGAAAAATGTGAATTCCTGATGACTGAAGGGACTGTGTTAGGTCATACCATTTCTCGCCAAGGATTACAGGTGGATCCTAATAAAATTGCTATCATCAAAAAGGTTCCACCTCCTCAGAAGGTAAGAGATGTTCGAAGTTTCTTAGGCTTAGCAGGATATTATAGAAGATTCATTAAAGACTTCAGTAAGCTAGCCTTGCCATTGTTTGGCCTCTTAGGAAAATATGTTGAGTTTAAATGGACTGATGATTGTCAGAGGGCTCTGAATGAGTTGAAGGATAAGTTAGTGTCCGCTCCAATTTTGAGAGGCCCAAACTGGGCCCTACCTTTCCACATCCACACTGATGCATCGAACAAAGCCATAGGGGCAGCCTTAGGACAAGTTGAGGAAAAACTTCCATATTCCATATACTTTGTCAGCAAAAGCTTATCCAAGGCAGAATTGAATTATACTGTAACTGAGAAGGAGTTCCTGGTTGTGGTCCATTCCCTGAACAAGTTCTTACACTATATCACTGGCTATCAAACATTTGTACATACTGATCATGCTGCAATTAGATATTTAATGAATAAACCTGATGTGAATGCTCGTATTATTAGATGGTTACTTTTGTTGCAGCAGTTTGATTTGACTATCGTTGACAAACCAGGTAAAGAAAATGTTCTTGCTGACTTCTTGTCTAGATTGGATTTGCCTGGAGGTGAAGAAGGAACAGTGGATGACCAGATGCCAGATGAACATCTGTTTGCTATCTCAATACTCTCTCCATGGTTTGCTGATATAGCAAACTACCTGGTCTCAGCACAGTTCCCTCCGCATCTATCCTCAAAGGAGAAGAGAAGAATCGTGAGGAAGAGTGCCTCATTCACTTGGATCAGGGGCAACCTGTTCAAACTTGGCCCCGATCAGATCTTAAGGCGTTGTGTAAGGGAGGAGGAAGTCTTTGACATCCTCCTAACCTGTCACGATGGGCCCTGTGGAGGACATTTTGCAGCCAAGAGGTCTGCCTTCAAGATTCTACAGGCAGGCTACTATTGGCCCACTCTTCATCAAGATGTTAGAAGATATATCAGCCAATGTGACCGATGCCAGAGGATGGGAAACCGACTCCAAGGGATGAAATGCCTCTCCAATCTCAAGTGACCCTTGAGCCATTTGAGAAGTGGGGTATGGATTTTGTGGGTCCTATCAACCCTCCTTCAAGGCAAAGGTCTTACATCATTGTGTGCACAGACTATCTGACAAAGTGGGCAGAAACTAAGGCAATCAAAGCATCAACAGAAGAAAAGGTGGCTGAGTTTTTAAGAGAAAACATCTTCTACAAATTTGGCTACCCAAGAGAGTTAGTCACCAATCAAGGAAGCTAGTTCACCTCCAACTTAATTGAAGACTTGCTCGCTCATCACAAGATCAAGCATAGGAATTCCACCCCATATCATCCTCAAGCAAATGGGCAGGTGGAAGTCACCAATAGAGAATTAGAAGGGATTTTGACTAAGGTGGTGAGCAGCAGCAGAAAGGATTGGGAAGATCGCCTAGTTGAGGCCACTTGGGCCTACAACACCACTTGGAAGACCACAACCAGTTTCACACCTTATGAGCTCTATGGGAAGAGAGCTTTGCTGTCAACCGAGTTCGAGTACAACACATTGAGGATGACAGCTCAGCTGGACCTAGATCTTAGCCATGCTCAACGAGAAAGGTTATTGTAGCTGAATGGGTTAGATTAACACCGAATGCAGGCCCTCCTCCACTCAGAAGTGGTTCAACTTCAGAGGAAGATATGGCATGACCGGCACCTTAATGACAAACAATTCCAGTCGGGAGATTGGGAGCTGCTGTATGATTCCACACATAAGGATTTTAAAGGGAAGCTGAGGGCAAGATGGCTAGGACCATATGCAGTGGAGAAGTGCAATGACAATGGTTCCGTACTTATCTAGACCATTGATGATGAAGCCATCCCCATGCTCATCAATGGACATCGACTAAAGATCTATAGGAAACCTCTTTCGAGGCAAGAGTTCATCAAAACTGTGGAAAAATCAGTGCTGGTAATAAAGAAGGGTTCTGCCTCTGTTTTGGTCACACCCTGAGCATCATCATAAAAAGAAAAAAGAAAAAAGAAAAAAGAAAAAAGAAAAAAGAAAAGAGAAAAAAGAAAAAAGAAAAAAGAAAAAAGAAAAAAGAAAAAAGAAAAAAGAAAAAAGAAAAAAGATCCTTAGGTGAAAACCTCTCTGAGGCGCCCAAGGCAGATGGTAGAGGTGAAAGCCTCATTGAGGCGCCCCTACTGTCTCTATGAAAAAGAATTTGAATAAAAAGACCCTTGGGCGAAAACCTCTCTAAGGCACCCAAGGCAGATAGTAGGGGTGAAAACCTCATTGAGGTGCCCCTACTGTCTCTTTAAAAAAAAAAAAAAAAAAGAAGAGAGAAAGAAAAAGAAGGAAGAAACAGAGAGAAAAAACAAGTTTAATCCCTGGAAATTGTTGCAGGTTGTAGGAACACAATGCAGAAAGGAGGCCTCCCAACACAGGGACAAGGGTCCCTACCAAGTTACCAGGCATCCTCACATCCACTCCCTCCATGAACACTCATTTTTTCAGGGTTGGGACACAATCTAGTCGTGGTTCAACCTTCTACAGGAAACTACAGGACTTTCTACAGGAAGTTCTGTATTTCTACAGGAAGCATCCTGTAGAGCCTTTAGGCAGGCCATAATCGATTATGGAGAGGCATTTGAAGCTTGAATTCTGTTGAGGAGGCATGTAGCCACTCTTTTCTTCCATCCTCCACTTGTTTCATCTCCTTTCACCACCATTGCCACCATCTGGTTGAATATACCTGCACAGTCATACCAGAACCCTGTTTTCTCAAATAAAAATTTGTTTTTTTCAAGTGAAAAATAAAGCATGCAGAGGCCCGCACACTTTACCTGTCAAGGCACCCTCAGGACCCTTCATCCGTGAACGCAACTTTGTCTGTTTCAGCATGCACCCCAAGAGGAGAAATGGCTACAGGATGTCCTACAGGAATCCTGTAGCAGCTGATCCGGCTGGAGCACATACCATGGAGACACCAGCAACTCACATCAAACGAAGCTGGTGCATGCAGCATTCACCACTAGAGAGTCGGGTCTCAAGGTCTTGGAACTAGCATCAGCCAATGGAAGAGGAGCTCCAACACTCGTGCATGAAGCGGCAGCAAGCAAATCCAGCATTCCTTGTCCTGAAGCCTGAAAAAAACATCCACGGCCGCACAGGTAAGTGCCTAACCTTATTCGTCGAATTACATGAACTATACTCTAAAATTTGCATGACTGTGAGAATGGGTGGATTGAACAAGTTTGGTGGCCATTCAACTGGCCACCCACAGCCAGTCAGATGGCCTCGTAGGATCCGAATGGGCTTGGTTATGCCAAAAAGATGGGCAGTTGACACGTGGGAAGTGTCCAGTCGGGGAGAATCGGCAGTATGACAGAAATGGCGGCGGTGAATGCAGAGGGAAGGATTCGGCGGTCAGAGACACGTCGAGGAATGATGGCTGTGATGTTGGCCAACGGATCGGCCTGGACAGCTCACCCCCGCGCCATGAATTCCACAGCATTTCAAATTGGCCGGTCGAATAACTCACGGTAAACTGCTGTCATTCGCACTTGCAACCATTTTTGCAGCCGAGTACGCGTCCTCCTCCTCTGCAAGTTGTTAGCCCGAGCTTCTCGGTCTGTTCCAACGTCCTTCCGCAGCTCAGACTTGTCCAGAACCACCGTAACGTCCTCCAGAAGCCGGGAAAGCTTTCTACAGGAAGGTGCGCTACAGGAAGCCCGGCATTACGAAGAAGCTTGGACTGTTCACGTCGAGGGTGGCAATTCTCAGAGAGGTAGGCCCGAACATACCTTTCCCATGCAAAATAGTTCAAAAGGTGGTGAATTCGACGTGCTGGGGTAGAGAAAAATTTAAAAGCAAGTCTGTCTGCGAATCCAAAAGCAGTTTACTTATCGTTGCATGAAATTGTCTTCGTGGTTTGCGTCCAAGATTTTCTCCACGAAGTCCTGAGTTAAATTCCTCCTGTAGAGAAGTGAGACACTGTCAAGGCTAACCGGTGGAAAAACTGTGAATTTTATATGATTGTGTGTATGTTGGAAACATAGCCCTGCACTTTGTTTAGAGAAATCCCGAGTTGTCCTTCTGTACATGAGCAGTCCGGTTTCAAAACGGGGGAACTGATACAAAGAGACCTGCAGATACCGTTTTTAACGCTCTGAGAAGGAAACACACCTAGAATTCCCTTTCTGCTCAAAGCGCAAGCAAAAACAGAGTCTTTTTCACCATGCCAGGAGGGTTTATCCGAAAGGAACCCTTAGACTCCAAGAAACTCCGAGAAACCCCTGAGGTGGTAGACTTATTTTCCCATGCACATTGGATGACATTCTGTGACAAACTTCAAGGTCACGATGATGAAATTACAGAAGAATTCCTAAGGTCCCTGAAGCCGAAATCGAAGACACTAGCCACTGTCAACTTCAAAGGATTGACCCTAAGACTCACCCCACAGCTCATTAGCAGAGTCACTGATCTACCGATGGGGGTACCCTGGGATAAGGAGGAGAGAAAATTGGGTCAAAAGGCTAAAAAGGAGTTCTTCTTGCTAGAGGAACAATTTTCAGAGGACAAGAATGGGGTCCAAAGAACCAGCCTACAACCATTTTGGAGCGAAGTCAGCCTCCAAATTATGAAGTATATTACCTGTGAGGGGCGATTCAGCATCGTATATGGTTATCATTTCCGTTTGCTAACAGAACTCAGGCACCAAATGGATCTGCCCTCAAAACAAAAATTGAGCATCCCCTACTTCCTCCTGCAATCCTTGATTGAGTGTGCCACAAAGCTGAGGGAGGGGACACCAGATTAGCTGGCCCATCATGGGCTTATCAAGCTCCTCATGGAAGATGCACTCCATACTTACACTGTCCCTCTCTCCTGGGAAATTTTTCGAAATATGTCTAAGGATGATGACATCCGAATTTTGGCCAAGAAGCTCACTTCCTCCAATAATGAGGAGAAGGAGCACACCGAGGCAGAAAAGAAAGATAAAGGTCAAGAAACCCTAGGCAAACCACCAAAGAAAGAACAGAAAGAGCCACGAGAAAAAGGTCAAGCTGCTGAGGCCAAAACAGTGGGTGGTAAAATAACACAAACACCCAGGGAGAAAAGACTGTAGAGCAGGGCAGAAAGGACCGAGAAAGTCCAAGCCAGTGAAGGCACCCCTAAGGCAGCCTTAGCCAAGCTAAAGGAAAAAGCACCCTCAGCCAAGCAGGCCAAAACAGTGCCAACTGGTTCCACAGGAATCCAGAAGGCCATTTCTACAGGAAGTCCAAAAACTGCTTCTACAGGAAGCCAGAAACTAGCCACTACAGGCATTTCTACAGGAAGTCAGAAGAAAAGGCAACAGAAGGAGAAATCGACCGAGATTCTAGCTAGGGAGGTAGCAGCTGTGTTGGCCACCCTAAGCACCTCTCCCAAGCAGAAGGAAAAGTGAAAGAGGGAGACTCCCCTATATTTTAAGGCAAGGAGGAGTGTGAGGATTACGACTGGCAGACCCCAGCCTCCATCAAAAGAGCCAATCACAATTATAGATACCCCTACCACACTAAAGGAGAGGTCCCCCTCCAAGGCATCCATCACTTATGAGTGGGGAAGCCCGAAGACATCCACATGGAAGGAAAGGATGGAGAAATTGAACTCGGAGGCCTCTCTACAGGATGCCGAGGCTGCTCTACAGGAAACTTTGGCTAGGCTGAAAGAGACTGAACAGATGGAGGAAAGAGCAGCCAAGTCATCATAGGAGGAGGAGAAGGCCGATACCATTATGGAACCAAGCCCCCAACCCAGCCTAGGCTCTTATTATAATTGCTTAGAGGCTGGGAAAATCATTCCTCAAAAATTCATAGTGCCACTTTTCCTAGCACTAGAGGAAGAAAGAGTACATACCCACACTTGGATGAAGATCGCTAAATCCAAGGGGGTGGTAGATATAGGCCCTCTAGAGGAAAAACTCAAGGAGACCCAAAGAGAGTTGGCAAGAGTATGGCATGTGGAAAGCTCCCAACAGGCCAAGCTACGAGAAGAGAATGAGCTGCTTAGACAGCAGCTACAGCTACAAGGACAGAGGAAAGAAGAGGAGGTGGGAAGACAAGGCCGGATTTCATGACAGTGAAGAGTACACTACTTCAAAAGCCTGGGATGTGAGGGAGGTGATCAAAGCAATTAAGGACGAGGAGCTGGACTAGTTGCTCGAGGATGAGCAACCCTTTTAGCAGGGGGGTGATGTGAGCCCCAAATTGGGTAACTTATTGGGCTCATTTTGCCTAATTATCCTTGTTCAGTCCTTGTTCAATCCTCCGTTTTTCATAGCTTATGCATTATTTTTTTAGTATGTTTATGTCATTTGTACAAATAAGGGTGGTCACTCTTCCTAGGTGGCTAGCACATGCTTATTTCAGGTTTTTTGATACATTTGGAGCAAAACCGAGCAATCATGGGCTAGAAGACAGCCAAGCTTGAGGTGAGGATTTGTAGGGGGGTTGTCTATGACATTAAATAGCCCTTCCTCGGGATCTTCACCTCCAAACTCCGAGCTCACAGGCCACCAAAACCGGATCTTGAAGGCAGCCAAGCAAATTTTGGAAAAGGGACTGTCTACTAACAGTTGGACAGCCAAGTCCCCCAGATTTAGGAGGCCTGCTAGGGCCCTCGTGGTGTATAAATGATAAGGCCTCAACCTTTGTAAGGGAGTTTTTTGAAACCATTGCATATTTTTGCACTACAGTGCTGTCAGCTTTAGCTCATTTTCTTGTAGCCATTTTGGCATAACTCTTGACTGATGACTATTTTTTGATAATGATAAGCAGTCGTATTTCATATCAACTCTGAGTTTTCTATAGGAGCCGTAGCTCTAAGGGTTGGGCCCAACCTGAGAGCCTAGGGCCTCCTTTATGTAATGTTATCTTTCCTTTAATCATCGTTGTTTTCCTTTTGTGCATTTGCAAACGTATTTCTGTTAGGCAGATTAAGTTGTGTTGATTAACTAGGTCACTATTTATGAATAGAATGCTTCAGATTTTTAGAATAGATTGGTAGGATAATAACAAGAAAAAGGCTCCAAAAAAGGGTCAACAAACACTTTTGGTTTCACCTCTTCCTTATTGGATCAGGGGCTGGAATTGAAGTAACCGTGTTGTCCCAAACAAAAACACTAGTTTGCTTTACCATGCAATCCTTAGTGTACTGTTTTCATTTGCAGAAGTTGGTTATGTGTTCAGATCTCTGAAATGTTTCATTGCATAGTTGATATACATGGTTCTCTTTCAAATAAATCTGCTGTTCATTCACTTTATTGTTAGTTAGATTAGATTAGCTAGGACTTTGATTACTCGCAAGACTTTGTTGATTCAGTTGAATGTATACGGTGCAGAGCATCTCTACCAATCTTTCATCCATCTAAGCTTCATCAGAGCCATCTGCTCCATCTCCTAGCTAGGTTCCTCGTCTCACATCTGTCCTCTTGCCCACGTAACCCTACCTTTTTGTGCAATCATTGTTTCAACCTTCTTTGAGCCAATTTAGCCATCTACACCTTCTCACCACTCCATCCACCAGTCCTTGGGCCACTTTAGACCCCTATCCTACCTCCATATCCATTCATGCATCTTCCCTCACTCACCCATCCTCCAAAATCCAATTTTTAAACATCCTGTAGAAATTTCTGAACATCCTGTAGAAATTACTGAACATCCTGTAGAAATTTCTGAACATCCTGTAGAAATTACTGAACATCCTATAGAACCCCTGCAAACTTCCTATAGAAGCTCACAAATGAGGTTTCTTGATAGCCAAACTTTGTGAAACTCTCTGGAAGGGTGTTAGGGACTCCTTAGACCCTCTCTGAACCTTCCCAACCTCTTCCAAGCATTTCTCCTTCTTGATCCACCCCTGCACAGTCAAAGAACAGTGAAAGCATATGCATGATGAAACTGACGACTTAATAAAAAATACAAAAAGATGTTTTCTTCAGATAGAGGTAGTCTAGACACATGTATTTTACCTTCATAGAAGTAATGGCATCTCTTTCAGTAGTTTGCATTCTCTCCTTTGCATCAGTAGGACTAGCTGGTAGAATTAGGGTTTGCTAGGGTTTGCGTTTTCCTTCAGTTTTTCAATCTCTTTTCGCAAATAGATTAGCTTCCTTCGAGTTAGCTTTCATCCATCAATTAAAAAGCTTCTTCTAAGAGCTCATAGAAGTTGGCTTAAGCTCCTAGCGGACTTGTGCCAACTGACCAAGTGACAGCTGCGGCAAGAGCTAGTACTTGTGCATACAACACTGTCGCTTCCAAGTTTGTTACGAACTACCGGGTTGATAAAAGTAAAGACGGAAGTCCCAGGAGTTGCAGCATTATTGCTGCAATACTGGAGCCCACCAGCAGGATAGGGCACTACGGCCAGAGGCGTGCGAGGAAAGTATGGTTCATAAAATGCAAAGGCCAGGGCCATGACAAGGATCACTGTCCAATGTCCATGAACTACTTGGCAGGAGGAGAGCCAATGCTGTTGAGATCGTAGGCACAGGCAGGGTGGACTGCGGTACCTGATTTATGGTGCGCGATCTATCAGATAGGAGGGAAACACACGATGGACAATTGTCATTTCTGCAGAAATATACACAGACACCCTAGCAATTGTTTTGTAATTTCTCAAGTCGGTAGGCCACGATGAGCGCACTTGCCGTAGTTACGAGCTAATGATGGATCGGACTCCAGCCTATAGGATGCAAACTGAAATGTGAGCCCTCAACCTAGATGCAGGGATGGCACGTGCTGGATTTTAGGGGCGAGGTCAATGACGAGGTGGAATGGGACCAGGAAGGGGCCGCAGATAGTTAATTTGTTACAATTGCAGAGGACCAGGGCACTATGCCCATGATTGTACCAACCCGATGAGGATATCCTGTTCGTATTGTGCTCAGTTTGATCATGAAACAATAGATTGTCCTACGTTGATCACAAAGATGCACGAAAAAGGGGTATTCTGACCTCCCTTGACTCAGAATATACAAATGATGAGGTTTGAGCCACGCGAAGAAGACCCAAATGTAAACATGATGCTCAGAAGTGGTGCGACCATGGGAGAGGATAAGGGGAAGCAGCCAGAGGAAAGTACATGGGTTTGCAAGGCTCCTGCAAAGGAACCTGAGTTTGACTTAGAATGCGCAAAGGAGACATTCATGGAAGCTAAGAAGAGCTTCGTGGAGGCCTCCACTTCAGGTAGTAAGGATCAACTAAAGCCAGGAATTGATCCTTCAATACTCACTACCTTTCTGGAGACATGCATGAAACTGATGTGCGACAACAAGGCGGTTAAAGGACTACATGAACTAATCGCCAGGTGCCGGGGTTAGGGGAACCACACATAGTGCAGAAATTAGGGAAGCATGCATTGCACATTGGAAGGGAGATGAGGTTGACTGCACAGATTGGTGAGTATGAAATGGATTAGGTAATCCTAGATCTAGATTCGGACGCGAATGTATTACCGAAGCAAACATAGGAATGAATGGGCAGGTCCGTGTTACAGTGGTCCCCTATTCAATTATGAATGGCGAACCAACAGAATATTTTTCCCATGGGGAGTTTGCAAGGGGTAACAGTTGATATTGAAGGCACGAGTGCATAGGCGGATTTTGAAGTAATAGAGATTGTCGATGACAACAATCCCTATCCCACGTTGTTAGGAATAGACTGGGCCACCGATATGAGCAGAGTCATCAATCTGAAGAAGCGCAAAATGATCTTCGAGAAAAATTCACTACGCTTAGTAGTCCCATTGGACCCAGCTGAAGGAGCATGCTACACTAAACCAGTGCACGACGATGATAGCGATGATGATCTCGATTGTATATACAAGATAATTGCACGAGACCAGGATTAGGTGAATCCAACTGCAAATGGGAGGATCTCGTGGGAGCGCGAAAGCTCCTACAATTCAGATTCAGACAAGGAAGTAGAGCGATGGCAGAATCGGTTGCACGAAGTAATGACTATGAATTGTAACATGATGATCAGATCACTGCAATGCATGACAACGGAGGCAAGAGAGCTGCCGGCATATGATGGATTGACAGAGGTCTCACCCAAAGTAGTATGGGAGGGTGCTAGAACCAGGTTTCTGCACCCTGGGGATGTTTGATATGTGGTGATTGGTATGCGGTCCAACCTTCGCACTTACTGTGCTACGCGCACCTGCGGGCACCCCGCACCTTGTGATACTGCCTTCGCGCAATTCTAGCCGTAGCGCGACCTGTGTTATTTACCCAAGTCTTCCTTAATTAGCCTTTCGATAGCTGATTACTTAGATTAAATTCACATATAAGCATTCATACATGTATTTATTAATTGCGTGCAATAAATAATAGAGTAAAAGTAATGCATAACATCAAAATATAGATTCAAGAATAGATGCACACAATAAACTTCTCTTTATTAGTTTTCAATCCCAAGTACAAACCTGACTCTGCCCTACGCACTCAGCTACAGGGGTTCGTACACTCAGTTGTGGACTCTACTAGGCCTCTGCGCACTCAGCTGCAGAGCCTCCTCCTACTACTATGACCCAATACACTTCAACTTTCACTTTATACTCTTGCGATGCCTTCTCTATTCTATATCTCTACTTAGCTTAGCTGACTTTACAATTTAGAGCCTCGCTCTATATATACAATCCCATGGTCCACGGATGTTATCGGGAAATCTAGTGTCTATTCAGAGCTGCTAGTCCCACTGAGACGGGTAGCTATCTTAGAAACAAATAGATTAAATGATCTAGGTGGATATTGGTGGCCACCCGCTAATTCCACTTGGATCCCCTCTAGTGCTTCTTTAATTTTTTTCAGTTTCCTTAATTATAACACAATTTACTATTTTTAGCAGTTTTTCGGGTCTTAAAATTCCAGAGCCGTTTTGAGGCCCTAAACGACGTTTTTTGGGAAATCTACCGTTAGCGATTTTTTTGTCTAAAAATCATCTTTTCCATCGTAGTCCTCGGAGAGATCTTTCCAATGGGCTATCATGCGTGCCAAACGGAGATAATACGACCAATTCGCGACCCTGGGAAGTTGATGTACCAACTTACCCAAAAACGGGGCCCACAATTTGGCGTTTCATCTTCTAGGGTTAGGTTTTGGAATGTGAAGGGTTTTCCATTGTTTCTCAACAATAAATAGGCCTTCGAGCCTCATTGTAACACAGTTTAGAGGCATGTAGCCACACATCTCTTCTCAGAGATAAGCTACCATTGCCCTAGCTGGTTTATTTTTATTTCTGGTTGTAAGCATATTTCAATATTTTCCATTAATGAAATGAAGTATTATTTCCACTGCATCTTTGTGTATATGGTTATCTTTGTAATTTGTTACGTTCTTGTTTAAGTCTGGATTAGTGGTATCAGAGCGGTCTGCTTTTTCTCTGTTTTTCTTTGCATGTCCCCAACAAGGTCGGGATATAAGGAGTTAGGGCTTGAGCTGGTCGAACCTTTGCAAGACCAGCCTCGGAAATCCTGACGGCCTCCCATGGCGGATGAGAAGAAAGATGAGGGAGCAGGAGATCCTATCAAAATCTTGCCTGAAGAAGCCCTCGAGTGACAACGGAACGCGATGATGGACAACTTTGCCCAAATCCTTCAGCGGCTACCCAAAAGTGACGCATCGGCTTCCAGCAGCTACTCTGGAAACCCCACGCCCTTTAAGGTACAAGTTAATTTTGAAATCCCCATATTCAAGGGTCAGATAGACGCAGATGCCGTAGATAAATGGTTAAATCTGCTAGAGGGTTATTTTTTTGTTCATGAATTCTCGAGTCGGGAAAAGATTGTTTTCGCTCTTCTCAAAGCAGCCCCCCACGTCAAGGACTGGTGGGAAACCTACTGCGAGCAGAAGGATGAAACTATAGGCTTGCTATTTTCAGCCGCACCCACCTAGAATTCATTCCGGGATGCCATTAAGGAGCAATACTACCCTGTTGGAAGCTATGAGGATGAATACATAAAGTGGACCACGCTGCAGCAGGGAAGGGATCAAGATGTGCCAGAGTTCACCAATCTTTTCCATACCCTTCACACGAAGTTGGGTATCAAGGATTTAGAGCAGCATTTGATACTCAAATACCGCAGCTGCCTGCACAAGTACATCCAGGAAGAAATAGAATTCCTAAACATCTCATCGCTCGGCATAGCATACCGATATGCCGTCAAGATCGAGCAGAAGTTTAAACAAAAAAAGCGAGACTTTGGATCTGCGAATCCAAAGCAAGGGAAAGGTGACCCTAAACCACAGAACAAAGGACAAAGCCAAGGTGGGGCAGCCCAAGACAACCTGCCAAAGCTACAAGCAAAGAACAGTGCTGCAAAGCCAAAAAAGGACACGGGAAAATGGTGTGAGTTCCATAAGAGCTCCACTCACAACACAAGTGAGTGTCGGGCCAAGGAGTCATTGGTGGCTGAGCTAAAGGTTTCTGAATCAGATGCATGTTCCGACTCTGAGTCAGAACCCGACAAGGGGAATGACAAAGGAAAGCAGATCATTGATGCGGATCCCAACGCCACTGTTGCTACTGCCAAGATCCAGAAAAATGAACCCGAAGATCCAGAGTAGGAGGAGCGTCTCTTCCACTCCCAGATGTGGGTAAGGGGCTCCCCGCTACAGTTCATTGTCGATAGCGGGAGCCAAAAGAACCTCATTTTGGCAGAGGTTGTGAAGTAGTTGGGCTTACCGACCACAGCACATCCACAACCGTACACCATCGGGTGGCTGCACCAAGGACGGGATCTTCGCATGAGCCAACAGTGTCGCCTTCCATACAACATAAAGCACTTCACAGATGAGGTATTGTGTGACATTGTTCCGCTTGAAGTTTGTGATGTATTATTAGGACAACCATAGTTGTGGAAGTGACATGCTGTGTATGAATCAAGGCCCTGTGCTGTTATTATTACATTGGGAAATCAGTTGTACAGGATACCAGAGGTAGCACCGCCTGCTGCCATCTCTTTGATTACTGCAAACAATGCCATAAGCTTATTTCCAAAATTGGAAAATTTGTTTTCCTGATAATACGCCCTCAAGGAAAGAAGAAGACGGTGGCCACAACCTCCAGACAGGGCCCCTCTGCACGACAACTACAGATGGACAAGGTCGTGGAGGAGTACGAGGACATCTTCACCTCCCCTGTAGGGGTTCCTCTGCACTGTCAGGTCAAGAACTCCATCGATTTGACCCCAGGTGCACCACTACCCAATGTACCAATTTATTGACGTTCCATTATGGAGAACGATGAAATCAAGAGGTAGATTCAGGAGCTGCTGCAGAAAGGCCACATCCGTCCGAGTTCATCGCCTTGCGGTAGCCCAATTGTGTTGGTACAAAAGAAGGGTGGGACTTGGAGACTCTGTATTAACTATCGAGCGCTGAACAAGATCACTGTCCGTAATAGGTACCTGATCCCGCGGATTGATGACCTCCTGGACCAACTAAAGGGGGCAAAATATTTCAGCAAGATTGATCTGAATTCAGGATACCACTAGGTACCAGTCGAACCCTCTGATGTGTGGAAGACTGCCTTCAAAGCCAAGGAGGGCCTTTTCGAATGGTTGGTTATGCCTTTCGGGTTGACGAATGCTCCTACAACCTTCATGAGGCTAATGGATGACATCTTGCGGCCATTCACCAACTCATTTGTAGTGGTATACTTGGATGACATTCTGATCTTCAGCCAGAGTTGGGAAGAGCACCTCCACCACATCCGACAGGTTCTCCAAACACTGCGGCAACACAAGCTATGTGCCAATTTGGAGAAATGCACTTTTGGCATGACCCAGGTTCAGTATCTGGGATACATTATTGATGAACAGGGGGTGCATGTGGATCTAGCCAAGATCAAAGTCATTCGGGATTGGCCATCTCCAACCACTCTAACAGAGCTCCGCAGCTTTCTAGGTCTTGCCAACTTCTACCGCAGGTTCGTGTTAGGGTTTTCTCATATCACTTGGCCTTTGAGTCAAGTCACCAAGGGAGGAGTGAAGGAAAAATTCTTTTGGTCTGAATCTCAACAGAAGGCATTCATAGAGTTGAAAGATCGCCTTTGCATGGCACCAGTGCTCGCGTTACCAGATTTACAACAACCATTTGAGGTCGAGACAGATGCCTCTGACTATGCTATTGGGGCAGACCTTACTCAACACGGGCATCCAGTGGCATATCACAGTGAAACACTTTCAGACACAGTCCGGAAGTATCCCACTTATGATAAAGAGATGTATTCCATTGTGCAGGCCTGTCAACAGTGGAAGTATTACATTTTGGGGAAGGAAACAGTCATCCACACAGACCACCGACCCTTGCAGTTCATACAGACCCAAGGGAAATTGCAGAATGATCTTCATCAGAAGTGGTCCACATACCTACAACAGTTCCATTTGAATATCAAGTATAAGAAGGGCAGCACTAATAATGTTGCAGATTGCCTCAATCGACCACTGATCATGGCGTTAACCACCGCACTCAACTGTTGTGGGCACGAGACTTCTGATTGGCCACTGCTCTACAAAAGCGACCCGGAATTCGGCCACACATACCAGAACCTCTTGGAGGGTCAGCATGTTCCAGATTTTCACCTCACCTTTGTGTTCCTTTAAGCGAGCGTGCCAAGATGATTTGGGAAGCACACTACAGTCGGGCTGTTGGGCATTTTGGGGTTGAAAAAACGGTGGCAGTACTGCAGAATTATTTCTATTGGCCAAATCTTCGACAGGATGTTGGGAAGTACATCAGGTCATGCACTGCCTGCGCCATTGCCAAACCGACCATCAAGAAGCAAGGCCTCTATACCCCGTTGCCTACCCCTAGTCGGCCTTGGGAATCCATCTCCATGGATTACATGTCAGGCCTTCCTTCCACTAAGCATGGAAATGACTGTGTTTTTGTGGTCGTCGACAGGTTCTCAAAGATGGCCATTATGGCGGCCTGCAAGAAGAATATCACAGCAGAAGCCACTGCTAAACTCTTCTTTGAACGAGTGTGGGTACACTTTGGGATCCCACAGTCTATCATCTCAGATTGAGACAGCAGGTTCCTCGGTACATTTTGGTCCAGTCTCTGGTCGATGCTGGACACCAAACTCACTAAGTCCACAACCTTCCATCCTCAAACTGATGGCCAGACAAAGGTTGTCAACAAGATGATCGTACACATTCTGCGCATGTACAACTCAAAGCATCCACGCACATGGGACGAGAGCCTCCCCTATGTTCAGCATAGCTACAACCGAGCTCTCCACAGCTCGACTGGCCACAACCCTTTTCAAGTGGGCTTGGGATTCCAGCCACTATGTCCCATCGATGTGGCCATGCCATTTGCAGCTACTCATGTCCAATCCGAAACAGATAAGGCAAACAACTTCATTGAGCACATCCAACATATTCGCCAACAGGTCCATGACATTCTGGAGAAATCAAATGCTAAGTACAAGCAACGACATGATCAACATCGGGTGCCACACAAGTTTCAGGTGGGTGACAAAGTTTGGTTGCATTTGCAAAAGGAACGCCTTACCGGAGCCTATCAGAAACTCAGACCACTCTGATATGGCCCTTACACCATTACTAAGGCTGTGGGAGACAATTCATTTGAGCTCACCATTCCCCCATTCCTTGGCATGCACCCGGTGTTCAATGTCGACCACCTTCGGCCATACTTTCCACCATTACTAGACACGTCCGACATTGCAGAACAACTCACACCCACAGAGTTAAATCCAGCTTGCATGGAACAAGCTGCAACTGATCAAATCATGGACACACAGATCAAGCACACTTGCCAGCAGAATATCCAACTGTATCGAGTTGTCAAAGCAGGACAACTCCTTCACCAGGGCAAGTGGCTCACCAGGGACCAAGTGCAGCAGAAGTTCCCTCATCTCATGGAGGAACTCAACGCAATGGGGACCATTGCTTCCTAAGGGGGGAGGAATGATCCAGGTGGATATTGGTGGCCACCCACTAATTCCACTTGGATCCCCTCTAGTGCTTCTTTCATTTTTTTTTTCAGTTTCCTTAATTATAGCACAATTTACTATTTTTAGCAGTTTTTCGGGTCCTAAACTTCCGGAGCTGTTTTGAGGCCCTAAACGACGTTTTTTTGGAAATCTACCGCCAATGGTTTTTCTTTCTAAAAATCGTCTTTTCTATCATAGTCCTCGGAGAGATCTTTCCAATGGGCTATCATGCGCGTCAAACGGAGATAATACGACCAATTCGCGACCCCGGGAAGTTGATGTACCAACTTACCCAAAAACGGGGCCCACAATTTGGCGTTTCATCTTCTAGTGTTAGGTTTTGGAATCTGAAGGGTTTTCCATTATTTCTCAACAATAAATAGGCCTTCGAGCCTCATTGTAACATAGTTTAGAGGCATGTAGCCACACATCTCTTCTCAGAGATAAGCTACCATCGCCCTAGCTGGTTTATTTCCATTTCTGGTTGTAAGCATATTTCAGTATTTTCCATTAATGAAATGAAGTATTATTTCCGCTGCATCTTTGTGTATATGGTTATCTTTGTAATTTGTTACGTTCCTGTTTAAGTCTGGATCATTAAAGTCACTTGTTTTTCCTTTACGAGAGAGAGATGAGAAAGAAGCAGAGAGTACCATCCTCAGTCTTCCACTTGGCTCCTTGCTTGTTTCCTTTCCCCTTTGACAAAATCTCGCTACTGCTTCCTTAATTGTCCCACTTCAAAGAGCACCTGTAGATTCACAGCAGCATAATACCATCAAAGCATAGAGATCTTTCACTATAAAAAATATAGGATCAGATATATATTGACCATACAAATGCATATATCAACACAATATTCAGAGATACACAAGAATATGGAGGAAAACTCAAATAGCTTTATTAGTAAAAGTAGTAGAAGAGAGGATTACAACCACTTGGTTTGACCCAACGCCATCCTCCCAGCTTGAAAGCCCTCTTCACCTCACACAAAGCAAGATCACCCAACAATGTCTTCAAAGAGAAACCAGCAGCACCTCTTTGCAAATTACCAAATTCCAACCTTTCGATCTCTTGGATGAGGGATCCATTTATAGACATTTGTAAGGGGGTGAGTCAGCTTCTAGGATTTTGATTAGTGTCATCTCTTTGATGGTTCTTAGTTCCACATGGAGATTTTATATCTCTTACTCATCCCTGCGCAAAATTAGAGAGCAAGTGTCAAATGAGCAGTTTCTAGAAGATTCTCTAGGTTTCCACCTAGCAAACTGCTTGTGCCATTTGTCTGCTCTTGCTCATCGCACCCTACAGAAGGGATTTTCAGTATGCATCGCACTTTTTGCATGTGGCAGGTGATATGCATCACACCTTTTGCACTGGGCAGTCTATATGGTCTTTCTTTGACCAGTTCTTAGTGGGTTTTTATGGAAAACTTCTCGAAGATGATGTAATCAGCTGACCTTGCTCCTTTAGGGTATGAAAAAACACTTTTAGGGACTTAGAAGCCCTTGGTTTATGGACATATGTGATTGGGGTTGCAGTGCCCAAATATGTCTATAACAGTTGACCCCTAAAGCATGAGGTCATAAATCTTTTGATGTCGGGTGAAATTCTTTATAATGAGGATTCGAGGTTTTTCGCACTGGAAGGTGACCTGTAATATGATACAATACAATACATTATCTTCATAATAATTTCATGATCTAGCTGAGGCAGGCATTCCCATGCTCAGATTGATAAATTCATTTTCATGTACATAGGACAAACAATCGTCTGTGTGTAGAATGATGATTTTGGTAGAGCCATCATCCCTTAGTTTGGATGATTATCTGTGCAGCAATGATGTACATTTGATGTCTTTATTTTCCTGATTATATCGCAGCCCGGATGGATGAAACTAGATCCGGGGTCTTCAAAACTCGTTCAATCCTCGCCCGAAAGTACAAGTCGTTCCATGTGAAAAGATGTTCTGATGTCGAACATGGAAGGACATTGCCTGATTACTAGCCAACGATGTAAGCTGTTAACATATGCGAGAGGAATCACCGATAATGATGATGTCCCTCAAGGTACTGCAGTACAATTCACATGGTGTGAATACATGAGTTGATGTCGAACACCACGCAAAATCTTTTGGTCGAACGCCATTAGTGTAAACTTGTCGCTGGAAGTGAGAAACTTGACATTGAGGCATGCAAGCTTCAAAGTACTGAAAGGGTTGTCCCTAGGTCAGCTTCTTGGATAATGAGCTGATGTCGACAAAAAGTGACTCGTCATTGGAGGGAATTAATGGATCCCACATCTACGACACAGAACGGAGAAAATGATTTTGTAGAGGTGAAAACGATCTAACGATACAAGGTTCAGGGTGGTGGTCATGAAAGAATGAAGTGTGAAGGTATTGTAGCGGATGAGACACGAGCTGGGTAGGTGAATTCTATGAGCGACTTCTCTTGAACATATCGGTGACACTAAAATGGATTGGTAGCGTTAACCCCAAAAGTGGATGGTACGGTGGACCAATGGTGATATGATCGGTGAACGGAATAACCCAATCCGACTCAATCATGGTGATGGAGTGAAAGTTTCATGTTCAAGAGCGACCTGCTACCAATAAAGTTTCTTCAAGTTTTCTTCCCAATTTTCCCCTGTCACTTCTAACCAGTACCTCTTTATTTTTGTCAAGCTTGAGGAGGATAACATATGCTTGTTCTATAATTTTCCCTTCGGGAAAACCCGTCGCTATGTTTTAACGAGCCTAGCGACAATGAAACTCACTCTTGTCTGAATGGACAAGTTTTTCGCTATTGTTTTAATGAGTTTAACGACAAGGATAACTCAGTTCTTTTCAATTTTAGAGGTTCTGAAAAGAGACGGAAAGAAGACTCCAATATTCCTTTTTCGTAACATAATCCCTTAAGTCCAAAAAAGTATAAAACAATGTGAAAGGGATGACTTTTCGATAAACGAGCCGAACAAGACAAACGCTCGATCTTTTTGTGTAATAATCCCTCAGGTCCAAAAATATTAAAATCTAGAGGAGGGATAGCACTTCCAATCACTTTAACGAGCTGGAGAGGCCAATCGATCGGCAATCTTTTCATATTTTACGAGTCAGATGAAAAGAGCTTAAAGGAGACTCATTTTTTGAGGAACGAGTGATGTTTTCAGATAGCAGCTGGTTCTAGGTAAGGTTTGGAACTTTCCAATCATGGCAGTGTAAAAAGGTGGCTAATAGGATCACTTGTTGCAGCTGTTCCTCAAAAGGGGTAAACAATCAAATGGAGGCGAATGATCAGCAACAATAGAGTGGAGGTGATGGTAAGAACACGACCAAGGCTCAAAAGTTGATGATAATGCATTCACAATGGTTATTTACCGGAGGTGGGTTCATTTTTTAATGAGCTTAAACTCTGGTGGAACATATGCTCATTGCTAGGTTTAATTTTTAACGAGCTTGAACTTCACATAAAACTGCTCGTGATAATGGTCTTTGATATTCGATTCACTGTTAACACTATGTTCTTTCGACGGTCGTACTACCTGTTCAATTGCTCCATCAAACTGATTAGAAATGAGGACATGTGCTTGAAAAATGAGTTAAAAATCTAATACCCTACTTAAATTACGTGAAAAGTAGCTTAAAAATAGTTTTTTACCCCTCATTTTACCATTTCATTTGGAGTTGTGACTGTTGGAGCTCTGGAGGTGTTTTCCCCTTTGATTTTCACCAGCTGATTTTGGGAGATTCCATGGATGATTATCAGCGCCGTCTGGACGAGGTAGGAGCTAAACCTGAGGTCTTCAATTGCATTCTTTCCTTTTTGAATTCTGAGCATGTTTTCTTGCTTTTCTGGGCCCCTGGGGTTTGAACATTTCGTTCTGCCCCCATCGCACTTAGTGTATATCGAAAGGTGCGATGCATCTTAAGCTAGCCACTGGCTAGAATGTATGCATCGCACTTATTACACAACTAGGGTGCGATGGGCACAAGGAGAAAAACTTTTGCACTGATTTTTCATGGAAATTTTGCCTGTTTTTTTCCAAATCAGGACCCTGATTCTTCTCTTGTTTGTTTTTCAGAGATTCATCAGAGAAAAATGGTCGTTACATGGTGTGAACACGAGCATGAAGAAGAGGACATGGTTGGCTTATCCGGATATGGTAACTGCGTTGCGGAACTGTGGCTTGCTCAAGTTTTTCCGCATTTCTAGCATGAGGCAACAAATCAACTTGTTGCAATATTTCCTTGATGCATGGGATCCTACCAACCAAGTGTTCCAGATAAGAGGAAAATCCATCCTCAAGACTGTTGAGGACATCTACTTTTTAACCAGCTTATCGAGGCGTGGTGCCCCTCTCTCACTATCAGGTTCTGCCTGTGGGGGTGAATCAATGAGGGATTATATTCGCCGATACTGTAGGGTAGGATCTCAGCCGAGCAGGGACGGTAAGATCAGTATTCAAGATGTCACCTACCAGCCTTTGAGGACTATTTTATTCACCTTTGCTAGATTGACTGGTAGTGTAGCCCTTCACTTGGCCAACAAGTCCTATATGCAGTATGCCTTGGAATGTCTAAAACCCAAGGTATTCAACTGGTGTGATGTAGTACTTCCAGTTATCAAAGAACAGCTCACCAAGGTGGAAACGAAATATCCAAGAACTTTGGCTATCAATCTATTCTGACTGCTTTCGCCTTGGAGAAGATCCCATTGATGCAGTCACAGTACATTTCACTTGGCCTACCACCATCGACTGAGCCACGGATGTAGAGATGGGTCGAACTTATGGCCAGACATGCTGGTCAACCACAGGTTTCATTCTTTGATGCCTTCTTTGAGTGGTTCAACCATCAGCAGATGGTTTATGCTGAGTATCCATATGTTGGGATGGATTTCCGGGGTGACCCGGATTTGGTGCTGCTAACTGGCGAGCAATGGGGTGTCATAGGTAAAAATCTCTGACCACATCTCTGTTTATTGTTTTCATAATGTTCTTGTGTTTTTTAAATGTTTATCAAGACTAATCAAAACTCATGTGATTATGCAGATATTGGGCCAGTGCGACCAGCAGCATGTCTGAGAGGAGCAGCTGCCGTTCTAGCAGGAGAGGCTGTAGGGAGGGCCATTCTTCGCGACCTGGATGTATCCGAGACCCTTGTAGTGTTGTAGGATTAGATCGAGGGTCTCACCCTTGGTATTCCAGATGTGAGGACCGATGAGCTTCCTCTAAGATTACAACACCATACCACTGGCGTGCTGAGCCGATGGACCAGGCTCTTACGCATGATTGCACAGGCAGTTACTAGTTATCATGAGCACCATTAGATTAGGGTTCCCCCTTGCATTTTGAGTTTTTGGGTCATATGACCAATTTTGTCCTGGACACAAAACACTATGTACAAACTATAAATAGTTATATATATATTTTTGATTTTCGGAGCTTTATTTTGGTTAAGTTATATTATCCTGATGCAGTTTATTGATAAAATGCTTTTCTTTTACAAATGTTGCAAATGTCTATCTAACACATAATTTGCTAATGAATCGGTTAATGTGTTTAAGTTTTTGGAAATATGTTGATATTGAATAGAATCGAACTGCCTTTCCAAAATCTTGACCCTTAGGAACATACGATAGATAGCTGGATTCTGAACAGAATAGATGCCTGTAAGCTGTAGAATGACGAGCTGTGAGTCTAGCCTGACGACAAGTCGGTGTATGCCATGCGCGATGGCATCAGAGAGGAGTTCTATCAACGCGCTATATTCAGCAATGTTGTTCGTTGATTGACCAATACACACCCCTCTGAAACTCACTAACTCGCCGCTTGGATCAAAGATGGCCCAAGCTACAGAAGATAGGTTCCACGTACTATGACTCGCCCTGTCGACATATCCAACAAATGATTCCAATGGGTTTGACATCTGCAACAAAATGAAAAAGTGGATTACCTAACCAAAATGATCACTCTTAACGAAAACAAAAATGTAACAAAAGCATATGAAGAGGTTACCATGCTGAGTCAAGCATAGTAACGCTTAAGGTACAACCCGTTTCAGGGTTGCGACAATGGAATCCCGTCATAATCTACTAGCTCGTAGGCTCCTTTTTCTAATATGCTTAACAATATAGGGACCCATCCATAAGGACTGGAACTTACCTGTTGTTATCTCAAAATCAGACCCTGATAGGCTGCTGGTCAGGTTGACTCTAAGTAACTATTTCAAACCTACTTTAGGCTAAGGCCTAGCCTCCTCAACCTGAGAGGGCTCTCTCTTGATGGATTAATGATTTTGATTAAAGATAAGATGGCTAACTCTTATAGAACAACTGTGAAAAATATGAATGTTGGAAACACATTAAACAACTATCCATTGGGCTTATGGAGTCAACAACACCTCAATATAACAGTGAACTTAACCTTACATGGAAGTCAGGGCATTCAACATTTAGACATTCGGAACATCAACTCATATGGGACCACACAGTTTATAAATGTATACAGGAAATCAGAGCACATTCAGTGAATTCTGAGTGATTATACATCTATACCACTGTAAGAATTAAGAAAAGGACAACATCACATATTCTAAACATAAGAAATCCTTCATGAATCCTGAGAAGTAAAGTCAAAATTATATTACTGAAAATGAGTCTTACATAAGCCAAATACAAGCTTTGTTAAAAAGTTTTCCAACCCTGATTACATTTCTGTTTCAGCTATATATAGAACTCTTATTCTAACTGATCGAGATTCCTCCTCCAGCATGAGGGGAATTCGAAAACTACTTCTATTACTGACAACTCTTAAACTCTAACTACTTAATAAATACAACAAAGTGTTGACTGGAGTTTTTAGAGATCTAAATCAAGTAGGATTCTAACACCGTGTTATGCTAATAATAGCCTTGATTACAATGGTTCTCGTTCTTTGACATCTGGTCCCCTTCTAGTTTGGCTGTGATGGGTCTTCAAGGCTCCATGTTTGTCTTCAATGTCACATGTTTTCCAATACCCTGAAACATAGGAAACTGCCCCTGTGTACCGGTCTTTAGTTTGCCTTAACATGTCCGGATCCAACGAAGTATATCTTTTATCTTTTAATTACCCCAAAATGGAGCAGACTGCCACGTTCTTGATGTGCTGTCCACCGTTTTCATGTGTGAAAGCCAAAATTCTTGCAAACTGTTTCACACATCCTGAAGTGTGGTAAATATGAAATATGCTCACTTTATGACAAAAATCTAAAGTTGGATTCGAATGCATATTATCTCCACGTGTCTTGACCTGGTTGAATCTTAATAACTTTAGCTGATGCCTTGCATACCTTGTATTCATTCCTCTTTCAAAATTCCCGCTTATAATTCAAAACTGCTTGATTTACGTTGAAATCATCACTTTCAGCAGTTTCGTAGTGCGCTACGAAACTGCTGAGTTATTTAAAACAACTTGTTTTTAACCTGAGACCTTTATTAGCCAAGTGCTTGATTTCCAAAAACTTCTTTAGACTTTCCACAGGTCGAATAGGAATTTATATTTCTTCAGAAAGATAAGATCAAGCAAACTTGTCAAAATTTTGAAACAAAATCTTACTTGAAATGAAAACTCATTTAGCAGGTCCTTTAAGCTGGCTTAGCTGTGCCTTCAGATCTTCAATTTGTTTCTTCATAGCCTTATTCCCAGCTCTCAGTTGCATATTGATCCTTCTGATGTACTTGGCTTCTTTGATTGCTGGTACTGTCCAGGTGTGAAATTGTGAATGGCCATCAACCACTGAATTCAGCTGGGCTTCTACAGTTGCATTTCCTTTCCATAGAGCTTTATAATAGTTTGCGTGTATGACTGCATGTCTTCTAGCAGCTTTCTTCAATTTGGCAATCTCATACTTAGCTGATTCTAATTGGCTCTTCAGGGCTGCTATATTAGTTTCTTTAGGTGTAATGACCGTTTTGCCTGCGTTTTTCTGTGTCTCTTCCTCTGTTTCCTCTGTTCTTGGCAGTACTTCCTGTACTTGCTGGAATCTCCTTGTCATAGGTCTTCTAGGTTTAAAAACGAACTCTTTAGCTGGCTCATCAAATTTAAGCCTTTTTGAGGCCTTGGATTTCTTGGTGCTTTCTTGTTTTGACTGTATTAACTCGATTTGAACTGGTAGAGACTGCTCAAATTCAATAGCCTGTAATAAGTCATTTAAACTTGCCTTAGACACTGGACTTTCTTCGACTGCTATAGCTTTACCTTTTTCCTTATTCATCTGGCTTCTTGTTCTTATCCTTGAGACTACTTCAGATGTGCTTGTTTTAGGTACAGTCTTTTTACCATGAGCTTTTTCCTTAATTGATTGCTGAGGTTGATCTTGGATGACGAGTGGCTTCACTTGTTTTCTTACTTGTGACTTTGGAACTCTTTTAGCTCTTGCTTCTGTTTGGAGCTCAGCTATTGTAGAATCTCTAGCAGGTTGAGGAGTGAGGCCAGTCTGGCTATTGAAGCCAGCCATAAAAATGAATGAATTCCAATCTCTGTCTATCTTTTGGAGTCCATCTAAAAACAGTAGTTTGATCAAACCATGATGAAACAAAGAGGTTTCACAATCCTCTTTCCTCAGCTGTACCTTATCACACATCTTACTCAAACTACGGAACAGATAAAAAGGTAAGTCTATGGAGACCTTCCCGGTGAAATGCAAAAGGAGTTTAAAATGGTAAGAGTAAACCTTGTTATACCTTCCTTCACAAGTCAGATATTTCTGTATGCAGGTGAGTAAGTGAGCATAATATTCTTTGACATAATTCCTGGGCACTGCCTTACTTAAATCTTCATTTACAAATTCATCCTTCAAAAACTCCTTACAAGGATTCATGTCAAATTTGAAGTTTTTAAACCATTCCTCTTGTCCTCGTGGGATATCTGTCACAGTAGATATCACTTCTGGCGAAACCTGCAATTCTAACATGGCTACTTTTGAATTCAAGCCTGTGTAGTTAAGTGCAAATTCTTTAGTTACCTGTGCGTGTCCTCCTTGTAACTTTTTGAAAAACTTCCAGCACCCGGCCTTTTTAAATGCTTTCTTCACCTCTTCATTTCTCAGCGTTATATCCAGGCCTTCAGGCTCAGTCCTTAGACATTTGCCGGATCTGTGCTCCTTTTTCTCCATTGATTCTTCCAAATCCTCGCAAACAATAACTACCAGCGCCGGTTGGAATTGTGTTTCAGCTTCTATTTGAATTCAACCTCGCTTGATTATCAGCCTCGCTTGAATTTTAAATTTTTCCGTTTAAAATCTTTCAAGATGTAATCTTGCAGATTTGTCATTCATGCAAGACTTACGGCCATCATTAAGATTTATGCACGGTGGTCTTTCTTGGAAATGGTGATTCATGCGTATCAACAGATCTAGTGGTGGTGATAGTGGCAATGAGTGGTGAAATGTGATAAGAGGGGTACATGAGCTGACATGAGAGGACACGGCCTATGACTCACCTAACAGATTTGATATTTCGGGAAAGATTCGCTGCGAAATGTACGAATCCATGATTTCGCAGCGTGGTCAGTTTTAAATTTGAATGATGCGCTGCGAAACTGCCTAATCATGATTGCGCTGCGAAACTGCCTAATCATGATTTCGCTGCGAAATTACAAAAAGACACGGTGGCTGACATAAGATAACAGGTGGCTATAAAACAATGGTAGATGGAGGGGAACCAATGGGAGCGGAGAACAACTTGACTCAAAAACTCTTCAAAACTTCAGATTCTAAAGGAAGAAAATTAAAACAAAAATGAACTAGCACTGACCTTTGTCATCGGGCTAGGATGAAAAGTTGCATATATCAATTTTAGTTCTAAGTGAAAACACCTGCTCCCAATTTATCGGATTCCTGATCATAAAGCAAGACCAGTTCACTTTCTCAGAAAACGCGGGGTTTGAAATTCTTGTCAAATTGCGCTTTGACTCATTTCTTATGTGCTTCATTAGCCAAGGCGGTGTCACGACGTGTTTCATCCAGTTGGATTAATTCTAAGAAATGAGCTTCTTCCTCTGAAGTTCCGGGGAGGAGGTCAACTAGACGAAATCTCACACTGAACCGGTAAGATCGCTTCCAAGCCATACACCAGTTGAAAGGGTGTAAACCCGGTCACATTTCTCACCGATGTCTGGTATGCCCACAAGGATGAGTACAGGATTAGGTGCCAACTCTGTTTATGGACTCCAATCATCCTTTGCAGCATGCGTTTTAGGACTTTGTTGATCGCTTCAACTTGCCCGTTCGCTTGCGGATAATATGGAGTAGAGCTGTCATGGGACAGTCCTAATTTGGTGGCCAATTCAACCATCATGTGATTGCAGAAATGCGATCCATGATCTGTGACTATAGCTTGTGGAACGCCGAACCTGGCAACTACATGATTAAAAAATAAAAGAGCGGTCGTTTCGCCGCTGTTGTTTAATGTAGGTAGCGCCTTGGCCCATTTTGTAAAATAGTCAACTACGACTATGATATACCCATGCCCCCCGGCCGAGGTGGGGTTACATTGCATGAAATCTATGCCCCATTTGGTGAATGGCCCAACAACAACTACTGGTTGCAGAGGTGTGGGTGGTATTCTGGTTTTGCGGTCAAAGATTTGACAAGCATGGCAACTTCTGACTGCGGTTATGCAATATTTGAACATTGTTGGCTAGAAGTATCCTACGCGTAAAATGTTTTGTGCCGTAGCATAACCAGATTGGTGCTGCCCACATGCGCCTGAATGACAATCATTTAGGAGTTTTTCGGCCTCCTCATGGGTGAGGCACCTTCGCAGAATAGTATCGACACCACGATGGTATAGTGTATCACCGATGATCATGTAGTCTTTTGCTTGGTATCAAGTACGTCGCTATTCTGAGCGAGAGGTATTAGACCTATATGTTTGGGTTTGGAGATAAATGATTATATCTCCATACCATGGATCACTTGAAGATATCAGAAACAAAGATTCATCCATGATTGTTGCTTTGGATGTTGAATCATTGGACGATGATGGGAAATCACATAGTAACTCTGCAAATACTAAAGCTTTATTTGATTTGGATTTTACAAATTCTAGATCAAACTCTTGCAAAATTGCTATCCATTTTGAATATTTTCCCCCAAGCAACTGTCGCAACAAGATGTAAGTCATGGGGTTGTAATTTGACAAAACGGTAGTTTTTCGAAAGAGAACATAGTGTCGAAATATTTGTATTGCTTGAACAACTACGAGAGCTAGCTTTTCAACATATGAGTGTTTTCTTTCTGTATCATTTAAGTTTCGACTTAAATAATAAATAGGATGTTCGATTCCATTGTCTTCTTGAACTAAAACCATTGCGATGGTTGTATCTGCTGCAGCCAGATACAGGTTAAAGTCTCTTTGATAATCAGGAGCATACATTAATGATGCTTTTATTAGGGATTCCTTTAGAGAATCAAAGGAAGCTTGCGTGACCTGATCCCAATTGAAGGGTACTTCTTTTTTCAAAAGACGTGTATAACCTTTAGCAAGTTTGGCGTAATTTGGAATGAACCTCCTCAGAAAGTTTGCTTTCCCTTGGAGTTTCTGAATCTGAAGCAAATTTGAAGGTGGAGGCAAATCAATGATTGCCTGAACCTTGCATGGGTCAAGATGGATTCCATCCTTTGAAACTACAAAGCCAAGTAAATGACCAGAACCAACGCAAAACACACATTTGTGCAGATTGAGTCTTATTTTGTAGTGTCGGCAACGTAGAAATATTGCTCTCAAATTTTGCGGATGATCGGTCCGCCTTCGCGAGTGAGCTAGAAGATCATCGAGGTATGGTTGAACAAAGTTCTTGATGTCATGGAAGGCATAATTCATTGCCCTCTGAAAAGTTGCCCCTGTGTTATTTAAACTGAAAGGTAGCTTACGGTACGCGAATGTGCCCCACGGACAAATAAATGCAGTCTTTGACTGGTCCTGTGGGAGGATATTTATTTGATTATACCTAGAAAATCCATCCATAAACGAAAATATTTCGCATCCCGCACATTCATCAATTATCTGGTCGATGAAGGGCGTAGGGTAGTTATCCTTTAGACAAGCTTGATTTACATCCCTGTAAACGATGCACACTCTAATTGTTCCTTGCTTTTTCATCACAGGAATAATGTTTGATACCCAATCCGTTAAAGGAACGGGGTAAATGAAACCAGCATGGAGAAGTTTTTCAACTTCTGCCTTGATGGCAGCAACTTTCTTTGGGTGCACCTGCCGGAGCCGTTGTCTTACTGGTTTGACATTTGGATAGATCTTAATTTCATGTTCAACTATGCTCGAGTCAATGCCTGGAATTTCTTCATATGACCATGCAAAGACATCTCTGAACTCGCGAAAGAGAGCGTAATATACTTCTAGTTCTGAAGAAGAACAAGATTTGCCGACATGAATATTTTCTACAACATCTGGTTTAGTCGAGATATTTATGGCAATAATTTCTTCAATATTGGATAGATTTCGCTCGAAATCCACCGTATTTACAGTATTTGATAGAAAATCAAAAACTGATGGATGATTAAGGTCACTGGAGCAATCTTCGTTGTAATCCGGAAGATGGGAACGATGGTGGTAATCTTCCCATGGTGCCCCCTGTATGTTCATTGACTGAACAATTCCTTCGTCTGTAGAATGTACATGCAACCAAGGATCTGAAGAGGTACCATACTCCTTAGACCTATCTACCCAAACGCTTGACGAGCGTTCATTGGGGTTTGCCTCCCATGCTGAGAACATTGATTGCTACAATATTTCTATTGGGCTTGGAGGCAACACCTGGTGACGATCCATGCTAATATCGTTTTTGGACATCTTCTGAATGGAAGATACCATATTGCAGGTTCCCACCGTTGCCACTTCCGCCAGGTTGTTTGGAGGTGGTAGGGAAAAAGTACCCATCAATGTAGGGTCTTTTAGTAGGCCTACTCCGATATTTTGAAGCGACTGAGAGCTTCCATGGATCATTAGAATGCTTCCCGTAACTTGTGAACTGTTGGGGAGGAATGTCTGTTGATCGACGATTGTAATTCCCCCTTGGAAGGGAAATGCAATATTTCTGAAGTATGTCGACACAATGGCAACCATAGCATAAATCCAGGGCCTTCCCAGTAGGATGTTGTAATCGAGGTTTCCATCGATAACTTCCACATCAATTTCTACTGTTTTTCCCCCTAGTTCGACTTGCAAGTTACTTAAAATCTTGTATGGAGTGTATGTTCGTCCATCAAATTCTTTTAACGTCATTAACGATCGCAACAAGGGTGGTGAGCCTAAATTTTTCCAGCAACTCATTGACATAATACATGTAGATGCCCCCTCATCAATAATTGTTCGATGAACATTTTTGTTGAGGGCTTTCACTTGAATGAGGAAAGCGAGTTGAGCTAGTAACTGAGGTTTGTATCCTTTATGATTAACGGCCAAAAGATTGGAATCTGCTGGGTCAATCCCACCTATTGCTGATAATAGAGCCTGCTTTTGGGAGGGGAAATTTTGCAGTACTTCAAGTGTCGACATAGCGGACGGCGATTGGGTCAGGTCCTCTACTATATTATAATTCTATGCCACTCTGGCATGAGGATTAAATGTCGATTTGTGTACTACTCCCTTTGGCGGCTTTATCATTAGCTTAGGAATGATGGGTGGTGCAACTTCAGTCGAATTTGTTGTTGAACTACTAGGTTGATCAGTAGCCTTGTTGTTCGACAGCTGTGGATTCCCGTAATCTTTATTCCTTGTCGATATCAAAGCATCATTTTTCTATTTTGAAATGGATAGCATAAGGACCTGGGATGGGGAAGCATTGTTACTAGCAACTAGATTGGTTCCTGGGTTTGGAAAGGGATCAGTCACTACTGTTGAGGTTTTTGAATTCTTAAATAATTTCTTAACTTCAGCTTTATATGGACAATCTCTCGTCCAATGATCCTCATCGCACATGAGGCATGGCTGAGTAGGTTTCTTTTGCCCAGAAGGGTTTGCAGAAGATTTTTCAAGAGACGAATCATCTTGTTTCTTCTTTTTGCTCTTCCCTTTATTCTTGCCTCCTGGTTGCTTCGGTTCTTTGCCTTTGTCAGTTGACACGACATTAACCTCCGAGGCTAGAATTTCTTCATTTGCATTTTGATAAGAAATCTTATGGGATTTCTTAGATGTAGCCTTTGTCAATTTCGTGCTCATCGTACCTATCATGCCATCACCGACATGAGAGTATTTGTTTGGTTTAGGAGGAGGAGGAATGAAAAATTTTGGTCTCGGAGCATCAGGGATTTTGTCATAGAGTGTGCCAAACCGAGTATAGATCAAGTCTAGATATTGCACACGAGCAATCACTTGCTCTTCAGTGACAACCCCTCCCTTCGCCACATCTTCTGTTATAGAAGGTAACAAAGACTTAATAAACCATTCAGCTAGTAGCTGATCAGGGACATATGTTTTTACCATTCTACGATGACATTGCCATTCATGAATATGATCGGATATGTGAGTGGCCGTCGTTTGTTTGAAATTGGTAAGAAGCTCTGTTCCTGTTTCATACCTTATTGGTAATTGAAAATGGGTTAAAAATTTTGTGGCAAGGGCACTGAAGTTATCAAATTAAGCTCTAGGAAATTCAATGTACCATTTTGCTGCCGGACCAGTTAACGTTCGCTGAAAAAGGTGAAGCCGAATCAAATCATCATTGAGAGTGTTGGATGAACACCACAGATGAAAGGTCATCACATGATTTGACGGGTCTTCACCTGGATTTCCATTAAATTTAGGAATATATGATGGAATTTTATGAGGAATCACCAGCCACCAAGGGGCATAAGCGATTGGATCGTTCGTTAGCCGATTTAGATCTGGTAACTCTAGAGTCACCATGAAGGGCAACTGTTGATTCAGGTTCGGCGAAGCGTACCCAGGATAAGATGGGATCGCCTAAGCAGTGGGTCTTTGCATACCAACATAATGCATTTGATGCTGATAACTTTGATAAGGTGGTTGGGCATAACCAATTTGAGATGATTGGTTATAACCGTTTTGAATATACGGCTGCCCATTACCTGCAAAGTTTTGCTGCTCAGGTCCTTGGTAAGCTTGTTGGAATTGTGGTTGTTGATATTGCACTAGCCATGGTTGTGAAACCATTTTTTGTTTCCCAATACTGGACATTTGACCAAGATGAGGGGTAATAGTACCCATTTGAGCCTGAGTCGCTCCAGTTAAGGAGCCACTAACTGGCGATTGCGGTTGTGTCACGGAGACAAGAGGCTATTGTACAATGACCTGAGAAACTTGAGGTTGGCATACAACAGGCAATGCTTGTACTTGCAACACTATCACAATAGCTGGTGTAGTGGGGATGTTCGACACAGGGAGACTCGGTTGCATTGAGTATACAACTCTTGGTTTTTGAGGCAGTATTGGCACCCAACCGCTGGATGTGATTCCAATTTGACCTGAATTCAATTGTGAACTCTCATATGGTTGTTCTCTTGGAGGGAACAATGAAAGGGTGTAGTGCCCTCCATATGGCAGAAATCCAGTGCTCAAGAGGATGATTATCCTTTGGAGACTAGACTACCCCAATTGACATTGTAGTGAAGGATCAATTTGTTGAGATTCAACATAAGAGATTCCAGATACTATTCCAGATGAACAAACGGGAACAAACCAAACTATAGAAACAGTCCCTGGATGGACTCCTTCTAGCGGTTGAGAGCTAGTTGGGATAGATGGTATACCAGCGAACATCGTCGGAGTGGTGGTAGGAGGTTTTTCTACCGCTGTATCGGATGATATAGTCCTAGATGTCGATGGTTGTCTAGGCATATAGAGTCTATCCAAAAGACTTCCCAGCGCTTCTACAGGAACTTGCGATGAAGGGGTATTAACTTTTGAAGTAGAAGGATATAGGTGGATCTCAATCCCAAAATGCGATGGAGTACTGGATGGAAGATCCTTCGTAATCTCTTCTATAGCAATCAATCCAGGTGGAAGAGGCAGACCGTCAGGTCCGTAAAATATTTCTGGTGCCGAAGAAGGTATAGATTTTGCAGCGCTAGATATTGGAGGGGTAACACCTTCCGAATCAACCCTGGATGGAGCTGGTTTAGGAATAGAAGTGTTTATTGTTACACTAGGATCAGTTCTAATGTCCTCTTGTAACTGCAGAACTTCTTCTGTAGAGGCAGGGATACCAGAAATGGTTGGAGTAACTAGAGTCTCAGAGGATGTTGAAACACAAGTTTCAAACAAACCAGGAGACTTTGACCTAGTTAAACGAGTTCACTTGACCCGGAATGGTTTGGTTTCCAGAGTCAAAGATGGTTGACTCATCAGTGTCCGTGAATGACGTGGTTTTGATTGACTTTCTTCCACGATTGCGGATTATTTTATCAACTCAAAATAAGAGGGGAAAATGTTATTCCGTATTAAATGAATTTTAGACGCTTTGACACAACTTGCTTTTTCAATTTTTAAGAGTCAAGAAAAAGCTAAAGATGATTCTAGTTGCCTTCAATTTTTAATGAGCCTGAAGTGACAAGTGTTCAGATGGATCTTTTCCTTTAAGGAGTCTAAAAAGGAATGAAAGAGATTACTCTGGAAATCTAGACAGAGGGATTACCAAACCAGTCGCAAAACTGCAGAATACTTTTTACGGTATGGCAATCAATCTTCCCGAATGTTGTGTTCAGTGCATTGCGATCGATAGGGCGGTAAACACGGCTTCCTAAGGATAAAGGAAATAGCCTATTGTGGTCTCCAAATATATACTCAATGGTATGTGGGAGCGCTGTACTGGCACTTGTCGTCTCAAAGAGGAGGAATCACCCAACCTACGACGAAAGCGACAGTTACCAGGCTTTACGGCGCTAGAATACATCTCTAGCCTAGACTTCTAGATGTTGTGAGTTAGGTTCCAAAGCGTTTTTATGTTCATTAAATTTATTTTACATTTGATCTTTCTTAAGAAATTTGCCTTTCAGGTTCACCGCATGATGTAGATATACAATTCCTAAAATGCAATCTAAGATGATAAACAGTGGTTTAATCTTCTTTTTGCAATGAAAATCCTAGCTACTAAGGAAAGAGAAATGAAATCCTTTCAACATAGAGTAGAGAGCACACACTATATGCACTGTCCTAAATCAAAATCAACAAGCAATCTAAATGCAAATGCACGTGCATGTATTTGTTTTCTGCTTTCTTAATGTGTGAATGACAAAAAGAATGCTAATTCCAAATCTAAATTATTTCTTCTTTCAAAGCGACAGTACTAACGATTTTCTTTTCAAAAAACGACAGGAAGGCAAGACTACACTTTGCGATTTTGAATTGAAAACTGTTTTCGACACTAGAAATACTTATAAATTCAGATCAAATACAAGAGTAATAGTGTAATCGACTATCAAAAAGAGAAGTATTCTTTTCTTTGACTGAAAACGACACTTGCGACACTTCCAAATCAAAAGACGACAGTTTAATTAAGCTACTATTTTGTAAAAGAGAACTGTAAATGGCGCACAATACATAAAAACATTCACAATTCTTTGTACAATAAAAGTTGGATGATGCAAAGAAGGGGGTTTCAATAGTGGTCTACTGATCACAGACATCAAAACTCCTGAATAAAATTGAAGACAGTGAAGAAAAAACCAAAATCTGGAGGCAGATCTAGTCTTGTCTGATCATCGCACCTGTAACACAGGGAAACAGGGATGCATCCCACCTACTGCACACGGGAGGTGCGATGCATCCAGATTTCCTAAAGGAGAGGGTGAGATGGTCAAGGAATGAGACTTTAACTTGGTTTTTGGTCACAGTTTGAAGTTTAGTTCAGGGATTTAGGCTGAGCAAATGATAGTCAATAACTACAAAGTATAGGGCTGATTTAATGAGGTTACTCAATCTACCTCTAGGGCACTTAGGATGTTTGCAAGTCAATTGTTCAGTTCATAAACAAACCTGGAGATTGACTGAAGCAGCTTTGATCTACTTTGCACTTGAATAGCATATGCAGTTCGAAGGCTAGCTGGCTTGACTTCAGGCTCCATCTGTGGTTTATGAATCAAACAAATAGAGACAAGCAATCAAACTAATCGCTCCCCAACGGAGTCGCTGTTTGGTCAATTTAGAGTGTCATAAATTGCTATATTAATTTTCAATCTGGAAATCGTAAATTGTTGAAGTGTGGCACACTATATGTGCAAGATAACCTATTTCTTACTTTTTGTCGTTTTCGATATTTTTATTTGTTTTCAGGGGTTTTTATCTTCGTTTATATCCTAATGAGAAATGGAAATTCTAAAAGACAAGTATGGATATAAATATTCAAGGCAATTGTGTCCTTTAAAATGATTTCCAAAACTTCAAACTTCAGAAGGTCTTAGAACATGCAATGATGAGATTAATTCCTAAAAGAAAATGAAAATGTGCCACTATTCTAATCAAACAAACAGTGAACTATTGATCATGAAACCATTATCCCTGCTCCCGTCTAAATACAAAAGAAACTGTACTCAAAGAAATCCAAAAATTGCAAGCAAAGTAAAGCTAAATTCAAATTATATCAGTTCATATTCTGACCCCTCGCCAGTTAGTCTCGCTATGGCTTTCAGAGGTAATCATCAACAACTTGAGCAATCTGATATCTAATTGCAGAAAAGTAAACTTTAAATCAAATCACATCAATTCATAGTATGACCCCTCGCCAGTTAGTCTCGCTATGGCTTTCAGAGGTAATCATCAACAACTTGAGCAATCTGATATCTAATTTGCAGAAAAATAAACTTAAAATCAAATCACATCAATTCATAGTCTGACCCCTCGCTAGTTAGTCTCGCTATGGCTTTCGGAGGTAATCATCAAAAACTTGAGCAATCTGATATCTAATTTGTAGAAAAACAAAACTAATATCAAATTACACACTCATACTTCAATCCCTCACCATTAGTCTCGCTATGGCTTTCGGAGGTAACTGACAATGATATGAGCAATTTAATATGTAAGCTAACTAATAAAGCCAATGAACAAAACTAAAATAAACAAAACAGAACTGAAATTAAAAACTAAGAAAAGTAAGTCAGTGTAAAGACTGATTCCATGTCATTAGTCATTGTGAAAACTATATGCAAATGCCTGGGCTGCCTACTGTAATCTGGAACAGACACACTGATCAACGTTAACAGCAATGTAAAGCATGTAAATTATGAACAAAAATGAAACGTTAGTACCATAAGAAATGCAATATACATAAGTGAAGAACTATGGCATAATAAACATAAAGAAACACAACATGAAACTGTACAACAATATGAAACAAAACCTCGGCGTGTGCAGGGGCCCTCTGCACAACCTCGGGCAACAGCTATCAACCAAGAATTATGCTTAGAAACAGGGTCTTCTCATATATTCAGAACGCAGTCATAACAACGAAACAATGTCACAGCACAGTGGGCTTTTAACAGCAAAATTACATTTCAAAAGACTAACTACTATGCGTATAGAAATGCATTATTTATAGCAAACATTTACATAACTGTTTTCCTAAAAACTGCGCTGACAGAGGACACGTGAACGACAACGTCCACGGATCTAGCATCATGGCTGCCGAGATGATGCAATCTAATGAAAGCGGCTTGTTGGATTTACATCGTGGGCAGCCTACAGGTGTCAGCGTGCCTCCAGAAATCTAGAAACGGCCATGAAGATCTTCCACGTGCTTGGAAACAGAGTTCTGTTGCCGTAGGACTCTTCTGTTGACCACCGCTTGACCACCGTTGACCACGGCCTCTTCTGATGAATCCGACTGAGCCAATAGGACTCGGTCCATGTCCACGTTATTTCCAACTTGCCCATGTGGCTCGATTTGCCTGAAGACACCTGCAATATGGACTTTAACAAAAACGGCTGCGGAAAGTGACAGGATTCCGCAGCTCAATGAGCAAAAATCTAATTCAAACAGCAGACACAAAACATAGTTAAAAACCACTTTAAATGCTCTTTTATGATTAATATGCAATGATGTTGATAGCTTAGGAGGTCCAGGTGAATGGAAAGAGTCTAGGAAAGTGTATAGGAAAGATGCAAGTTTGGAGCTCAACATACCCCCACTGTGAAGGTGTTGCATGTCCCCATGCAACCAAAATTTTGACCATCCTCTCTTCAATCCATATGCTCTGACACCTCTGCCAGCACATCCAGCCCTCTTCTCCTCTTCCTTGGTACTACTACCATCCTAGGCTTCCTCATCAAGCATCTGAATTTGAGGTTGATAAGTGATTTACTCAACCTCTTGCATTTCTTCTTCAATTTCCTATTCTTTTTCTACCACAGCCACAGATGTAACATAGTGTTGTCATGAATTATCTTGTCCAATCTGCTTTGTTCCTTTAATGCTTCATTTTCATTTTTAATATGTCTATTTAAAACCTCCAATTCAAAGAATTCTTGTTTTAGCGATTGGAATAGAGCTTCTTGTGCTGTGTGAGGCTGAGTGGATGAAGTGCTTGGGCATGTGGCTGCCTTTTCTAAGGATTCTAGATAATCATACATCTCTTGCTGATTCGGGTCTATCTCGGGTGTAGTTTTCCTTGGGCTGACCCCAAAATCTTGTTGAGAAGGACCAATTTCCAAATCTGGCCGAGAAGGACTCATGTCAAAATATGGCTGTGGAATGGAAGTATGGTGTGGGCTATGGTCAGGAGAGGTTGTTGGAGGCTGCTCCAGTGTTTCCCCTCCCAAGTCAATAAAGTGGGGTCCTTTGGTTTGTACTATCCTTAATTTCCATTTTAGCCTGGAGCTTCTTCTCACATGCTGTGGACTATTGTCTTTTTCCTCCCTACTCTATTTTTCTTTTCCTTTCTTATTGGCTACAGCTGACTGTTCCTGAAGGTGAACTAGTCTTTCAGACAAGACTTGATGGTCTTCAATGCTTCCTTTTTCTTTTGATTTGGTTGGTTTCTTACCCTTAGTATTTTCCTTCCTCCTTTTAGATAGTCTTTCTTCTCTACTAGTTTCTTCAACTATGTTAGTAGGAGTACTTTGAGTTTTATCACCTGTTCTCTTTCTTCTGCTTTTTTTTGATGTACTGCTTTCAGGGGCCTCTTGTGGATCTTGAAAGAAATTTTTGACTAGAAACTGCTCCCATGTATCCTTCTTTTCTTTCAATTGTTTTTCTATCAAGATTTTCACAAGGCCATGGTGATACAAGTGTGGTTCTACGTCCCCTAGATTCTTTTGGACGGTTACAGACATCTTTTTCAAACTGTTCAGTAAAAAGTATGGTAGATTGAGGGTTTGGTTTTCTAGGAAGTTCATCAACAGCCGAGTGTGATACATATACATTGATCCAAAACGTCCCTCACAGGTGATGAACTTTTGAATAATCAGCAATAGACTGGCCCACTTCTCTTCTAAAGCATTGACAGGGATTCCTCGTTTAAAAACAGTTACGTCCATACCTGGATTTCGTAGGATAACCCTCCAAGCCTTCTCATCAAAGCTCTTGTTCTTGAACCAGCGTTCACCCTCCTGCAGAAGTTCTATAGCAGATTCTATGGATGCCTCGGTGACTGTAAACTTGAGGTCTCCCACTTCCACGTTCAGGCCGTTAAAAGACCTCGCAAAAGTCTTTGTAATTTCCTTGTTGTGGCCCTTGAATTTTTGAATAAATCGTAGCCACCTTGCCTTTTTCAATATGTTTTTCACTTGCGGGTATCCTTCCAAAAACTTGGGTCCTTCCGGTTTTGCCCTTAACAACAGACCCATCTTTCCTTCTGCCTTTAAAATTTGTCTGGGTGAGTAAGGGTTTTAGCGGAGGTAGACGACTGGGTTACGGTGACGAACAGGGTTTATGGAGTAGAAAACAGTGACTGTAAATGGAAAACAGAGAACAGATAGCAGAAGTGAATTCACGGAATGGAGTGGAGACTGATATGAACAAGGTGGAAATGCAACCGGGACTTCAATGAAATAGTAGAGGAGTAAAGTGAACCCGGCAGAATTTTAAACTGAATGGCTGCGGAGTGGACGTAAACACGTTTATGAAATGGCTGCGGAATTTGTGCGGCGGAGAGAAGCCGTGATCAAATCAACCATGTCCCATGATTATAGGTGGAGTATCAAAGTACAGCCGAACACGAGTTAAAACTGGAGGCTTGATTATGAGGCCGTTTAAAAATGAATGCAAGGATTGTGGGGGAATCGTATAGAGATCGTGGAACGGTTATGGAGTTATCAACGCAATCATTGCATATAATGGAGCTATGGTTTTATAACTATGTAAAAATGTGCTTTGAACGCTATTTGAAATAAATTTCTACTCATACCTTGGAATTCTTGCCATTTTCTTTTCATTAATCTTCGACCAGCTGCTCCTTGTTGATGCTTTTAAGTGCCTCATGTCTTCATAATATGTCCTCGGTCATACCTGCATTTGATTTCATGATTATGTAACTAACATCTGACTGTCAATTTTTGAAAAACAGAGTGGTGGCTGTGGAAACTGCTTCTGGCTGCGGAAACTGGTTTCAGCTGCAGAAACTGACACAACAATCATTTGACTGAATGGAGATGGATAGATGATAACTGACTAAATGAAAATGGTCATGAAAAAAACTTTTATTTGCGGAATGAAATGAAATGGATGAAATGGAGTGGAATGAAATGAAGTGGAGTGTAATGAAGTGGAATGAAATGAAGTGGAGTGTCACAAAACTGTGAAATGAGAGAATTTTTTTTTTTGGAAAATATAGGGCATCAGGAGTTCCTGATTTTTGCCCTATATTTTCTGTATAAGATTGCCAACTAGTGATTGGTTTTCAGGCTTATACATTTTTTTTAGAAACAGAAAGGAACAAAGGCTAGGCTTGTGGAGAAGAAGGATTCTTCTTCACCAACCTTATTGCAGAACTATCTTGAAACATTTTGACAAATTCCTCTTTTGAGAGTGGCTTATGATAGATCTTTAATCTGTGGCCATTCACAATAAGAGGAGTTTGATATTCATCAATGGTCTTGATTCTTACCGCTCCATTGCTAAAGATTTTGTCAATCTCATATGGCCCAAGCCAATGAGTTTGAAATTTTCCTTTAAAATATTTAAACTTGGAATCAAATAGCAATGCCCAATCTCCTTCTTGAAACTTTTTCTCTTTGATGTATTTGTCATGCCACTTAGCTCTTTGATATTGAACTAGATTAGTTCTTAGAATTGCCTCTTGTCTGATCTCATCTAGCTCATTCAACTGCTCCATTTTGTGCTTTTGGGCTTCTGATAGATCCATCCCCAACTGAACCGCCATCTTGAAAGTTTTGACTTGGAACTTAATGGGGAGCAGGACTTCTTTCCCATAAACTAGTTCATAGGGAGAATGTCTCGTTGAATTTCTCCATGTAGTTCTGTAGGCCCATAAGGCTTCAGGAAGCCTTTCTGCCCAATCTCTTCCTGTGTAGATGAACAATTTTGGTGATGATGCCTTCAATAACTTTGTTTGTAGACTCCACTTGGCCATTTGCTTGCAGATGGTAAGGAGTAGATTTTCTATGCTTGATTTTGTATTCTTCCATCAGCTTTTCCACTAGGTTGGATGTGAATTGACTTCCTTGATCTGTCATAATTTCTCTTGGAACACCAAAGCGAGTAAAAATATCCTCATAAAGAAAATTAACAACTGAATTTTCAGTAGCAGAAAATAATGCTTTGGCTTCTACCCATTTAGTGACATAATCAGTACATACCAATATATACTTTTTTTGTTTAGATGGTGGGTTAATAGGTCCAATGAAATCTAAAGCCCATTTTTCAAAGGGTTCGATGATTACCTATGGCTGTAATGGCATTTCACTTGAAACAGTAGGTTTCCCTACTCTTCGGCAGCTGTCACACCTTTTGACATACTGTTTTGCATCTTCGAAAAGGGATGGCCAATAATATCCCAAAGAGAGGATTTTATAGGCTGTCCTTTTGTCAGCAAAGTGTCCGCCACATGGTTCATCATGACATGCTTTGAGGATATCAGGCATTTCATCTTCCCTAACACATCTTCTGATCACAAGATCTGTCCCTGTTTTAAACAATTCGTTAGAAATTCATGAATATTTTGAACTCTCTTGAATAATCTTTCTTCTTTCACCAAGAAATAAATGTGGAGGCAGTTTCCCTGTAACCAAATAGTTAGCTATATCTGCATACCAAGGGGTCTTAGTAGTTACTGCAAATAAGTATTCATCAGGAAACTTGTCCTCTACAGGAGAATCTTCTTTAGTATTCTGAATCCTAGAAAAGAAATTAGCTATTGTATTTTGTTTCCCTGGTCTATCCAACACAATAATATTGAATTCTTGTAAAAGTAAGAGCCACCTTGTAACTCTGCCATTAGTAACAGGTTTTTTCATTAGATATATAATCGCAGAATGATCAGTATGAATAAAAGTTTCATAGCCTGTTATATAATGTCTAAACTTATTGATTGCATGAACAACAACTAAGAACTCTTTTTCAGTCATAGTATAGTTCAACTCAGTGGGAGTTAAATTTTTACTGGTATAGTAAATGGCATAAGGAACTAAATCCTTTTGACCCAACATAGCCCCTAGAGCTGTATTTGAAGCATCTGTAGAAATATGGAAAGGAAGTTTCCAATTTGGCCCTCTCAAGATGGGTGCTTCAGATATTCTTGTTTTCAAAGTTTCAAATGCTGATTGACAATCAGGATCCCATTTGAATTCACAATCTTTTGTAAGCAGTTTGAAGAGTGGAGATGCTATTTTAGTGAAGTTCTCTATAAATCTTCTATAGTACCCAGTAAATCCCAGAAAACTTCTAACATCTTTTTGACAATTTGGAATAGGCAACTTGGAGATGACTTCAACTTTTGATCTATCAACTTTAATCCCATCCCCTGAAATGTGATGTCCCAAAACAATACCTTCAGTAAACATCATAAAGCATTTTTCATGACTTAATGAAAGGTTTGTTTCTTTACATCTTATAAGGAATTTTTCCAAATTCTCTAATGCCTCTTCAAATGAATTACCATAAACTGTAAAATCATCCATATAAACCTCTACACAATCATGGATTAGATCAGAAAAGATTCCTAGTACTGCTCTTTGGAATGTTGCGGGTGCATTACATAATCCAAAAGGAAGCACTCAATAAGAAAAAGTCTCCCATGGACAACTAAACGTGGTCTTATCTTGATCTTCAGGTGCTACCTAAATTTGATTATAGCCACTAAAACCATCCAGAAATGAAAAGTACTTTTTGCCTGCTAATGTATCTAATACTTGATCAATAAAGGGCAAAGGAAAGTGATCCTTTAAAGTTGCTTTATTCAATTCCCTGTAATCAATGGATACCCTCCATTTACCATTCTTTTTAGGTACTATAACCAAAGGAGAAACCCATCGGCTATCTGAAATTGGATAAATGAAGTTTACATTGAGTAGTTTTTGGAGCTCTTCTTTCACTATCTCCCTAAGGTTTGGATTCATCCTTCTTTGAGGTTGTCTGATTGGTCTACTATTTTCCTTGATGTAGATGTGATGAATGTAAGTCTTAGGGTCAATACCTTTCATATCAATATATTCCCATGCAGATGCAGTAGAATGTTTTTGCAAGATTTTGGTTAGCTCTTCCTGTTGTGACTTTTCCAAATTTTTATTGATAATCAATATTTTACCTGGAAAAATATCAATGGCGGAACTACCGAACTCTTCCATAGAGTAAAGAGACACTTGTCTTGATGATAAATACTCAATGTCAGAATCTAACTGAAATTGTGTGTGGTCATATTCTGAAGATGTTTCAAAGTTTTCTAATGTGTTCAGAATTTGACTATCTTCACTAATTTCAGAAATGGTAAAGACAGGTTGTATAGTGTCCTTATCATTGACCCATTCATTATCTCCTACCTCTGTAATTGCTTTTTCTAGAGGATACAAATTGAACTTCTTTGTCGAACTACCATCAGAAATATACATATCCCTAGATCTACAACTAATAAAAGCATTAGCTGTGGCCAGCCAAGGTCTTCCTAAGATGAGTGGGTGCCCTCCTAAATTACTCTTGGGAGTCAAAATCATGAAATCTACTGGATATTCCCAAGAATCTAAGGGGACTGAAATATCTTCTAATACACCATTTAGTTTGATTATTGATCTATCTGCAAGTTGCAGTAAGGTAGGTGTAAAAACAAGATTAGGAAGTTTAAGCTGTTCCATAGTCTGTCTACTCATAATGTTGATAGCAGCCCCTAAGTCAATCAAAGTATTTGGAATTTCTACCCCATTTATATGTGTCTTGACAATTGGACTACCGGGATCTACATACTTCTGCATGGTAATTTTTCCCATCATGATATCTGCAATTTTTCCTACCAGGTGGATTCTTCTTGTATCTCTTGGTTTCCTTCCTGGTCTTTTGAGACTCAACTCCTTTATTGTTTTTGCTAGAATAGGAATCTCTCTAATGGCTTGTAGCAAGGGAATCTTGATACAGACATTCTTTAATTCATCTAGGAAATCATAGTCAGGCAACAAGATTTGTTTTTCCACCCCTTTGTCAATTTGTAATCTTTCAGGGAAAGGAGGTGTGGATGAAGATGCAGGTTGCTCAACTATAGGAGTTGTGGGGGTTGACTCTTTTTCTTTTTCTTTTTGAGTGTTTGGGTTTTGAAGAGATGCTTCTTCAGAACCTTTATTGGCTTTAAGAGAATCCTCCTCAGAGGTATCTTGCTTTTGAACATCTATAGAAGGTTTTTCTAAAACTCTACCAGACCTGAGTTGTACATCATTAAGAGGAACAATCATATAGGTAGGAAATTGTTGTCCTTCTACCATGTAAGCATTTTGAGGATTTTTGTTATTAGGATTTGGCAATGGGTGGGCTGGTAGTTGATTTGTCTTTTGTTGGAACGGAAGCAAGAGTTGAGAATTTGGATTTTGTTGAGAAGGTTGTTGTTGTGGAAATGGCAATGAAAGTTGTGGGTTTTGATTTGGAAGTTGTGGAGCTTGTTGATTTTGAAAAGATGGAGGATATTGATAAAATTGAGCAAATCTCCCATAAGGATTTTGTATACCTTGTACCCATGATTGATATGGAATTTGAGGTTGGGACCAAGGTTGTTGCCAAGGATTCCAATTTGGCGGGGGTTGAAATTTCATGGGGTTGTTAAACCCCTGATTTTGTTAGCCCTGCCAAGGTCTCCTTGAAACAAAACAGAGAGATTCTATTGAATTTGGATCTTCTTGAAAGATAGATTTGAGCCCAGGAATCGAAGGACAATCCTTGGTCTCATGGCTTTCTGAGAAAATCATACATGTTTCTACAACTTTTGCATCCAAGGGGCATTCCCTTAGAGCATGTTTCTTCCTACATTTTGGACAAAAGATGGCCAAGGCTTCGGCTTCTGCTTTCTGCTTGTTTTGTATTTTAAGGGTGTTTAGTTGTTCACTAAGGCTCCCTAGAATATCAGTTTTGAACTCATCAAGCATATTGCCAATCTCTGCCCTACTTATTGATCCAGTTGCAGATTTGTTTGCTCTAATAAGAGAAGGATCTCTAGGCCCTTTTCCCGTTTTATATTTTCCCCTTGAGAGATGGACAGATAGTTCTGCTATGTCATGAAGTGGAAGTTGAGAGATATCTCCCTTTCCCATCATGTTTAAAATATCTATCCATTCATCTCTAATGGCTTTTAATAGAAGGGATTTCAAGGTCTCCTCATCTAAGTTACTCATTTTTGCTCTTTTTAAGTTGTATTGAAATCTTTCAAGTAAATCCTCCAAGTTTTTATCTTCTTTTTGCACCATTTTGAATACCTCATCCTTATGGTTGGTGGGCATGCAATAGTCCAGGTATCTATCCAAAAATGTTTGCTTCATATCATTCCAAGTCCTAATAGATTGAGTGACTAATCCCATGAACCATTTTAAAGTAGCTCCCTTCAATGTTGAAGGAAACAATTTGAGTTTTTGAGAATCTTCCATATAGTCATAAGTTCGGCACACGACTTCAAACTCAAATAGAAATGTTTCAGGATCCTCACTTCGCAACCCATAAAAGTTTGGGAGGATAGATGGTGAGATGTTTTTCGTTGTTGTATGAGATTCCTCATCAACTATAGGAAATCCAAATGAGTTATCTCCATCCCTATTTTCCCCATTGTTACCTCTACCTCCTCCATTGTTTCCTCCTCCTCTACCTCTACCTCTACCTCCTCCTCCAAATCCGTTTACTACTTCCTCTGTCATGATAGTTTCCTCAGAGTTTTCAAAGTCCTCTGGTTCTTCTATTAATGGCGAATGAGGAGGAATTTCTCCCTCTTCTTCTTCAGGTGATTCTACTTCTTTGATTACAATATGTTCCCCTGTAGAAGTGAAGAAAGGTTCTTTCCCTAGGTCAGATTTGATGGATAGTGTGGGAGAGTCTCCTAATTCAGCTGCTGCCCCTTGAATTCCAGGAATCCTAAGGCTGGGAGTGTGAGTTGGAGATGATGGAGGTGTATCTTGTCTATGCCTTAAAGTAGATGGAGTTGTAAAAATCAAACTCTTGGCCCTAGCTATAAACCTTCCCCTAGAATCTCTTGCTCTATGCATGCCATTTTTTTTTTTTTTCTTCAAGTCGGGCTAATAATTCTCTTTCTGATCTTCCAGATCACACTAGGTGCAAGAAGAGAGCATACTCAAGAAATTATTGAACCAATAACTCTCTTTTCTGATCCTCCAGATCACACTAGGTGCAAGAGGAGAGCATACTTTGAGAAGTTATCAATTTTTCCCTTCTTTGAATTTTTCTTCCTTTTTTTTTTTAAGAAATTGGCTACCTAGTTACACTTCCTCGGCAATGGCGCCAAAATTTTTGGTCAATTTATAGTGTCCTAAATTGCTATATTAATTGTCAATCCAGGAGTCGTAAACTGTTGAAGTGTGGCACACTATATGTGCAAGATAACCTATTTCTTACTTTTTGTCATTTTCAATTTTTTTATTTGTTTTGGGGGGTTTTTATATTCGTTTATCTCCTAATGAGAAATGGAAATTCTAACAGACAAGTATGGATATAAATATTCAAGGCAATTGTGTCCTTTAAAATGATTTCCAAAACTTCAAACTTCAGAAGGTCTTAGAACATGCAATGATGAGATTAATTCCTAAAAGAAAATGAAAATGTGCCACTATTCTAATCAAACAAACAGTGAACTATTGATCATGAAACCATTATCCCTGCTACTGTCTAAATACAAAAGAAACTGTACTCAAAGAAATCCAAAAATTGTAAGCAAAGTAAAGCTAAAATCAAATTATATCAGTTCATATTCTGACCCCTTTCCAATTAGTCTCGCTATGGCTTTCGAAGGTAATCATCAACAACCTGAGCAATCTGATATCTAATTGCAGAAAAGTAAACTTTAAATAAAATCACATCAATTCATAGTCTGACCCCTCGCCAGTTAGTCTCGCTATGGCTTTCGGAGGTAATCATCAACAACTTGAGCAATCCGATATCTAATTTGTAGAAAAATAAACTTAAAATCAAATCACATCAATTCATAGTCTGACCCCTCGCCAGTTAGTCTTGCTATGGCTTTCGGAGGTAATCATCAACAACTTGAGCAATCTGATATCTAATTTGTAGGAAAAACAAAACTAATATCAAATTACACACTCATACTTCAATCCTTCACCATTAGTCTCGCTATGGCTTTCAGAGGTAACTGACAATGATATAAGCAATTTAATATCTAAGCTAACTAATAAAGCCAATGAACAAAACTGAAATAAACAAAACATAACTAAAATTAAAAAATAAGAAAAGTAAGTCAGCAAAAAGACTGATTCCATGTCATTAGTCATTGTGAAAACTATATGCATATTCCCAGGCTGCCTACTGTAATCTGGAACATACACACTGATCAACATTAACAACAATGTAAAGCATGTAAATTATGAACAAAAATGAAACGTTAGTACCATAAGAAATGCAATATACATAAGTGAAGAACTATGGCATAATAAACATAAAGAAACACAGCATGAAACTGTATAGCAATATGAAACAAAACCTCAGCGTGTGCAGGGGCCCTCTGTACAACCTCGGGCAACAACTATCAACCAAGAATTATGCTTAGAAACAGGGTCTTCTCATATATTCAGAACGCAGTCATAACAATGAAACAATGTCACGGCACAGTGGGCTTTTAACAGCAAAATTACATTTCAAAAGACTAACTACTATGCGTATAGAAACGCATTATTTATAGCAAACGTTTACATAACTGTTTTCCTAAAAACTGTGCTGACAGAGGACACATGAACGACATTGTCCACAGATCTAGCATCATGGCTGCCGAGATGATGCAATCTAATGAAAGCAGCTTGTTGGATTTACATCGTGGGCAGCCTACAGGTGTCAGCGTGCCTCTAGAAATCTAGAAACGGCCATTAAGATCTTCCACGTGCTTGGAAATAGAGTTCTGTTGCCATAGGACTCTTCTGTTGACCATCGCTTGACCACCGTTGACCACGGCCTCTTCTGATGAATCCGACTGAGCCAATAGGACTCGGTCCATGTCCACGTTATTTCCAACTTGCCCATGTGGCTCGATTTGCCTGAAGACACCTGCAATATGGACTTTAACAAAAACGGCTGCAGAAAGTTGAAGCAGCTGCGGAAAGTGACAGGATTCTGTAGCTCAATGAGCAAAAATCTAATTCAAACAACAGACACAAAACATAGTTAAAAACCACTTTAAATTCTCTTTTATGATTAATATGCAATGATGTTGATAGCTTAGGAGGTCTAGGTGAATGGAAAGAGTCTAGGAAAGTGTATAGGAAAGATGCAAGTTTGGAGCTCAACAGTCGCCATTTTGTTATCAGGAAATCTAGTGTCTATTCAGAGCTGCTAGTCCCACTAAGACAGGTAGCTATCTTAGAAACAAACAGATTAAAGTCACTTGTTTTTCCTTTACGAGAGAGAGATGAGAAAGAAGTGGAGAGTACCAACCTCAGTCTTCCGCTTGGCTCCTTTCTTGTTTCCTTTCCCCTTTGATAGAATCTCGCTACTGCTTCCTTACTTGTCCTGCTTCAAAGAGCACCTGTAGATTCATAGCAGCATAATACCATCAAAGCATAGAGATCTTTCACTGTAAACAATATAGGATTAGATATATATTGACCATACAAATGCACATATCAACACAATATTCAGAGATACACAAGAATATGGAGGAAAACTCAAATAGCTTTTTTAGTAAAAGTAGTAGAAGAGAGGATTACAACCACTTGGTCTGACCTAGCGCCATCCTCCTAGCTTGAAATCCCTCTTCACCTCACACAAATCAAGATCACCCAACAATGTCTTCAAAGAGAAACCAGCAACACCTCTTTGCAAATTACCAAATTCCAACCTTTCGATCTCTTGGATGAGGGATCCATTTATAGACATTTGCAGGGGGGTGAGTCAGCTTCTGGTATTTTGATTAGTGTCATCTCTCTGAGAGTTCTTAGTTCCACATGGAGATTTTAGATCTCTTACTCATCCCTGGGTGAACTCAGAGAGGCAAGTGTCAAATGAGCAGTTTCTAGAAGATTCTTTGGGTTTCCACCTACTAAACTGGTTGTGCCATTTGTCTTCTCTTGCTCATCGCACCCTACAGAAGGGCTTTTTAGTATGCATCACACTTTTTGCATGTGGCAGGTGAGATGCATCGCACCTTTTGCACTAGGCACTTTGTATGGTCCTGCTTTGACCAGCTCTGAGTGTTTTTTCATGGAAAACTTCTGGGAGATGATGTAATCAACTGACCTTGCTCCTTTAGGGTATGAAACAACACTTTTAGGGACTTAGAAGCCCTTAGTTTATGGACATATGTGATTGGGGTTGCAGTGCCCAAATATGTCTATAACAACGGACCATGGGTAGGCTGACTCAACTTTACATTAATTTACAATTCTTAGGGTGGACAACCCTATGACTCGATTATCCAATTCGTGCTTTGTGCCCGTACTTCGCAGAGTTCTACACCATCTTTGACCAAAGCTTGGGCTTTGAGCCCCAAAACCTACTACGGGGGATCCCATGCCCAACAGGCCCCCAACACAATCATCGTGACTCATCCTGAGTCACTCTGCTGGTGTGGCGATCTTTGCACGGAGCCCCTCCAACTGTGTCTGGGCTACACGAAGGTTCGCAACACACTGCGCTGCTGTCTGCTGGATCTGCTCCATTTTTGCTTCGGCATCATCTACGTTTGACTTGAGTCTCTTCTTTAGTACCGAATGTTAGTGCTTGTGTTTATAGTCCTGTGCCTCTGTCCAGTTCCTTGGGTCGCAAAGACTGTGCTTCAGTCAGTTAGTCAGATAGCCAGCCCACTCGTGTAGGGCTTCAGGTGATTGCCATTTACTTTTCCTGGGAAGGGTTCTCCATTAAGTTTAACTAGCTGGATCACGCATCCGTCTATGACCTCTTTGACCACATATGGTCCCAACTAGCGCATTCTAAATTTTCTGGGAAATTTTTCGAACTTGTTGACATACAGCAGCACTAAATCATTTACCTTGAAGGTGCGCAACTTGATATGGCGGTTGTGCTAGGCTTTCTCCCACTGATTTTTTACCTACTGGTGAAATCCGGCCAGAAATCGTTCTTCCTCGAGTTCTTCTAATTGCGCGAGCCTTTCTTCCAGAGCTTCGCGGTCCATCATGCCTGTGAGCGCTGCTATTTGCAAACTAGGTACGATGTACTCCATTGGCATGACTGCTTTCGTACCATAGACCAACCGGAATGGTGTCTGTCCTGTCAATTTCTTGCACGTTGTCCTGTACGCCCATAACACCGTGGGTACGTGCAGGTCCCAGTCGTCCTGCTGCGCGTTACATATTTTAGTCAACGCAGTCTCCAGTATTTTATTGAATGCTTCTACTATTCCATTAGCCTGTGGGTGGTATGGTGTACTTTTCTGGTGATAAACCTAGAACTCTTCTGTGAGTGCATTGATGGTTTCATTCAAGAAATGTGTTCCATTATCACTCATTAAGATTTTTGGGTAGCCAAATCGTGTCAACACGTTTTCGAACAAAAACTTTGCAGTCGTGGTAGCCATGCAATCCTTGACCGGTTGTGCTTCCACCCATCGTGTTAGGTACTCCATCGCAGTGATGATGTAGCACGCACTTGTCTTTCCCTAAGGTTTGATTGGGCCCACAAAGTCAATTTCCCATTTCTCGAATGGATGTAGTGTCATTTGGGGATTTAGTGGCATCTCGTCCCTTCGTGATAGTTTTCCCATCCTTTGACATATATCACAGGCCTTACAATGCGCTTTTGAATCTTGGTGCAGGGACGGCCACCATAACCCTGTGTGAAGAATATTTTGTGCGGTCGCGTGTCCGGCATAGTGTCCTCCTGTAGTGCCCCCATGTGCTTCTGCGAGGATCTGACCTTGTTCAAATTCAGGTACGTATCTTCACAATATCTCGTCGTTGCCCATATTGTAGAGGTGCCCCGTGATGACAGAAAAGTTCGCCGCTCGGACCACCAATTCCTTCTTCTGTTGAATTGAGTATTCCTTTGGTGTAGTTCATGTTGTTAGAAAATAGATTATATCTTTGAAGTGTATGTTCGCGACATGCACTGCAAAAATCTGTGCATCCGGTAGTCCCTCCTCCAAATTTGTTGGTTCCTTGCCCGTCTCAGTTCATGACAAGTGGTCTGGTCCTGCATTCAAGCGCCCCGGCTTGACTATGACCTCAAAATCATATTCTTGAAACAATAACAGCCATATGCATATGCGCCCCCCCAACACAAGCTTGTTCACCAAGTATTTCAACGTGGAATGGTCAGTGTACATCTTGAAATGTCCGCTAAGCAAATAGTGTCAGTATTTCTGGAGCACGTACACCATTGCCAACCCTTCGCGCTTCGTAGTAGAGTAGTTCTTTTTTGCTTTAGATAATCTTCGACTCGCAAATGCGATTAGGTGATCCAAACCCTCTGTTCCTTCCTGTGTTAGTACGACTCCCAACACGATACACAACGCATCAACATGCACATGAAATTCCATGTCCCATTTCGGGAAGACCAAAATTGGCGCGGAGGCTAGTTTCCCCTTTAGGACATCTAAATTTTTCATGCAATCATCATTCTAGCAATATGTCACATCTTTTTTCAATATCTTTTCCATCGGCACAGTTATTTGGGCATAACTCTTGATAAACTTCCTATAGTATCCGGTGTGTCCCAAGGTAGCGCGCAGATGTTTAACACTTCGCGGTGCTTTAAAGTTGAGGATAACGGCAATCTTCACAGGGTCCACCATCATTCCTTGTTTGCAGACCACATGTCCCAGTAGGTTTCCAAAGGGAACAAGGAATGTGCACTTCTTCAGGTTCAACACAATCTGGTGTTGGCGGCAAGTATCCAACATCAACCGTAGGCTTGCTACATGGTGCTTAACTAATCCAAAGACACTCCAATCATCCAGATAGACCTCCAAGAACTTGTGGCTATATTCTTTGAACACCACCACCACTATGCACGAGAATATCGCTGGTGCATTCTTTAGTCCAAAGGGCATAACGGTGTACTGAAAGCAACCCCATTCTGTTGCGAAGGTTGTTTTGCTCCTATCTTTCAGCGTGATCTTAATCTGATGGTACCCTGAGAAGCCATCCATAAATGAGTAAGCTTCCTAACCGCCAACATTCTCCAATACTTCATCTGTGAATGGTGTCGGGAATGGATTGTGAACATAAGCGTCATTGAGCTTCCTAAGGTCCATGCATATTCTTATTTCGCCTTTCGGTTTTTTCTCTTGGACTACCGGAGGACTCACCCAATCGGATTCTTCCAATGGTTTGATAATTCTGGCTACAAGAATTTTATCTAATTCATCGCAGACCTTTTCTTTATACTTTGGGTTCAAGTGGTAAGGCCGTTGCTTAACTAGCTTCACGTACGATTTTAGAGTGATATTCATCATCCCTAAGTCGCCAATGATCCATTTTAAGTCCGTGATTTTGGTTGGGAACAAGTCTTGGTATTTGCAGAGTAACTTAGCGACCTTATATACCGTAGCATCGTCCCAATAGTCTCCCAGCATCACATACTTCGACTCTACTTCTGTGCTAATGTTTACCTGCTTTGTTTTTAGCGGCGCAGTGATGTCGGGATCCTCAATTGGTGGTCCTCGAACCTCGCGAGAGCCTTCTGTCTATGAAATTTAATGTTTCATGGGTCCTCATCATCTTCCTCAACATTCACATTATAACACTCCAGTGCGCTACTTAACTGCATCTCCCATTCTGGCTGAACTACTTCTATTGGCTCCCATGGTATTTTAAAGATAACGACTTTCACTGCTTGTAGCACATCATCCACAGTATCTAACCAACGATATTCAAATGTGAATGTTAATAAAAATCCCTCACGCAACACATCCCATTCACCCATACCATGGCAAAGCTCTATCTCCTTATACCAATTCATGGGTATGACGTCTAGGGTATGGTAGAATAGGTGCACCCACTCAGGCTATGGTTCTTTTCCGTAGACCTTGGTCCATTTCGCGAGGTGTGTGCGTGGGTCATCTTGTCCATCGTATTTGTCTTCTAGCCTTAGTTGTGGTTTCCCAAATCGTAGGCACATCATCCTTCTACATCCATGCCAATCCTGAAAATTTCCTTGATGTGTACCCCACCATCGAGCGAGTGTTGCGCGTAGTGCCCACTTCAATGCATCGAACTGCTGCTATTTCGGTACTGCGCTTTCAAATTTTCTCAGGAATTCATACACCCCTGCCAATCCATCATACATTGGTAGCTCTCTTGCCTCCGTTGTCACGCAATGCAGTGATCTGATCATCATGTTGCAATTCAGCGTCGTTACTTCATGCAACCGATTCTGCAATCTCTCTACTTCCTCATCTGAATCCGAAGTGCAGGAGCTTTCGCACTCCCACGAGATCCTCCCATCTATAGTCGAGTTCACCCAATCTTGGTCTCATGCAGTTATCATGTATATACAATCGAGATCATCGTCGCTATCATTGTCGCGCATTGGTTTAGTGTAGCACGCTCCTTCAGCTGGGTCCAGTGGGACTACTACGTGTAGTGACTTTTTCTCAAAGATCATTTTGCGCTTCTTTAGATTGATAACTCCATTCATATTGGTGGCCCAGTTTATTCCTAACAACGCGTGATATGGATTTCTGTCATCGACAATCTCTGTTACTTAAAAATCCGCCTGCGCGCTCGCGCCTTCAATATCAACTGTTACCCCTTGCAACCTCCCCATGGGAAAAATCTTCTATTGTTTCGCCATTCATAATTGCATAGGGGACCACTGTAACGCAGGCCTGCCCATGCATTCCCATGTTTGCTTTGGTAATACATTCGCGTCCGAACCTAGATCTAGGATTACCTAATCCATTTCATACTCACCAATCTGTGCAGTCAACCTCATCTCCCTTCCAATGTGCAATGAATGCTTCCCTAATTTCCGAACTACGCATGGTTCCCCTGACCCCACGCACCTGGTGATCAATTCCTGTAGTCCTTTAACCACCTTGTTTTCACGTAGCAGTTTCATGCATGTCTCTAGAAATGTAGTGAGCATTGAAGGATCCATTCCTGGCTCTGGTTGATCCTTACTACCTAAAGTGGAGGCCTTCACGAAGCTCTTATTAGCTTCCATGAATGTCTCCTTTGTGTGTTCTAAGTCAAACTCGAGTTCCTTTGCAGGAGCCTTGTGAACCCATGTACTTTCCTTTAGCTGCTTCTCCTTATCCTCTCCCGTGGTCGCACCACTTCTGAGCATCATGTTTATATTCAGGTCTTCTTTGCATGGCTCAGACCTCATTATTTGCATATTCTGAGTCGGGGGAGGTTGGAATACCCCTTTTTCGCACATCTTTGTGATCAACATAGGACAATCTATTGTTTCATGATCAAAATTAGCACAATACGAACATGATATCCTCGTTGGGTTGGTACAATTGCGGGCATAGTGCTCTGGTCCTTCGCAATTGTAACAAATTAATTGTCTGCGGCCCCTTCCTGGTCCCATTCCACCTCGTACTCGACCTTGCCCCTAAAATCCAGGGTGCACCATCCCCACATCTAGGTTGAGGGCTCGCGTTTCGGTCTGCATCCTATAGGCTGGGGTCTAATCCATCATTAGCTTGTAACTGCGGCAAGTGCGCTCATCGTGGCCTACCGACCTATAGAAATTACAAAACAATTGCTGGGGTGTCTGTGTATACTTCTGTAGCAAATTACAATTATCCGTCGTATGTTTCCCTCCTATTTGACAGATCATGCACCATAAAGCGGGTGCCGCACTCAGGTCTACCTATGCTTCCAGTCTCAATGGCATTGGCCCTCCTCCTGCCAAGTAGTTCGCAAACACTGGACTGTGATCCTTATCATGGCCCTGGCCTTTACATTTTATGCGCCATACTTCCTCGCACACCTCTAGCAGTGGTGCCCTATCCTGCTTCAAGCTTTGCATTTCAAAACATAGATTCTATAGTTGCGCGTGGAGTTGTTGAACTCCCAACCCAGGGTCTTGTATTGGGGTCTCACGTAATCTCATCGCTATTTCCAACGCTTCGGCCTGGGTAGAAAGTTTCTGTTGTGACAGCACTATCCTCAAGTGTGGTGCTAGAGATGCTATAAACCATGCGTGATGCTGTGCATCTGTCAACGTCATATTGGTTTCGCAGATCATACTCTTTAGCCGTTGATCCAGATCCAAGGGAGTCTCACCCGGGAGCATCGCGATCTCTTTAAACCCGATGATTGATTATGTTTCTGATTTTGGTTTGCTAAATTCCTTGTTCAGCACCTTCTGGATTTCTGTTATCCCTACGTTTGGGTGGTCATTAGAGTGCTTGATATACCATGTCAATGCACGATCCTGCAGCGTGCTCACCAATGTATCCTTCTTAATATTGTCGTCCGTGACACCTTGTGCTTCCCATACTGCTCTTACCACAAACCAGAAATAGTCTAGATCCTCATTCCCTACTCCTCTGAACACTGGTAGTTTGATCGCGCTCGCCATACTGAACTGTGGAGGTGGTGGAGGTGGAGTGGGTGGAGATGGAGGAGGGGGAGGTGAAGTGGGTGGTGGTGTGGATGGAGGTAGTAACCGCGAGATCCACTGCCTTATCAAACTGACCGTGCTTCTTGGAGAAACCTTCGCGAGCTCATCCTCACTCTCTCGCGAGGCTGAAATTAAGGGACTGTTTTCTAATTCTTCACTACTTCCGCTTTTGTAGATATTTCCACTCCACGTAGTCCCAAACATTAATTTATTCGCATAACCCGCTTTTTACATAACAACATCTTAATCTAGGTGTTCAAAGATTTAATATACTTACCTCGAGGTCCCTTGAGAAAGCGTCACTCTGCCTCACTGTAGCTCACAGTCGTGTCTCTCGCAAACTTAGTGATAAATCCCCTTATTATCCGGTCAAGCCAATGGTCCACAGCTCGAGTGATCTTATCTTTTGAGGCTTCTAGTCTGTGCATTAGTTTTGGAGTCCACACTAGTGGTTTGTCGAGCCTACACCTTCCTTGGTTGTCGGCTAACTTTGCGATCCACTCATATAGCTCCGATGGAAAATATGCAAAGAAAATGTCGTGGATTTCAGTGTACAGGTAGCGATCCAACCACTGTTCCTTAGATACTCGTGGATTTCCGTTTTCCTGTGTTGCAAACTTGTGAATCTTCTTGTCCAACCACTCTTCAATTTCCTTCTTTGCTGGGTTCCAGTGGCACGACATCAGACATCCCTTATGTAGATCTCGGTCCTAGCAATGAAACCATTTGTTTGCTTAGTGGGGCCTGACCTAGGTTCGGAAGTGATTTAGCCAAGAAAATTTTGGTACTACTGGCCCTTTCGGCAGCAGTCCGCAGAGAGCGGACTAAGGTCTCACCCAAAGTAGTATGGGTGGGTGCTAGAACCAAGTTTTCGCACCTTGGGGATGTCTGATATGTGGTGATTGGTACGCGGTCCACCCTTCGCACTTACTATGCTACGCGTACCTGCGGACACATCGTGCCCTATGATACTGCCTTCACACAGTTCTAGCCGCAGCGCGACCCATGTTATTTACCAAATTCTTCCTTAATTAGCCTTTTGATAGCTGATTACTTAGATTAAATTCACATATAAGCATTCATACATGTATTTATCACTTGCGCACAATAAATAATAGAGTAAAAGTAATGCATATCATCAAAATAGAGATTCAAGAATAGATGCACAGAATAAACTTCTCTCTATTAGCTTTCAATCCCAAGTACAAACCTGACTCAGCCCTGCGCAGTCAGCTGCAGGGGTCCGCGCACTCAGTTGCGGACTCTATTAGGCCTCTATGCACTTAGCTGTAGAGCCTCTCCCTACTACTATGACCCAATACACTTCAACTTTCACTCTATGCTCTTACCATGCCTTCGCTATTCTATGTCTCTACTTAGCTTAGCTGAAATTACAATTTAGAGCCTCGCTCTATATATACAATCCCATGGTCCGTGGACCATGGGTAGGCTGACACATCTTTACATTAAATTACAATTCTTAGGGTGGAAAACCCTATGACTCGATTGTCCAATTTGCGCTTCGCGCCCGTGCTTCGCAGATTTCTACACCATATTTGACCAAAACTTGGGCTTTAAGCCCCAAAACTTGATGCGGGGGATCCCATGCCCAACATGATGCCAACTTTAAGAAGATCTCCTCCAATATCTTTGCTCCTAGGTCTCTTAGATCGCTAGCACACAGATAAAGAAACCAATACGATCTTCTTACAAAACAACATTAATGCAACATACTACATCAATCATATAAGATAATAAAAAAACACGAGAGATTAATGGGGAAAATATTCGTTACTATTTCTCTTTGAATGAAATGAAGTACATCGGTGAGTCCTCCAAGCCTCTGCCCTTGATATTCTCCCTAAAATCTATACTCACTGGTGTGAATGCACACATTTATCTCGGTCACATCTTTGGCAGTATTTTGATGTAAATTCATTCCTTCTCCTTCGTGACTAGTGAAGAGATCTATTTATCTATATTTTCATCATGAATGGCCTTCATTGCACCTAGACAATTTCTTGACCATATCAAGGTGATGATTAAGATATACCAAATAAATCATTATTTTAATCAACAATGATTATTTTAACCAAAGTTGTTAGTTTGAACCAAATTTAATCTTATCTAGTTGAATTACCCCACTGTTTTGGAGCTCTAGTGTAGAGAGGGCATTGATGGCCTTCTATTTCAGTCTCAAACACTAGGAGGGAGTGTTGATAGGTCCACTTGTTAAATTACTACAACTGAGAAGGAGTGTTGAGCCCTCAAAACACTTGTTTTTGATGTTTCAAAAATCACAAATTGATCCTTTGACTTGAAAAAGGATGTGCTTGTATTCTTGAACCTAGGGGGTGTCATTTTGAGATATAACAAATGAAACCTGATATACAAGGTCATAAGAGAATCTGATGGCTGAAATATGTTACAAAAAGGTGAACCAGTTAGAGAGGAAGGAAAAGATCATAGACAAGATACATGTAGAAACTCAAAAGTGAAGGAAAATACATAAATAAGTACATCCTTGAGGTAGGCATACCCATACTTAGTACTATGAGAATAAAGCATATGTGGCCAGAAAATATGCTATGGACAGATGTCATCAAGGAACAATCATGATACAATGTAGATCTCTGGCACAATAGCTATCAGTAGGGTTGGACATTAATGTGAGGGCCCCCAATGATGGCCCTCAAAGTACATAATATATTCTCCAATCACAACATGGGGAGGAGATGATCATGACTTAAGTGGCCTCAATGCGCCAAGGTATTTGACACACACTCGATGGTATGACTATACTACTTGTGAATGAATGAGCTGATGTCAAGCATGTAGGGAGATCGTATGATCACCAGGAATTAATGTATCCTGTTAATAGATGCGAGGGGGATCACCGATAATGAAAATGGTTCCAAAGGTATCTAACACAATATAAAGAGTGCAAATGAATGAGTTAAAGTTGAGCACTCTGCAAAATCGGTCAACATGGGCCAATGATGAAAACCTAATGAAAAATATGAGGAAACCTACCACTGATGATTGCAATCTAGATCTACTTCTTGGATAAGGTGTTGAAGTCGATAGGAATAGATCCGAAAAAGGAGGGAATTAATGTATCCCCCATAATTGACACAAAAGTAACACCAATATAAGGTATTTGATGATAGAAAATGAAGAAGTGATGTACAATGACATGGGGATGACTGACACAAAAGGTATAATAATATGTGTAGATGGTCAATTCTTGACTGATACTTCCCTTGAAGATATAAAGGAATGGCACAATAGTGAACTTGGAAGCGTAGACTAAAGAATATTGACAAACATGATGGTGACATAGGAGGCATCACCAAAACCCATGGATTGGAAGGGTAACTAATCAGGTGAGATACTGACTCATGCAAAAAAGTGACTCGACTCAAGCTGAAGGTGTGGTTCAAAAGTCTATAAAAAAACCAACTATAAGAGTATGACTCAAACAAGTGCCATGTTCAAGGGTGACATACAACTACTAAGAAAAATACACGACATTGACAAATACCTCCCCCCCCCTTTTGTATAATGCATCCCTTTCATAGTTTAATGAGCACGAAAGATAACACATGTAAGCTCAATAGGTTCCTTTTTCGTGAAGTTTATACCGAGGTTGAAAAAGACATAAAAATATGCTCGTGACCTTCTCGTGGATTAACAAGCTTGAGAATGGACAAGATATCACTCACCGATTTTCAATTTAATTAACGAGCAGGAAAAGATGAAAGAACTTGAAATTTTCATATAGGTTTTACGAGCATGAAAATATGGTAGCAAAACAAGCTCGAGATTTTAATTATTTTAACGAGTCATGAAAAGAATACCAAAATGGACTCAAAATTTTTGTATAGATTTAGCGAGTGAAAAAATATATCAAAAGGAGCTCAGGATTTTCATTGTTTAATGAGCACGAAAATAAGGCCAAAAGGAAGCTAGTTCTTGAGAGATGAGTGGTATAACGGTATGCATCTTGTTCGAGGGGTATTGATGGAACTGACCTAAGAAAAGTAGGAAGCAATGGAAAAGTGTCTAGCAATGGAAATTCACTCATTGCAATGGTCTCTCTAAAAGGTGATGAAGGGTTTCTAGATGGAGGCGAGGCTAATGCAAAGGCAAGAGGTCGATCATGGTGAAAAATCTAGTGAGCGAAAGGAAGGTAAGTGTTTGTATGACAACATCTAAAAGAAAATTGAGAATCGTAAGCATAGGCGACCATAAAGAAACATCATAAAAGTGTGGGGACCACCTATAGGATGATAGACAAAGAGATGCTTGAGGCTCAAGTTTTATGTCATGGCAGTTAGTAAAGAGGATCCCAAAATCTATGAATAACTACAACATGGACACTAAATTGATAATCGATGATGTTATAGGGTGCCCATGGAGGGTAGGATCTACCAAAAGAGGCATGGCATAAAAAAATAAGTGGTTAATGTTTTACCCTAATGGGTTGGACCTTAAGGCTATCGAAATAGAGATAGAAAAGGCTAACAATGAAATGACAAGGTTGGTGAATCCTAGTCATATATGCCAATTTAAGGGAAACACCTAATAGAAGTGATGAGAAAGAATGACATGTCCACAAAAATTTTCAATATCTAAGTCAAAGGAGCTTCATGAAATTGTTAGTGGTGAGAAATAATAAGGAAAATGTAGAAGAATACTCCTAGGAATCAACAATTCGACAAAAGAGATCAAAATTAAAAATAGATATAAAATATGTCCATATTCCTAAAAGAAAAGGGGAGATTTTGACCATAAGGCTCATTTATCACCTCATTTGGAGAAAAACTTAGAGAAACCCTCATTTTTCCAAATCTTGTTTTTCAAATTTTGGGAGATATAGACCACAAAATTGGATTATGTCACCACCAAATTAGTCCTGAGATCCTTGCCTTTCATTTGATAGTGAATTTGATGCATTTTCCTAAATTTTTTGGTTATAGGGACACCCTTGCCAAGATCGAGTGCGTTCAATGCTTTGTCATAGGGTATCTGTTCAAAATAGTAGGCTAGTAATGATACTAAATCGCTAGGGATAGGGTGTTGTTAGCCCTCCAGTTCGACAATTACATTAGGAAAGAGCGTTGAAGTGTAAAATTATTTTATCTAGAGTAGTGGAGCCTCAAATTGACCCAAAGTTTTGTATATGAGTGGAAAATAATGAGATCTTTGATGTATTTTTAGGATTTGCACAATGATTAAGTGGAGAGAACAAGAACATAGTGCTGATGATGAAGCTGCACTGTTGGATGTAGGGGCTATGAGAGCACTTAAAAACTACGGACTCTTGAAGTTTTTTAAGACCCAATATATGAGAGGGAAACTTATGATTATGGAGAGGATTATCCAATGGTTGGATACTGAGAAATAGTGCTTTGAGATGTAGGGACAGGAGAATAGAGGTAGAGGACATATACTTCCTCACGGGCTTATCGAGGCGAGGGGCCCTAGTAAGGGTATTCAAAGGGAGGCTGGTTGGAGATAGATCAGTGGAGGAGTGGATGGAAACATATTTTTCTCCCACTATGTTGGGTTGTGTTATATTCTTTCCAAGTAGTTAATAGGGGGTTTGAGAGGCACCCGTAACCCCACTTTATGGGGTCCAGGGCAGCGCCTCGAAAAATTTTGGTTTTGGACCCTATGTTAGGTTGGGCAGACTCACCTATGGTTTTGTGCATGATTTGGATGCGATGGTTTTCGGTCCATGGTATTGGACGTGATGGTTTTCGGTCCATGGTATTGGACGTGATGGTTTTCGGTCCATGGTATTGGACGCGATGGTTTTCAGTCCATGGTATTAGATGCTTCGACATGTATAAATATGTATTGTAACATTGAAAGGAACATAATGAAAAATCAAGCTAGTAGTCTCGGTTTTGGGATCCGGGGGAAAATCTTTGTGTATATGTGTTTTATGTGTTCTTCTCTCGCATTATTTATTTTCTGTGTTTTAGAATTTGTATGCAGGTAATTTCTGTACAGGGTTAAAACCTACATTTGGTATCAGAGCTGTTTTGGTTTCAAGGGGACGCCTTTGTCACTGAGGGGTTTTGCTCGAGCCTGCGGTAGACCCTGTTCAGTGGGAGATCTGTGAGATCGATTCTGGTGGTGAAAGAAGATGGCGAGCAGTGGAAAGATAGAGATCAAGAAATTTAATGGTCAGAGTTTTGAGCTGTGGAAACTCAAGATGGAAGATCTGTTGGTGGATAAAGACCAGTGGATCGCGGTAGATCCGGGTACTAAACCAACGGGAGTGTCCAATGAAGAATGGAAGAAGTTGGATCATAAGGCAAAGAGAAAAATAAAATTGTGTGTCTCAGATTCAGTATTGCTGAATGTACCAGCGGAAGCTACAACGAAGGATTTGTGGAACCAGTTAGGGACTTTGTGCCAATCTAAGTCTCTGGTGAATAAATTTGTCCTGCGGAAAAAGTTGTATAACCTGAGGATGAAAGATGGAGACTCGGTGACAGAGCATCTGAATGCATTTAATACTGTGGTATGTCAGTTAGCATCTGTTGATATTAAAATTTCAAATGAAGATAAATGCATCAGTTTGTTGTGTTCTCTACCAGATTCGTGGGATAGTCTGGTTATTGAAATAGGTAGCAATGCAACTGCCTTGCATTTTGATGAAATAGTCTCATCCTTGCTGACGAAGGAGATGAGACTGAAAAATATGGAAAGGAAAAATGGTGATGCCTTGTCTATACGAGGGTGGACCCAGAACAGAAAAAAAAATAAGTCATCGAGTGGGAGATATAAATCTAAAGGGAGTAAATCTCCAGGAAAACTTGTAAAGGTGGTGTGTTGGAAATGTGGAAAGGAAGGGCACTACAAAAGGGACTGTAAATCTAAAGCTCCTGACAAAGGAAAGGGATCTGATGAGGCTCCTTCTGCAGAGGCGAAAACCACCTCATATGAAGGTGGGGATGTGTACTTGGCTTCTTCAAGTACACATGTAGAACATGAGGCATGGTTGATTGACTCAGGTGCATCCTTTCACTTCACTCCCCATAGAAAGTGGTTCTGCGAGTATGAGAAATATGATGGTGGTGATGTCTTCTTGGGGGATGACAGGAAGGCTAGAATCGTTGGTCACGGAAAAGTAAAGTTGAAGTTGCAAGGTGGAAGGGTTAGAACGCTTCCAAGTGTTCTACATATTCTTGCATTAGCCAGAAATCTGATTTCTGTTAGCAAGCTGGATGATGCAGGTGTAAAAACAGTGTTCGAGAAGGATACCTGCAAGATGGTTCGGGGAGCACTGGTATTGATGCGGGGAGTTTGGATTGGAACTCTGTACAAGCTGCAAGGTAGCACTGTTATTGATGGGTGCAATAGTTCTGTGGTTCCTGAAAGTGGAGCAGAAAATCTAGTGGTCTCTGGAGAGAAGACCATGCTATGGCATCAAAGGCTTGGACATATTGGAGAAAAGGGCCTTTGGATACTTCATGGTAAAGGTATGAGTAATAGCTCTCTGGATTTTGATTTCTGTGACAATTGTGTATATGGGAAGTAGAATCGGGTGAGTTTCCCCTCTGTAAGTAAGAGGGTGAAATAGATATTAGAACTTGTGCACAGTGATGTGTTTGGACATGTGAAGGTTCCATCACTGGGCAAGTCTGTGTACTATGTATCATTTATAGAAGACTTCTCAAGGAATACATGTATATATTTCCTTCAGAAGAAATCTGAAGTCTTTGACAGGTTTAAAGAATTTAAGGCTTTGGTGGAAAACCAGACAGAGAAGAAGATAACGGTGCTGAGGACAGATAACGGTGGAGAGTTTTGCAGTAAGGAATTTGAAGAATTCTGTAAGAAGTGTGGTATAGCACGGCAGAAGACTACTCCATATACACCTCAGCAAAATGGAGTTGTAGAAAGAATGAATAAGATGTTTATGGAAAGGGCAAGAATCATGCTCAGTGGTGCCGGGTTAGGATAGGAATTCTGGGCAGAGGCAGTGGATACTGCATGTTACCTGGTCAACAGGTCACCTTCATTAGTGTTGGAGGATAAGACTCCACAAGAGGTATGGACTGGTAAGAAACCCTCTCTTTCACATCTGAGGGTATTTGGATGTGATGCATATGTACATGTTCCAAAGGAGAAATGAACCAAGTTGGATAGTAGATCTGAAATATGCATCTTTATTGGGTATAAGGATGGTTTAAAGGGTTATAATATTTGGAACCCAGTCACACGGAAGGTTGTGCACAGCTGAGATGTGGTGTTCAGAGAGGTGAAAGATGTTATTAAACATGAAGTCCAACGAAAGGAACCTGAGAAGATAGAGTTTGAGCTAAAGGAGGAAGAATCAGACTCTACAGCAGAGGAGGAATCAGAAGATGAAGAGCCACAAACTCTGGCTATGAGAAGATCAGTTCAAGAAAGAAGGCAGCCTGAAAGGTATAGTCCATCTGCTTTCTGTTCAAATTTTGCTTTGTCTATTACTGATGATGATCCCAGAACTATGAAGGAAGCAGTGGATTCAGAGGATGGAAAACTCTGGAAAGAGGCCATGGTTGATGAAATGGCATCTTTGCACAAAAAAGAGGCTTGGGATCTGGTGGAGTTGCCGGCTGGAAGTGTTAAGGGAAAACTTACCCTAGGGTCTTGGCTGATACCCTAGCAGACTGAAAGTTGTCTATATAGAGAAAAACACATTCCACACAGCCATAATGCTAATATAAGCAAACTCTATGATAAGGGGTGTACCTGAGGTCCTACATTTGAGAAGGTCCTTCCAGGGTCCAAACCCTTCTTGGAGTTCCTTTGCTCCTTTGACCTGCAAAACAACCAATTCAAGAAAGTACAACAGTATATGGACTAAACATTATAAAGAAACCATCTTCATATTATAAAGAAAGGTAGTTAGTTATGCCCTTAAACAACCATTCACATATGAATTCTAACATGAATATCATCAACATGAAGAAGATTTATATCAGGAACAAAGACATGTGTTTCTTTTATTATAGACAAATAAAGTACAGAAAGGAACAATTTCACCTGAGTCGTCCTTTCGCAGGCTCCAAGTGGAGCCGTCCTCTGGATTCGTCCAGTCTCAAGCCTTTAAAAAACTCCTTCCATGACTTACTCCATGATATCACAAGTAGCAAATGGACAACATCAAACAAGGAAACAAGGGTTTCCTGTAAAAATGGGGGAAGTGCAGGAGGCACAAGGATCTTCAGACCTGGTCAGGGAAATCTCAGCATAATAACCTTTCTCTCTCCTCTCTCCTCCCTTAGGGCTTTCCATTGAAGCCTTTTTATACTTCTCCCAAAGTAGGTTTTTAGTTGGGAATTCGTTGGGAACAGTTGGGCCATGGGCACTAACAGGTGATTAGCAGGTAAAACCCGCGATCTCCGCCCGAAATTAAGGAGTTTTAATTTTTTTTAAGTGTTTTAATACATATACGAGGGTTGGGTATATACAAACCCACGTATACACGCGTTTAGCTCAGGGCAATGTCGCATATAGGGAATAAAACATTGTTTTTTAAATTTTGGACCAGGTTTGGAAGGAAGGGTTGCCCTAGGCCATGAGTGCAGCATCACAAACCATAAGAGTGAGATTTGGAGCTATAACAGATGCCCCCTAATATATGAGGTCAGAAGGGGTACATGATGGCCGAGATGTATTAAGCAAGTACATGGAAAGTAAATCTGTCAAAAACCGAGAAGGACTTCACCAGAGTTCAGCCTGCCAAGCCACAAAAGGAGATCAGAAAGAAACACTGTCTGAAGCGGGCATACCCATGCTTAGAAAAAGTAAAGCATGTCCACATATCAAGTACAATCGGATCCACTAAGTATACAAGTATAAATGACTGGAAAATACATAATGGATCATATGATCATGACCGAACAAGTACATGTCTGAATATCACATATAATAATGTCAATGATGCTAAAGGATGAACTGGATCACTGATATCGAGAACTGATCACAAAAGGTCCCAACTGAACTTGATGGAATAGGATGGTACTACATTGAAAACTTAGGTGCCAGCATATAGAATGTCGCCATGACTGACTGTAACATATAAGGTGGAATGGCATCAACTAACAACAACAGGAGCAACTGTCAAGTGAACTAATGAATGCTGATACAACCTGAGGTCTTCACCGACCGTCGTGGTACATTTCTACACCATGGGAATAAATGATCTGAAGTCGACCATGTGAGAAATTGTTTGATTACCAGTCATTGATGTATACCGTTAACAAACGCGAGACTACTCACCGATAATGATAATGAGCGTCAAGGTACCCAGTACAATCTAACAAGTGTGAATAGATGAGCTGGAGTCGAACACCTGTAAGAATCTATCGATCAGGAGACAATGATGGTTTCCCATTGTCGATAGCGAAGGATCTGCCACTAATGACTGCAAACCCCAAGGTACTGCCAAATGGACTCTAGATCTTTGCCCCAGAGTAATGAGTCTGAGTCGATAGGGAAAGATACGCTAGAAGGAAGGCATTAAGGCATCCTTCATCAATCTAGTGCGAGTGTAACCCATAGGCCAATAATGTGGAAGGAATCAGACGAAAGAGATGTAGTAACCCAACCGAAGTACGTTTCCGGTGTACACAAGATGTGGCTAACGCATGACAGAAACCCTCTGAACCAACCAATAATGGAAGCTGACACAGAGGTGAGGTATCCACCAATAGGGTCAAATGGAAACCAAAGTACTGCACGAATCCCAATGTGTGATAATGTAAACTGATGTCGAACACAAGGGAAACCACTCAGTCAAAGACCCATGATACTGATCGATGCTGAGCACAAGGTGACCTATCAATAATGAAAATAGGGCTAGGGTGCAGCTCTAGGCCTGTCCTCAGAGCAAGATGTTGTCGTCGATAAGGACAAGACCCGCCAGCAAGAAGTCAATGGAGACCTTCTCAAACTGGCACGAGTAAAGGAACAATATAACTGATGTGATGATAGACATGATACTGACAACCAGGATGGATGACTGAAAAATGAGTCAAAAGACACCACAGAGAGGCCGACTCAGGCTAACTTCCCTTGAACAAAAGCACGACTCAATGTGACTATGTAGCAGCATATGATGACTCTGTATAAGTTCGTCATGCAGGAGGCACGAACGAACCCTCCATATGATTGGAAGAGATAACCAATCGGGGGAGAACTGACTCAATAACAAGGTTAACACATACCTAAGTCAAACTAAATCCCGCCCAAATGGAGGAGACTTTACTTTGAGTGCTTTGTTCAAGGGCGACACGACTGACTCTAGCTGCCAACAATAAATGGAAATACTGTCCCATTCCTGCTCTTTTTTTGGAATATATAATTTTTTGTCTTTTTTTGTTAAGCTGGAAAAAGAATAAAAGAATGCTATGGTACAGTGGAAATAACGAGTGTCGATGAAATAGATGATCTAGTTCCTGGGAATGGAACATTCCTATGCTCAATGCAGGGAGGCGAAAACTGGTCGATGACACTCAAAGGTGTGTTCCTTCCATGGGTCAAGGTGTGTCAAGCTGCAAAAGTCAAAGGCATGCGAGGTTGATTTTGCAGTCGTCATGGTCAAAAGTTGGCTTAAACACGAGTCCAAGTGAATCCAGCTCTAGGCCAAAAGGTGCAAGTAGTCAACATGCAATGCAGTAGTACAACTCAACACAAAGGAGCCTCTAGGGTATAAGGCCAAAACGAAGCGAAGAAGCAAAGAGGAATGAGTCTTCATCGCATAAGTCATGGTGGGACTATAGAGGACTCCTGAGCCTACTCAAATCGGAGCAGCATGGGCAACAAATGTCAGTGAGGTGCTAACTAGGATGCCCATGTAAAGGATGGTTTCTACCATCGTGTCATGATTTAAAGAATCGGCGAGTGAAGATGTCTTACGAACCATAACACGATGGGATCGGCCCTATGGCAGATGTATCGACAAATGGAGGCTAGTATGCATAATGCAATGGAAAAATGGCTTCCCTAACCTATATGCCAGTGAGAAAACGATGCCTGCCATGACGGGTCAGTAGTCATGGAACCATCTCAAAACTGTCGAAAAAACGTCCAAAATGTCCTAAAAATCAAACCATTCTCGACATTCCAAGCTCCCAAGTTAAAAGTCACATGAGGCCAAAAAAAATAAAATTTTGAAAAGATTTTGCATTTTCAAAACCTATAAAAGAGTTTTTGGACTCACCATTTTCACCATTTGAGTTTGAGAGAAAAGAAGTGGAGCAAAAGGAGCAAACTTTCCATACGCCAAATTCAACCGTTCAGATTCTTCAAAAACCTCCAGGTAACTCTTATACTTGTCTTGCAATTGATTGTGACTAGTTTTAGAATTTTTAATTAATGTTTTACCGTTGAATTTTTTGCCAAAAATTTCACCGCGGCGTATACGCAGGTTGGTAATATGAAACCTGTGTACATGCAGGCCCTATACGTGACTGTGTGCAAAGGGACCTGCGTATACGCCGCGAACATTTTAAACAAAAAAAACTAACGGTTGAAAATAATTTTTTCTTCAGGATGCCGGTCACTTGGCGAGAAAGAGAGCATACCGCAGTGGACGATGAGGTCATGAACGATCCTGATGCTTTGGATGCCCTACGGGGATGTGGTTTGCTTAAATTCTTCAAACTGCTGAATATGAAAGCAAAAACACGTCTGCTTGAGATGCTCATTGATTACTGGAATGTCGAGGAGGATGCCTTTATGATTGACTAGATGCCACTCAGGATAGAAGTGGAAGATATCTATTTCATCACGGGCCTTTCCTGAAGGGGAGAGGTAGTACATTCCCGAGGCAGGACACAAAGCAGTCTCTCGATCAAGGACTACGTACAGATATATTGCCCGAGACATCCAAAAAAGGTTGGAAGTCAAATTTCCATCACACATGTGGCGAGTTTATCGCTGAGGATAATCCTGTTCACCATAGCTCGAGTGAACGGATCAGCTTCTCTACACCAGGCATCACGGCTAACCATGAGCATGGCAGTTGACTGTCTCACCACTATATTTGACTGGTGTACTCCTCTTCTGGCTAGCATGAAGAGCCAACTCACTTCTATCAAGAGGGGGCAGACCAAAAACTTTGGATATGGGACTATTCTGTGTTCTTTCTTTTTTGAGAGGGTCCCAGCACTCCGCCCTAGGGTAGTAGTTTCCATCAGCACCCCACGAGATCCACGCATGGGCAGGTGGGCCGACCTGATGAAACGTCTAGGGGGTGGGGACGTCCCACGGACTGCATTTGATGATGACTTCTTTACTTGGTGGGATCAGTAGATCATCACCATAGATGACTACCCTTATGCTGGGTTGGATTTTCGAGGAGATCCTGATCTAGCGTTACCACCGACCGTAGCATGGGGCGACATTGGTAAGTATTTTTGATTTTATGATTTTTTTGGATTTTTCAAATATAATAATGAATTTTGAAAAATATTTTTGATGGGATTCAAATGACTAATATGATGATCATGTTCCAGATATTGGGCCGGTACGACCAGATGGGTTTCCACGGCATGGACGGCACGACCAAGGAGTCGAAGAGGCGGCTGCTAATACAGAACGACTTCTACATACCATTCAGCGACACTTGGTGAGACTAAGTCACCGAGTACCGATGGCTGCCGTAGAGGACCTTCCTGAGGATAGGCAGCGTCATGTGGTTGGCATGCCATGTGACTGGGTTCGCACTTTTCAGCGTGTGGCCAATGCGATAGCTACCTACTTAGCCACTCATCCTGAGCCGGGGCACTAGATATACCGGACATGATTATGGGAATTTGAGTCCCAATTTTGTATATTTTTGGACAGACTTATGTACACTCAAGATGTTTTATGATATATCTATATATATATATATACATATATATATATATATATATATATATATATATATATATATATATATATATATATATATATATATATATATATATATATATATATATATATATATATATATATACAATTCGACTTTTTGATGCTTGATTTTATTGTGATGAATGATTGATGTGCCAGTCTAATGCTTGATTAGCGATAGAATCAGCTAACCAATTATGAGATCTTGGAATGTGCAAATAATTAATATAAGTAATTGATCTTTGCAACAACCTCACCCTTAAATACTGGCGAAATAAACATGGATCCCTTACCCGATAAATGTTGTTCAATTGTGAATCAAGATAAACTACCAACGATTCGATTCCATAAGAAATTGCCTCGGATAGTAAATTAATGATGGCAGTATACTCAGCCATGTTGTTTGAAGCGGGAACAATGCATACGCCCCTTGATACCATCAATTGACTAGTTGGATAGTAGAGTACCCAAGCTGTGGAAGCGAGATTCTGAGTGTGTCGACTAGCACCATCGGCGAACCCAAAATAGACCAAGTCATCCACCAACACCTGCCACAGTAGACCAAAAAGTGTTGATATCACAAAAATCTCGATGAGATATGTACAAATATACATAATGTATAAAGAAGCCATTGCCTAACTCCTACTTAAGCAAAGTACTTCTTTAGGTAGAGCCCATTAGGGGGCTCCGCCCACTCGCTCCTAGGGATGTTTATTGGTACAATTATCGAACCAATCAATATACTTCCTTCGGCAAGTGACTGTGTTGGAGCCAAAGGGACCGTACAAACATCGCTAGTCAGACTGGAGGACCTGGATTTGACTTCATGCAAAGGGGAATGAAAACATGACCGACGATGTAAATCTTCCAAAGGTTGATCTACAGCCGTCATTGCTTCGAATATCGCTTCTTCAGATGGAAAAACGATATCTGAGCAATCCAACGCAGAAGTGGAATCAAGGTTCCGAGGATGAGCCACATCACCATCTATCTCATTCTCAAAGGAAGGAGTAGAATGGTTGTCTGCAGAGTTGGTGATAAACTCACATCTAGGCTCTGCTGCAGACGTAAGAGATTCTATTTCACCCACCTTGCCATCATCCGATGTGGTCGCAGATGAAGATAAGGGTCCAGGATCCGAAAAATAATGAGCTTGAACAAACTCTTTCCGTAAAGGGTCCTTGGAGGATGAAATTGTATCTATTCTAGCCGTAGGAGGGGGAAGATCAAACGTACCCATCAATGAAGAGTACATCCCGACTCCTAGATTCTCAATAGGCGGACGGGGGTTATCCACTAAGGGAACAGTAGAGTCCAAAGTTGCTCGAGGATCGACTGGAGAATAATCCAATTGATCAACCTTAACGATTTTCCCTTCATGAGGAAAGCAAATGACATGAAACAGAGTCAAAACAACGGCTTCCATTTCGTATACCCAGTTCCTTCCTAAGAGGAGATTGTAGTCTAGGTTAGCATCAATGACTTCTACTTCAATATTAACGACCTTCCCTCCAACACATATAGGAAAGGCCGGGATAATCCCGTATGGCCTATGAGAATGGCCATCAAACGCTGTCAAGAGGGTAGGTGAAGGAACAACCGACGGTGATCCAATGGCCTTCTAGTATGACATAGACATGACACACGTGGAAGCTCCCTCATCTATAACCGTCTGAAAAATATTCGTTTTCTGGTAGGTAGACTTTATCTGGAAAGCCATGTGATGAGGAAGTCTCTTTTTGACATTATTCATATCAAAAGTGAGAGCTAAGGAATTACTTGGATCCACTGCCCCCATTGCCGACAGCAAGGCACTTCTTTGAGCAGGACATGACTGGAGAACCTCTAAAGCGGACATAGCACATGGAATCTGAGCCAGATCCTCAACAATGGAGTAATTCTGGGCTGCCCTAATATTAGGGTTGATAGTCGCGCATTTAGCGGAACCTTTCGGTACCCGTGGTATAGTCTCGACAGAGGGTCGCTCAATATGAAGTGGGTTGTTAGTTTCAGGAACTGTTTTACCCTTGGAAGTTTCACCTTCACCATAATCGCGTGACCGTGTGGCCACATTAGTGTGAGAACCCATCATGAAAACATTTGATGATTTGTCCCCTTCCTGGTTGCCCCCTGTGGAGGTACCAGGGTTTGAACTCGTGCCAACAAGAAGTTGCTGCCCTTGGGGAAAAGGGTTGGTTAACACAGCTTGAGAACTAGAAGTCCCTTGCTACCCTAACAAGTGCTAAGCATCTTGAATCTTTGGGCAGAGATGAGTTAAATGATCTCCACTGCACAGCTTGCATGGAAACTTGACTTTCTTTCTAGACTCATTTCTACCACCACCAACATTATTGCCGGATTTATTTGCGTCAGCCTTCCCATCCTGGTTCTTTTTCTTACCTCGTCCTTTCTTTTTCCCATTAGAATTTTGATTTCCTTTTGGGTTATCAGATTGAACAGCATTAATCGAAGAGGGCTGGGAAGTCGGAGGGTTAGATGATGTGACTTGGTTTTTAGGAGCAGTTTGCAAAGACAACTGCTGCAATTTGCTCAACAAGTTCACCGCATTTGTGTCTACCGACCCAACGATACCATCCGCATGGGGACCTGGCTTCGACTTGGCTATATCAACCTTAGACCCAGGAGCATCTGGAAAGTATTTTTGTAGGATCCCAGACTGAGAGTAGATCAATTCTAATTGCTGGGCCCTAAAAATGGCTTGCTCCTCAGAATAGACTCCAAACATGGAGACATCCTTAGAGATCTCAGGTTGTAAAGATTTCAAAAACCATTCGAGACGGTACTCCGGAGGGATTTCAGCTTTAATGAGCCTCTTTCTTCGTCTCCATTCCTGAATATGGTCAGAAATGTGAGTTGCCTTATCCTGACAAAAAGTGGCCAGAAGTTCAGTTCCGGCATCATAACGAACAGGCAACTGGAAATGATTTAAGAAAATATTAGCTAAGTCAGCGAAAGATGTAAAGCTGCCCCCTGGCAACTCTATATACCATTTGGCCACATTACCAGTCAAGATGCGTTGAAAAAGTCTCAACCTAATTGAGTCATCAATAAGGGAGTTCGATGAGCACCATAAATGGAATGTGGTTACATGGTCGCCTGGGTCTTCACCGCTCTTCCCTTCAAATTTTGGAATCTCTGAAGGGAGTTTGGTTGGGACCATAGGCCATGCCAGATTGTATTTGATTGGATCATTTGTTAACTTAGTGAGATCTGGCAAGTTCAAAGTTGCCAGAAATGGAAGCCTAGGAGGACCTTGGGGATTCCACCCAGACTGGGCGGAGCTCCCAAAGTTCTAAAAAGATTGGCCTGGATTTTGGAAGGCACCAGGCTACCCGAAGTAACCAGCAGAACTAGCTGAACCAAAAGGCAAGCCTTGTGATCCAGCAAAATTCAGAGTTTGACCAACTCCGGCTGCAAAGCCTCCATAACCAGCAAAGCTTCCTCCTAAAGGATTATAAGGAGTTGATAACCCCTGATACGGATTCCAAGCAGAAGCTAAGGGAGGAATACTTTGAAATGAACTAACTGTGGAGTATGGCCTATTCCCTTGTTGGCCGAAAAATGGATTCCTAGTTCCCATGCCACTAACCACAGGGTTAGTCCAACCTTGGAAAGGATTGCTGCTTTGTCCTGTAGAAGAAAAAGGCATAGATCCTACTGTCGGGTTGGAATGTGGTATATGACCACTTCCGAAAGGAAAACCCTGGAATGAAGTCGATCCACCCATCATGGATGTGGTGGCACTAAACGGAATTGATGGAATACCCTGTGAATGGGTGCCAAATGGGAAGAATCCAGAACTAAAAGCATTGGTTTGGGAATTTCCACTCATGGAAGGAATGGAGGTAGACCCAACTAAAGATGTGCTAGCAAAAGACCCAAACAAAGAAGTAGAGGAGATGGAAATCGTTCCTCCCCCTTGTACTAATGTTGGAGTCTGCATAGTTGTAGCACTTGTAGTAGAAGCCATGCTTCCAGTAGTGGTCATCGATGGTAAGTGCGTAATGTGACCTGGACTTGACGGTCTATGCGTCGGAGTCCCAACGTATTGTAATACTTCTGGATGGCTAGATGGTAGGGGAGAATTCGGAGCTGCTAATGACTCTAAGAGTTCTTCTACCTCTATGTTATTCTTTGTTTGAAAGAGAACTCGAGAAAGAACTGGAGTGTTCCTCTCTTGTTTTGCAGAAGTGCCAGGCCTTACTTGAACACTAATGTCCCCAAGGAGGGGATTAATCCCCGATGCGTCAGCTACCATGGGACGAAACCCACCAGCAGTATTACCTCTGCGCCTTCTAGGAGAAGGCTCTAAACTTGGTGGTGAAAGATCACGAAGTCTTCGAGACCATCTAGGTGATCGGTCAGCCACTTTGAATTTTTTGTTAAGATCTAACTAAAGACTCAAAAAATTGAAAGCTAGGCCAACTAAGAGCACAGAGCACACACTATAAAGTCCCTAAAGATATCAGCCAGTCAAACAAATTCCAATTATTTCCACTCCAGGTGATCAGGACCAGACACCAAAATACAAGAAAGTGAATTAAGGGGCCTTCTGAAGATAGTATGGGATAATGACGACCCAGCCTTATCAGCGAAGGTAACAGAGGAAGTTACGCTGACCTCCTAACAACAGCCTGCGCCGGTGCAAGCCCCCAAGCTTCTCAAGGGTGCCCTCTAGTAGTACCGTTGAGAGTGATGTAACGTCGACCTCAGGTGCTACGGGATTCCCCTCTGCAGCCACCTGTGTAGATCCCTAGGAGTAGCAACTATGGATACCAACTCATTGCAGAAGCCAGGCAGAACAGTCGTGAGGTAAGATCGGACAAGTAGGAGAGGGGGTATCTCTCTTTCCTTGTCTTCCTAACGCTATTGGATTTTCACTCACTATTCAGACTCCTATGTTTGACAGTTTAAATAGCCTTGGAGAGTTATCTCTCCACTCGCCTAATCCAAGGCCCTAAAATCCTAAAACTTGTTGGTGTATTTAACTTGATAATAAAAAAGTTTTAGTGAATTTTAATTAGCGCTTGATTTTAAAATAGGCTGTTGTTTAAGTCACGAGATAAACGGAAGTGAAACTAATGGTGTTTTGACGCAAAAGAAATTAATAAAAACCAAACTACATGCCAATGCACTTGTTTTCATTTTTCGATGAAAAGAAATTTCTACAGGGTTCAGAGGAACTTCAAATAAAACAAAATTTTATTTTATTTTCTTTAATTCAAGCTTCACACTCACAAAAGTTAACAAAGCTATGGATGCCTAAAAAGATGTGCAAATCTATCCTAATGCAACAAGTACATGCTGATGCAAGACTCAAAACTACTCTTAAATCAAGAAATGAAAGTTGCTTGCTTATCAATTTTTATTTTGCCACTTAAAATGTTTAGATGGAATATGAGATGCTACCATTCATTTCGTCTAAACACTAAAAACAAGTTTCAAGACAAACAAAAATGCACTTTCATTCACTAAAAGGAAACCAAATCAAAACAAAGTTCAAGAAAGCAAAACCAAGTTTTTCAAAAAGTTTTCTTCAAAAAACAAAAATGTCTTTTCAAAAATGCTCTCAACAAGACTGAAACTTTATGATTGAAGAATAGGCAACAAACACTTTTGCAAGTTGACAACACACAATGGATGAAAACTCAACAAAAATAAATGTGTTTAAAGATGCTCTTAACAATCAAAAGCAACAATGAAAGCTTTGGCAACAAAGACCAAAAGATCAAAAAGAAAAATTTTCAAGAAAGTGTCAATCAACAACTTTCATGAAACAAGAAAAGTAGATGGTCACAAAAAGTAGTTTTAACAAGCAAACACAAAAGGTCACCAAAACAAGATTTGACACAAAGGCTGAGATCAGCCTTTCTGCTCTGACAAAACAGAGCAGCCAAGACTCCTAACAAGAAATCTTGTGTGCTTGACAAAATGATGACGCTTGCAAAAACAAAAACAAGACCAACACTTCACAATCAGAGAGAATTTGAAATCAGATACTTGCTGTAAAACTAACAATTGACACTGGAAAGTAACTGTTCAGGACTGAATCAAACCAGCAGACAGACCTTCAGAAACAAAAAATTTAAAAAATCTTGAAAATTGCAAGATATACGCGACTGTACTTATGTACAAATTGCATGTATACGCGACTGTGCCTAAGGAAACCTGCGTATACGTTGGTTAACTTAAGGAAACATGCATATATACGCCTCTGTAAGCAAGAAAAATAGCGTATATAAAAGATTTCAAGAAAAAGTAAAAAATAGTCTGAAGAAACTAACCAAACTTACAATTCAAGAACCTACTACACAGCAACAGCAAGCAAGCAGACAGCTGAGCCTTGATTGGCTTGAAAACACCCAAACTAGGAACAACAACAGTGTTGTCCCCAGTGGAGTCGGCAATTCTGTTAAGGGAAAAGTTCCCCTAGGGTCTTGGGTTGATACCCTAGCAGACTAAAAGTTGTCTATACAGAGAAACACACGTTCCACATAGCCATAATGCTAATATAAGCAAACTCTACGATAAGGGGTGTACCTGAGGTCCTACGTTTGAGAAGGTCCTTCCAGGGTCCAAACCCTTCTTGGAGTTCCTTTGCTCCTTTGACCTGCAAAACAACCAATTCAAGAAAGTACAACAGTATATGGACTAAACATTATAAAGAAACCATCTTCATATTATAAAGAAAGGTAGTTAGTTATGCCATTAAACAACCATTCACATATGAATTCTAACATGAATATCATCAACATGAAGAAGATTTATATCAGGAACAAAGACATGTGTTTCTTTTATTATAGACAAATAAAGTACAGAAAGGAACAATTTCACCTGAGTCGTCCTTTCGCAGGCTCCAAGCGGAACCATCCTCTGGATTCATCCAGTCTCAAGCCTTTAACAAACTCCTTCCATGACTTACTCCATGATATCACAAGTAGAAAATGGACATCATCACACAAGGAAACAAGGGTTTCCTGTAAAAATGGGGGAAGTGTAGGAGGCACAAGGATCTTCAGACCTGGTCAAGGAAATCTCAACATAATAACCTTTCTCTCTCCTCTCTCCTCCCTTAGGCCTTCCCATTGAAGCCTTTTTATACTTCTCCCAAAGTAGTTTTTCAGTTGGGAATTCGTTGGGAACAATTGGGCCACGGGCACTAACGGGTGATCAGCAGGTAAAACCCACGATCTCCACCCGAAATTAAGGAGTTTTAATTTTTTTTAAGTGTTTTAATACATATACGTGGGTTAGGTATACACAGACCCACGTATACACGCGTTTAGCTCAGGGCAATTTTGCATATAGGGAATAAAACACTGTTTTTAAATTTTGGACCAGGTATGGAAGGAAGGGTTGCCCTAGGCCATGAGTGCAGCATCAAAAACCATAAGAGTGAGATTTGGAGCTATAACAGGAAGGAAACCCATTGGCAGCAAATGGGTGTTCAAAAAGAAGATAAATGCAGAAGGAAAAGTGGAGAAATACAAAGCTCGGTTGGTAGAATAAGGTTATTCCCAGGTGTCGGGAATTGATTTTGGTGATATTTTTTCTCCTGTTGCCAAGGTAACTTCTAGTAGATTACTTTTATCTGTTGCTTCTGCTTTTGATTTTGAGGTAGAACAGATGGATGTGAAGACAATGTTTCTTCATGGGGATCTAGAAGAGGAAATATACATGAAGCAACCTGAAGGCTTTGCGGTGAAGGGTAAGAAAGAACTTGTATGCAAGCTAAAGAAGTCTCTGTATGGGTTAAAACAGTCACCAAGGATGTGGTATCAAAACTTTGATACATTTATACGGGGACTTGGCTTCACCATAAGTAAAGCGGATCACTGTATGTATTTTAAATTAATTGGTGACCGTGACTGGTTGGAAATGACAAAGAAATTATCCAGGATTTGAAGACCCAATTGTCCTCCAAATTCGACATGAAAGATATTGGTGCTGCAACTATATTTTGGGCATGGAAATTAAAAGAGATCGTACAGAGAGGAAGCTCTAGTTAAACTAGAGGAAGAATGTCGAGACAATACTGCAGAGGTTTAATATGCAGGATAGTAAACCGGTGAAGGTTCCTATTCCTGTAGGCGTGAGGTTTTTTGCTGAACAGTGTCCCAAGACACAAGAAGAGGAAGAGGACATGTCCCGTGTTCCATATGCAAGTGCAGTCGGTAGCCTGATGTATGCAATGGTTTGTACTAGACCAAACATTGCACATGCAGTGGGAGTATTGAGCAGGTTTATGTCAAAACCAGGGAAGGAGCACTGGACAACAGTGAAGCGGGTTTTCAGGTATTTGCATGGCACTAGTGATTATGGTTTGTGCTACCAAGGAAGACTAGGATTGGATAGAGTGTTGGATATTCATGGCTTTGTTGATGCAGATTGGGTTGGAGATCTGGATAAGAGAAGATCTACAAGTGGGTATGTGTTTAGCCTATTTGGAGGTGCAGTCAGTTGGATGAGTAAGAAACAAGCTATAGTGGCACTATCAGCTACAGAGGCAGAATACATGTTAGCCACTCATGCAAGCAAGGAAGCAGTTTGGTTGCAGAGATTGTGTTCAAGTACAGGGTTAGTATAGGAAGCTATAAGGATAGATTGTGACAGCCAAAGTGAAATTTTCTTGGCAAAGAACCCTGCATATCATTCAAAGACAAAGCACATTGATGTTCAGTATCACTTTGTGAGGGATATGATAGAAGACAAAAAGGTGTTGCTGGTAAAGGTGGACACTTTGAAGAATACTGCAGATGCATTGACAAAATCTGTGAGCTCTAAGAAGTTCTCTTAGTGTAGAGAGACAATGGGCATTTTAGGGCTGGAAAAATGACTAAGCTCTCTTGTGGCCCCCTGTGCAAGGAAAACAACAAGTGGGAGAATTTTGGGTTGTGTTATATTCTTTCCACATAGTTAACAGGGGGTTTGAGAGGCACCTGTAACCCCACTTTATGGGGTCCGAGGCAACACCCCAGAAAATTTTGGTTTTGGACCCTATGTTAGGTTGGGCGGACCCACCTATGGTTTTGTGCATGATTTTGATGCGATGGTTTTCGGTCCATGGTATAGGATGCGATGATTTTTGGTCCATGGTATTGGATGCTTTGGCATGTATAAATATGTATTGTAACATTGAAAGGAACATAATGAAAAATCAAGCTGGTAGTCCTGGTTTTTGGATCCAGGGGAAAATCTCTGTGTATATGTGTTTTATGTGTTTTGCTCTCACATTATTTATTTTCTGTGTTTTAGAATTCGTATGCAGGTAATTTCTATACGGGGTTAAAACCTACACACTGTTCGAAAAGAAGGCTGGGAGATCCCAATAAAAGAAGTGTCAGACCTTCCCCTTTGAAGCATCCTCTTCAATTTGAATTGTGTGGCTGACACAACAAGTCCCCATCTATCTTACAAAATTTAGGTGGACATAATAGTTCGATGTTTGAATCCTACAATGTTCAACTTGTGCGATGGATTACTCACAAAATTAAAGGATCAACTGACCAAATGTAGAATAGGTAAGAAAATAATGTGTTATGAAACTAGCTCAAGAAAAGATAGAAAAGATAGATCAACACCTTAGAATTCAGCCTCTTCGAGGGGGCAACCTCCTTTACATTACATAAATGAACAATTCTTCGATGATACAAATCACAAAACCTCCTTTCTATATATAGGAGTATGAGTCACAATATAATCTAGCCGACCTAACAATAATAATATAAAGCCACAAAAATAACAATAGAGGGATTCTATGGGGCACAGAAATAACAACATGGGGGTAATAGGGGCACAACGATATAAATAAGGGGTATAACTACAATAGTAATGGGGTAATCACTAGTATTATAGGGACCCAACATGCCCCTCTCATTCAAAAAAGTGTTGTCCTCAACGCTTGAGTAGTTCTGGATACTTTTGCATAAAATTCTCATCCTCCCATGTGGAATCTTCAGCGGATAAGTTCTTCCACTTGATAAGATACTCTGAAATTGATCAATTTCGTAGCTGTCGAGTTCTTGTTTCTGTGACTGCTTCCGGTTCCAATATAATTTTTCCTTCCTCGTCAAGTTCTGGTAATATTGTTTGAACTGGGAGCTTGTCGCCTATAACTTTCTTTAAACATGAAACATGGAAAACTGGGTGCAATCGAGAAGCTGCAGGAAGCTCCAATTTGTATGCCATAGTACCAATATTTTGCAACACCTTGTATGGACCATAATACTTTGGTGATAATTTATTATCCTTCTTAGCTTGCTTTAGGGACATTTGCTTATATGGTTGTAGCTGTAGGAATACCCAATCACCTACATCAAAACTTCTTTCACTGCGATGTTGATCTGCCTATTGTTTCATTCTATTTTGTGCCAACACGAGGTTATCCTTTAAGAGTTGGAGGACTTGTTGTTGATGTTCGATGTGATGTTCCACTGCCTGAACCTTAGAATTTTCTCTTAAATATGATGTGATGGATGGTGGTTGATACCCATAAAGTGCCATAAATGGGGTCATTTTTGTTGCTGTATGGAAGGAAGTGTTATACCACCATTCAGCCAGAGGCAACCATTTGACCCATTGTGTCTGTTTATCAGATACAAAGCAATGAAGATATCCTTCCAAACATTTGTTTACTATCTCAGTTTGCCCATAAGATTGAGGATGATAAGATGAGCTATGAGCTAACTGATTACCAAGACAAGAAAATAATTCTGTCCAAAAATTTCCAGTGAAAATGGGATCTCTGTCACTTACAATAATCTTTGGGTTTCCATGTAGCTTTTGAATTGTTTCCATAAATGTAGTAGAAACTGTACTGGCTTTAAATGGATGTGATAATGCACAAAAGTGTGCATACTTGGTAAGTCTATCAACTACTACCACCATGACGACACTCTTTCCCTCAGACTTGGGTAAACCTGTGATAAAATCCATTGAAACCTCCTCCCAACGTTGGCTTGGAATGGATAAAGGTTGTAATAGACCCGGTGTCTTAATTGTTTCAACTTTATTTTGTTGGCAAACCAAACATTCCGCCACAAACTTTTGAATATCTGATTTAAGGCCATCCCAAAAAAATTCCTTCTTAACCCTGTGGTAAGTTTTTAAAAATCCTGAGTGCCCTCCTAAGGGAGAAGTGTGCAATTCCATAAGAATCTTTTGTTTTAGCTGGGAATTCTTACAGAGGTATAAGCGATCTTTGTACCATAATGAATCATTTTGCCAGCTAAATGTATCAGACGTACTGGAATCTTGTTGTAGCTTTCAAATAAGTGCCCACACTTCTTCATCATTCTTCCATTCCTCCCTTGCTTCATTTATCCAATCTGGTTGGATAATAGAAATGGCGCACAACAATGCTTCCACATCCTCATCCTTTCTTGAGAGTGCATCTGCCACCACATTTTGCTTCCCTTTTTTGTAGATGATTTCAAAGTCATAACCCAACATCTTTGTGACCCACTTTTGTTGCTCTTCAGAGGATAATATTTGTTCTAAAAAGTATTTAAGGCTATCATGATCCGTTTTTACCTTGAAGTGTCTTCCCATTAGGTAGGGTCGCCATTTCTTAAGTGCATGGAGTATTGCCAACATTTCCTTCTCATAAATAGCTTTGCTTAAAAACTTTCCCTTGATTGGACGACTTTCAAAAGCAATGGGTCTTTCATCTTGCATTAGAACAGCACCAATTCCATTTCCTGAAGCATCACATTCCACAATAAAGGTTTTTGTGAAGTCCGGTGTAGCTAAGACCGGTGCTTGGCACATTGCCTCTTTAAGATGTTCAAAGGCCTTTGTTGCTTCCAGAGTCCATGAAAATGCATCTTTCTTCAATAATGTTGTTAGAGGTGCTGCTATTCTCCCATAATTCTTAACAAAATTGCGATAATACCCTGTCAACCCAAGAAATCCTTGCAGATGCTTTATGGATGTGGGGATTTTCCATTCCTTAATGGCTTTAATTTTGCTAGGGTCTACCTTAACTCCTTCATGAGATACAATATGACCCAAATATTCCACCTCCTGGACTCCAAAGAAACATTTGGATCTTTTTGCATATAATTGTTTCTCCTCCAATAGTTGTAGCACCCTGTCAACATGTTCAACATGATCCTTCCAAGACTTGCTGTAGATTAGTATATCATCAAAAAATACTAACACAAATTTTCTAAGGAATGGTTTGAAAATTGAATTCATCAAACCTTGAAATGTTGAAGGTGCATTGGTAAGGCCAAAAGGCATGACCAAAAATTCATAATGACCCTCATGAGTTCTAAATGTCGTTTTCAGAATGTCTTCAATCTTCATTCTGATTTGATGATATCCCGAACGAAGATCCAACTTGGTGAAGTAAATTGATCCATGCAATTCATCCAGTAATTCATCAATGACAGGAATGGGGAACTTATCTTTAATAGTGAGCTTGTTGAGCTCCCTATAATCCAGACACATGCGCCATGATCCATCCTTCTTGTGCACCAATACTACTGGAGCAGAGAAAGAACTTTGACTTGGTTGAATTATACCAGCCTCTAGCATTTCTGCAACCATACGTTCAATTTCACTTTTTTGGACATAGGGATATCTGTACGGCCTGATGTTTGGAGGAACACTTCCTGGAATCAGATGAATAGCATGATCATGATCACACATAGGTGGGAGACCTTTGGGAGTCTCAAATACCTTGGAATGATTGTCCAGGACTTTTTGGAGATCTGGAGAAATAGATGATTCCAATGTGGAAACATCTAGCGAACATAATTGTGCAATTACACCTCTTTGCTCCTTTTTTAGAAGCTTTGTCATACCATTAGAGCTGATTATCTTTCCTAGTTTTCCTGCAATACCCCTTAATTCAACTTCCTTTCCTTCCGTAGAAAATTTGATGAAAAGTTCTTGAAAATTAAAAGCTATTGTACCCAAGGATTGTAGCCATTGGACTCCTAGTACAACATCAGCACCTCCCATTGGAATGGAAAGCATTGGGCTAGTCAATACATATTCTCCCATGGATAGCTTGATATTATGGCACCTTCCAGAGCAATTTATTGTTCCTCCATTTGCAATCATCACTTGACACTCTGGTGCTGGATATAGGAAGAAATTCAATTCTTTTGCTACCCTACAATGAATAAAATTGTGGGTGCTTCCTGAATCAATCAACACTATTACCTTTTTCTTCTTGATTTGTCCTTCTATCTTGATGGTTTGAGGAGTGGTAATTCCTGCCAATGCATTACAAGATATGGTCGGATTTATTTGTTCTTCATCTAGGCTTTGTTCCTGGAGTATATCTTCTTCTTTTGACCTTTCTTGCTCCTTTTCTTCTTCCTCTTCACAATCTATGTAGAATAATTTCTTCTCAACACACTTATGACCTTTAGTGTATTTGCTATCACAACTGTAACAAAGCCCTTTTGCTCTTTTTCCTTCCAATTGTTGTGGTGTCAACCTTATAGGTTGTGGAAGACTAGGGGCAACAACATTTCTGTCTTTATAGTTGTGAGTGGTATGCTTCCTGGTTGCCATAATTTTGCTTTCCATTTTTCTTGCTAACCTGAATGCCTTCTCTAATGAATCAGGTTCCCAAAGGCGAACATCATGTTGGATATTATCCTTTAAAGACCCTATGAACACATCAATCCTATGCTCCTCTGGAATATCTTTTACCCTTATGTTCAATTTTTGGAACTCCTCAATGTGCTCCATTACTGAACCCTTTTGTTTGAGACTTATCAATTGGCTAAAAAAAGTGTTGCTTTTTGTATCTTCATAATGTGCTATCAATTCTTCCGTAAAAATTGCCCAAGTGATAAATTGTTTACGAGAGCAAAGCCATTGATACCATACAAACTGATTTGGTTCCAAATATACAGTTGCCATACGTACCTTTTGTGTGTTTTGCACATTATTGAGATCGAAGAACTGCTCCATCTGTAATATCCATGTGGCGGGATCCTTGCCATCAAACTTCCTCATATCGATTTTTGGAATATGGTGGGTCTTCAATCCAACATTAGAGTCTATGGAATCATGATTAACATTTCTTTTGTTCTCATCATGAGTTTCCTTTACTACCCTTTCAGCATTAGTGACCCTTTCTTGTAGCAACTTCTTCAATTCTTCCATGTCTGTCTTCAAATCGATCTTCAAATCTGCCATGTCTCTCTTCAAATCTGCCTTTGAACCATCCATCTTAGCTTCCATGCCCTTTATCTTAGATTCCACGCCATTTATCTTAGCTTCTGTTAGCTTTTGTGAGCGTGACATTTGTTGCACTTGTTCTTGTAATTTTGATATATCATGCAGCATTTCTTCCTCTTCTTCATGAGTCATGCTAGAGCTTTCAGGTTCCTTACTAGGTGTTTGCATTTTCTTTCCTCGGGGCATCAGTTACCGATAATAATGCTTTACTATGCCCTTTGAATTCCGTTAAACCAAGCTTACACAAAAATTAAAAAAAAAAACTACACAGCTTTTTTCACTTTATAGAAGCCTGATATTGAATCCGATGTATCTCTGTAATTTCAGATCATCCAGTTCTGAAATTGCGACCTGTAGTAGTCTTCTGTGTCCTCTTTCCAATGCCACAAGTCTGACCCAAATTGGATTCTCCAAGGAAGAGTTATGTGAAATCTCCCACAGTGACTTGCTTTTAGACTAGTTCAGTAGATGTACGACATTCCACGAGTCACTGTTTCAACCTTTGGATCTGAAACACGCATACAAGAAACTACAGTCTGTCCTCTTTCTGTATCTTCTTACAAAATTTCAATCCAATCCCCAGAGAGAAAGTTATGACGATTTTCCCCAGGTCACCTGTTTTGAATGTAATTTAGGAGTCTGCAAAAAGACCAACTTCCTCAGATCATATCTCCGCAAATATCGCGTGAAAAGATCTAAAATTTGGATCCAAGGTTCAGCACGATTTCTTCTCAAATGGGTTTTTTTTGCGACTTCTGAAACATCACAGAAAAAAAGTTATAGCGAAAATGCCACGATGACCTATTTGGAGCAGCGAAACCCTAGAATCCAAAGCTCTGATACCAAATGTTATGAAACCAGCTCAAGAAAAGATAGAAAAGATAGATCAACGCCTTAGAATTTAGCCTCTTCGAGGGGGCAACCTCTTTTACATTACATAAATGAACAATTATTCGATGATACAAATGACAAAACCTCCTTTCTATATATAGGAGTCTAAGGAGTCACAATATAATCCAGCCGACTTAACAATAATAATATAAAGCCACAAAAATAACAATAGAGGGATTCTATGGGGCACAAAAATAACAACATGGGGGTAATAGGGGCACAACGATATAAATAAGGGGTATAACTACAATAGTAATGGGGTAATCACTAGTATTATAGGGACCCAACATAATGTTTGGTTATGGAAACATCATCATATCATTATTATTTAAGAGGGTACTGATATTGGGACCACAGGTTCTACCAGCATTGTTAGAGGGATCAAATCCATGGATGGATCGATGGACTGAATTTCTATTGAGGTTAGGGGCAGAATGGCCATTTGAGCATGCGAAGAGGAGTACTTCATATGGTTAAATATGTAGTTTTTGTGTATTGGTGATTACACATATGTAGGAGTATATTTGCGCTGTGACCCCAACCTGATGCTGCTCCCTTGTGAGTAGTGGGGTCCCCTGGGTAAGTGAAATGCATTTTTTAAAGTTTTTTTCATCTTTTTTATGGTATAGTGTACTAATCGTTAAAATTCATGACTGACATAGACGCTGCACCACAAAGACTCGAGGGTGGGTCTCCTTATGACTGATGAGGAGTAGTGAGAGCAGTGGAGCCATATGAGGCCTAGGAGGAGATGGACGAGGAAGAAGACTCATATTGCAACGAGCTAAGCCAAGTGCAATGGAAATTGGTAGGGATGAAAATGGGAGTGCCATTGACTCGACTAGGTGAGATTCCAAGGCATATGCAGTGGCACACCGTTGGTGTGTCTAACATGATGGGATGAATTATTTCTGAGTGGATAGGGTGGCAGTGTGTTTCTAGGCACATAGTGACTCAAATGATGAGTAATGCTAGGATTAAACTATGTCATCCCCATGGGAAATTTTGTATATGGACATTAGTGCTGATGTAACTAGCTTATGAGCTTGGGCCTATGAGCCCAATTTTGACACTATACCAGTGTTTTTGATATTATAATGATGATGTATGCAAACTATCTTCTACATATATACACATAGGTTCTAATCTTTTGCTTATGGATGTATGAATGATATAAAATGGTCCCATGTTTTTATTATCTTGATCATAGATGTGACAAATTCCATTCCAACACATAGTCATCAAATGAATCAGTCAACATATTAGAACCCCTAGGGACATGTTGATAAATAATGTAATCAAATGAACATTCAAGTAGACTTACCCTTAAGAAGCGATGGAATAAGACATGATGCCAAACATGATAGACATGATTCAACTGCGATACCATGAGCTAAGAATCTAGATTAACCACCAACTGGAAAATGCATAGAGCTATGACCTTGGTTAGGAGTTCAATGAAGACATTGTATTCCACAATATTGTTGGTGGCAGGGACAAAAAATATGCCCCAAGAACTCAAAATTTTGTCAGTGGGTGAAAAGAGAACCCAAGCAGTAGAAGAAATGTTCGGAGAACTACGAATGGCACCATCAACATAACTGACATAGATCGAAGAGGATATGAGCATCTGCAAACCAAGCACCAAACATGATAAGTAGTAGACCAGAATGTGACACACATGCAGAAAAAGTAAAATAAATCATACTACATACATATGTATAGGGCACTATGCCAAAAATACAAAATATAGTATGGCCCTAAGAGTAACCTAGCAGTGAGCTTTGTGATGATGTACCCATCAAGATCGAGTCTTCAGACAAGCATAAGGTCTAAAGTCTACACAAATGCGACAAACACCACTATGTTTGATGATGGGAATTACATTATAAACCCAAGTGGGGGATGCATGGAACTTGCTCTCATGGCATGAATGTGTGAGAAGATGCAAATTAGGGCCAAGAACCGCTTAGGTAAAAGTGGAATAATGTCATGAGAATGGGATATAGAGTGGTATAATGAAAAATATCATCATAAGGGAATTGCACTCTCATCTCAAAGTCATTCACAAGCCCATGATTTTGAGTGTCAATGGGGGTATCAAAAGAAAAGTATGCAAGATTCTAGTCAAAGATCACATCATGGGTGATATTAGGATCTTGCACCCATTAGAGATTATGTGGAGGATTGAGGGTAAGAAAGTCACCATTCCATAGTTTTGACCTAGGGGAAATAATAAAGGATGAGATGGATCCTCCAAAGAGAGATCAAAGATCGAGATGTCTTCCTTGAGAGTGACATCATAGGCACAAAAACAAGAATGAGTGATAGGAAGAGGGAAAGAATAAAAGGCAACATCATGGGGAGGGGCTTGATGGGATGATCTATGGTTAATACAGTCCATCATGATTGAAAGAGAAAGGAGGAGAATCATTTTTTACATATTGGGAAGAACTCGACTCAAATTTATGCAGTGACACTTCACTAAACATGAAAAATTACTCAAAAGAAGGGTTAATCCTAGGGTCAGTGGACCCATCAAAATCATATTCAGTGGAGGAAGATGCAAGTTCAAAATCATGGGAAAAACTTGTGTCATGTTCGGAGGATTCCATTTCACCAAATGCACCAAAATCTCTAAGATAAAAATATATCCAAGAATCAATATACCCATCAAAAATCATACGAGATGGAGGTGATCATATTGATGGCATTGGTTGGTTCTAAAAAATCAGGAGGAAGGGGTGGGAACTTGCCCATCAAGTAAGAGTATTTGAGAATTACTACCCCAATACTCTTTACAAGAGTGGAAGAGTCACCTCCAAATGGGATCAACTGATTGCTGTGAAATCAAAGATCATGCTTGGAAAATTATAGCTAGTCAATAGTGACTATTTTACCCTCATGGGGGAACATTACAACGTGGAAGACTAATGATATAGTAGCGGTCATATCTTAGAACCAAATTCAACCAAGGAGGACGTTATAATCTAATGGTGCATTGATGACCTCTACCTCTATATAGATCGTTTTACCTCCTAGCTCTATAGTCAAAGCTGAAAACACCCCTTGAGGTTGCAAGGTGTGCCCATAAAAGGCCTTCAACATTGATCAAGGTGTAGACAAAGCAGGAGAAATGAGAGCTTTCCATAACTTTGATGACATTATACAAGTCAAAGCCCCCTCGTCTGAAGCCTGTCTTATGAATGCGTTGTTCGAAAATGTGGACCATTATCTGGAAGGAAAAATGATGTGGAAGATGAGGTTTCTAAAGAGATGGATAGAGGGTCATAATGTTTGAGTTTGATGGATAGAGACCCCATTGATAATAGACAAAACTTCTTTGAATTTCATTTGGAAACTTTGAAACACTTATAATGCTGACATAACAATGGGAGTTTGGGCCAAATACTCAACAATATTGTAATTATGAGCAACCTTTGAATTGGGGTTGTGCATAGTTTTTTGAAATGAACCCTTAGGCAGGTGCAGAAAGTGTTCAGTGATGGTTTATCAAAATGAATTTGACCATTTGGTGTAGGTTGGTTCATGGGCTCTGAGGTAAAAGTACCACTCTCATGGTTTTTGTAATTATGAGCTTTGGTTTGTAAATGGATGCCTAAACTTACCATAAATATATCTTGTGTTGAAGGTGAGGCATTAAAAGAGTTTCCCTCACTCCCCCCTTACTGAGGTGGTGGAGGATTTGCAACCATGTTTTATTGCTGGGTCGGAAATGGGTTTGTTAAGACAACTAGTTGACAAGCAGGTTTTTGCAAGAAATATCAATGAATCTCATCCATCCGAGGGAAATCATGAGTAAGATGATTGTCTCCACAAATATTGAAGGGAAAGTGATTCTTATTCTTCTTCTCTTTTGTGCCACTCCTAGTGTTGTATTGGGTTTGTGATTACCCCTGTTCCTCAAATGAAGTATTGGACTTATTCTTTTTCTTTTTCCATCTTGATTGTCAAGGATTCTAATCCGAGGTGGGTTGAACATAATTTACCTTGGAGGGGGGAAAAAGGCATAAGGATTTTGAGTAGCAAGATGACCAACCAAGGCACTAGAAGAGATGTTAAGTTGGCCCATATGAGGGGCTAGTTGTCTTATGTTTCTAGATGATACATAGCCCACAAATCCATCAACATGGGTTTCATGTTTATAAGTTTATAGACTAGTTGATGGGAGAGGAGAATTTTTAATGCGTTGATGCAAGGTGCCTGATTGAGAATAAATCAAATTGGTTTGCTGGGACTTACTTTCTTACCCATCCAATTGTCCATCCTTTCAGTGGAGAAGAGTGGGGTAGAAGGGAGAATTACTGTAATTCCTTTAAACCTGACCTTTCAACCCGACTGTCCTTCCTTCCCCACCCAAAGATTTAATAGAAGGTGGTGTAGCTTCATCCTCACAATTAATAAGAATATAGATTATACAATAGTAAAAGTGGTGAGGGCAGTAATAGAAGAGAACTATCCAATATAAGTGCCATATGTTAGAAGAGCCAGTATAAGATATCCATCCTTCCTGAATCTTTGCATTGTCTTTCTAGAGATATGAGTGGGGTTGGGTTAGGATACCTGTTGATATATGAATGGGTTAGGTAGATCAACCAATCAAATAAACCAATGCAATATAACTTGCTCTTCGGTTTGGAATCCACCCTTTTCCATATATTTTGTGATTTCAGGGAGTAAAGATTTAATAAACCACTGACGAAGAACTTCATTAGGAAGTTTCATTTGAAGTAAAGCTCATCATATCCTCCACTCATGAATATGATTAGAAATGTGTGTGGAGTCATCCTAATGGAAGGAAGTGAAGATATCCATACTACCCTCATATTGAATAAGAAATTGATAGTGATTAACAAATGTCTATGCGAAAGATAGGAAAGTATCATAAGAAACAGATTCAAGATCAATATACCACTTGGAAGAACCACTAGTGAGAGTTCTTTGAAAAATACACAACCTAATTCTATCATCCATGAAAGAGTTAGAAGAACACCATAAATGATAATCGGTGATATGATTTGTAGGGTCTTCTCCAAGTTTATCATCGAATTTCAGAATGTACAATGACAACTTATGTGGAGTAGGTGGCCATGCAAGATTATGTCGTATGGGGCCGTTCATCAACTTAGAAGGATAAGGAAAAGCTAGAGTTGCTAAGAAAGGATATGTGAATGAAGCTTGGGAGGGGTTAGAGGCACCGTATGACCAAAGTGGAGGAGGTCATCCCCCCATAGTGTTGTTTCCAATATAAGGGATATTCATAGGTGTGGTGCAGGTAAATTCTCAGTGCAGACAAAAATAATTCCTCTAGCCCGAGAGAGTGGGTCTAGCCACAAACAAAAAAACTATGGAAAATATCCTTAAGCTAGAACCAATTAAGAGGGCATACCTCTTAGAATGCTATTCCACTTGGTGATGGTCCTGCTTCCTCACTCCAGCCATCTTCTGTGTCCTTCCTTTGAATACCTGAAATAAGAAAACAACAACAACAACAAACGTGATAACATACAATATTGTATTCAACCTACTTAATAGGTCAAGGAACATTAAGCCATAAATATGTAAATTGACACTTCATGTAGGAAATCAATCAATAGTTGCATTTATATAAATTAGAAAGAGATTACGACTGGTGCCTTGACATTGCCGGTATCCTCCGACGTATCTGGGTTCCCATACTTCTGCTAGCACTTCATGGATAGCCACAACAATGGAATTTTTAAGGCCTCTTTCCCTCTAGTCTCAAACCAAATCAAAATCACACTATTCTCTCTCAAACATACACTAGAAAGCTACAAGCTATAGATGACTCGCTAGTTATTCAAACCTGCTCCAAAACTCCAACTAGCTTTTTCTTGGGAAAAAGAGAGGTTTATATAGCTTGAATGAATGGGAGATGGTTCCTCTCATCATGGGAGAAGGTCTTATCTCTTAAGGTTGTTCCATCCTAATAGGGGAAAGGATCCCAAACTGATTTCCTCGGCTCTATCCGGCCCAACCATCTACCAGACTTCCGTTATGAAGCTTCTAGACATGGAAGCTTCGACTCCTTATTTAAAAAACCTTCCAAAAGAGGATCGACGTGACTGGAAAAGGGCTCGGTCGATCCGAACAATGTGAGGTATAGTTTTAACCTCTGTAAATCAGCACGAGGAGAAAATTGGTCAGTAGTGCCAGTCTTGTAAACTGGGATAGAAGGAAGATCCTTGGGAAATGATGCAAAGGGGAATTATCTTGCTAATGAAGAGGGACATACTAGGAGTTTATTCATGATGGGAAAGCATGTCGAATACACTATAGAGGTCCTCCAAGATTGTAGATGGGGAGTACAGGGATAGTGACAAAATGTTGGTAACATATTCTCCCTAAAGCATGAAGGCCGAAATAGAGTGAGGGGTGAAATGCTTTACAAGTGGAAGTGGGGAACCAGAGTCTGTCATCAGAAAACCTGCAAGCAAGCATAGATACATATACATCACTAAAAACTCTGAATAATGATACATGAATCATGGTATGGATGCATCCATCCAGAGAATGATCATGTAAATGGATCCAAGGCATGGGTGCAACCATCTAGTAGAAAGGATCATAACAAAACCAAGGTATGGTCGCAACCATCCAATAATGAGAAGGATCACATATAACAACTCATGGTATGGTCACAACCATCCATATGAAAGAGACATGTATATTAACATGACCATGTCACATTGCCTCGCAACCTGGACTTGTGTAATCTTAGCCCAGGGTCTTGCACTCCAAATGACCCGATCAAAGTACAAATCCTAACATGTGAATGAATGTGTTGAATTCGAACATGCTAGGAAGTCGCTTGATTATTGGTCATAACAAGCGCGAGAGAAACCACCAAGAATGACAATGGCTCTCAAGGTACTGGCAGCACAGTTCACTGGATGTTAATAAAGGAACTGGTGTCGAACACCCGTGAAATCACCTGATCGAAAGCCAATGATGTGAACTTGTCGTTGAGTGTGAAGAACTTGCCATTAGGGCATGCAAGCTCTAAGGTACTGGAGGGGAGTCTCTCGGCTAGCTTCCTGGATAATGAGATGAAGTCGATAGGAAGTGACCGTGTCGAAGGAGGGCCATGATGTATCCCACATCATCGACACAAGACAAAGGGATGCGAATGATTTAAGATGATAGAGAGAATCAGGAGTAAGTGTAACTGCAGAGGGATTGACTCTAGAACATATCGACGACACGATTCCAAAATTTGACCGTTGTTGGATCCATAGGATCAGTGGTCATGATGACATGGTAGAGATCAAATGGAAGGCAAGAATGAGTGGCCCAACTGAGGAAGGTCAAATGAAAAGGAGGATATCCCAACCCAACAAGAAGCAGAAAGTGTCATGTTCAAGAGTGAGCTGACGACACGACTAATAGAATTTCTGAATTTTCCCCCACCATTTCTGGTAGGTACCCAATTATTTTTTATCGCAAGCTTGAAGAGGATAGGATATGATTGCACTATAAGTTCATCCTTCAGATGAATTTGACCTAGTAAGTTTAATGAGCCCTAGGAAGGAGAAGCTCACGTTCATCATGGCGATGAATCCAATGTCGTTTAATGTTTTAACGAGTCTGACAAAGGTGTAACTCAGTATCTTTTTCATGTTTAGAGAGTTTAAAAAAGACACGGAAAAGAAAACTCCACATGGTCCCTTTTCGTACATTTGTGTCTCTCGAGCCCAAAAAGGTAGAAAATGATACTTGAGAGAACCACTTGACCATTTCAGTCAAGGAGTACCTTTTTCATAAATAGTGCATCCCAACCCAAAAAAGGGGTAAACATATACTGGGTGCACGACACGTCACAACCTTTAACGAGTTCAAAGAGCTCGACAATCTTTTCGTGTTTAAAGAGTCAGAAAAGAGCTTGAAAGCAGAGCCCCCATTTTATTCTCTTTTACGAGTCAAAAGGGGAAAAATAATCAGCGATCATTTCATTTGAGTTTTATGAGTCAAGAAAAGAGCTGAAACGCGAATCCAATACCATCATCGACAATCCGTCACCTGTTGCTGCACAAAAAGGTAAATGCATTATCCAGTTCTGAGGAAAAATAGGTAAAAAAAATACTCAAAAACCATAATATTTTATGAAAAAATGAATAAAATGGGCAAAATTAATTATTTTTTACCATTTACCATTTTACCTTTGTGTGACGAGATTTTTACCCACTTGTGCCTTAATTTTTCCAGAGCAGATTGCAGGAGATCCGGGAGGTCATTCGCCGAGCTGTTAGTTGCAGGTAAGAGCCAAGACCTTAAGCTCTATTTTCATACTAATTTTACCTGTTTTTATCCATGTTTTGGATTTCATGGGGAGGATTTTGATGATGGAGGTAAAGAACAAACAATTTTTAATATTTTGATGTTTTTTTATTGTTTTTGAGATATATGTTATTGGGCATGGAATCCCCCCAAGGCAAGTTTTGGGGCTTAAAGCCCAAGTTTTGACTGAATCTTTTTGTAAAAGCTCGTGAATTGTAGGTGTGACGCGCGGAATCATAATAGAGTCATAGGGTTGTCCGCCCTAGTTTTTGTAATGTAATGTCGGCTAGATAGACCTACCCATGGTCCATGGACCATGGGATTGTATAAATAAAGCGAGGCTCTAAGTGTGTAGGATAACCAATAGCAAAGAATAGAAGAGGATGAGAAGTCTAAGTGATTGAGTGAAAGTGTAAAGTGTGTCTTTGGGTCGTAGAGCAGGGAAAGGCTCTGTAGCTGAGTGCACAGAGGCCTAGTAGTCCGCAGCTGAGTGCACAGGGCAGCTCGAGTTTGTAATGGTTGGAAGAATCAATAAAGAGAAAGTTTACCATATTTTTGTGCATCTTTTCTTGTTTTAATATATGATTGGGTATAATTTGCAAGTATAATGTGAAAAATTATTTGAATGTTTTACTAATTATAACATAAGACCTCCAAGTATGCGAAGGTAATTAACTAGTGTAGGAAGATAAGTAAGATCTCGGGTAATAGCACAGAGCGTGGCTCTAGCAGTGTGGAAGCTCCACAATCCCTGGTTAGGGCTGCATGAAGGCAGTGTATCAGGGTGTGAGGAACAAGGAAGTGCGCGAAGTGACCTGTGCATAGGGACAAATAGTGAGACCAGATGAACCTCTCAGACATCTCAAGGGTGTGGAAACATGGTTCTAGCACCCTCCCATACTACTTCGGGTAAGACCTCAGTCCGTGCTCCGCGGACTGTGGCCGAAAGGGCTAGTAGTACAGGTATTTGTTTGACTAATTAAATTTTAACCTGGGTCAGGCCCCAACAAGCCAACATATGTGTTTATGAAATTTTGATTTTATGAATGTAGATGTTGGACTAGAATGTCTTGCCGAGATGTCCCCGATCGCCAGGCGCGTCGCTCGACAGTTTGATGTCACTCCTTATCAGGAGGGAAGTGACAATGAGGCGGAGATTGTGCGGAATCTCGAGGGTTTGACCCACGGGATCCCAGAGTATGCCCGGATGGGTGATGTCCCATGCCAATACCAGAGGCATATGGTGGGGGTGTCAGATCGGATCCGTCAACTGCTGACTTGCGTAGTCTGAGCAGTTACATGCTCTCATGAGCATCATGTTGTTTAGTGAATAGGTTTAGCATTCCACATTTTTAAGGTCTGTGAGTCACGGATGTATAAGGCCTGCGAGCCACTGATGTATTTTGAACACACATATTATTTTTTGGGGTTTTGATGTATGAAAATCATTATTGACACACACACACACACACACACACACACACATATATATATGTTGTACTTCCTTGCTTAATATGGTACAAATGTTTTTGTTTTTTGAGTTCTTACATGTTTCGTAAATGTCTGTCCAACACATAATTAGCTAATGCATATGTTAATGCATTCATGTGTCTAAGAATATGATGATATGTAATGTAATCAAAATTTCTCTCTAGTGGATGAATACGTAGATACATTCTCCATATCTGAGGGTTTCTGACATAATATTTCATGTTAAGTTCAAGAACAACAAGTTGTGAATCAAGGTTGACAACCAATTCCTGGATGCCAAGAGCGATAGCTTCTGACAACAATTCGATAACTGCGCTATACTCAGCGATGCTATTAGTTGTTTGACCTAGACATATACCTTGAAGATCAATCAACTCACCATGGGGGTCATAAATGGCCCATGCCGCAGATGATAGATTCTGGGTACTACGACAAGCACCATTAGTGAAACCGATGTGAGGAGACACCGACATCTGCAAAACAGAAAAAATGTAATAAGCAGGAAAGCTTCTTGCAAAATAACACACCAAACCACACTGTACAAAAATGAATAACACACTATTCTACAAAAGTAACCATGCAAGATGACCTAAGCATAGTACTTTTTAAGATAAAGCCCATTCTGGGGCTTGTTTAAGGGATTGCCCTCATTGTCAATGAGCTCATAGGCCCCTTTTTGTAGCACATGTTTAACAATGTAGGGCACATGCCACATGGGTTCGAACTTGCTTGTCCCTAACTTATGATTAGCATGATCATACAGATGAACCAAATCGCCCTCAGAAAAAGCTCGAGGAGAGACATACTGATCAAAATGGGACTTGGCCCGCTTTTTTTGTGCTTCGATGACCAAATCAACAAGACAATGAGTCTCATCAAGTCATTCTATATATACGAGACGCTCTTCCTGAGGTGAGGTTTTAGGAAGAAGTTCGATAGCCAGCTTGAGGAATGGAATTTCACACTCAATCGATAAAGTTGTTTCTAGATCATAGACTAGCTGGAATGGTGTGAATCCAGTTGTCTTTGGTCAAGGTTCGGTAAGCTCACAGAGTAGAAAAGAGCATGAGATTCCAATTTGACTTGTGCATCCCAATGGTGCGCTGAAGCATCGTGACCAAAACTTTGTTCACAGCTTCAACTTGGCCATTGCCCTGAGGGTAGTATGGGGTTGAGCTATTGTGGCGCAAGCCCAACGTAGAAGTCAGCTTAGCCATCATGAAATCTCAAAAATGGGAGCCATGGTCAGTGACAATGGCCCGAGGCACTCTAAACCTAGAAATAATGTGATTGAATAGAAATTGAGCTGCCATTTTACTGTCCACAGAGTATGTAGGCATTGCTTCGGCCTATTTGGTGAAATAGTCCACAAGAATGATAATATACCCATGCCCCCTGCCTCAACAAGGGTTACAGGTCATATAGTCGATGCCCCATTTGGAAAAATGACCGACGGTAATAATGGGGTGTAGGTGAGAGGGTGGGGTACGCATCTTACACTGATAAATTTGGCACTCATGGCACTTGCGAATGGCAAGGATGAAATCCTTGAAGATAGAGGGCCAAAAATAACTAGCGCAAAGAATTTTTTGAGTCGTAGCATATCCAAATAGGTGACCGCCACACGTGCCAGAATGGCAGTCATTCAAGACTCTCTTAGCCTCCTCGAGAGTGAGACATTGACGAAGAATTGAATCGACATCAATGCGGTATAAAGTATCTCCAATGATACGGTAAGGTTGGGATTGATGCAGAATGTGTCGGCGATCATCCTTGGTCAACAAAAACCAGAAGGTGGATGTTTGGAGATATATGATGATATCACCATACTAGGGGTCAAGACTGATAATTAAGAAAAGAGTCTCATCCAGGAGATGCTCATCGACACTAGCAGGGAGAGAAGCAGAGGGAAGGGAGGAAATAAACTCGGCAAAGACCAGTGTTTCTTAGATTTGGAAGTAGTAAACATCAAATCAAAATTCTTGGAGGATAACAATCCACTTCGAATACTTTCCACCCAGCAATTGATGAGTTAGGATGTAGGTCATGGGGTTGCATTCTGAAATCACAGTGGTAGTGCAGAGTAGAATGTAATGCCAAAAGCGCTGAAGAGCTTGCACGATAGCCAAAGCCAACTTCTCGACATGAGCATAACGCATTTCGGTGTCGAGGAGATTGTGACTGAGGTAGTAAATAACATGTTCATTGAATTTTTCATCATCCTGTACCAGCACCATGGTGATGGTACTAGAGGTTGCAACTAGATAAAGGAAGTAATTGCGATGATAGTTCGGGGGATGCAACAAAGGAGCATTGATGAGGACAATATTTAGGTCATCGAAAGAATTTTGAGCAACCTCATCCCAAACAAATGGGGTTCCTTGCTTGAGAAACCAGGTGAACCCTGAAGCTAGCTCAGCATAGTTTAGTATGAAATGACGAAGGAAATTTGCTTTTCCCTGCAGACTCTGCAGTTGATGCAATGAAGATGGAGGCAGTAAATTAACTATAGCCATGAATTTAAGAGGATTAAGGTGAATGCCTTCTTTCGAAATGATAAAGCCAAGGAGTCGTCTAGATTCCACGTAGAAGACACATTTATGTGGATTCAGCCGGATGTTGTAGTGTCTACAACGAAGAAAAATTTGTTGGAGATGATTAGGGTGATCATGGCGTTTACGAGAATGAGCAGGGAGATCATCTAAGTAAGGTTGAACGATGTTTCGAATGTTGTGGAACGCATAAGACATCACTCTCTGAAATGTTGCCCCAACATTATTAAGGCCAAAAGGGAGATTTTTGTACGCAAAGGTCCCCCACGTATAGATAAAGGTTGTCTTATCTTGATCAGCCGACACAATGTTTATCTGGTTGTATCCAGAAAAACCATCCATAAAAGAAAATAATTCACTCTCGGCACATTCATCAATGATCTGGTTAATGAAGGGAGTGGGGTAATTATCCTTAGGATAGGCACGATTGAGATCATGGTAATCGACACAAATGCAAATACTGCCTTGTTTCTTCGTCACCGGTACAATATTTGACACCCAATCCATAAGAGGGATCAGATAAATAAATCTAGTTTTCAGAAGTTTTTCAACTTCACCCTTAATGGTGGCCGCTTTTCTAGGGTGCACTGGACGAAGCCATTGGCGAACGAGTTTCGCATGAGGATAAGTTGGAATCTCGTGCACGACTATACTTGGGTCAATGTCGGGAATTCATTCATATGACCACGCAAAAACATCCCGGAATTCTTGGAATAGACGAGTATAGATCTTGATCTCTTATGGAGAACAAGTTACCCCAATATGGACATTTTCAACGACACTAAGTTTGATAGAAATATCAATTGGCATCATTTGGGTAATGTTACCCATGTTCCCTTCCAACTGAACTTCATGAGTCATGATCGGCAGCTGAAGTGGCAGGGACAAGAATTGAGAAGAGAACTCCTCGAGACAAGTAGAAATGACTGCCAGGTTATGCAAGAACGAGGAACAATGATGAATGTTGTTCCAAGGTACTTCCTCTAGAGACATTACTTCCATGATACTCTCATTAGAAAGGAAAGTCTCGGCTAAGGGATCAGGAAATTTCAAAGAACCAAGCCACGGGGATTAAGAATATGCATCGAGATATGTTCTCAAAATAGGATGATCAGAGGATACCGAAGGTGAAGCCGAAATAATTTCCACGTAATTAGTACCGATGGGACTTAACGAAATAACCTCGCCCCATGTATCAACAAGATCCGGTGAAGGAATGACCCAAGGACCAGACTTGACCAAAATCATGTTGACAGAGGCAACATGAGAAGGTGGGAGTGGAAATATTCCCATCAAGGCAGGATATTTGAAAAGTCTTGCACCCACACTCTCATAAGGAGCACTAGTGTGCTTGACATACGAAACATTGCCATCCAAGGAGGAAGAGGCAAAGAAGGACAGTTGGTTGACTGTGACTATCTTCCCTTGATGGGGAAAATGAATCACGTGGAAAAGGGAGGAGGCTACAGCATGCATGGCATGGGTCCAACTCCGTCCGAGTAGAAGATTGTAGTTGAGATTAACATCAACAATCTCTACTTTGACATGTACCATCTTTCCCTCCAATGTAATGGCAAGGTTGGGAAGGAAACTGAATGGTCACAAATCGTGCCCGTCAAAAGCTTCCAGAGTGTTAGGGGACTGGTTCAGAGTAGGAGAACCAATTTCCTTCCAACAAGCAACAGACATGATGCAGGTAGAAACACCTTCATTGATGACGGTCCTATGAATGGTCTTCTCATTTATGATTACTTGAATGAGAAAGGAAATTTGATGAGGTAAATGCAGAACCCAGTTTTCCAGGTCAAAACAGATGAGATTAGAGTTACCTGGATCAATACCCCCAATAGCTGACAGTAATGATTTCCACTGAGAAGGAAAAATTTGAAGGACCTCGAGAGCAGACATAGCTGATGACGCTTGATCCAAACCTTCAACAATGTTATAATGTTGAGTGGCTTGAGCATTGGGATTGTACGAGGACTTTCGAAGGACACCTCGAGAAGGTGGTCGAATGGAAGAATCAAGATTAGGTCGCTCTATATGGAGAGGATCAGAACTGGACGGGGTGGAAGAAGAAGGGGTACCTTCTTTCTCTTTCCCTGCCGATGGGGTAGGAGTTTGATAATATTTTGACCTGGTAGCCATGTTAATCTGGGTACTCATCATCAACACTTGTGAACCTGAGGAAGCAGATGACTGAGGCAGGTCTACCATCTGAGTCTGCTGGGACGAAAAGGGCTCTTTCAAGATAGTGGGGGTCCCTTTGAGTAAACAAATAACTTCAGATAGCCTGGGACAATCCTTAGTATTATGATCCTCCTCACAGATGAGGCATGGATACTTGGGTTTCCATTAAGAAGCATCACTAGCAGATGGTTTAGGAGGACCCTATTTTGGGGCATCAACTTTACCCTTTCCTTTGCCTTTATTCTTACCTTTAGAGGATTTATCCACTATGGTAGACTGGACAGCGTGAACCTCCAAGGTTTTACCAGGGTCGTATGCATTGCGAGAGGAATCATTGGGAGCAGTGTTGGAGACTGACTTCTATTTGGAAGAAGATTTTGCAGGGGTCTGAGTCACTAAACCAATTACTCCATCAACAGGAGGGGTAGCTGGAGACTTAGATGTCGTTAGATTAGATGATGGTATGGGCGTATCGGGTAACACATCATATAATGTGCTGGATTGTGAATAGACAAGGTCTAGATACTGGGCATGCGCGATGGCTTGTTCCTCAGTGACGCATCCACCCATAGCAATGTCCTCAACAATTTTGTTGACAAATGACTTGGTAAACCACTCAGTCAACAATTGATCAACAATTTCAAACTTAATCAGATGGTGCCTATGTCTCCATTCATGGATGTGATCGGAGATGTGAGTCGCAGTGTCTTGCTTGAGTGACGTTAACAAATGGGTGCCAGTTTCATAGTGAACCGACAGTTGGAAATGTGTGAGAAAGGCCATGGTGAGAGTGTTAAAGTCATGATAGGTATTCCGAGGTAGCTCGATATACCATTTGGCTGCAACCCTTGTAAGAGTTCGTTGGAAAAGACGAAGACGAATGGAATCATCAATGTAGGAATTCAAGGAGCACTAGAGGTGATATGTCATCACGTGGGCCTGAGGATCCTCTTTCACTTTTCCTTCAAACTTTGGACAATTGCTCGGAATCTTGGACAGAACTGGAGGCCAGTATGGAAAATGAAGAATCGGGTCATTCGCGAGTCTAGACACATTTGATAATTCCATCGTAGCCAAGAATGGCAATTGAGTATTGAAAGGCATTTGAGGTCGATAAGGGGGGCCAAATGGTGGGGCCCATCCCTGTTGGTAAGGATTTTGTCCCCAAAGTGGAGGATTTTGTCCATAAGGCATTTGATTTTTCCCCCACTGTAGGTTACCTTGCCCGTAGGGGGTTTTTGACCTTGAAAGCCTTGAAACTATATGACCAGAGGTTGTTGATAAGCAACATACTGGTCAAAAGGCTATTGAGCTTGCTGGCCTTGGACATATGGATTTTGCACTTGATGTCCCTAAGCATAAGGGTTCTGGACCTGCTGCCCCTAAACGAATGGCTTTTGGACATGCTACCCTTGGACGTAAGGATTCTGCACTTGCTGTCCTTGGACATAAGGATTTTGGACTTGATGTCCTTGGGCCAAAGGAGGCTAAACCTGTTTCCCTTAGACATAAGGATTCTGTGCCTATTGTTGAAAGACTTGACCTTGGCCTTGCCATTGCAAGTGTTGACCCTGTTGATATGAGTATAAGGGTTGCTGTTGCTCAGGTTGACCTTGTGGCTGTAAGGGTTGACCTTGAGGCTGTAAAGGCTGTCCCTGCGACTGTAGAGGTTAACCTTGTGAAGGCAGAGGCTGGGAGGATTGCGGTGCATACTACATTTGTGGCTGCATGGTTTGATGCAACTGTTGAGTGGGTTGCCCCTGCGGTTGTTGCAGTTGTCATTGCTGCGGCATGATCTGGCCTTGCTGTTACATGGATGGCCCTTGCTACAACAAAGGTTGTCCTTGCTGCTGCATGGATGGCCCATGATGCAATGAAGGTTGCCCTTGTTGCCGTGGGAGTTATCCTTGCTGCTGTAAAGGTACTTGAATAGTTCCCTAAATGATAGCTTGAAAGTTCACGAACTGTATTTGGCCATACCCACTGGGCATGACAGACGGACTAGGCTGGACATAAGGTCCAGGTTGAGGGATGTATGATGGATTAGCCATCGCTTGTGAACCATATGGAACATAAGGAGGTTGATACTGACCTTGAGCCATATTGGGTTGCTGGTACTGGATGTGACTTGACCCAGATGAACCAACATTGGGTTGTTGGTACTGGACATTAATTGATCCAGCAGGACTAGCAGGATTTGAAATGGCACCTGAAGAGGGTTCGTTCATCCCAACCATGTGAGGTTGTGAGCCACTCACATTAGTTGTGCCAGACATCATAGAAACATTTGGACTATGTCCCTCAGGCAGTGGAATACCCTGTCCACTTACTAGAGGGATCAAAGAATTGACAACGACATGACTCTAGATTGTTGATTGAACTGGATGGGTTTCTTGGACTGACGAAACAAGAGGATTGGGAATGGTGGGTTGCATCAGGACTGAAGTAACTGCAGAAATAATTGTCTATTGGGAGGTCGGGTTCTGAATGAATGGACCTGTGGTAGGCATAGCGCTAGATGCCCAAATAGGGTTGTGATACAATGATGAGGCAGTAGGCATGCCTGAAACCAACTGAGCTAAAGTCACGTAATTACGTGGTAACTCAGGATGAACACTAGTTGGAATGCATCCCATGTAAGGGAAACCTTAAGGAGGGAAAGGATATTCCTAGTCCTCGAGTGTGCGTGGAGTGGAAACCTCTGACTGACCGGGAGAGGAGACCAGGATTTTGCCTTCTGATTCCATGGGTGAAAACAGACGACGACAGACTATCGAAGATGTTTGAGGGGATAATTCCAAAGGAATACCTGGCTGATCATATAGAATGTACAGATGTTGCAGTGATATCACAGTAGGATCAAACAAAGGATTCAGAGTATAAACAATCAGTCCAAGATGACCTTCAGAAGTCGGCAGACTCTCGGGAGTCTGGATAGGGTTATATGAAGATTCTGGGCCAATGTTAGAAAGTGACCTAGTATTTGAAGGGGGAGGATGAGATGACAAAGGTTGAATACTCAGAACAATTCCAAGCTCAGCACCTTGGTCCTCAAGAGACTATGTCAATTTAGGAAAAGGCTCCTTAGACAATATTACAGACAGAGGAGAGGAAGAGGAACTAGGTGAACCAGTTGGTTCAACCACGATGATCTTGTCTCAAATAACCAAAAGAGAGATTGATTTCAAGGGATTTAAAATGTATTTAAAGGTATACTCATGATGTGGTCTAAAAAATGATAACAAGGGTGTTATAAGATCATGGGCAATAATTTTTTAAGATGCAAAAACAAATTGGTGCTCTTTCATATTTTAAGAGTCGAGAAAGAAGAAAAGGTGACTCTACTACTTTCAGTTTGAAACGAGCTCGAAAGGACAAGCGCTCATGTGATATTTTATATTTAGGGAGTCAAAAAGATAAAAATGACTACTTAGGATGATTTAGGTAAAAAGGATTACCAGGTAACCATGAACTGTAGAATACCTCCCAGCGAACTGAGAAATACGGGCAGACAATCTCCCCAAACATTGTGTTCGGTGTATCACATTTACAAGGTAGCAGACTCAGCTTCCTATAGATAAAGGATTGAAACCTAGTGGGGTCTCCCTTTATATACTCGATGGTATAGGAAGCACAAGTCCGTACTAGCGCTATTTAGTGCCGAAGTGAATAACAGTTGCTAGGTTTTAAGATGCCAGAACAAGTCTCTAGCCTAGACCTTCTAAGATGTGATCGTTAGATTTCAAATGCACCTTAGGTTAATTAAGTAAATTTTAGAGTTTATCTTGAAATTATGTCTCAGTTTTCAGGCCTTATCGATGTGACTCAAAAAACACCTATATGCAGCTAAATGAGACAAGACCCTTTCAATTCGATGAATTGTCTACACTAATGAGAGTAGAAAACACACTCAAATGCAACAAAACAAACAATTGAAAGAAAAATGGATTTTTCGCTATTTCGCCTTTTGAAAACAAAATGATGAAAAACTCTTTCCAATTCCTAACTTTCCTATCAAATGCACTTCAAGTAGCCCTTTCACTAGTAAAGAGAATTCATTTCTTTTCCAATGCAAGTGACGATGCAACTCTAGCCTTCAATGATGCTAACTAATGTAACATATTGATTCAACAAACTAGAATTATGTATTTTTCAATGAAATGATGGAATGAATCTTTCACAAACACTTCAGTGAAATACTCCCAATACAATGAATCACAAGCAAACAAAAAGCACAAAAGAGAATTCCTTTCAAAACTAATGAAGAAAATATTGAACCAAAAACAAGATGTGCAATGTGATCTATGCCCGAAACGAGACGCTCAAACACTAAACAACTTTTCAAGCTTGTTAAATGGAAATCAAAGCAACAAAAGGACTAATCAAATGAAATGCAAGGAGCAAATTTGACTACCGGCTTGAATTTCTTAGCAGGCAAACAGACGAATGGGTGATGACCTAGATGCCCTAGGGTCATACACCATCCAAGAACTCAAGAAACCAAGTGAAGAAAATGAAAATCAACCAATCACACAAACCAAGCTAAAAGAGCTTTCCAGCCAGGGAGAACATAGTCAAAACAAGTTGAGAGATAGAAATCAAAAGGGAAATACACATTGGCTATGATCTAGGGTAAACCCTGATCTTCACCTATAGGAATCGGCGCGATTGTCTAACTGACAACACACACCAAAAGGGGGTCGGCGCGACTGTTTTTGAGAAACTCGCATTGATCGGCGCGACTTTCATAAAAATAAACGCGCTGACCGATGATTCAAGGAAAAAAATAATTTTTTTCAAAGGTTAAGACCAGACTTGCCATTGTAAATTTTAGGCTCAGAGCAATAAAGCAAGAAAAGTAGAGAACACTAAAGGGAAATTATGATACTAGAAAAGTTCACACAAAACCATAAAATGACAATCAATCAAACAAAAGGATTGGCTCCCCAGCGGAGTTGCCAATTTGTGGTGTAGGTAAATTCTCAGTGCAGACACAAACAATTCCCATAGCTCGAGAGAGCGGGTCTAGCCACAAGCAAACAATTTATGGAAAGTCTGCTTAAGCTAGAATCAATTAAGAGGGCCTACCTCTTAGAACGCTATTCCGCTTGGTGATGGTCCTACTTCCTCACTCCAGCTATCTTCCATTTCCTTCCTTCGAATACTTGAAACAAGAAAACAACAACAACAACAAACATGATAGCATACAATATTGTATTCAAACTACTTAATAGGTCAAGGAACATTAAGCCATAAAGATGTAAATTGACACTTCATGTAGGAAATCAATCAATAGTTGCATTTATATAAATAAGAAAGATATTACAACCGGTGCCTTGACGTTGTTGGTCTCCTTCGATGTATCTAGGTTCCCACACTTCTGCTAGCACTTCATGGATAGCCCCAAAAATGGAAGTTTTAAGGCCTCTTTCCCTCTAGTTTCAAACCAAATCAAAATCACACTATTCTCCCTCAAACATACACTAGAAAGCTACAAGCTATAGATGACTTGCTGGTTATTTAAACTTTCTCCAAAACTCCAACTAGCTTTTTCTTGGGAAAAATACAGGTTTATATAGCTTGGATGGATGGGAGATGGTTCCTCTCATCATGGGAGAAGGTCTTATCTCTTAAGGTTGTTCCATCCTAATAGGGGAAAGGAGCCCAAACTAATTTCCTCGGCTCTATCTGGCCCAACCATCTACCAGACTTTCGTTACGAAGCTTCTAGACATGGAAGCTTCAGCTCCTTATTTAAAAAACCTTCCAAAAGAGGATTGGTGCGACTGGAAAAGGGCTCAGTTGATTCGAACGATGTGAGGTCTAGTTTTAACCTCTGTAAATTGGCACGAGGAGAAAACTGGCCAGTAGTGTCGGTCTTGTAAAATGGGATAGAAGGAAGATCTTTTTGAAATGATGCAAAGGGGAATTATTTTGCTCATGAAGAAGTACATACTGTGAGTTTCTTCATGATGTGAAAGCATGTCGGGTACACTGTAGAGGTCCTCCAGGATCGTAGATAGGGAGTACAGGGACAATGAAAAAATGTTGTGTAATAGTTGGCCATAGTTGTTAGCTATGGTGCCCATGTAAACTTGTGATTGGTTAGTACCCCCAAGGTAAGTAGCCCCAGTTGAAAAAGGATTTCCAAGACGTTGTTGAGATTCTGGACCATAGGGGGATCCTAAAGGGGTTATTGAAAGGATTAGGCCCCATGCATTATATATGTAAAAAGTGTTTTTCCCCCTAAGGAAATCCCAACAGTCAGTTGTATGACTTTGGAATGTATATCCTCCAAGCGGTTGAATCCCAAAAGGATTAGTAGGCCCACTAGAAACAAACGCACCTCCAATGATACTAGAGGATGCCATGGCTAGAATGAAAAGATTCCAACCAAGTGGAAACCCATTATTGGGTATTGTCATACTTCCTACTGAGACACCAGAACCCATCGTGAGGCCCGTGAAACCATATGTGAAAGAAAAGCTAGACCCTCCAACATTAGACATAGGGATACTAGACATGATGGAACTAGAACCTCCACTCATTGTGAATGGAGAGGTAAAGGTCATTGATGTGGAGGCACCCATACTGGATGTGCCAAGTGGTGAAATTCCACTAATATTATACTTGAACAAGGAGAAAGAGTCATAAAAGTATGTGGTGTGGAATGGGTCCATGGTAAAAGGTATAAATGTGGACGTGACCTATGGAAGGCCATCAATCACTAAAGGTATTGACACAACGAGCTCCAACACTAAATTATTAATGTTATCCATGAATGACTTGGGTAAGGGAATATGTGAAGGTCCAGGTAAATCAACACCCCCACCTAATAATATAGGTTCAAAGATATGATGATGATGTGGAAAAATAGGGTCAACCAATGGATGAACGGAAGGTTCAGGCCTTTGAGTAGCACCCAAAGTAACACGAGACATAGATGTACCTATGTTGGAATTAAGTTTATATCTACAGATAGATGGACCCGCCCCATAAGGGGAAGGGGAAGCAAGTCTATGAGAACGACACAAATGAAAATATTCCATCGTGGCGGCGAAAGGAGACACAAGTGTGAATGAATAAAAGTCCTAAGGTGACTAGATACAGAGAGAAAAACACACTAAAAAGACCTTAAAGCTAAAAACCAAGCAAACTAGAGTGCGAAAGGGATCCGCCCACCACTAGAGCCCACTTAATCAATGCAAGGGTCATTGGGTACGAAATGGTTGGGATAATTATAACTTGTACTCGCTTAATAATATAACCCAAGACCAAGTACTCTTATGAGTCGTGGAGCACCCCCCAGGAGGACTGAGTGAGTCTGCCTGAAATCCACACCGGGTATAGCAAGGACCAATCCCCTCGTTATTATCCATGATACTATCCTAATAAAGGCCACAAAAATCACCACCAACAACAACACGTCCTAGGGGGGTAGTTATCAACATGCAAGGGAAAGGTATCGAGCCCGAAGCCTCCCAAAGGAGATCACCATGAGTACGATGTAGTTCCCGGATATAACCGCCACTAGTTCCAAATAGAGTTGGGAGGCCACTCTGAAGGTACCAATGTAGCTAGTGCTTAACCCTTGTGTTGGAAGGGCTTCCCAGGCCATGCCACTAAAATATTATTTACACACCCTATCTTAAGATTCCATGTTTTTTTTATAGTCTTGGGTAAGTTAACCTCACTCCCTTATCCAAAAATCCTAGCCTATATAATGTTGGTTTGCTGCCAAGGAAAGAGAAAAAATATCAAGTTAGTTTTATTATATGTTTAATTTTAAATGTTGTTTGTTAAGTCTAGGGTGATGGATGAAACTGAAATGATGTTATGACTCAACTAATTCAAAGAAACCATGCAAAGACATGCATACGCAAAAGTTCAGTTTTTATGAATTCTACCTAGAGTAAGGAAGATATATTTTATTTTTAAAATGAAACCATGCACATGTATCTCACTTATTTATAATTTAACACTTTGATACCAACAATCAAATCAGAAAATGTGTTGCAAAAATGGTAGTAAAAGAAGTAAAAGGAAACCAAGAAAAACTACCCAAAACCAAAAACCCTATATCTACCCACAAGAATGCACTAAGATTTGAAAATTGAGTTTTCAATCAAGCAATCAATCTACAAGAAGAAAATCAGTGCATTTCTATTGGTACAGTGGTGTCAGAAAGGTATTTGAACACTGATGTTCCTAAAAAGAATCAAAACCTAAGATGAAGGATCAAACACTAATCAGGGAACTAAGTCCACAAAATTGCATGTAAACTCAGTAAAAAGGCAATGATCTAAGTCAAAAAATTCAAATTTAAAACACCACCCAGTAAGGTTTGTAGGGATGAAAAAATCCCCTTCTAGGTATGGTATTAACCCCTTAGTTTTCAAGGAAAATAGCCTTCAACACTTTGTCATAGAGTTCTAACTGAATGTTATAGACATATTTGGGAACTTCAACCCCAATCTTATATGTCGATAAACTAGAGCTCTTCAACCCCTAAAAGTGTTGTTTCATACCCTAAAAGATCATGGTTAATTGATTACATCATTCCCCAAAAGTTCCACCTGAAAAACCATCCAGAATTGGCCTAAACTAAACCATACTGACTGCTACACTGGCCAGGTGCGATGCATACTGAGTGATGCACTGCTTAGGTGTGATGCATACTGTTTGGGCCTTCTATAGGGTGCGATGAGTGAGGATGGACAAATGTCTGGGATATTTTGCTAAGTGGATACCCATAGAATCTTCTAGAAACTTCCCTTCTGACACTTGCCTCTCTGAATTTGCCCAAGGATGAGTAAGAGATCTGAACTTCAGTTATCTCCCCTCTTGTGGAACCAAATGTAACAAGTGGAATGACACTACTCAAACCCCAGAGATGACTCACACCCTTGAACACATCTATAAATGGATCCCTCATCTAAGAGATCTAGAGGCTGGAATCTTATGAATTGCAAGGAAGTGCTGATAGTTTGTATTTGAGAAAGAGCATTGTATTGTTGGTATGATCTTGCTATTTCATGAGGTGAAGAGGGCTTCATGCTGGGAGGATGATCCTGGATCAGACAACTAGGTTGTAATTATCCCTTCTATATAATAAAGTTCTTTGAGTTTTCTTCCATATAACTATGCTATTGTGGATGTTATTATTCGTGAAATCCATTGTATGTTCATTATATTTTTGATTCCGTAATGATTATGATATAATAGATCAAGATGCTTTGACAGTTCTTTGTTACTGTGTTCCTACAGGTACTCTCCAAGTGGGATAAGTACGGAGAGGAGTTGCAAGCTCTGTCAAGGGGGAGAGAGATCAAGCAAGGAGTTAAGCAGAAGATCCAAGTTGGTTCCTTTGTCTTTCTCTTATCTATTATACATAGAAGAAATCATGAATTGCTTTAAAACTATTGTTTCTAAGGTAGCTGCCAAACCTAGAGGGCTAGTCAATCGAAAAGACAACAGTTTTCGCAGAAACAAATTAGCGACTCCACTGGGGACGAATAGATGTTTGTTTGTTTTATAAACTATAGATGGAGCCTAAAGTCAGCCGGGTAGCCTTCAAATTGCTCTTGCTTTGCAATTGCATAGTAGATGAATGCTGCTTCAGTCAATCTCCGGTTTAGTTTATGAATTAAACATTTGAATTACAAGCATTCTAGATGCCCTTTTGGTAGCTCAGTAACCTCTCAAGATCATTCCTCTGTACTTTTCTCTTTACTGTCCATCATAGCTCAGCTTAACTCACTGAAATCAGCTACAAATTTGAGCCAAAACCCACTTCAGTTGCACTCCTTGGCCCATCGCACTGTCTGTCATTGTGAACCAGTATGAATCGCACCTCCTGAGTCTATAAAGTGCGATGCATCCCTGTTTCTGTGAAGCCCAGGTGCGATGACTGACTAAACCTATTTCCATTCTTGAAATTTGGGGTTTTTGTCCTTGTTTTCAATTCTGTTTAGTTGATTTGCTGCTTATGAACAGTGCCTCCTTACTGAAGCCTCTTTGCATCACATAGATCAGCCTCCATTGATTAGGATTAGTAAATGTTTTTATGTATTTGTCCATCATTTACAATCCTTTGTTGAAAATTTGCTTAAATTGATCTGTCGTTTTGGTACAAAAAGTGTCGTAACTATCATTTTATGTCAAAAAGAGAAGTGTCGTTGAGCCTTCCTTCCCTGGATAGTTGATTGAGCTTTTTGTCATGTACTTGATTTGATTTGTTGATATTTGAAGTGTCGAAAGCATTTTCTATTTGAAGTTGAAAAGTGCCATTTAGTCTTCCTTTCTATTTTGAAAAAGAAATTGTCGAAAATGTCGCTTTGAAAGAAATATTTCAGATCTTTGCTACACTTAGTTTTCCTTTTTTGCAATTTTCACATTAAGGGGAATGAAAAACAAATACATGCATTTGCATTTGCATTTAGTTTGTGTGTGAAAAATGATTTAGGAAAATGCACTAGTGTGTGCTCTTTGCTCTTTGTTTGAAATAATTGTAATCTTCTTTCCCTAGTAGCAAAGATTTTCATTGATCAAAATAAAAAACGATTGTTTATCTTGTAGATTGCATTTTAGGAATTTCAAATCAACATCACGTGGTGAACCATTGAAAGGAAACTTTAAACAAGATCAACTCTAAAATAAATTTCAATGAACTTAACAATGCTTTGGAACTTAATGCAACACATCTAGAGGTCTAGGCTAGAGACGTGTTCCGACGTCGTAAAAATTAGTAACTATCATTTTCATCGAAGGTTGGGTGATTCCTCCTCTTTGATATGACAAGTGCTAGCACGGACTTGTGCTCCCCGTACCGTCGAGTATATATTGGGAGACCACAATAGGCTTATATCCTTTATCCATAGGAAGCTGAGTCTTCCGCCCTATCGATTGCAATGCACTGAACACAACATTCGCGAAGATTGACTGCCGTACATAAGTCCTTGGTAATTTCTCTTTAATTTATCACCAAGGTGTATATTACAGTTTTGCGATTGGTTTGGTAGTCCCTCTGTCTAGATTTCTAGAGCAGTCACTTTCATTCCTTTTTGACTCTTTAAAAGAAAAGGTCCATCTGAGCACTTGTCACTTCAGGCTCATTAAAAATCGAAGGGGACTAAAGTCATCTTTAGCTTTTTCTCGACTCTTAAAAATTGAAAAAGCAAAGTTGTGTCAAAGCATCTTTAAAATTTATTAAATTCGGAATAATATCCCTGTTCCTTCGTTGATCTTAGGTTGAGATAATGGAGTCCACCAATCAAGGAATCTCTCTTGATGGGAATCCTAGTCCATTTTCCTCTTGGGGAAATATTGGTGCTCCATATATGGCCACATTGTCCCTCCCGGGAATTACAATTGGCCTACCAGTATGGTTGTTCTCAACCTCTGTGGTTCAAAATACCGTGATTCCTCCACAGTCGAATCAACATCCAGTTGATACTGAAGTTGACCCTTCACCTTCTTCTTTGTTTGTTTCTCCCTCCCATTATTCCTCTTTGCTTAGTGTAAACAGTGATGCTAGTAACCAGGTGGCTGAGAAGAAGAAGAAAGGGAAGGAGAAGAAGAAGAAGAAGCCGATTCAGCAAGGGGGAAACCATGAATCATCTGGTGAAAATCTGCACATTAAATCTCCTAAACCCAAATTTCCTTGCGTAATTTGTAAAGGAGACCATTTTCATCGAGACTGTCCTTGCCTTCCTCGGATCTTGAGAGAATGGTCTCCCTGTTCGCAACGTCAGGTGTCATCAACCTCTGGTGATCAGAAAGGAAAGGTCAAAGTTCCATGTAGGTTATGTGAAGGAGACCATACCCTTCACCGTTGTCCTTTTTTGGATGAAGCCAAAAGAGTCTTGGATAACCATCCTGCTTCACCGCAACGACTCCCATCTGGATACAGGAAACTCTCCCCAAGTCCTTTACTAGTTGAAAAACCGACTGACTTAACTCAACCATCGGTCGAAACACCTATCACTGAAAGTGAATCTTCTGAGTCCATACCCGATGAAAGTCAATAGGTCGAGGTGACAGTTGACCTAGTTTTACCTTCAGAAGATCATACCCTTCCCAAAGAGAGTAAGAACGATACCATTCAAATTCTTTTTGTTACTTCAGAGTCAGATGAACTTGGGGGCAATCCGCCTATTCCTTCACAACAGGAGGACAATTCCTCAGCTCCCACTACTCTAGGGGTTAATTCAACCGTTTATTCGGTACCCCCTCCAAGCAGTCTAGTCACTTCCTTTGATTGGAATCGGCTAGCAAGATCCTGCCTTCCATCTTACATGGCTTTCCGGATCATAATACAAGTTTACAAAATGATCATGTCTAACACTATCATAGATGAAGGGGCATTAGTGAGTATCCTTTCCTCAACTGCTTGGAAAGTGCTTGGTTCATCATTGCTTATGCTTGTTACAAAGAATTTGTCAGGCTTTAACAAAGGAACTAGCTGACCATTAGGGATCCTTCCTAAGTTACCGATAACTTTGGGAAGGAAAACCGTTCACCTAAACGTGATGGTAGTCCTAGGACCGTTAGATTACAATCTACTCCTTGGACGTGACTATGTTTACAACATGGAAGCTATTGTTTCAACACTCTTCCGAGTGATGTGTTTCCCACATGAAGGAAAAATTGTCACTGTTGACCAGCTTTCATTTCCCGGTTCAAGCATAGCTCCAAGTCAATCATCATCCCTAAATGGTCCTTGTACATTAGCAGTGTCTCTCGAACCTTCATTCCATCCACCTAATTACCGCGAGTAGTTTGGTGAATGTAACAAAGCTTAGGGGGCATGCACCCTTGTCTATTTGGCGGACGAACCCAGCTGAAAGATAAGTTTCCTTGTAGAGATAAGTTTCCTTGTAGGTTATGTGATTGGTCTGACACACCATTCAACTTTGTCTATTCTGCGGACAAAGCCAAGGAAGTGTTTTGTCTACCCTGCGGACAAAACCATCCCGCATAACCACAGTAAGTTTCCATATAGCTACTGGAGACTCTCCTTTTCACCATGTTGGGGGCATGCAAACTTTTCATTTCTTTTTTCAATTTTTATTTTCTAGCTTTTTAGCTTTGTCATTTTCTAGCTTTTTTAGCTTTGTTGTTTCTAGCTTTTTAGTTTTGAGCTTGCGTAGAAATAGAAACTAGACCAAGCATATGTTTTTTCATTTCAAGCTTGTAAAAACAATGAAACCCACACCGAGCATAGTTTCCCCAGGATTCAAGCTCGTTTAAAAATGAACCTTTGAGTAAATACCCTTTGTGATTGTCGTTCTATCAACCTTTTGAGCCTTGGTTGTGTACCTCTCATCACCTCCATTCTTTTGGCTGATCATATGCTTCCACTTGGTTGTTTACCATTTTGAGGAATAGCTACGACAAGTGGTCTTGTTAGCTAACCTCTTCCCAGAAATCACCAATTTTTAGAAGTTCCAAGCTTACCCGAAACCAGTTGCTACCCTAAACACCACTCGTTCCTAAAAAACGAGCCTTCTTTAAACCCTTTTCAGACTCGTTAAATATGAAAAGATTGTCAAGAAATTGGCCTTTCCAGCTCATTAAAGTGATTGGAAGTGCCATTCCTACTATATATTTTAATCTTTTTCAGACCTAAGGGATTATCTCACGAAAAAGTTCGAGTGCTTGTCTTTTTCGGCTCGTTAAAGTGATTGAAAAGTCATCCCTTTTGTATTATTTTTATCTTTTTCCGACCTAAGGGATTATTCTATGAGAAAGAACCTCTGGAGTTTCCTTTTCACCCCTTTTCAAACTCTCTAAACATGAAAAGGGCTAAGTTATCCTTTTCGTTAAACTCGTTAAAACAATAGCGACAAACTTGTGCACCCAGACAAGAACGAGTTTCACTGTCACTAGACTCGTTAAAACATAGCGACAGGTTTTCCCGAAAGGAAAATTATAGAACAAGCATATGTTATCCTCCTCAAGTTTGACAAAAATAAAGAATTACTGGTCAGCAATGACTGGGGAAAAAGGGAAGAAAACTTGAAAACTTTATGGTAGCAGGTCTCTCTTGAACATGACACTTTCACTTCATCTCTGTGTTTGAGTTGGGTTGGGTTATTTTGTTCACCGGTCATCTCACCATTGGTATTTCACACCATCCATCTTTTGGGGTTAATGCCACCAATTCATCTTAGTGTCGCCGATATGTTCAAGAGAAGTCATTCAGTTGAGAATTCACCATCCAGTTAATGCCTCATCCATTGCAATACCTTTGACCTCCATTTTTCATGACTGCCATTCCTGAACCCTGTATTGATAGATCGTTATCACCTCCAAAAAATCATTTGCCTCATTTCGTGTCATAGATGAGGGATACATTAAGGCCCTACTACGACGAGTCACTTCTTTTCGACATCAGCACATTATCCAAGAAGTTGACTTAGAAACAACCATTTCAGTACTTTGAAGCTTGCATGCCTCAATGGCAAGTTTCTCACTTCTGGCGACAGGTTGACATCAATGGCCTTCGACCGAAAGATTTTGCGTGGTGTTCGACATCGGATCATATATTCACACCACGTGAATTGTATTGTAGTACCTTGAGGGTCATTATCATTATCGGTGATTCCTCTCACGTCTGTTAACAACTTACATTATTGGCTGGTAATCAGGCGATGTCTTTCCATGTTCGACTCCATAACATCTCTTCACATGGATTGACTTGTACATCGAGCGAAGATTGAACGAGATTGAAGACCTTGGATCTAGTTTCATCCATCTAGGCTGTGATATAATCAGGGATATAACGACATCAAATGTACATAGAAGCTGCACAGATGGTCATCCAAGCCAGGGACTATGACTCTACATTTGAAGAATCACCAGTCTGCAACTGCAGATGATTATCTGTTCTATGTACATGAAATGAATTTATAAAGCTGAGCATGGGAATGCTCGCCTCAGCTAGATCATGAAAAATTATATTTTGACGATGTATTGTATTGTATCTTATACAAGTCACCTTCTAGTTCGAAACCTCAGATCCTCATGTTAAAGCATTTCACCCAACATCAAAGATTTACGACTTCATGCTTTAGGGGGCAACTGTTATAGACATATTTGGGCACTTCAACTCCAATCTTATATGCCAATAAACTAGGGCTCTTCAACCCCTAAAAGTGTTGTTTCATACCCTAAAATATCATGGTCAATTGATTACATCATTCCCCAAAAGTTTCACCTGAAAAACCATCCAGAATTGGCCTAAACTGTACCACACTGACTGCTACACTGGTTAGGTGCAATGCATACTGAGTGATGCACTGCTCAGGTGCGATGCATACTATTTGGGCCTTCTATAGGGTGCGATGAGCGAGGATGGGCAAATGTCCAGGGTAGTTTTCTAAGTGGATACCCATAGAATCTTCTAGAAACTTCCCTTCTGACACTTGCCTCTCTGAATTCACCCAAGGATGAGTAAGAGATCTGAACTTCAGTTATCACCCCTCTTGTGGAACCAAATGTAACAAGTGGAATGACACTAATCAAACCCAAAATATGACTCACACCCTTGCACACATCTATAAATGGATCTCTCATCTACGAGATCTAGAGGTTGGAATCTTGTGAATTGCAAGGAAGTGCTGATAGTTTGTATTTGAGAAAGAGCATTGTATTGTTGGTGTGATCTTGCTATTTCATGAGGTGAAGAGGGCTTCATGCTGTGAGGATGATGCTGGATTAGACAACTAGGTTGTAATTCTCCCATCTATATAATAAAGTTCTTCAAGTTTTCTTCCATATAACTATGCAATTGTGGATGTTATTATTCGTGAATGCCATTGTATGTTCATTATATTTTTGATTTCTTAATGATTATGATATAATAGATCAAGATGCTTTGACGGTTCTTTGTTACTGTGTTCCTACAGGTACTCTCCAAGTGGGATAAGTACGAAGAGGAGTTGCAAGTTCTGTCAAGGGGGAGAGAGATCAAGCAAGGTTGGTTCCTTTGTCTTTCTCTTATCTATTATACATAGAAGAAATCACAAATTGCTTTAAAATTGTTGTTTCTAGGGTAGCTGCCAAACCTAGAGGGCTAGTCAATCGAAAAGACACTAGTTTTCACAGAAACACTGAAATAAAAAGACTATCAACTCTCCTCAGTAGTTATGCAAACCAAAACAGAGGACTATTGATGAGCCTCATAAATGGGTAATTATATGGTCTCATTTTACCTCCTAACCTAGTCAAATCAACCATTCTCTTAGCTTATTGTATGATTCTCTGATTATATTTATGCTTATAGGGTGAGTTGAGTTAGTTATTATGCCATGTGGTCTAACATGTATTTAATGCAGATTATTGTTGGATTTCGAGGTCAAAGTCAAGGATATAGTGGTCAAACTGCAGCAATAACTCGAAGTATACAGAGGATAGGACTTATAAGAGGGAATCCCCCTCATTTATTTCTCCTCACTTCGAATTCCCTTTCATTCAACTCGGAGTACAAGCAACCGAATCATGCACTAGAAGGCAGCCGAGCAAGTGGAAGATGATTGATATTTATCTCGAGTTTTGGGAGCCAAGCTTCCATGATTTTAAGGAAGCTATTGGTAGCTTTAGATGTATAAGTAGAGAGGCCTAGTGCCTTACTAGGGTCGACTTTTTTTTGCTTGTGTAAACTCTGCTCAAACTTCGAGCTTACTATTTTATGACAGTTTATGTAATCTTGCTATTTTTTGATAATGAAGATGGAATCCTTTTTGAGCTAGCACTGAGTTACCTCAGAGGGCTGAAGCTCTTGGGTTAGGGCCCAATACAAGCAACCAAGCTTCTATTTACTTGTATTTGTATGCTTTACTTCAGTTTATAGATTAGTTTGTTGTTAGATGTATTTGTCTTATGGTTAAGAATAGGTTGCTTTTGATGATTTAGTAGCTTGCTTCCATTTGTGCTTTCTGTAGCAAGTTAAGCAATGATTAGAGAAGATTCAAAAAGCTAGCAACAGTACCTTGGCCTGTATTCCTCCCTTTGGGACCATGATTTGAGGCAAAGACTCTCTTGATGCCCCAAAAACACAGATTTTCCTCATTCCTAGGACTTCTAGTGTTTGCATCTCTCTAGTAGGTTGATAGTCCAGTTTTGCTTTGCTTTAAATATTTTTTATCATGTTCACTTCCTAATTTGCAATAGTCCTTTTGCATTCTTTCCTTTCTTACAGCATTTCCCAACATTTCCTTCTATACATCATAGTTTAGGCCATTTTAATGCAAAACATTGTTTTTCCTAGGATGCACTCATTTCATTGGTTTCTTGTTTTCTTGGTTGAATGTCAGTTTCTATGCATCAGATCTCTTCCAGAAGTAGGCCAGCTCACCAAAAATCACACCCTCCATCTGATCCATGCCCTATAGATCTCCCAAACCTCACCTCAATTCTTCCCTAGTTTCCTTCATTTGTCATAGAACTTCTTCCTCTCTCCTTGAGCAAACCCAATCATCTTTCTCTCTCATGGTGATTCATGGTAGACTTTAGGCACCCTAACATCTCATTCCAACCTTCATCCACCTTTTCCACCCACTCTCACACCCTCAAAACAGTGAAAATTTCTCTCGGCCTCCTCCTGCAGGCCTCCTATAGTTTCCCTGTGTCCTCTTGTAGTTTTTCCTGTAGGCTTTCTTTTGAAGGCTGAGTGTGGGAAAAGCCTCCAAAAGGCCACCTAATACCTTCTAGGACCCATCCACACCATCCTACATCCTCCCAAGCTCCAAAACCGCCCTCTAAGGCCACCTATTCGTTGCCACACTCACACACAATAAATTAGATGCATGTTAAATTCACTTAAAAACACATAAAAATCCAAAAATATGTTTTTTGCTTATTTACTTCCAGAAATAGCATGGCTAGATGTTGTTTAATTCCTTGAGTAGGTAATGGCATTTATTTAATGGTTTTCATTGTTTTTTTTGGCAAAAGTAGAATTAGCTTGTTAATTAGGGTTTACTAGATTTTGCTTTGCATTCCAGTCTTTCACCTTTCTGTAGTTAGAATAGCATATGTAGAGTAATATTTCTTTCCTTTCATCACACTTAGAGCTTCTTCTGAAATCTATAGAAGTTGGCTTGAGCTCCTAGTGATCTTGCGTCAGCTGACCAAGTGACAACCTGCAGTGAGAGCTAGTACTTGTGCATAGAACATCGACGCTTCCAAGTTTGTTACGAACTACCAGGTTGATAAAAGTAAAGCTGGTAGCCCAGGAGTTGCAACATTCTTGCTGCAATACTGGCTCTCACCACTTTTTGGTTCCGTTTCTGGGGAAGCGTTAGAGTATTCTGTGATTACTGCTTTCTTCTATTTCCTATTGCAACATTTTGCTAATAGTTTATTTAAGCAAAAGTAGACTAGTGTCATTTCTTTTCTTTTAGTTTTGCATTTCCTTGCTTTCCTTTTCAATCCTGCAAATTTCCATTCAGCAAGTTCATTTTAGCTAGTTGCAATTTGTTTTGTTCAATCACAATTTTAGTTTCTACAGGTACTTTTAGTGTGGGGAAAAAGAAACAAAAATCCAACCAAAAATATTTCCTTTCATGCCTCGTAGGAGTAGAGATAACTTAGGAAAATTTTTGCCCAACACCCCCACTACTTCACATAGCCAACCTTCTCTCTTCTTCGGTGGCTGTAATCAAGAAGAACCCTTAGGTGAACATCCAGACATATTTGAAGAACCTATAGGGGAAGAAGAAGAAGAAAACATTCCTCTGGAGCCAATGGCTGAAAACATAAATGCTAGGGGAAATGGAGAGAGAATAGAGGGTACCTTCCCCATTCAGGAGACCAATGGGGACACCAAAATGAAGAATATAAGTCCTTCAGCCCTACCTCACTTCCATGGTCTGACTATAGAAGATCTTGACACCTTCTTGTTCGAGTTTGCTGTCATCCGTTGAACTTATGATGATGCAGAAGACGAGCAAAAGTTGAAACTGTTCCCTTCTACTCTCAAGGACGCAACACTGCACTGGTTCATGGGATTACCTGGCAATAGCATCACAACTTGGGCTCAGATGCAGCAGGCCTTTAACAACAAGTATTGAGACTATTGTAGGTCAAAAGATACTAAAGAAGAAATCTTCCGAATGACCATAGGAAGTGATGAGTCCCTGGAAGACTATGAAGAGAGGTTCCAGCTCAGTTACAAAAGGGCCAGGTGTACACCTGGTCCTGAGTCTCTGAAGTTGATTCTTCTCAGGGGAATTTGGGAAGACCTTTTAGACACCCTCCATCTACTGGCCGGGGGAGACATCTACCAACTATCCTATGAGGACATAAAGACTATTTTTAGAAACCATTCTAGAGCAGCCAGAAAGAAAGGTAGGGGGAGTCAACCCATAGCCAGTACCTCTTCTTCCAATTCATCCATTAAAGGTGAAATTGGAAACATGCTGGAAGAATTCAAGAGTGAGATGCTGTAGACTCTTGCCATGCAAATGGATACCTTACATATCAAAAGAAAACAAGAGGAAGCAGAGAGGGCTTTGGCCATTTTTTTCCCTAGATGCACTAGGAGGAATCCTAGGAATGAATGCCCATTGAACTCTATAGAGGTTTAGTTTGTGAAGAAGATCATTCTACAGATAAGTGCCCTTCCTTGCCTGGAATTAAAGCTGTATACCAAGGGGCCGAAGGAGTCACTGAACAGATTTATTACATAAACCAAAGGAGGCCACATGGACCTAGACCATACTAGCAGGGGATGCAAGGGACATCTCAGGCATACTACAACCCCAACCAAGTCACCTCCATACCTTCTTGGGCCCCCCTGCTCATCCTTCCTGGTCCACACCTCCTCCTTGGTCCTTCACATCTCAATATCATGCCCAACCAGCTGCCCATTCATTTCAGTCCTATGCTCATCCGCAACCTTAGTGAAATGCATCTCATCAGGGGTGGAGGCCCTAATACAACTCTCTTCCCGCTCTTCTACCTCCACCACCTGCCCAACCACAACGATTACCTTCTGCTCCACCAAGGCAACCCCACATGCTTGCCTAGCAAAATCCAAACCCGAACAACAGACAAGCTCAACAAGTGTATAGTGGGGAACCATCATGCCCAACTTATGCTATGGAGATTCAAGAAATTAACTTGTGATCCGGGAAAGTTCTCCCAGATAGCTAGCCTCCACCCAGGGAGGTTGAGGAAGATAAATATGAAAGTGAACCTAAAGCAAATCCATCCTTTCCTGAGAGACTATCCATGACAATCCAGCCTACCCCAGAAGAGACTGAACTCCTGGGAGAATTGAAACATTTATGTGTGAAGATACCACTTCTCCAAGCCATAAAATATGTGCCTATCTACAATAGGTTGATCAAAGAGAAGTGCTTTAGGCATCCAGGAAGGCACAAGAGAGATGCCCCAACCATCAATGTCATAGGACAACTATTTGACCTGATGTTGGGGCAGATAATATGTCCAAAATATCTGGACCCTGGAAGCCCAGTAGTTGATGTCCACATCAATGGCACAATGGTCCCACATACCTTGATTAATTTGGGAGCTGCCATTAATGTGATGACAAAAGAAACAACGCTCAAACTTAACCTCCAAGGCTCCTTAAGGAAGACCACGACAGTGTTGCAGCTAGTAGACCGCTCCACAGTGACCCCTGAGGGGATTGTGGAAGATGTGATGGTCTCCATTGATTCTTGGGAGTACCCTGCTGATTTCTTAGTTCTCCAGCCAAAGGTAAAGCTCACTGGGTATCCTCTCATTCTGGGAAGACCTTGGTTGGCTACAGCCAATGCCTACATCAGCTGCTGAGCTGGGAACATGACCATAAAGAACGGGCACATGTCCAAGCAGTTAATCCTATATCCTCTTGCCCAACCCTTGCTAGAACATGATCTACCTCTCTAGTTGGAGGAGGATGAGGATGAAGTTTATTCTGCACCACTTTGTACATTAGAAATCGCCATGGGGGGAAAACCGCAAGATGAGGATGATATGATTGAAAATTTGATTCATAATCCACCTTCCAGTGTATCACCATTAGAAGCCATAGTAAGAGAAACCCAAAACAACCCCTCAACTGATCTCTGTGTGGCCGACCCCACTTCTTTCCATGTTAAAAATATAGAGTTCAGCCCATAAAGAACATTGAAAATCAATCCATCCCTATCTACTTCCCAGGAGAAGGAGCTATGCAGCATACTGAGAAAACATCTAGATACCTTCGCCTAGAGTTATAAGGAGATTAAGGGAGTGCACCCTTTAATATGTACTCATAATATATACATCAAGGAAGATTGCAAGCCAGTCAGGTAGCCTCAAAGGATGATGAACCCAACACTTAAAGATATTGTTAAGGAAGAATTGCAGAAATTGCTTGATGTAGGATTAATCTATCCCATCTCTGACAGTGAATGGGTCTCTCCTTTGGTGCTAGTGCCAAAGAAAAATGGTAAGTGGAGAATCTGTGTTGATTACCGGGAATTGAACAAAGCCACTAAAAATGACCATTTTCCTTTACCTTTCATAGATCAAGTGTTAGGCAGTCTGATAGGGAAAAAGTTTTTCTCCTTCCTAGATGGGTTTAGCAGGTACAATCAGATTCAAATCAGCCCGGAAGACCAAGATAAGACCATTTTCACTTGTCCTTGGGGTACCTTTGCATACCAGGTCCTTCTTTTTGGTTTGTGCAACGCTCCAACCACTTTCCAAAGAGTGGTATTGAGTATATTTTTTGAACTAGTTCATGATGCAGTAGAAATATACATGGATGATTTTACTCCTTATGGCTCTGACTTTCAGGAAGCTTTATCTAACCTTGGAAACGTTCTAGGTATGTGTATTGAGATGAACCTATCCCTCAGTCTGGAAAAATATGAATTTTTGATGACTGAAGGGATTGTGCTAGGTCATGTAATATCTCAACAAGGACTGCAGGTGGACCCCAACAAAATTGCCATCATCCAAAGGGTCCCACCTCCTCAAAAGGTGAGAGATGTCAAAAGCTTCCTAGGCTTAGCTAGATATTACAGGAGATTTTTGAAAGACTTCAGTAAGTTAGCCTCTCCTTTGTTTGGCCTCCTAGGCAAAGATGTTGAGTTCATATGGTCGAAAAACTGTCAAGAAGCCCTAGATACCTTAAAGAGCAAGCTAGTGACTACCCCAATTCTCAGAGGCCCAAACTGGGCCCTACACTTTCACATTCACACAGATGCCACGAACAAAGCAATAGGAGCAGCCTTAGGACAAACTGATGAAAAGTTACCTTATGCCATATACTTTATAAGCAAAAACTTGTCAAAGGCAGAGTTCAACTATACAGTGACTGAGAAGGAACTCTTAGCTATCGTGCATTCCTTAAAAAAATTTAGACATTATATCACAGGTTATCAAACCTTTGTGCACACTGATCATGCTGCAATTAGATATTTAATGAACAAACCAGATGTAAATTCTCACATTATTGGATGGTTGCTTTTACTGTAGTAGTTTGATCTGACCATTATTGATAAGCCTGGTAAAGAGAATAATGTTGCTGACTTTTTTTCTAGAGTAAATTTGCTTGCAGGTGAAGAAGGAATGGTGGATGACCAAATGCCAGATGAACACCTATTTTCTATATCAGTACTCTCTCCATGGTTTGTTGATATAGAAAACTACTTGGTTTCAAAACAGTTCCCACCACACCTATCCTCAAAAGAGAAGAGCAAGATAGTAAGGAAAAGCGCCCCTTTCACCTGGATTGGAGGCAATCTCTTCAAACTTGGCCCAGATCAGATCTTGAGAAGATGTGTCAAGGAGGAGGAAGTCTTTGACATCCTCCTGACTTGTCATGATAGGCCTTGTGGAGGTCATTTTGCAGCAAAAAGAACTGCCTTCAAGATATTGCAAGCAGGCTACTACTGGCCCACTCTTCATCAGGATGTGAGGAGATACACAAGCTAGTGTGATCGATGTCAGAGGATGGGGAAACCCACTCCAAAGGATGAAATGCCCATGCAACCTCAAGTGACCTTTGAGCCATTTGAGAAGTGGGGCATGGAATTTGTGCGGCCTATCAACCCTCCTTCAAAGTAGAAGAAATACATCATTGTGTGCACCGACTACCTGACAAAGTGGGCAGAGACAAAAGCAATCAAAGCAGTGACAGAGGAAAAAGTAGCTGAGTTTTTGAGGGAAAAAATATTCTACAAGTTCGGGTATCCGAGAGAGTTGGTCATAGACCAAGGTAATCAATTCACTTCCAACTTGATTGAAGACCTGCTCACACATCATAAGATCAAGCACATGACTTCCACCCCTTACTATCCACAAGCCAATGGGCAAGTGGAGCATTGGAAGGGATCTTAATCGAGGTAGTGAGCAACAACAGAAAAGACTGGGCGGACAGATTAGTTGAGGCCACTTGGGCCTACAACACAACATGGAAGACCACCACCGGGTTCACACCCTATGAACTAGTCTATGGGAAGAAGGCTTTTCTGTCAATAGATTTTGAATTCAATACCCTAAGGATGGTAGCTCAGCTGGACCTAGACCTCAGCCATGCACAGAAGGAGAGATTACTTTAGCTCAATGGATTGGAAGAATATATATTGTAAGCCCTTCTCCACACAGAGGTAGTTCAGCTTCAGAGAAAGATATGGCATGACAGATATATCAGGGAGAAGAAATTCCAAGAGGGAGATTGGGCACTACTCTATGATTCAAGATACAAGGGTTTCAAAGGCAAGCTGAGGACAAGATGGTTGGGACCCTACACTATGGAGAAATGCAATGACAATGGTTCAATTCTGATCAGAACCGTTGATGATGAAGCCATCCCCATGCTTGTTAATGGACATCGGTTGAAAGTCTACAAGAAACCCCTCTCCAAGTGAGGGTTTATTGAAGATTTGAATAAAATAGTGTTGGCAGTGGAGCATGTCTTAGCTTCCACTTCACCCACTCATTGAAGAAAAAATAAAAAATAAGGACTCACGTGAAAACCTCCATGAGGCGCTTGAGTCCCATCATTTGGTTGAAAACCTCTTCTGAGGCGGCCCAGTGATGTAAAAAAAAAGGGGGAAAAGAATAAGATCCCTGGGTGAAAACCTCCCTTGGAGGCACCCAGGGCAAGGAATTAAGGTGAAAAACTCTTTGAGGTGCCCTAGTTGTTTTTAGGAAAAAAAAAAAAAAAAAAAAAGAAAAAAAGAAAGAAAAAAAAGAAAGAAAAAAATGAATTTTTATTGCATTGCAGGTTTGCAGGAGGACTACAGGGAGCAGAAGAAGGTGCCAAGGGGACCTTGACATTCATACCAGCATCCATCTCATCTTCTCCACACCTTCCTCCATCATTTTTGGCATCTCTTTCACCCCACTGTACCTCTTCTTCCAAAACTGTGTTTTCTACAGGAGGCTCCTGTAGGAATTACAGAGAGCCAAAAGTGTCTACAGGAGGCAGTTTGAGGGACAAGAAAAGCTTCATGAGGAACCTATAATCCCTCTTACCATCTTCAAACCTCCTTGCCATCATTTCCAAGCCTGCATCACACTCCAAGCATCATTATTATTTTTTTTCCTTTCCAAGAAAAAAACACAGAAAAACAGTTTTTCAGTTTTGAAAAAAAAAACAAAAATAAAAGGAGGAAAAGGCACCATTAACTTTACCTGAAGCTTACCTACTATCCCTCCATCATTCATCTCCACCTCTGGCATCATTCTCGAGCTCCAAGCACAGGGAAATAACTGAAGTTTCAAGGGGAGAAGCAGGTACAGGAGCTCCTATAGGAATCACTGTAGCAGCTGATCCCATAGAAGTCCAACACTAGCAGCAAGGGACAACACATCTGAAGGTTGAAAAGGTACATGCAGCTCAAATCTAGCAAAAGAAGAACCTTCAAAAACACACAACAACACATTAGCAAGCAGAGACAACATGCATGAGGGAAAATGAAGGCATGCAACAGAGAAAGCCACAGCACCTCACAGTCGATGGCAACAATACAATTGGATTACAAGTAAGTAGCTAAGTCACTCCTCTATCTGCATTTGTGTAATTAGGAATCATACGAAGGAAACGAGATGATTGAAATTGAAAGAGGGAAATGTGGCCAGTTAACTTGGCCACCTTCATTTAGTTGACTCCACTTAACCGAGATATCACCCACACGTGTGCACAGTCAACTCAAGCAAAAGATGCGAAGGACAGGTAGTGGGAGGAAGAGTTAACTCCGATGCAATACCGAGGGGATGATTATGAGGGGGGTCATGATGACCAAGTAGGTGGGGACCAACGGTCCTAATTTGGGCAACGTACACCTTGCCAGCTCAGTACTCATAACCAAAAATAGCCATAAAAGGTAATGAGCTCTTCTCCTCGCGCATTCTCACCACATTTTCTTCCATTTATCCTCGTAACTCAACCACACAATAATATTCTTATGCCCCCACAGCCACGTATCCACAATCCTCCATCAATTTCCTCCATATTTTTGCTCTTGGCATTTTCTACAGGAAATCTACAGGAGGGACAACGGGCTTCTACAGGAGGGGCAGTGAGTCATTTTGAAGAGAGGCAACGTGACTTTTGGCACGAATTTCAGTCTGAAGAGGTAGGTTTCATGAATTCCCTCTGTTGAATATCAAAATGTGAAAGAGTTGGTCTCAAATTGAAGATAAAATGAGTCTTTAAGAGGGTAGAAATACATAAAAAAAAAATTCTGTTTAAAAAAAAAAAAACACAGTCCCCTCTGTTTTTCTATTTCACTCAAAATTCTTTGTCTCCACCTCCATATCTAGTTTTTCAAAAGAAGTACAGGCAATATGACAGGGGGGTTTATGAGAAAAGAGCCCACTAACTCCACTAGACTCCATGCACATCCTCAAGTGGTGGAAATATTTACAAGGGCAAACTGGATGAATTTCTTTGAGAAGTTTAGAGGGTTTGATGATGAAATTTCCCATGAATTTGCTCTCTCTTTGGTCCCTCACACAAGAACTCATGCTACTGTAACCATTAGAGGCATCTCCATTGAAATAACCCCTGAATTCATCAGTAGGGTCACTACCCTTCCTCTTGGGCTACCTTGGAGTAAAGATGAGAAAATAATTGGCCAGGCTGCCAAGAGGAAATTTTTCTAAGATAATGAAACCCCTATTGAAGAAAAAAATGGAATTAGGAGGGCTAGTGTACCATATCCCTGGGATGAGGTTAGCTACCAAGTGATCAAATACATTTCTTGTGAGAGGAGGCACATCATTGTTTATGGATATCATTTCAGAATCCTCCAAGAATTGAGATATGGCATGTATACCACAGCACATCAAAAGCTTAGTATCCCTTACTTTCTCTTTCAGTCCCTCATTGACTCCAGCACCGAGGTAGAAGAAGAAAATTCATAGCAGCTAGCTCACCATGGCCTAATCAAGATCCTAGTAGAAGAAGCCCTCCATACCCTTACAATCCATATAGCATGGGAAGTTTTCAGAAATATGACAGTTGAGGATGACATCAAGGCATTAACCTATGATGTCAGTCCTACTATCAGTGAGGAGGAAGAACAATAAGGAGGAGAAGATGGAGCCAATGGTGACATAGCAAAGCAAGAGAGGAAGGAGGAAAGAAAAGAAATAAAGGATGGGAGAGTTGAGGCATAACAAGAGGTAGAAAAAGAGATAGACTAGGAGGAGGAAAAAGAGACAGAAGAGGGAGAAAAGGAGGCAGCGAGGGCAGAGAAAAGAGAAGAGTCCCCTGAAACTTTGGAAAGAGAAGCAGCAGCTGCCCTCACTACCCTCAGATCACAAGTCAAACAGAAGCAGAAGAGGAAAAGAAAAACCTCCATGTATTTCAGGGAAAGGAAGAGCACCAGGATTAAAACAGGAAAATCTCAGCCCTCATCAAAGACTCCCATTAACATTGAAGATTCACCATCTACCAAGGTGAAAGAATCTCCTTCCAAGACACCCATAACCTATGAAAGGAGGAATACAAGATCTTCTACATGGAAGGGAAAGGCAATTCTATAGGACCCCAAACTAGACCTACAGGAGGCTAAAACAGTCCTACAGGAGACACTGTCCAAACTACAGGAGACACAAAAACTTGAGGAAAATATAGGAGGACAGCCAGAGAGAAAAGAGGAAGCATAAGAGCTACAAGAACCTAACCCCTAGCCTAATATTGACTCCTATTATAGAATACTTGAGGGAGGCAAGATAATCCCACAAAAATTTGCAATTCCACTATTTTTCGAATTGGAAAAGGAGAGAGTGAGAACGCATAGGTGGATGCAGATAGCCAAGTCCAAAGGAGTTGAGGATATTGGCCACATGGAAGACAAACTCAGGGAAATGGGCAGGGAATTGAGTGCTCTCAGAGATAGAGAAGCCATTACAAGAAGCCACCTTGAGAATTAGAATGAATTACTAAGAAGGCAGTTGCAAGAGAAAGGGACTCATTTGGCATACATGGCCAGCTTATCCATAGAAGCATTACAATGTAAAACACCAGCCAAATCTTATGGCCTCCATCTGAAGGATCAATGGATTCAATTCCAAATAAAAACTTTGGCACAAAGAGGCATAATGCCTTTCCAAGACTACAGGTAATTCATGGATTTGTGTGACCAAAGCACCTCCAAGGACAAAGCAAAGATGGCAGAGTTCTATCTATACAACATGGCCCTCATAGACTTGAATGTGTGGGACCCCAATGCCAAGCTAAGGGATCTGCAATTAATGGCCATGGCGTCATGGATGAACCATGAAGAATTGAGGGCCGTAGAAATGAAAAGATTGTTAATAAAAGAGTAGAATGAACCATTGATGATAAGAGCTGAGCCATCAGATCCTATGGCACACACACAACCTGCTTGCCAATGACCCTCAGATTGCCCCTAAATATCTAGCCAATCAGGAACAAGCCATTGCACACTTTGAAGATATGCTTAGGCTACTTGGGGATGATTGTGTGCATGCATGCATGCATGAGAAGATGGAACACCCTACCCCACAGCTTGCAGATCAGAGAATACCATTCCCCCATGAGGCTGATGGAGGCATTGAAAAGAGTGCTAATGTACAAGCACTCCATGAAAAGGCTGAAGGTCAACTGGATTGGCCTCAAACTGAGTCCTCCACTCATATTAGGCATGCTGGAAGGTAGAAGAGAAGAAGAAGAGAAGAAGAAGAGAAAGAGCAGTGGGAGGAAAAATACAGAAAGGCAGGATTTTATGGAGAACATGAACAGACCACATCAAAAGCTTGAAATGCTAGGGAGGCCACCAGGGCCATGAAAGACCAAGAGATTGACTAGGTTGCTCAGACGATGAAAAACACCTTCAGTAGGGGGGTGATGATGAGCCTCATAAATGGGTAATTATATGGGCTCATTTTACCTCCTAACCTAGTCAAATCAACTATTCTCTTAGCTTATTGTATGATTTTTTGATTATATTTATTCTTATAGGGTGAGTTGAGTTAGTTATTATGCCATGTGGTCTAACATGTTTTTAATGCAGATTATTGATGGATTTCGAGGTTAAAGTCAAGGATCTAGTGGTAAAACTACAAAAATAACTCAAAGTAGACAGAGGAGAGGAATTATAGGAGGGAACCCCCCTCATTTATTTCTCCTCACTTTGAATTCCCCTTCATTCAGCGCGGAGTACAAGCAGTCGAATCATGCACTAGCAGGCAGCCGAGCAAGTGGAAGATGATTAATAGTTATCTCGAGTTTTGGGAGCCAAGCCTCCTTGGTTTTAAGGAAGTTGTTGGTAGCTTCAAATGTATAAGTAGAGAGGCCTAGGGCCTCATTATGGTCGACTTTTTTTTGCTTGTGTAAACTCTGCTCAAATTTTAGGCTTACTATTTTATGACAGTTTTATGTAATCTTGCTATTTTTTGATAATGAAGATGGAATCCTTTTTGAGCTAGCACTAAGTTACCTTAGAGGGCTGAAGCTCTTGGGTTAGGGCCCAATCAAAGCAGCCAATATTCTCTTTACTTGTATTTGTATGCTTTACTTCAGTTTATAGATTAGTTTGCTGTTAGATGTATTTGTCTTATGGTTAAGAATAGGTTGCTTTTGATGATTTAGTAGCTTGCTTCCATTTGTGCTTTCTGTAGTAGGTTAAGCAGTGATCAGAGAAGATTAAAAAAGCTAGAAACAGTGCCTTGGCCTCTCTTCCTCCCTCTGGGACCATGATTTGAGGCAAAGACTCTCTTGCTGCCCCAAAAACACAGATTTTCCTCATTCTTAGGACTTCTAGTGTTTGCAACTCTCTAGTAGGTTGATAGTCCAGTTTTGCTTTGCTTTAGATCTTATTTATCATGTTCACTTCTTGATTTGCAATAGTCCTTTTGCATGCTTTCCTTTCTTATATAATTTCCCAACATTTCCTTCTATACATCATAGTTTAGGCCATTTTAATGCAAAACTCTATTTTTCCTAGGATCCACTCATTTCTTTGGTTGCTTGATTTTCTTGGTTGACTGTCAATTTCTATGTAGCAGATCTCTTCCAACAGTAGGCTAGCTTACCAGCAATCACACCCTCCATCTGAACCATGCCCCATAGGTCTCCCAAACCTCACCTCAATTCTGCCTTAGTTTCCTTCATTTTTCATAGAAGTTCTTCCTCTCTCCTTGAGCAAACCCAATCATCTTTCTCTCTCCTGGTGATTCATGGTAGACCTTAGGTACTCTAACACCTCATTCCAACCTTCATCCACCTTTTCCACCCACTCTCACACCCTCAAAACAATGAAAATTGTTCTCGGCCTCCTCTTGTAGGCCTCCTGTATTTTCCCTATTTTCCTCCTATAGTTTCCCTGTGTCCTCCTGTAGTTTTTCTTGTAGGCTTTCTTTTGAAAGCTGAGTGTGGGAAAAGCATCCAAAAGGCCACCTAAGACCTCCTAGGACCCATACACACCATCCTACATCCTCCCAAGCTCCAAAACCGCCCTCTAATGCCACTTGTTCACTGCCACACTCACACACAATAAATTAGATGCATGTTAAATTCACATAAAAACACATAAAAATCCAAAAATATGTTTTTTGCTTATTTACTTCCAGAAATAGCATGGTTAAATGTTGTTTACTTCCTTGAGTAGGTAATGGCATTTATTTCATGTTTTTCATATTGTTTTTGGCAAAAGTAGAATTAGCTTGTTAATTAGGGTTTACTAGATTTTGCTTTGCATTCCAGTCTTTCTCCTTTCTGCAGTTAGAATAGCATCTGTAGAGTAATCTTTCTTTCCTTTCATCACACATAGAGCTTCTTTTGAAATCTATAGAAGTTGGCTTGAGCTCCTAGTGATCTCGCGTCGGCTGACCAAGTGACAACCTGCAGTGAGAACTAGTACTTGTGCATATAGCATTGACGCTTCCAAGTTTGTTACGAACTACCAGGTTGATAAAAGTAAAGTTGGTAGCCTAGGAGTTGCAGCATTCTTGTTGCAATACTGGCTCTCACCAACTATTAGTACCTTGGTCTAAACTGCTCGTGTGAAAGAAAGGAAAACTTATATATAGGGAGTTTCAGTGTAACAACCCTGGGTAAAAATCCATGAAAAAATACATAAGACCACGGTTGATGGGACACATTTCCAAGCTAAATTTTGGGAAAAACATCCTAGTGGGTGTTCATTTCAGTTATTATGACTAAAGGAATTTGGAAAAGGAAATGACAAAGGATTTGGTAAGGCAAAATGGAATTTTTGGAACATTTATTTATGAAAATAATTGAAACTAGGAGAAAAGGAAGGTGAAAGGTCACAAGTTGCATGTGAGGAGGAAATTGAAGGAAAATAATGGAAAATGAAGAAAATAGAGGCCTAATTCATAAAAAAGCTTCTGAATATCAGTTGGTAACCTTTAGTCAGTTCAGTTTTGGAGCTCTCTCATTACTCTTTCTCTCTCTCTCACTCTTGGACACTTGGAGTTTTCTTGGAGCATTTTGGCATTGGATCAAGAAAGGAAAATAAGGCAAGAGGAAGTAGAGATCAAGCAAGGAAGAACATGATCAAGTAGCTACACCAATATTCTTTGCATGTATTGTTTTGCATGTCTATTTTCCTTGCTAGATTTGGCTTACATGGTATTGCATGTGGTTAATTTTTCTTTTATGGCATGGGTTTTTCCAGGTGTGATAGTGTTCTTAGCCTAGCCTTTCCATTTTCGGATAGCCATGGTGTGATGGGGTTCTCATGTTTTGGTTGAGATGGATTGCCGAATGGATTCAAAGCTGAGTGAGGTGGATATCTGAATGATAGAGCACATGGCCTAGTGGTCCCTAAACTGGACTGTGGATCATGGTAAAGCCACTGGCCTAGTAAGCCCTAAGCCAGACTATGGTTTGCGGTAAAGCCATGATTATGTTGCCTCGATGGGCCTAGGAATCCTTGCTGGTGAATGGTAGGATATACGAGAAACCCAAGAGGTGGATTTCTCTCCATTGGTCCTAGTAATCCTAGGTTGGGATATGCGTGAAACCTGGAGAGTGGGCCTTGGTTTAGGGCCTAGTGATCCAGTGTGGATTGCAATAAAGCCCAAGAGACTAGGAGACGAGAAAATTACTCATGGCGTAGGTGGAGAAATCCGATTGCATCCATGCTTTTTTAGCTTAGTGATTGGGTGGAGATCATGGTAAATATTATTATTACATCTTTATTGTGTTGACTTAGTGATTCGGGATGGATTACAGTAAATCCTGGTATCTATTGATGAGGGTGAGGTTGTTTAGCCTCAGGATGCCCTAGTTGGTTCTTTTGGTTTGAGTCCCACATTCATGCTTGGAATATGGCACGAGGGTAAATGGTCGAAGAGATATTTGGCTCATCCATTCTATGGTCAGATGGAACGTGGTAGTCCCATCCTGGGTTTGGATTTTGCATCATCAATATGAGGCTATTTCTCTGTGTATTTCTATGAGTATTATCCCGATTTGTATGTAGATCATATGGTTGTGATTTCATTGGTATTTATGTTGCTATTATGCTAGTTATGTATATGTTTTATGACAACGGCTATGTATGGATCTCATCATGTTTTTACTTGTAAATGAATGGACAATGTATCTATGACCTAATAGATGGTAATGCAGCAAATGATATGAGGGAATAATGGTTCTTAGTGATTCTCAGATAAGTATGAGATACCTATGCTTAAATTTGTTGTTTACACCTGTAGATTACATATTTGTGATATGTTTGATGAAATGCCTATCATGGCTAGTAGGGGTCTAATTAAGGGCATGTTCATGTAATTTCTTTTGCATCATTGTTTCCCTATTATCTTATAGTTATGAAGATGTCATTCAATTCTAGGCAATGACCTGGGATCTGTGCGTGAAAAAATGGCTCAAATCAAGGGGATGCTAGCACAACACTGAGAAAAATAGTCCCTGAATTCTAGCATGCCTTTTCATGAGAGCGTCTAGAGCCTCCTAGACGTTGGCATGCCTATAGCATGAGAGCATCTAGAAGTCAAGGGGTCAAAAAATTCAGTGGGACCCAGGGGCTAGTTGGCAGAAAGGTTGGGTTGGTTCTTAAGGGTCCTCATGCTGATGTTGAATGTCTATATGGTGTGTTTCCGTCAGTTACACTTCCTTAACGTAACTTAGGAGGTCAAATCCTATCATAGTGGCCTCTCGTTGCATGTTTACCATGGTTGGCCGATTGCTTGGGTAGATGTGGGAGGAGGGTGTTATAGAGTGGTATCAGAGTGGGTTGCGCTCTCTTTGGGTCATATATGATACTACAGAGTGGTATCAAAGCATGGTTCACCCCTTAGACTTGATGGGTTGTGTGGTGGTCATGCATCCATGTTGGTTTCATATGTGTTCCTTATGCTTGTAGTCCATGCGCTTGTTGCATTTGCATGGTGTTGATCATGGTTGTAGTGATGTCACCATGTGAAGGTTGATGGTGTTGTTGTGGGATGTGTCGTTATGAGTGTATGGTTGTGTATGCATTTGTTATTATGCATGCATTGTCATGGGTATAGTTATTCATGTATAGCAGGTCAAACATGCATTGTGAGATAATTGTATGCATATTAGGTCTTCATGATGCTATTGGTATGTTATGATGCTAATGTGTTGACTAAGATAGAGTAGGAGATGCAAATCATTAAATTGAAGTTGCAACATTGGACCTCAAGGCAAACTCATGTCTTGATACAAGTTTGTATGTTGGGCATGCTGGTATGTAGGTTAAGGATTTTTATATGCATTATTTTATTGTATTGATGTTATGGTCACATACATGATAGATGCTAGTTGATCAATGTAGTCATATACACATGTCAGATAGTCATGAATGATAGTAACCTGTGGTTGTATGCATTACTATTGTTGTTTTATGTTAGATAATTTGATGATTATGTTATATGTTGTTGATGAGTATGTTATAGGTTAACTTGTTGTTGTTATACAATAATTAGCTTGATGATTAGGTTATATGTTGTTGTTTTTATATGATACTAACTTGATGATTAGGGTTATTACATTAAGATCTTTATGTTATATGTATCATACTAAGTTGGATTGGAATATGCAAATGGTTAGGGTTATGGCATTCATGTATGAATTAATATGATGTTATTTTATGTCATACTAATCTAGACCGACTGTGCAGATGTGATTACTATGCATGAATGAAAATTGTTTATGAGTTTATGATGTGAACATGTTAGCTAGCTACTATTATGTATATCTCGACCTTATTTATGGTTGATTTGATATCTTGTGAAGTTATATCATGCTAACATAGCTTGATTGTGCATATAATATAGCCTCCCATGAGATACATTAAGGTATGAGTTTTCTTATGTCATATATTTGGTGCTTGACTGTTTGATTATGTCGTTTATTTGGTGTTTGAGTGTTGGTGTCTATTATGTCATCTATCTGTTGTTTGAATGTTTGATCAATCACATGATATGAGTATGTGTCTGTAAGATTTCCTGAATGAACGATCTTGCTTTAAGATGATTGTACTAACACATATGTGTTGAGATAAAAGACATGTGCTTGAGTGTAATAGGTGACAGTTGTAGTATTATGACTAATGACTATGAATTGACTATGGATTATGACATGATTGCTAGTCTTGGTAAAGATTGATTTCAAATTGATAGATATGATTGTATTGATATTTGAAGCATGTGGTTTACATGTGTGAGAAATTACAGGGTGACATGCTTGGTATTAGCATGAAAATGTAATAGTTTATGTGTTTATATAACTAACAATTGGGTGATGTGATAATGCATAATAAGACTCAATCATAGCAAGGTAATTGGTAAAAGAAAGGAATTAGGTAGGAATTCCTTTGGCAATTTTTGGAAACCATAATTGCAAACGAATGAGTGCTTTACATACAGGAAGTCTTCTTAACCTTGAATTTATCTGAAATTATGGTGATATATGCTATATTCATGAACATGTATTTGGCAGGTATAATAGCTAGTCTCTGGTTACAGGTGGATCTATCAAGGGAATTGGAGTCCCTTAAGACATGGCACAAATGTGATTAGCTACAAGGAAACTTTCTTGGCATAAAACTGGTATATTGTTATATTTATTTATACATTGATAATTATGTGTTTATGGAAATATGATTCAGGGGATTGCATGGCAAAGAGAGACTGCCATGAAATCTTGAAGAAGGCTAAGGTTAATATTTCCTTTGGAAGCATTGGGAACCATGAGGATTGAGTCATGGTGTCTATTGTTAGTCTTGTGCTTTTGGTCTTTTGTGATTTTCTTGTGCTTGATATGCAGTTTTGTTATGTCTAGTGCATGATCATGCCACCTTGTTTGTGGTGTCGTATTGTTATTAGTTTTCATGGTTTTCTTCTCGACCTTGCCTTTATTGTTTTGAGAGTCTTGGGAATTGGTAGGGAAAGAGGAAATTTAATGGAGATCAGGGAGAGATGAATGAAACCTAGCAGGTAATGTAAGACATGGATGAAGCTCAATGCATGAGTAAGCGCAACAGAAGGTAAGACTATGACATTTGGTTGGACTGGTTGGGTCCATTGTGGTAAATGGACAGTGGCAATACAAACATGAGAAAGGTAACCAAAAAAGGTAAAGTAAACGGATCTGAGGTGTCATATGCCTTGGCTATGTTAGGAACTAATGTTCTCGATGTTGTGCATGATTTGCACGCATAAAGGGAGATCTCTTAACCTTGAATATCTAGTAATTATGTTGTGATCATGATTATGTTGATGTTTATATATGTACACATGTATGTATGTATGTATGTATGTCATGTATGATAGGGTCATTATTGATCATGATTGTTAATGATAATATTTATATGTATATATCTATGTATGTATGTATGGATTGTTTAATGCTAATATTTATATGTATATATATGTATGTATGTATGTTGTTGTCTGACACGGTCGTTAGGAATCTTTCTTGTGAAGGAATGATTACTTACACAGGTGAATGACATGAAGAGGTTCCTGGTTTTATGGGAATCAAGTGGGAAGAGTATTCATGACTAATATATGAGGTCAATATCACATGGATATGAATTGGTATTTTATGCTTGTATTATGACTATGTTTATGTTATGAAAGGTAACACTGAAGGATACATCAACATAATGAAAACAATGTGCTTTGCGACATGATAGGATAAGCATGGATGGCAGAGAGACATTGGAAGAAAGGTTGCTTGGTAGAGACAGTGTGGTTTTGGATGTGTGGTATTATTGTTGTGCATATGTTGTATATGTTGCATCTGTGATGTTGTGCACATGCGGTATTGTGCATATATAGTGTGTGTACATGTTGTTTATGCAATGTTATGTACAATGTGGTACATATAGTGTTATGCGAATGTTTCATATGCTGTGTTAGGTATAGATGGTGATATGTACATGTTGGATATGCAGTGTTGTGTACATATTTTACTATGTGCATGATGGATATGTGGTGTTGTGAGCATATGGTGCTATGTGCATGTTGGATATGCAGTTTTGTCGACATAGGGTGCTATGTACATGTTTTATATGCAGTGATGTGTACATGTTGTACATATGGGGCTATGTACATATGGTGTTGTGTGCATGATTGTACAAGTTGTGTCATGTACATGTTGTACATGTGGTGTTGTGTACATGTCGTGCATGTGATGTTGTGTATATGTGGAGTTGTGTACATGTCATGCATGTGGTACTATGTACATGTGGTATTGTGTACACGTTGTATAGGTAGTACGATGTACATGTGGCGTTGTGTACACGTTGTGTAGGTGGTGTCGTGTAAATGTGATGCTATGCACACGTTGTGCAGGTGGTGCTTTGTATAGGTGGTGCTGTGTATGTGTTGTATATATGGTATTCGTGTACATTTGGTATTGTGTGTGTGTTGTACATGCTATGTTGCGGGCATGCGGTACTATGTATGTGCATTGTGTAGTCATGGTATTGTGACGTGTATTCGTTATGTTGTACTTTGTGTATGTATATGTATTGTGTGGTGTTTTACATCAAGTATAGATGGATGTATTGTGTTGTACATCGGGTGTAGGTGTACGTATGTGTTGTGTTGTACATCAGGTGTTCGTGTACATATTTACTGTGTTGCACATTGGGTGTAGGTGTACATATGTGTTGTGTTGTACATTGTGTGTAGGTGTATGTATTGTGTGGTGGTGTACATTGGGTGTAGGTATATGTATTGTGTTGTATTGTACACTGGGTGTAGGTGTATGCATTGTATGTCAAGTATAGGTGCATGTATTGCATGTTGTTGTATGTTTTGTGTGGTTATATGTGTGTGATGCACACTATGTGTATGTGCACATGGTTGAGGAGAAGGCACTGGAAGTTTGTCAGGTGTGGAAACCGATCCAGTGTGCATACGAAATAAGGACAAAAGTAGAAGCTAAGGATTGATTACATGATAAGTATCAATATTTTATTCCAGTTTTATTATGCATGTGATTTATGGTTCGAGTCTATGATGATCACATGTGATCTATGATTTTAGTTTATGATGGTTACATATGATTTATGATGGTTTTGTTTTGAGCTAACCTGATGTGATATGGTTATACATGATGATTTTGTCAAAGATACTAGTTTGACTTGTTGTGAAAGGAAGTAAACAGGATTGCAAGTGTACCTTATTAATGAGCTACCAATGAGGTATGATTTGAAGTTATTTCAATTTTTTTTGAATCTAATGGAAATTATGTGCTTGGTAAAGGAAAGCATGAAATGCCCAGTTGGGTGGTCGAAACTAATTGCAAGAATTAGCAGCGACAACAAAAGGAATTGAAACATTCAACAATATGATGGTAAATCACTTTAGGAGTAGGGAAATTGTGGGACACTCAAACCCAATAGTGTCCATTGATTTCCATGAGCATGCTATGACTGGTATGATCGTTTTTAGGCAAGTATATGCCTTGGTTGTTGACCTTTCGATGTGAGGAAGCCTTGCCAAGTGATGGATTGCACAGGATAGGGGATGCCAGGGAACTTGGAAGGTGAGTGATTGCATAGAAGGGCGTGACCGGATTTCCTAAGGGATTGTGTAGCAGAGAAGGGAAGGTCAAGGATGGATTGTTTTGGCCATTAGCGTTGCCATATGGAATCAGATGCACACTGGGAGTGCGCCTTGGAAGAACGAGACAATAAATGTTCACTGAGAGGATAAGTGGCGCAGGATTATAACGCTAAACATTGGATGCAACTTGACTTTGACAGTGGATTCTGGACTTCTTGGGAAGGAGGTGAATCCTGGTATTACTTTGAGGGTGGAGTTGTGAGCCTCTGTATTCCCTTGTTGTGGATGCAGGCATAGTATCCTTTTATTTGTTGGTTGAGGAAATGTGTATATGTGTATATCATTGTAAATACTATATCGATCTGGATTTATAAAGCTCCATAGATAGTATGATTATTTGCTGGGTGAAGAAAATGTGTATGTGTGTATATATGGTTGTTATTGTAAATACCGTAATGAGATGTGTTATAAATCTCCAGTAAATGGTATGTTTTTCATGTTTTAGCAGATGGTAATTGTAAATATTGCAATGAGCTGTGTTATAAACCTCCATGGGAAGTATGTTTTGTTTTCAACAGCCTTGTTGGTTATAGGTGTCATTGAACATCGAGGATGGTGTTCCCCCAAGGGGGAGGGTTCTGTAACAACCCTGGTTAAAAATCCATGTAAAAATATATAAGACCACAGTTGATGTGACATGTATTCCAAGCTGAATGTTGGGAAAAACAACCTAGTGGGTGTTATTTAAATTATTATGGCTAAAGGAAATTGGCAAAGGCAATGGAAAAGGATTTGGAAAGGCAAATTGGCATTTTTGGCACATTTATTTATGAAAATAATGGAAAATAGGAGAAAAGGAAGGTGAAAGGTCATAGGTTGCATGTGAGGAGGAAATTGAAGGAAACTAATGGAAAATGAAGAAAATAGAGGCCTCATTCATAAAAAGGCTTATGATGATTAGTTTGTAACCTTTTGGCAGTTCAGTTTTGAGCTCTCTAATTATTTTTTCTCTCTCTCTCTCACTCTTGGACACTTAGAGTTTTCTTAGAGCATTTTGGCATTGGATTAAGAAAGACAAAGAAGGCAAGAGGAAGCAAAGATCAAGCAAGGAAGAGCAGGATCAAGCAACTACAACAATATTCTTTACAGGTATCGACTTGCATGTGTATTTTCTTGCTAGATTTGGAATTCATGGTATTGTATGTGGTTCTTTTGTTGTTATGGCATGGGTTTTGCTAGGTGTGACAGTGTTTTCAACCTAGCCTTGCCATTTTCGGATAGCCATGGTGTGATGGGGTTCTCATGTTTTGGTTGAGATGGATTGCTAGATGGATTTGAGGCTGGGTGAGGTGGATCTCCAAATGATAAAGCACATGGACAAGTGGTCCCTGAACCAGACTATGGATCACAGTAAAGGCACTGGCCTAGTAACCCTTGAGCTAGACTATGGGTTGCGGTAAAGCCAATATTGTTTTGCCTCGGTGGGCCTAGGAATCCTTGCCAATGAATGACATGATACACGGTAAAGCCAAGAGGTGGATTTCTCTATGTTGGGCCTAGTAATCCCAAGTTGGGATATGCGATAAAGCCTAGAGAGTGGGTCTCTATTCAAGGCCTAGTGATCTGGTGTGGATTGGGCTAAAGCCTGAGAGGCTAGGAGATAAGAAAAATCCTCATGATGTAGGTGGAAAAATCTAGTGGCATCCATGCTTGTTTGGCCTAGTGATTGGGTGGATATAATGGTAAAGGCTGTTATTACATGTTTATTGTGTTGGCCTAGTGATCCAAGATGGATTATGGTAAAGCTTGGTTTCTATTGATCTGGTGAGGTGGTTTAGCCTCGGGATGCCTTGGTTGGTTCTTTTGGTTTGAGTCCCACATTCATGCTTGGAATATGGCATGTGGGTGAATGGTTGAGGAGAGATTTGGCTCAACCATTCTATGGTCAGGTGGAACGTGGTAGTCCCACCCCGGGTTTTGATTTTACATCATCAATATGAGGTTATTTCTCCTTGTACTTCTATGAGTATTATCTTGATTTATATGTAGATAATATGGATGTGATTTCATTGGTATTTCTGTTACTATTATTCTAGTTATGTATGAGTTTTATGACAATGGCTATGTATGGCTCTCATCATGTTTTTATTTGTAAATGAATGGACAATGTATCTATGACCTAATAAATGACAATTCAACAAATGATATGAGGGAACAATGGTTCTTAGAGATTCTCAGATAAGTATGAGATCCCTATGGTTAAATCTATTGTTTACACCAATAGATTACATATTTTTGATATGTTTGATGAAATGCTTATCATGGCTAGTAGGGGTCCAATTTAGGGTTTTTTCAAGTAATTACTTTTGCATCATTGTTTGCCTATTATCTTAATGTTCTGGAGATGTCATTTAATTATGGGAAGTGACTTGGGGTTTTGGCCTGAAAAAGTGGCTTAAATCCCAGGAATGCTGGCACAGTACTGAGAAAAATATTCCCTGGATGTTGGCATTCCTTGTCATGAGAGTGTCCAAAGCCTCCTGGACGCTGGTAGGCTTATAACATGAGGGCATCCAGGGGTCAAGTGGTCAAAAACTTCAGTGGGACCCACGGGATGGTTGGAAGAAAGGTTGGGTTGGTTCTTGAGGGTCCTAATGCTGATGTTGAATGTCTGTATGGTGTTTTTCCGTCTGTTCCACTTCCTTAACATAATGTAGGAAGTCAAATCATATCATAGTTACCTCTCGTTGCATGTTTACCTTGACTGATTGGTTGCTTGGGTATATGTGGGACGAGGGTTTTACATTTAGGACCTCGGATTCGAAACAAAGCTTCTTAGATGACTAATGACCACTGTAAAACACCAAGAAAACCAAAAGGCCCCAAGAAAAATTAAGTACAATAGACTAAAAAAATACTTATTGGGATCTCCCCAACAGAGTCATCAATTTTATTTAGGAGAAAATTTCGCTTATAGTAGTAGGTTTTTTAATCCCAGCAAGCCTTGCCTGGAAGGTGTGTGTGTGAATGAAGAATTGAGATAAAAGAAACTAGACAATCCCAAGCACATTCAGATTCACAAGAAGATGGAAATAAACATACCTTTTAACACTAGATCATTGACTCTATTTGATGATTCCAACCCTAGGATGATCTCCTCCGATATCTTTTCTCCTACATCTCCTAGATAAACCTACACACAAAGAAAGAAACCAATATGATATTCCTACAAAAAAATATTAGTGCAACATAATACATCAATCATATAACATAACAAAGAAGCATGAGAGATGAATGGGGAAAATATTCATTACTATTTCTATTTGAATGAACTGGAATACACCAGTGAGTCCTCCAAGCCTTTTCCCTTGATCTTCTCCCTAACCTCTATGCTCATTAGTGTGGATGCAAAAGTTTATCATGGTCATAGCTCTAGAAATGTTTCGACATAAGTTCATTTCTTCTCCTTCATGACTAGTGAAGAGCTTCATTTATACAGATTTCCATCAGGATTGGACTTCATTTCATCTAGACACTTTCTTGAATGTATCAGGGCAATGATTAAGATAGAAAAAGTCAATCATTGGTTTAATCAATAATGATTATTTTAACCAAGGTTGTTAATTTGGACCAATCTAAGTTTATCTAGTCAAATTGTCACACTATTTCAGAGATTTGGTGCAAAGAGGGTGTTGATGGCCTTCTTTTTTGGTCCCTGACACTAGGAGGGAGCATTTCTAGGCCCTATGGTTTAGTTCTTACAACTAAGAATGAGTGTTTCTCCCTCAAAACACTTGTTTTTGATGTCTCACCAATCACAAATTGATCCTCTGACTTGGCAAATGATATGCTTGTCTTCTTGACCCTAGGGGGTGGATTTTTGAGCTATAACAATATACACTTCCTTATAGTCACATACCTTCGTTAAAGTAAAATATTAAAACATATAATCCAATAATCCATTGACATATCAAATCCAACGAACATAGTTTTGAATATTTCGCAAATGATCCGATGTTTGGTTCTCAAAATTATGTTCGGTGGAAGTGAACATGGAGATGTAGTTGTGCTAAGGTATGAAAGGAGTAGAATGAAATCTTCTTCTGCACTTATGCATTAATTATCTTATAAAACAATGTTTTTCGACTGAATATGATAGTTAATTGAATCTATATTTCCTTATATTTCTAACTTTTTAATTAATTTTTAACTTTATCATTTTGGTTAAAGCTATCTATTCAACTCAATAATAGCACAAGGATCCATTATTTATAGCTTTATTGATTGGGCCAATGACGTTAGCTCGGTTCGAGTATGCTACCCATGCCTTGCTTTTCTACAATCTGTCTTTATTTCGTTATCCACACTTCTGTATCTCGCACAATGAAAACCACCTTCGTATAAATTTCCTCTGCATCTCAATGACAACTTTGTATGCACTTTGATACACTTATATTAGAGTTATCTTAATAAAATTAAAAGTAATATTCATATATTAATTCAACTCATGTATGAAGTATGTGTTTCCATGTATAGTCCTAGAAAATTAATTTATCATTGTGTGGAGTGCAGAGGGGCAATGAAAATTTTCATTGTACAAAGTGTGGAGGTGGGAAGGAATATTTTGTTGTGCATAGTATGAAGTGTGGAGGAAGCATAATGAAATTAAATCAATTAAAAGTGAAATATTAAAACATATAATTTGCTAATCTAGCGATGAGTCAAAGCATATGAACATAGTTTTGAAAATTACTTTGTGGATGGTCCGATGTTTGGTTCTCAAAACTATGTTCGTTGGAACTTAATGCGAAGGTGCAATTGTGCGTAGGTATGAAATGAGCACAATGAAAGCTTCTTATGCACCTCCACATAATTATTCTAAAAAACAATGTTGTTTGGCTCAATTTGATAGTTACTTGAACTTATATTGCCTTGTATTGCTAATTTTAAATTTTACTATCAGTTTCATTTCCGTTGAGCAATCAAAGAGGTAGGTGTATGGTAGAATTATGTGAGAGGTGAAAAGTTATTGTTCCTTCTTTAGGAAAAGGGAAACCTGAAACACTCGATAATGTTGGAAATATTTGTAAATGAAACTAACTATTAGTTGTTTTGAATAAGATTATTAAATAATGATCTACATTTGTTTCCATCTAGTGTTCAAAATAATTTATTAAATTTTAAAATATACATTGTTCTAAGTGCGGAGGAAAAAATATTGACTCAATGTAGTCTGTGTGTAGAGAAAAGCTATGTGGGTAATGCAACATAAAATGTGTGCAGGGAGTGCAACAGAAAGTGTGTTTCCTCCTCCTCCATTTGACTTACTTGTTCTTTAGAAAATGATAATCAAATGAAGCACACAAAAAATAGTTCTTAAATTTAATAAAAAATATGCCAAAAGAAAGAGAGTCCACAGTGCATTCTTTAAGCCTTGTCGAAGATGATCTTTTCACATTTTTTAATCACAACTTTTCATATAGGCTTTGCATTTTCATTGTATGAAATCCATGGATCTTGGTGAATTGAAAGGAATGCTAAAATGCGTGTACGAATGCATAAATAGTTTATTTTGATTCATTTAATATTTGATAATAACCATTTAGTTCACAAATGTGAGATCACACTTAGTATTCGAGAACCTCAAATAAACGAATCCAGGTAAACACAATAGTGGGGACAATTAATCATATGCTCTTATAATTTATATGGCACACATGTTAGAAAGTTAGAAAGATGTTATATGTTTTAATCATTTATAGTTATGTGGAGATGCAAAATAATCTTTCATTGTGCTTCTTCCGCACCTCCATACTCAGAGCCATTGAATATTACGAATAAAAGTTTTTGTTGCTAGTTCTACATATTCATTGTATTGAATAACATTCGTTTCTCACACACATTAAAATAAGACTTCATTTAATATTAGATACTAAGTTTCTATTTAAAGTTAAAATAATTTTGTGTCTGTGGAATAAAATTACCTTTGCAGTTTCGTTCTCCTACACATACCCCCTCTTCCGCACATCCTTCATTTCACACAAATTCATAGCTTGATGCAACTATTTTGGTTCACACGCTCATTAAAAATATACAAAAAAGTAGAGGAAGCTATCATTGTGCTTAGTATTAAAAAAAAATGATAATAAAAATAATAAAATTTGTTGGAAATTTGTCCAATAATAAATAATTAAGGTTAAATGAAAGCAAAACAAACACCAAGCTATATATACTAATATATCAATTTCATTCTGAGGTGCGGAAGAAGTTTTCATTATGTAGAGTATGGATATATTGGAGAAGCATGATGAAATCCTTACTGCACTTCTGTAATCCGCACAAATTTAAAATATTAAAACGTTCAACATGTTTATAATTTCATAGTAAATAGAAATATTAAAATTTAAATTTCTTAACTACATTTTTATTATGTATTCTTGGAAGATATATGTATGATGTGATATAAGATCTCAAATCATAAGTCTTGAATAGTAAGCAACACAGTTACAACATTAAGAAATGTATCAAGACTTAAATTCCAAACTGTTCTCGAGCATTCATTTTCATTGTGATCAATAACAAAAGATTAAATATAATATATAAGTTAAAATCATATCGTTCAAAACTTATGTTCTATTAATGTTTTTGGGAAACACAACAAAATTCAAATCCATACAAGATCTTATGCAAAACATTAAGAACCTTGATTTATGGTGGAAGTCGCTTGTATTGGTAATGAGAATGCTTAGTAGCTAAGATCACCAACTAATTCACTTTACTATTCTAACATCTTCTCTCTTTAACTATCCACTCCTGCATTCTAGGGAAAATTAGCAATAATTATTCTCTAATAAATTAAGTAAACACAATAAATTATAATTTATTAATGAAATAAAGATATTTGGTAAAAGGAATGCATGTGCAGATGGAAGGGATTATGTAACTGAACCTACATTTATGTTTGGTGTCTAAAGCACTCATCAAAATCTTGTTACTTAATCGCAAAAGTAAATGCATTTTTCCTAATGGGGACTAGGATTGGGCTCCCATGAACCTTAATATGGAAAATGGTATATACAAGAGAAACATGAAAATTCATCCAACAATCAACTTAGGTCACGATAACACAACTAACAAATACCAATAATTAAAAACTAGTAAATAGAAAAATGAATCTGCCAAGATTCAAGGACACTTAAATGTGTGAAAGTATTAACTGTTATCATTTGAATATCAACTGTATTTCAGATGCATGATTTCTTGAAAGAATTTCTCCAACATAGATTTAATGAAATCTTTCATCAGACTGACTATAATTTATAGCCTAACATGTTGATTGAATATCCGTTTCTCAATTTCAATAACCCATTTTTGCAATTGACCAACCAAGACAAATTTCTCTTCATTAATAATAACAAAAATAATTATCCATTTTCTAATTTATTCTGTAGTAAAATTAATTACATAGTCAAACTCTGTTTCCTTTGACTCTTTTATCCTCTCTAATTCAACTATTAGCATGTCTCTTGAAATTAATTAAGAACCACGTATGATGTGTGGACTATTTAGATACTGAACAATTTGTACTGTTTTGAGAAAGACCTCACCTTTTCTAATGTTTATGCTTTCACATTAAAAAATAATGATTTTTAGTGTGCTAATTCTTTTAGACCATCTACCTTTGACCTACTTAATTTGATTAGCATTTGGGAGTCCTCTTTTTTGTTGTTGTCTAGATTAGATAGTGAATCAAGCCTTTGACTAAAAGTAAGTAATTGTCAATGAAAGACTTGTCTTCTTTAACATTAATTTTAACTAAATCGACAAATGAGGTAATTCCCTGTGGTAAATGCAACATATCAAAAGCTTCTTGCCATGCATGTTCAATAATTTCCAATGTTTCCAATATATTAATGATAATATAATATTTGATTGCATTAATAAGTTTGAGAGATTTATTAGGTCTATGGGATGTGCTGGCAGTAGAAATTGTGGATGGTGGTGCCCATATTTCCAATGGAGTCATTAACAAAGGAGGTGGATTTAGAGCATCCTATAACTATTTTATTCTTTCTTTTAGTATTAGGTTCTCTGCTTCCTTTTGGAAAATAGACTCTGCAAATATGTTACCAGTAGCTTGATGCAATTTCATGAGTTTGATGGCTGCAACCCTTGACACATCAACATATATTTCTACTTTATCAATAGCCTTTTTATTATGGACCTTTACTTTTTCAATTTTCAAATTTTTACTACCCTTGTTATAGTTTGCATCTTGCAAAGTAACATGATGATCATCAAAACTAGTGGCTTATTCGATAATTTGTTCTATTATTTTTTGATTTTATGCTAAACAAGTACTAACCCAATATAGTAGTATATCACTCTCAATTTCTACATTCATAGTTTGTTTAATGCTTCTTTTTTTCAGGAGACTTTTGGATTTGGCTGATTCAGTCATGTGCATTATGTCTGGAATGGATTATCGAGGAGGATATTCATTATCTCCGCCACTTAATAGATGAACTTGAATAAATTTTACACTTTTAGTTCATGATAACGTATCCAACAAACTTCAATAATTAAACACCATAAAAATAAAAACGAGTGTTTTGATATTTAAAAACAATTACAATATGTGAAAGCATAGACCAAGATTGTTTGACTGCTAGCTTCCCTTTAGATTCAGGATTTCTTCAACGAATTCTTTCACTTTAGCTTGAACGATATTTTTCATCGGAGCAACAATAATCTCCTGTTTGACATGTTCATTGAATATCTCCTCCTCAATGTCCCTATCTTCTTAATTGCACAACCAAGGCAAAGTACTCTTTGTTAACACTAACAAAAGTAATTAGGCATTTTCTAATTTCCTATGAAATGAAATAAATTATACTATCAAACTCTTTTTCCTTTGATTTTTTTAGCTTGTACAATTCAACCATCAACTTGTCCTTAGAAATTAATCCTAACTCACATGTAATGCATGGAACATTTAAATCCCAAACAATCCCTACCACCTTGACATAGGAATTAACTCTTCTACTTTCTATGCTTCCACATTCAAAAATTATATTCTCTAATGTTATGATTCTCTCAGACCATCCAACTTTGGTATGCTTCATTTGATCAACATCCAAGAGCCCTTGTTTCTCTTTCTCTAGACCAGACAATAATTCAAGCTTCCAACTAAAAGTAAGTAAGTCATTATCAATGAATTCCTTGTCTCCCTTAAGATCACTTTTTACCCAATCGACAAATAAATTAATTCTATAGAATAAATGCTGCAGATCAGAAGCTACTTGCCATGAATATTCAATAACTCACAATCTTTCATATATATTACTGATAATAAATGATTTCACTGCATTAAGGAGGTTGACATGTTTATCAAATCTATGGGGTGTCCCAGGGATAGAAATTTCCAATGGCGGTGCGCATATTTCCAGTGGAATCATTAACATAGATTTAGAGCACCTTCTAGCTCTTTTATTCTTTCTCTCAGTCTTAGATTTTTTTCTTGTCTTTGGATATAGACTTTGAAAGCACCTCACTATTAACTTGATGCAATTTCATGAGCCTAGTTGTTAGTGTGAAAATTCTTGGAAGGTGTACCAAAAATAGTTCACTTAAGTCACCAGGTGACAAGTGACCCTAATAAGAAGTTGATGGCTATTGTCGTCATAGATATGAAACACAAATAGAAAACCTATAGTAAAAGAAAATATAATCCAAAACATAAAGCAACAATATAAAGTATCTAGTACAGTAACCCAATTGGAAAGACTATTTTAAATAAATAGATATTTTATTGATAACACCTAATGAAGGAGATCTACAGATTGGTTTGTAATTCCCCCTCCGTGGGATGGGTCCTTTGATATCCTTGACGCTTCAGAAAATTGATCTTCTCTCTTAATGTGAAAAACCCAAACAAAAGTGAAGAACTCAAAATGGGAGCTCAAGAAAAATGACGATAATGTTGATGATGATTATGCTCATGGTGAAGAATGAATGAAAAAACATTTGTATATAGCAAAGTATGGAGTTAATCTCGAAAATGAAGAAAAATAAAATATTATTGACCAAATTCAGATGTAACTACTTGGAATACTTTATTATATTTATTGGAGAGGGAAAATGAATTTAAAATGGTTAAATACCTTTATTTAGAAATAATTAACAAATAAAATGATTTATTAATTATTTCGCGAGAAACAAGAAAGGTGTGAAATCAAAATAATTATTAAATAGTGATTTAATAATTATTCTAATAACAGAAATAAGGAAATTTAAATAAATAATGATTTATTTAAATATTCCTAAGGGATTTAGTCAAATGTGACAAGGAATAATTATTTAAATAATGATTTAATAACTATTCCTAGAGAAAATTAAATAAATAATGGGTTATCTAATTATTCTCATGGGGTTTTTTGATTTAAATTAGAAAATAACTTAATAAAGCTGGTTTACTAAATTATTTTCAAGAGTGAAAGTGGTTTTACAATGGTAAAATTAAATCTACATGGTGTATTTCGATCCACCTAGTGAGAAATGACTAGGTGATCATTTTTTGGTGATAACAGATTGCCCCCACATGTATGAGTGTTAGGAGCAACTTGTATGATCGAAATACGGTGTACTTCCATGAGACACCAATAGGGGATTCAAAGAGAGAGAGAGAGAACTAAAGCAAGTCAAGGACAAACAAATAATGGAGGGAGCGAGACCTAAAAACTGATAGAAGTCTCCTTTTATGTGGTAGTACATGATCTCAAATGAGGTGGGGGAGGCATACCCATACCCACCGAGATAACTGTGTACAAATAATAATGGTGAGCCCAACAATGTGGGACTGAGCTATAAAGTACATGATACATGATACACTGGAATCAATGGGCCAACAAATAATACAATGGATCCCATATACATAATGTGCTTGGAAAAAATATAGGCTAGGACTGGATACAATGACATCTAACTACATGAGATATAATTCCCCTCAAACTGACATTTGGAGGGGGGATCACAACCAAGGAATCCTCGTTGAATAGGAAAGGGCTCTGAAGATCTGAATGGATCATCTGGAGGAGACATGCATGTTATGGGCGCCGCAAGAGGTGGAAACTAAACCCATCAAACATGGGAAAATGCATCGGAGGCTGGATCAACATATGTTGTCATCTAGGCATGTCGGGGGCTACCTAAAGGGCCACCCCCTCATGAGGTCTGAAACGTCTCACACACGCCTAGGAATCACTAGGACAATCATCTAAATCATTGAACCGTCAAGTGTATGAATCTCAATCGTGAGATAAGGAGTTGATGTCGAGCACATGAGAAAAATCCAAGTCAAAGGGAAATAATGGTCCCCTTTGCTTGATATGAGGCAAAAAAAAAATATTGAAGTTGGAACCAAGGTACACCGCCTTCTAGACTACTCTTCTGGAATAAATGTGCTAAGGTCGACAGAAGAGAGCCTACCAGAGTTAAAGCAATGAGGAATCCTCAACAAAGGCATGAGGGAATATAGTAGAGTGATTGATGGACTGACACCAGGGATAGTGATTGAAGGAAACAACATGGATGGAGGACTGACCACTGCCCTTGTTAGAGCATAATAAGATTGGTTGACCCGGCAGCAATGAACTCGATTCTAAAAGGGATGGTCGATGACTTAAATGGGGGTTTGGCAAAGATGGAGCAGAAGGATTGGAGGCCAAATATGAATAAAATGGAAGAAATGCAGCATGAGAATGATTGCAACACTATAATGGGACACAATGGGGACTTAGAACAGACTCCATAAGTACAAGGGTGACACATCTCGGATGCTCTGAACAAGGGTGACTAGATGATGCTGCCACGTGGGGGAGGCTCTGTGGGGATCATGAAAAAATGAGTAAATGATGGTTACTCATGAAAAAAAATCAACACATGAGTCAACCAATGCAAGGGTAAAGTGGTATCAGAGTATGGATGGATCAGATGAAGAGATTCAGTTTTAAGAGGTGGCAAAGTGAGACCTCATGGAAAAAATGGCTTCCCGGTGAAGTTTCAAATTACCAAAAATAAAGGGAGACCCATTATATAACTAGGTGAGAGACTTCCAACGGTGCTGACGGTTTGTCAAATAGAGCTACCATTTGGCCACAATGGGCGATGAAAAAACTAGGGTTTTTCCTATAAAAGGGATTTTTTCCTCCAAATCAAATTCATTTTCATAGTGAGCTATGGAGAATTTGGAGAGGAGGAGAAGGCCCTAAATATTGTGGAGATTGTATCAGAAAAAGAAACTGTTAGAGTTTGGATCTGTGACTTTTAGACAGGTGGCCTTACTTGTCTAGAAATGGACTTAATGCTTCGTGGAAGGATCGTTCATGGTGAAGAATCAAGGTAAGAAAAGATCATGGGAATAAAATAATAGAGGAGGTATAGAATCATCCCCACCCACTAAGTCAAACCTAGGGAATAAGTGGTAAGTGTGGCATCACATAGAGTAGAATATTTGAAGATATGGTATTAAGCATCTACAATACGTGATATGTACATGGCTCACCGGAGAGGCCGATAGGGAAAACTATCCAAGGAATGAAAGGATAATTTACCATACCTAGATCGGTGGGTTATAGGTCGAGACTTATGTTGATCAAGTGAGAATGTGGCTAAGGGGTAACCATCATGCCCCCAAGCATGGGATATTGTTCCCTGGTATATGTGATGGAGGGGACTGATCTGGTATGTAAAGGTGGGAATGATGCCCTCTAGCAAAAGGAGTTGGTGGAGCTCCATTGTGTTCCAAGTGCTTGAATAAGGGATTCAAGTATCTCAGCCCAACTGGCACAAGATCTAGTAGAGGATCACGAGGAAATGTAGGGGAATATGTTTCCTCCAACATGCTATGGGCATACCAGATGTATTTAGAGTAGTGGAATCCGAACACATTTTGATGATGTGGTTCACCATTTGTTTATGTTTGTCTTCTTATGGGAAGAATCGAAATATATAGTTAGAGAAAGGAAATGATGGATTACCAATCTCGTTTGGCACTACATATATGAATCAAATGGACTAAATTTATGGGTTCACATGTATGGTGTTTCTATACCAAAGGGTGGATTCAGATATAAGGAACTGATGCTCACCTAGAAAACATGGTGGTTGAACAAAAACAATGTCTAGGGGATTGGGTTGTTGACGTAAGATGGAGGAATGATTAAGTTGATCATCCCTATGGTGATATGGAGTGTTATGAGACTCTAGAGGTTCTTCTAAACAAGGAATAATAATGGTACTAGAGTTAACACTACTAGATGCACTAGGAGGGTTGGGGAGAATTACTTCTCCTGGAATCTCAAAAATGGATGCCCCTTTACCCAAACATTGTGTGGAAATGTAATGGCCACAAGGTGGATGTGGTTCAAATTCATGGGTTCAAAGTAAGGGGTGGTTAAACCAATCAACCTCACTATAGATGAAGCCTTTGGACTCCACAACATATTGGTCATGGGTCTACTGCAGAAGGAAGTATGCATGATGGTGAATATCATCCCAAGGATAATTAGGGGTGGTCATGGATTCCATAATGTCTTCATCAGAATGGAAGATGGGTAAACTTGAGGAAGAAAGAATACATGATGGCGAAGAGCTACCTGAAGCATCTTCATAAGAGACAAAGATCACACATTATCAAAAGTGGGAGACATATGACTAGTAGAGGGAATATTTACCGATGTGTTCGTTGAAGAAGGGTCAACAGAATAACAAAGGGAAACATCTTGGGAGTTTCTAGGTAACGATCTCATGAATGACGACATGTAGAGAATAGGAGCACAACTATCTATCATCTTTACATCAGGGGGAGGGATCACAATGGGAGTTTGGGAAAACTCTTGGTCTGGTGTAGGAGTGGGACCAAAATACACAGGTAAAGGAGAAGTGGACTCATTACGAGCAACCTCTAATTCATGAAGCACTTGCAGTGTATCACGAAAATCTTCGAGACGAGGACAGTGATGGGAATAGTGGCCATAGTTATCACACAAAGTGCAAGGGTGGTTTGTGCATAACGATAAGATTTTCTTAGCTGACTCAGGTAAGGTGACATGGACCTTGGGAATGTTAGAATTAGGGAAGGTATCAATGACCACATCCTTAACATGAGGGAGTTCTGAACAGTTATTAGTGACGTGACCGACAACATCACATCAAGTACAATGAATAAGAGGCTTTAGTGGCTTAGGAGGAGCTGGAGTTGTAGGGTGAGCCTTGACTTGGGTTCCCTTGTTTTGGTCTTGGCCCCCTCACCAGATTCTTTTGTAATGGGAGTAGGCTCCTGTTGAGGTTGCTAAGGAACTAAATAAAAGTCAAGGGTAGGAAAAACTAGTTGGACTGAGGTCAAAGCAGTGTAAGGTTTCAATTGATTAGGCGGAGTGTTTGCAGGGGGATTGATGTACCAGACTAGGATCCCTAGGGTAATATTGGGTAGACTCAATGTAGCCATGATAGGTGTAAAATAAAATATAGGGGTGGGAATAAGAATGGTATTTAACCAAATGGATAATGGCCTAGAGGGACTACTCCATAATGGTTAAGGCCTAGGGGAATGGTTCTGGATGGAAATGGATTAGGAGAGATATTAGGAGAAGGAAGTGATCCTTGAGGAGTTGTACTACCATGAAGAGTTAAGTAATGTACAACATGTTGTGGAGGTGTAGACTATTGTGAAGGCATAGCAGCCCATTTGTGGGCGGCTCGTGATGCTTGGAGCATGCAAACACTCAATGATTTAGGCTCATAAGGAGTAGGCGGGGGGCCATCGTAAGCACTAAGCAAAGAGGAGTCTTTATAGACTCTTGGGGAAACAAACAAAATAGTCTTATTGTCAGCCACAGAAGAAATGTTGGTCTGAGGTGAAGTCTGGGATTTTGGATCATAGTACATCAATTGATTGATTGTGATGATATGTCCATTATGGGGAAAACACATCTTACGATGAGCCGAAGATGTGACAACTGACATGGTCTAAGTATAGCTACGACCCAACAGGATGTTATAATCTAAGGGAGCATCAATGACTTCGATATCAATATAGATAGCCTTGCCAGCAACTGTGACTGGATAATTGTGATATAAGCCAAGGGGTTGTGACGGGTGACCATCCCATGCATGCAGAGTGATGGTGGAAAGAGATAGGTCAAGGGAACCAAGTTGTTTCCAAACACTGCCAGCCATAACACAAGTGGATGCACCTTCATCAATGGCACACCACTGGACAATGGCGTTTCAAATGGAGACTAGAATTCGGAAAGAAACAGATGAAGATACGGGAGAGTTATCTGACTTGTCAACATGAAAGACAATCATCTAATCATCTTTAGGATCTGCGATGCCTAGAGCAGATTGTAGATATTTTCATTGTGATGGGCACATTTGGAGAACTTCCAGCATTGACATGGAAACAAGAGATGTGCTAAGTCATCTACTATGCTATATGTATGGGCGGCTTTGGGAGAAGCAACATTTCGATGTAACAAAAAATTGGGGATCTTGGGTATGACCTCAACCTTATTTTGAGAGATCTGTAAGGTACCATTGGGTGACAATCGCAAACTTAGTAGGTAGTTGTCATATTGGCACAATTGAGTTTGGAGGTTGACTTGCTCAGTATTTACCTCATCAGAATTCATCATGAGAATGTGATAATCACATTGACTAGGTGGTGGAGCTGGTTGAGTTGGTTGAACTTGTGTAGGTTGAGAAACTATGCATCCTTGGTGAGGAAAAGGGTTGGTAAGCACAACCAGTTGAGATGAAGTAGGAGGGGAAGGAGGAGTAGTGGGCTGCGCTCCTCGAGAAGCTGCTTGAGCTTCCCATGCTTGTCACATCTAAGGTAAAAGAGGATGCTCATGGGTATAATGACCATAGACTCCACAAAAAGCATGAGGTTTGTTCGTACGAAGACCCTTGTTCTGCTTGGGCTGACTGCCCTGCTGCTGGGTTGTGGAGTTAGGTGGAGGACCTTGAGGGGCATTGGGTGGAGGACCTTGGTTGCCTTGATTACCTTGTGGTTGCTGGTTACTATTACCCTTCCCCTTGTTCCTTTTCTTGGGGTTAGGTGGATTAGGTCCACTCTGTTGAGCATACACTTGTCCTTATGGAGGAGGTGGTTCCTACGATGGAGGGGGATCAGGCATGGGGTGCTGCGGCACTGGTGCCGAAGGGGCTGGAGTGCTAGGTTGTGCATACAGATAATAGGGAGATGAGCAACATTAGTATAAGTAGGAGGAGAAGCAACTAGCCCCAGAATATGTTGATGTAGATGGGGATATGCATATGGTGTGCTCGGACCTAGATAAGGATTGCCCTGAGGAGGATTAGGGGAGGGGTAATTGAAAATGGAATTGGTCCCTCCCTGTGGTTGACCATAACTCATATGAGGTGTAGCATATGGACAAGGGTGTGATATGGTTCTAACTATATCATCTACAACATGAGATTCCCTTGGTGTGTTAGCACCACCAGGCCAAGGCAGATCTAGGATGACAGTGTAAACATAGCCTCACTGGGTGTAAACCAGATCAAATTTGAGAGTTGTTTGGAATGCTTCTTCCTTGGATTGAGGAAAGTGTGATGCGACATCTTTTGCAATGGAGGCCAATAATGATATAAGAAACCAATCCATGTAGACTCGGTCTTCAAAGTCAGAAGCTCTATGAACACTCCTCCTTCTACGCCATTCCTGAACATGATCATAAATGTGGGTGTGAGAAGTTTGATGGAAAGAAGTCAAAAGTTCAGTACCAGTATGATAATGGAGAGGTAACTAGAAATATGAAAGAAAGGCTATGGAAAGCAGGGAAAAATTTAGGGGCTAATATTCGCAAATGGGCTAATTTTCCATGCTTTTTCCAAAAAAAAAATTGTTAATTGCCATTTTTTCCAAAATTTATTCGCCCAAATTTTATAGTATAAAATTATTTTACCTTAAAAATCGCCAAAAATTTATATAGAGACTATATAAAATTATTAAAAATTTGAATACTTTTACCAAACATTGTCAAACATTTTACAAATTGCATATTATGTACTATTGAGATTCACCAAGGTTTCTAAACTTTAAAATAAATTTTCATCCTTAAAATTTTCCTTGATGGAAAGAGTCACTAAAGTGGAATGGGTTGCTCTGGGCTAGTCGACATACCACTTACCAGTAGCTCCAGTGAGCGTGCATTGGAACAACAGAAGATGAATGGAATCTTTAGTAATAGAATTGGATGAACACCACATATGGAAGGAGTAAACATGATTAGTTGGATCTTCTCCAGGATTAACTTCAAACTTTGGGATGTTTGAAGGGATTTTAGTAGGCATTGTTGGCCATGTGGGATCGTGGAGAAGAAGATCATTGATAAGATGGTTAAAACCTGGGATACTTAAACAAGTGACAAAAGGAAGTAAGGGAGTAGGAGTGATGATCTGAAATGGAGCATATTAGTAATGCTGTGCTAATTCCCCATTTAGAATAAAGCCCAATATGTTTATCATTTTCTTATTAAGTGTTTAAGGATTTACCATTTTTACTTAATTAACTGATTACCATGAGAGTTTCTTATGTAAATGCTATAAACAATTTAACATAAAACATATGCTAAACAACAACAAAATAACAAAAAAGAACATCAAAATACAACACACAACACAAAGATGCTATGAGGAGTTCACCCCTCCTAGGCTACATCTCCTTGGTCGAGATTCCAATGCTTAATCCTCTTTATTATGCTCAAAATTACAACAAAAAGTTTGTTTACAATGCTCAAATGCCTCTAAAACCCATCTCAATGAGTTCAAAATACTCAAAAATGGCTATCTAGCCTCTTTTTGCATCTAATTTGGATAAGAACTGAAGAAGTTATGACTTCTCCTAGTTCTCCCACTATTTGTTCCACAAATTGCCCCAAAACTGGAAGAAACCCACATTTCTGCTACAAAATCCCCTAACCAGGAAAATATTGCACCGTGCCGTAGGCCATAACCTGTTGGCCATATCGCAAATCGCAATCGGCGAGGTTTGGCAGGCTGAATGTCTTGTTAACACGGCGGAATGTTGTGATAGCGATATCGCGGATCTGACGAGAGTATAAACTCGAATTCATCACATCTCGCATTCAGATAGTCTATCGCTCATCGAAATTGGCAATCAGTGCGAGAACATAATTGACGGTATCGATGGACCTGACGACATATAAACTGCATCACATAAACGTATTGGGTCTAGGCAGTCTATCGCAATCGGAACTTTATTGCATTTCGCTATCGGTGGATAATCCCTATATCAAATATATATATCGATGGGTACTGGGTGCAATATGTGATTGTGATATTTCGCATCGCAACCCTGACTGTGCTGGGGGCTGATTATATAACTCCTCCTTTCCTGCGATTGCAATATGCGATATTGCAAATCGCAATCGACACTGCCTGGGGTCTGATTCTTAACCTGATCCGCCTATGATATGTGATATGCGAGGGCCAATGGCGGCTTGTCACTTGGTGCTTCCTCATTCGCTGAAGGGATTTGCCACGTCATCCAATCCTTGCATGTAGAAAAGTCAAACTTCAACTTTTACTTGCTCTAACTTCTGCATATGAGCTCCGATTTGAGTGTCATTCACACCGTTGGATTCAGAATGAAGAGCTCTTCGATATGAAGTTGAGTTTAACAAAATTTTGACACTTTTATTTTTGAGCATAAACTTGAGCATCTGATCACTCCTCCTCACTGGAAGCCTTTTGGACCCCAAAAAATTATATTCATTTATTGAACAGATGAGGGTACTGTTCCCTCATCTTCCCCTCTTTAATCCATTTGTCCTTTGATGGATTTGTACCTTTGAGACCCACTCAAAGATAATCAAGATTTCCCCTCTTTGATGATCTCGTTCTTCTGTCAAGTATGGTGTCTTACTGAAGCTCATCAAGAAATTTTGGAGAAAAATATTCAATTGATGGAATTTGTACACTTTCTCCTTGATCTTCAATCAAAGGAGGCTCATACAATCTCAAATTTTCAACAATAACAACAGAATAAATTTGTATATATGAAGTAAAATCAAGCGTGAAAGCATTAATACCAATCTTTTCCAAAATTTTAAATGGACCATAACTGATTGGTTTTAGCTTTTTACCTTCACCTTGAAGCCTTTCCTTGCTAATTTATAGCCAAACTTCATCACCTACTTGAAACTGTTGATCCACATGATGCTTATCATGCCTTGCCTTATACTTTCCTTGACTCTTTTCTAGTTGTTCTTGAACTGTTTGGTGAATCAAATGATTTTTCCCAATGAATTTCTTTGCTCTATATATGTTGCTATGTCCATCTATAGCTACATCTTTCTCAAAGATGAAATCCAAAGGCGATTAAGGCAAATAACCAAGACATGCCTCAAAGGGCAAAGTTAGAGTAGGGCGAAGTTAGAGTAGAAGAGTGTTTTGCTCAGTTGTAAGCATGCTGAATATAATGCAATTGTTCATCCCACAACTTAGGATGTTTGCTGCAATATCCTCTTAGAAAATGAATAACTATCCTGTTAATCACTTCAGTTTGACCATCTGTTTACAAATGGAAGGTTGCACTTTTCTTCAACTTGGTGTCCATCAAGTTCCATAAACTTGACCAAAAATTCCCAACAAATCGTAAATCACAATCACCTACAATAGAAGTAGGTAATCTAATATGAACCCATACATTTTGAAAGAAAAGTTGAGCTGTTTGTTCAATTGTAATTTTTTTTTACAAGGCATTAATATGCACATCTTGCTGAACCTATCCGCAACTATGTACAAATAATCATGACCTTTTCTTGATAAAGGAAGACCTCCTACAAAATCCATAGAAACACTCTCCCATGGACGTGAAGGCACTGGAAGTGGTGTGTAAAATCCTAGTTTCCTATTACTAGGCTTACTGACTACACACAATAAAAAAGCTCTGATAAAATGTGACACACTTTCAAGCATACGAGGCCAATAAAACTACCTTTGAAGATTTTCCACTGTTTTACTTACACCAAAATGTCCAGCAATAAGAGAAGTGTGCGTTTCCCTTGTGACATTTACTCTCTCTCCTTGTGGAACACAAAGTTTTCCCAAATTATACAATAGATTATCATGTACATGGTAGTCTAATTCGTCAACTTGGTGGCCCTGAATCAAGTTTGAATATACCTCTTGAAAGTTAGCATCATGCGCGTATTATTCAACATAACTTTCAGGCAAAACATAATTATTATCGAGTAAAATGGCTACATTAACAACCAGTCTAGAAAGCAAATCAACAACTCTGTTATAATTACCTTTCTTGTACCTAATTACCAAGTGGAATTGTTGTAAGAATCCCATCCAACGAAAGTGCCTTGATTGGTGCAATTTTGTTTGAGATTGCAGATATTGCAAAGGTTAATGATCGGTTTGAATAAGGGTTTCTCTTCCCATGAAGTAATGCTTCCATTTCTTCACACTTTGCACCCATGCGTAAAGCTATTTATCATATGTAGGATAGTTAATAACAACACCATTAAAAATTCCAAAATGAAATGAAATGGGCTTACCATGCAGTAAAAGAACTGCACCCATGGTGTAGTCACTTGCATATGTTTATATTTCAAATGGTTGTTTCAAATCCAACAATGCTAAAACTGGGGTTGAACTGATCTTTTGTTTTAAAGCATTGAATGCTTTTTGTTGTTTGCCTCCCGACTAGAAGACAACCTTCACGTTGGTCAAAGCATGTAGTGGAGCTGCTATGGAAGAGAAATTGGAAATGAACTTCCTCCAATATTGCGCTGCTCCCAAAAAACTCCTTAGTTCTGTGACTGATTTGGGTATTGGCCAATTCACAATGACCGAAACTTTAGAGGGTTCAATCTTCAGCTCACCTCCACCAACTATGTGGCCAAAATACACTAAGGAAGTTTTCCTGAATTCACATTTAGACATCTTCAGAAATAAATGTTATTTTTTCAAGACATCCAACACTTTCCTCACATGACTGACATGCTCTTCTTGTGATTTTCTGAATATCAAAATATCATCTAAATAGACAATTACAAACTCATCAAGAAAGGATCTTAAAACATCATTCATAACTCTCATGAATGTAGTTGGAGCGTTGCAAAGGCCGAAAGGCATAACCAACCACTCAAACAATCCCTGTTTGGTTTTAAAAGTAGTCTTCCAAATATCCTCCTTAGCTATTCTAACTTGATGATATCCACTTCTCAAGTCTAATTTAGTGAAATATTTTACATTCTTCAACTGATCTAGCAATTCATCTATTCTGGGTAGTGGGTATCGATTCTTTATGGTAATTTTTTCAAAGCTCGATAATATACACACATGCACTAGGATCCATCTTTCTTGGGTACCAAAACAATTTGTGAACCACATGGTGAAGTAGAGGGATGAATTACACCTTTATCTAACAATTCTTGGACTTGTTTCTTAATTTCTAAACTTTCCAGAATTGACATTCGATACATACTGATATTTGGGAGTGGACAGTCTTGTTGTAGCTGAGTTTAGTGTTGAATTCCCCTTTTTGGTGGAAATCCCTTTGGTTCTTGAAAAATATCTCCATATTGATTGACCACATCAACCAATTTGGTTTTCAGCTTCACGTCACAACCTGCAAAGGATTCATGCTCCATGTCATTCTTCTGCTTGATCATACAAAGCACGAGATTCTTGCTGGAATTGACCAGTTGCTTCATTTTCCCTGCGCTTGCCAAAGACAAATTAAGCTTCCTACGACAGGCTCTCAAAATATACTCCACTCTGTCTTTGAACAAATGATATTTGTTCTCAAATCTATCGAAAATGGCTTTCCTGTCATACAAATATGGGCTTCCCAACACAATTCCAGAAATATCCAACGACACTACGTCTAATTCGACTTCATCAACGAAATTGGCACTAATAGAAAACCTAAAAACACATTTCCTTGTGACCTGAGGATTGGCATCCTTGGTTATCCAACCCAACATATACGGTTTATGATGAGGCATGGTTTCTATATTCAATTTATTGACCAAGTCTGTAGAAATTAAATTTTCCTGGGATCCACTCTCAAACAGTGTATCAATCTTGGTGTGTTTGGAAATAACTCTAATATGGAACAAATCAATTCTATTTTCCTCATTCGAAACATTGTTGGAGTTATTTTCTGTGTTGGTGCTTGCCACAACTTTTCCCTTCGTGACTGTGGCTGCAATCTTGGTTTCCTTACTTGAGTCACAACCCAAGTCTTGTTGTACAACAACATTTTTCTTCTATCTCTCTTTATTGTTAATTTTCTTCGGTTGTAATTCAGGATGAAGCTTCCAACAATGCACTTCATCATGATCCTCTCTAGAACAATTCTTGCTCACAGGTTTCTCCCCTTCTTTCTTAACAAAAGCATTTTTCTTCTGCTTTCCTTTAAATTTCTTCCCTTTTTCACCACTCTGGAATGGATTCTTCTTACCTTCTTCTTGTACATTTTTCCCTCTTTCTTCGAGGTGTGTAGCTTGAACACAGACCTCATCAAGATTCGTGGGATTAAACATAAGAATGGTGTGTCGAAGATAGCTATGAAAACCTCCTATATATTTCAACAAAGTATCTTATGACTGTAAGTCTACTCCTAGCATAAGATCTCTTCTCCTAAACTCTTGAGTATACTCTTGAACATTTTGACCTTGTAACTATCTGAAATTTTTCCAATTCATGATAACTCTTTGCATATGGGCTAAAAGGTAGAATTGTCTTTTTATAGCAGCAATGAAACAAACCAAGTAATAGAGATCTTACCATGTTTTTTAATTTCCTCTTGGGTCTTTGATTCCCACAATACAAGTGCTGCACCCTCCATTCGCAAGGAAGCTAACTGGATCTTTATGTCATCCTCTTGAAGTTTTTGAATTCTACAATAGACCTCCAACTGACGAATCCAATTATCAAGCTTCTCTGCATTCAGTTCACCATTATACATGGGCAACTCGAATTTAACATCAAGTTTTAGAAAAGGTTATTTAATAGTTCCTTTTGCAGAATGAGGACGAGTATGAGTAAGGGTTGTATTAGTGGAAGAGTGTGAAGATGATTGTGAAGTAGAACATGAAGAAGATGGTGGAGAAGGTGGAGGCTTGTCTCCATTCCCATTACCTCCTCCTAAATAACCTTCTTCTTTGGGAGGTTTGGAACTTTCTCCTTGCAACCTGCTATGCCTCTCTTCATAGAGGACCTTCACCATCTCTTTCATATCAAAGAAAGCCTTTCTGAAGGTCTTCTCATCTTCTGTCATGACAGGTTCTCCTTCATGAAACATGGTCTCTGAAGACTCAACTGCAACTTGATGATGTACTGGTGTAGAATACTTTTGCAACATTTCTCTTCTTCCACTTGACCCAACTTTAGGGCTTCCAACCAGCTTTCCTTCACCTGTTTTGAGTTTTAACCTTGTTAGCATGACACAAAACTAGTAAACAATTAAATCTTTCTTTTTCACAAGAAAATCTAGTAAGAAAAAACCAATGTTGTGTTACCAACTTGATTTGAAATGGAGCAAATTAGTAATGTTGTGCTAATTCCCCATTCAGAATAAAACCCAAGATGCTTATCATTTTCTTATCAAGTGCTTAAGGATTTACCATTTTTTCTTAATTAAATTATTCCCATGAGAGTTTCTTATGTAAATGTTATAAATAATTTAACATAAAACATATGCTGAACAACAACAAAATAATAGAAAAGAACATCAAAATACAACACACAACACAAAGATTTGATGAGGAGTTCACCCCTCTTGGGCTATGTATCCTTGATCGACCTTCCAATGCTTGGGCCTCTCTATTATGCTCAAAATTACAACAAAAGTGTGTTTACAATGCTCAAATTCCTCTGAAACCTATCTCAATGAGTTCAAAATACTCAAAATTGTTTGGGCCTGATGCCCAAGTGGGCTTAATCTACGTGTGTTGATTTATTAAGGTGTAGTGTTTCAAGTCTTGGCTTGGTGGTGTTAACCAAGGTCACGTTCACTTAAGGTGTGAGTGTATGAAAATGATATGTCAAGTGGATGACTTAATTAATCATGTTTCATGATGCCATATGCTGCTGAAAGTAAAATGCTGAAGTATTGTAAATAAGTCTAAAAATGACAGAAATATAAAAAACCAGTCAAGCACACAAAACCCACCCAAAAGGGCTACTAAGAAGCTAAACAAGATAAGGAAAACAAGCTACTCAAAGACACATAAATAGGCCAAAAAGATACGATGTCAAGGGACTAGGATCTAAAGGCCCTAATCTGCTATAAATGATGCAGAAAATAATAAAAATCAGAAGTGAAAAATGTTGTAAAGGACGGGTGTGAATCTCAAAGACCTAGGATGCCTAAGGGGATCCTAAGGGGAAAAAGGAAAACCCAAAATCTAAAGGGATAAAAGGTAAAATAAACCTATCCAAGATATTGGAAAAGTATTGAATTAGATTTGAAAAATAGTGGCTGAAAATGTTGAAAACCCTAGACTCCTCACTCAACAAATCTCTTCATAACAATGTGGTGGTGTACTTTAAAACTTCGGGGGGATTTTTCCTACCTCAAAGACACAAATCGAGTGGATCCAAGCCCAATGGAGACTGAAAAACAGAGATGAAGTACCCAAAACTGTCTGAAGACAACACTCTCGACAAATTTGTAAAAAATTTGAAAAAATTTCAGAAAATTTCCAAAACGTAGGTACTAACCTAGAATTGGGGAAAACATGGTTTTGGAGCCAAAAAGTGCACTCTGCAACTCATTTAATGGGCTGAAAAGTGAACTCTGTTCTCGGGAGTCTCAGTCCACAGATCTTTCACAGATTTGGCCATCTCCTGCTCAACTGGTACCTGTGACCTATGGAAAAGACCAGAAACCCAACAGAATCTGGAAATTTGACAAAATAGGGTTTAATACTATAAATATAAATGGAGAGAAAAAATAGGTGAATAAAACCCTGAAATTTTCTGAAGCTTCAGTCACCCAAGAACATTGTTATTACACCAGTGAAGTCGCCATTTGTTGGATGACAAATGCGTAACTAAAAACCCAGTGGATTTGCCATTTGTTAGTTTGAAAATTCTTGGAACGTGTACCAAAAACAGTTCACTTAAGTCACTAGGTGACAAGTGACCCTAACAACAAGTTGATGGTTGTTGTTGTCTTATATATGAAACACAAATAGAAAACCTATAGTAAAAGAAGATAGAATCCAAAAGAAAAGGCAACAATATAAAGTATCCAGTATAATAACCCAATTGGAAAGACTATTTTAAATAAATAAATCTTTTATTGATAAGATCTGATGAAAGAGATCTACAAATTGGTTTGTAAGTACCCCTCTGTGGGATGGGTCCTTTGATATCCTTGATGCTTTAGAAAATTGATCTTCTCTCTCAATGTGAAAAATCCAAACAAAAGTGAAGAACTCAAAATGGGAGCTCAACAAAAATGATAATAATGTTGACGATGATTATGATCATGGTGAAGAATGAATGAAAAACTCTCCTTATATAGCAAAGTATGGAGTTAATCTCAAAAATGGAGAATAATAAGATATTATTGACCAAATTCAGATGTAACTACTTGGAATACTTTATTATATCTATTGGAGAGGGAAAAGGAATTTAAAATGGTTAAATACCTTTATTTAGAAATAATTAACAAATAAAATGATTTATTAATTATTTCGCGAGAAACAAGAAAGGTGTGAAATCAAAGTAATTATTAAATAGTGATTTAATAATTATTATAATAACATAAATAAGGAAATTTAAATAAATATTGATTTATTTAAATGTTCCTAAGGGATTTAGTCAAATGTGACAAGGAATAATCATTTAAATAATGATTTAATAATTATTCCTAGAGGAAATTAAATAAATAATGATTTATCTAATTATTCTTATGGGGTTTTTTGATTTAAATCAGAAAATAACTTAATAAAGGCGATTTACTAAATTATTTTCCACAGTGAAAGTGATTTTAATATGGTAAGATTAAATCTACATGGTGTATTTTAATCCACCTAGTGAGAAATGGTTAGGTGATATTTTTTTGGTGATAACACGTGTCACTCCAACCCTAGATACATCAACATTCATTTCTTCTTGATCAATATCCTTTTTGTCACGAACCTTTACTCTTTCAATTTTCAATATTTTACCACCTGTGTCATAATTTATATTTTGCAATGTGACAGGGAAATCATCGACTATAAGGACTCCAACAATTTTCTCCATCATGTTATTATTTTCAGCTAAACAATTACAAACCCAATCAAGTAGTATAGCATTGCCAACTTCCACATCCATATCCTCTTTAATGCTCCTTGTTTTGCATGGACTCTTGGATTTTCTTCATTCAACGATTAGCATTATTTTGTAGAAATTCCCATTGTAGATCAATAGATTATGCAATAGAATAAAGCAAAATACAAGATCTACTTCTACAACAAACTTTGTGGAAGCTTAATTGAATATGAGCAAGATCAACGAGAACACATATAATTGAGAATGAGAAATCAATCACACATAACACAAAAGAATAACTCGGGGAAAGCCTCAGCCTAAAACCCCACTCTCTATATTATCATACAAGTGGAAATATGTTCAAGTTACAAAAAGAATCAACTCTCAAGCTATCCTGCTCTCTCCGCAATCAAACAATACTACTCATAGACAATCAAATGCTCTCACAACCTTCTCCTCTGCCCTCCAAGCCTCCTATTTCCTTGCACAGTTTTTCCTGGGGCCCAGTCCTTCCACTTGTGTGAATTCCCACCTCACACGGCTCACTTGGCTCATAAATAACTGCACAAACCTGAAGGAGATGATTCCTTCTACATGGATGAGTTTCCTATATAGGAAAATTCCTCCAAATGATAGTACATTGTCCCTTCCTTTAATCTCAACTAGGTCTTTCTCTGAACTGACATGCATGAGTTATTTATGAGAGAATATTTAGTTATCTGAAGTGCAACAGTTACATGCATGCAAGCATTAACTAACTGAACTCACAATTAATTCAACAAACTGTTTGAATTAATCTAACTGGACTTGACTCAATTAACTAAGCCAACTAATTACAACTGAATATTACAACTCATCCTTATCTCTTTAACTGATGGATAAATTCCTCAATCAATGGTGAAACTATTGCATGTCCCCACATAGACTTCATGTTTGATTTTCCTTAACTAATTAACTCAAGATGAATTAATTAATTATTTTACAAACAACTGCTAAGATCAAATTCGAATTTTAATTCACTATTTTAGTTTAGGGACTGACTAAAATAGGAAGGTATCCCGAAATGCTATTTATAGAATGCTATTTTTAGCACTTCCATTTTTCATTCCTTATTGCTATGTTCAACACTGGTTGAACTGCTATTTATAACAATGCTATTTTTATCATTTCTTGTTGCCATTTTCAACACTCCCTCTCAACAAGAAAGGCATTCAACTCGAACCCAATCCTGAACCTTCGGAATGTTCTGCATGCAACACTTCTCCCTAGTGTTGTTGCTCCAGCAACTCTAGAAACAAAAAAAACTCCCAGCTGACCTCCCTGTTGGGCTAGAAACATCCTCTGATGTTGAAGCTCCACCTTCCACTGACAAGTGCTCCCTCTGTGACCTCTGAACTACTGCAACACTCTATGCATCTCGCACCATTTCACACCTCTTTGTGCCATCTTGCACTGGTGCAACACTCCTATGCCTCTCGCATTGCTGCAACTTGCTAGCTTTGCATAGTCTTGGGACTCCTACACTATAGCTCTCTCTGTTGCTCCATCCGCATCTCTCTCTACCCACTTAGCCAATCCTGCTACTCCTTGTCAGGGGTCCCGTAGCAAAGTTGAATCCAAAAGGTTGGGTACCTCAAGGATCCAACCCCTATTTCAGCCTTCGTGGGACGATCACTCCACATTGCCCCACCTCTCACCTAGAGGTATGGCTGCATGTGATCCCTTTGCCCACTTGGCTCGAAATTTCCCCCTACTGGAGGTCTCTGGATGAATGGATGCCTCCACTTGATCTCCTCTCAGCTTCTCTAGTTGTGGCTACTCCACAACCTCCTGAAGCTGCTTCACCAACTGTGGCTTCTACACAATTGTTTGAGACTTCTTCTGGCACTGCATGTTGAGAAGCAGTGTACTCTCCCTCTCAACCACCAAGTCTCCAACATTTGCCTTGCTCCTCAAGGCTTTGCATGCATCTTTAACCTCAAGAGCATATAGGTTCTTGACTCATGAACCGATCTGCTTCACTTGTCTCGTGATGATGTGTTTAAGGAAAACCTTTCCCTTACTGAAGACTACATCATAGCCTTTTTCTTCTAGCATTGCGATTGACACCAACTTTTTCTTCAGTCATGGTACATACTTGACATCTGTCAAGGTAATGCAAGCTCCATGCTCCCTCTGAAAAACAACCGTGCCTACACCCGAGACACTATACTTTTCATCATTACCCATCTCTATGAGTATCTGGAGATCTTTCTCCTCCAAGGTACTGAGCAAACTCTTGTCATCGGTCATGTGGAAAGAAGCTCCACTGTCAAGAAACCAACCACATCCCACCATGGATGAAACCATGCATGCAAAGACGGTGAAATCCAACTTGAACTGTGAGGCCAATGCCTCACCTTCAGATCCTTCCCTGGATCCCATCTTGGATTTCTTCAATGGACAATTTGTTGCGAAATGGCCGACCTCATGATAATGAAAGCATCACACTTTCGATTTGTCAAACTTCTTCCCAGCATGGGAAGAAATTGATTTGGGATGAGAATCCTTCTCCTTCCTCTTCTTCACCTTACTCACTAAGGTGCAATTTTCTTCATCCTTCTTGGATGAAGAACCATCTCTGGTGCTTCTTCTTATCTCCTCTTGCATCAGGTCCGACCAAAGTCGTTCCCAATATGGCAGTTTCTCTCTTCCGTTAACTGAGTCTTGGTAGCTATGCCAGCTCTTAGGAAGACCGAGGAGTGCAAGACTCACCATGTCATCATCAACAGTCGTGATCCCTACACTTCCAAGCTCATCCCTGCAGGTGGTGAGCTTGTTCAGATATGTAGAGATCGTGTCGTCCTTTTCACACTTGATTTTTCGAAGCTTGTCTTTCAGCGCCAGCTTCCTCTAATCATTTCTATTCTGATATAGATCTTTCAATGTTTTCCACATTGAAAACGGTGTCTCCTTCCCATGGGGGCTCGAACTCCCTCCAGGAGGATTCTCCTTGCTCTAGCCACACATTTCTGCCATTCCGCCAATTTTATAGCATTAGCTGCTGCCGGCTTAGGGAATTCTTGATCAATGAAGTCCTTTAGACTATTATCCTCTAATACTGCTTCCATGCAATCCTTCCAGGCTATATAATTCGAGCTACCATCAAGGGCATGCTCGTGTCTTAAACCGTTGAATGCCATTGGTGAAAGTCAGATGTGATAAGAACTCGATTTCTATATTCAGGAACCTCAAACTTCTCCCTTCTCCCTTCTTGTATACAATTCTCTCCTTTGATCAACTTGGCTCTGATACCACGTAGAAATTCCCACTGTAGATCAACAGATTATGAAATAGATTAAAGCAAAATACAAGATCTACTTCTACAACAAACTTTGCGGAAGCTTAATCGAATATGAGCAAGATCAATGAGAACACATATAACTGAGAATGAGAAATCAATCACACATAACACAGAATAATAACCTAGGGAAAGCCTCACCCTAAAACCCCACTCTCTGTATTATCATACAAGTGGAAATATGTTCAAGTTACAAAAAGAATCAGCTCTCAAGCTATCATGCTCTCTCCGCAATCAAAAAATACTACTCATAGACAGCCAAAGGCTCTCATAACCATCTCCTCTGCCCTCCAAGATTCCTATTTCCTTGTGCAGTTTTTCCCGGGGTCCAGTGCTTCCACTTGTGTGAATTCCCACCTCACACAACTCACTTGGCTCAGAAATAACTACACAAACCTGAAGGAGATGATTCCTTTTGCATGGATGAGTTTCCTATATAGGAAAATTCCTCCAACTGATAGTACATTGTCCCTTCCTTTAATCTCAACTGGGTCTTTCTCTGAACCAACATGCATGAGTTATTTATGAGAGAATATTTAGTTATCTGAAGTGCAACAGTTACATGCATGCAAGCATTAACTAACTGAACACACAATTAATTAAGCAAACTGTTTGAATTAATCTAACTGGACTTGACTCAATTAACTGAGCCAACTAATTACAACTCAATATTACAACTCATCCTTATCTCTTTAACTGATGGATAAATTCCTCAATCAATGGTGAAACTGTTGCATGTCCCCACAAAGACTTCATGTTTGATTTTCCTTAACTAATTAACTCAAGATGAATTAATTAATTATTTTACAAATAGCTGCTAAGATCAAATTCGAATTTTACTTCACTATTTTAGTTTAGGGACTGACTAAAATAGCAAGGTATCTCGAAATTCTATTTATAGAATGCTATTTTTAGCACTTCCATTTTTCATTCCTTGTTGCTATGTTCAACACTGGTTGAACTGTTATTTATAGCAGTGCTATTTTTATCATTTCTTGTTGCCATTTTCAACACTCCCTCTCAACAAGAAAGGCATTCAACTCGAACCTGATCTTGAACCTTTGGAATGTTTTGCATGCAACACTTCTCCCTAGTGTTGTTGCTCCAACAACTCTAGAAACAAAAAAAACTCCCAAATAACCTCCTTGTTGGGCTAGAAACATCCTTTGATGTTGAAACTCCATCTTCCGCTGACAAGTGCTCCATCTATGACCTCTGAGCTGCTACAAAACTCCATGCATCTCGCACCATTGCACACCTCTCTATGCCATCCTGCACTGGTGCAACACTCCTATGCCTCTCGCATTGCTGCAGCTTGCTACCTCTGCACAGTCTTGGGACTCCTACACTGTAGCTGTCTCTTCCGCTCCATCCGCATCTGTCTCTACCCACTTAGCTAGTCCTACTACTCCTCGTCGGGGCTCCCATAGCAAATTCGAATCAAAAAGGTTGGGTACCTCAAGGATCCAACCCCTATTTCAGCCTTTGTGGGACGATCACTCCACATCGCCCCATCTCCCACCTGGAGGTATGGCTGCATGTGATCCCTTTGCCCACTTGGCTTGAAATTTCCCCCTACTGGAGGTCTTTGGATGAATGGATGCCTCCACTTGATCTCTTCTCAGCTTCTCTAGTTGTGGCTACTCCACAACCTCCTGAAGTTGCTTCACCAACTATGGCTTCTCCACAATTGTCTGAGACTTCTTCTGGCGCTGCATGTTGAGAGGTAGTGTACTCTCCCTCTCAACCACCAAGTCTCCAATAGTTGCCTTGCTCCTCAAGGCTTTGCATGCATCTTGAACCTCAGGAGCATACAAGTTCTTGACTCGTGAACTGATCTGCTTCACCTGTCTTGTGATGATGCGTCTAAGGAAAACCTTTCCCTTACTGAAGACTACATCATAGCCTTTGTCTTCTAGCATTGCGATTGACACCAACTTTTTCTTTAGTCCCGGTACATACTTGACATCTGTCAAGGCAGTGCGAGCTCCATGCTCCCTCTGAAAAACAACTGTGCCTACACCTGAGACACTATACTTTTCATCATTACCCATCTCTATGAGTATTTGGAGATCTTTCTCCTCCAAGGTACTGAACAAACTTTTTTTGCCAGTCATGTGGAAAGAAGCTCCATTATCAAGAAATCAACCACATCCCACCATGGATGAAACCATGCATGCGAAGAGGGTGAAATCCAACTCGAACTATGAGGCCAATGCCTCACCTTCAGATCCTTCCTTGGATCCCATCTTGGATTTCTTTAATGGACAATTTGTTGCAAAATGACCCACCTCATGACAAGGAAAGCATCACACTTTCGATTTGTCAAACTTCTTCCCACCATGGGAATAACTCGATTTGGGATGAGAATCCTTCTCCTTCCCCTTCTTCGCCTTACTCGCTAAGGCGCATTTTCTTCATCCTCCTTGGATGAAGAACCATCTTTGGTGCTTCCTCTTATCTCCTCCTGCATTAGATCTGACCAAAGTTGTTCCCAATCTAGCAGTTTCTCTCTTCTGTTAACCGAGTCTTGGTAGCTATGCCAACTCTTAGGAAGATCTAGGAGTGCAAGACTCACCATGTCATCATTAGCAGTCGTGATCCCTACACTTCCAAGCTCATCCCTGTAGTTGTTGAGCTTGTTTAGATATGTAGAGATCGTGTCCCCCGTTTCACGCTTGATTTTCTAAAGCTTGTCTTTCAGTGCTAGCTTCCTTTGATCGCTGCTATTCTGATATAGATATTTCAATGTTTTCCACATCGAAAACGATGTCTCCTTCCCATGGAGGCTTGAGACAATGTGGTCTTGAACTCCCTCCAGGAGGATTCTCTTTGCTCTAGCCACACATTTCTTCCATTCTGCCAATTTTGTAGCATTAGCCACTACCGGCTTGGGGACTTCTTGATCAATGAAGTTCTTTAGACCATTATCCTCTAATACTGCTTCCATGCGATCCTTCCAGGCTATATAATTCGAGCTGCCATCAAGGGCATACTCGAGCCTTAAACCGCTGAACACCATTGGTGAAATTGAGATGTGATAAGAACTCGATTTCCATATTCAGGAACCTCAAACTTTGAACTTCTCCCTTCTTGTATATAGTTCTCTCCTTTGTTCAACTTGGCTCCGATACCATGTAGAAATTCCCACTGTAGATCAACAGATTATGCAATAGACTAAAGCAAAATACAAGACCTACTTCTACAACGAACTTTGCAGAAGCTTAATCAAATATGAGCAAGATCAATGAGAACACATATAACTAAGAATGAGAAATCAATCACACTTAACACAGAAGAATAACCCAGGGAAAGCCTCAACCTAAAACCCCACTCTCTATATTATCATACAAGTGGAAATATGTTCAAGTTACAAAAAGAATCAACTCTCAAGCTATCCTACTCTCTCTGCAATCAAAAAATACTGCTCATAGACAGTCAAAGGCTCTCACAACCTTCTCCTCTGCCCTCCAAGCCTCCTATTTCCTTACGCAATTTTTCCTGGGGTCCAGTGCTTCCACTTGTGTGAATTCCCACCTCACACAACTCACTTGGCTAAAAAATAACTGCACAAACCTGAAGGAGATGATTCCTTCTGCATGGATGAGTTTCCTATATAAGAAAATTCCTCCAACTGATAGTACATTGTCCCTTCCTTTAATCTCAACTGGGTCTTTCTATGAATTGACATGCATGAGTTATTTATGAGAGAATATTTAGTTATCTAAAGTGCAATAGTTACATGCATGCAAGCATTAACTAACTGAACTCACAATTAATTCAACAAACTGTTTGAATTAATCTAACTAGACTTGACTCAGTTAATTGAGCCAACTAATTACAACTCAATATTACAACTCATCCTTATCTCTTTAACTGGTGGATAAATTCCTCAATCAATGGAGAAACTGTTGCATGTCCCCACATAGACTTCATCTTTGATTTTTCTTAACTAATTAACTCAAGATGAATTAATTAATTATTTTACAAACAACTGCTAAGATGAAATTCGAATTTTACTTCACTATTTTAGTTTAGGGACTGACTAAAATAGGAAGGTATCCCGAAATGCTATTTATAGAATGCTATTTTTAGCACTTCCATTTTTCATTCCTTGTTGCTATGTTCAACACTGGTTGAACTGCTATTTATAGCAGTGCTATTTTGAGTATTTCTATTTTTAGCATTTTTGGTTGCCATTTTCAACATCTTTTTGGAGTGAATCTGCGAGGATGATATTTGTCATCTCCACGACCTGATAGCCCACTGTGAACTAGTCTTTCACTTGATGTATTTTTTCTTTTTCTTTGACTGGTAGATGAACTTAGGCTAGTACCATGTGTGCAAGATGCATAGGATTTGTGCCTCTTTGCTTGTATCTTCCTCCTATACTAATGCTATATTATTCAATGATTTCTTCAGTATCTATTAATAACTCTTGATTTTTTGTAGGTGCACTGTGACTTTCCTCACTTTGCTCTCTAGCTCTTGGAAACAAGTTTCTGTACCTAATAGAGTCTAGGTGTGCACCAAATAGACCTTCTATTTCAAATTTTTAATGGATTCAACTTTACTTAAGTGAAAAGCATCTAAAGACTGTGCAAGATTCATAGCGTGAGATGTATTATTCATAGTGAGTTATCCAATAGTAAATGATGGAGAAATATATTATTTTTTCTTTTTCTATTCAAATGTAACTAACCAACAACGATATTTCTTGTAGAATTCAATAACAAAATACATGTCTAGAATAAAATTTGGCAAATATAATGTCTTATTTTCAAAACCATAAATTTGAATAACTGTATTACTTTCTCTCTCTTCATGCACCCCTTTTCGAAATAGGAAAACTTGGATTTGTGCAACTATTCGAAAGGATTGTGTCCAACTATCATGTGATTGACTTGTTTTACAAATCCATCTTGAATGAAATAAAAAGCTAAAGAAGTTGTGTCCTTCCAGAGTATGGGATACAAAAACTGCATTGGTTCTTCATTAAAATTGAATTTAGGATTACAGGGTAAGTCGTAAAACACATGGATTGAAATGATGGTTGTTATTAGATATGCCATCATAAAAAAATTATTGCTCTTGGACAAACTGACTAACTAGAAACTTAATTCATTGGAAATGATATTAGACCGGTCAAATATATAATTTTCTTTGTATGAGTAATAAAGAAAATGGAAAATGCATTTTTGGACATTCACTATAGTTTCTCATCCATCACGTGGGAACAAATCCAATAGAAGTCCCTAAACGGTTGCGAAAACAAAGAAATATCTAGCAGGGAAAGATAAGAAGGAACCAGTGAAGTTAGGGAAATGAATTCTCAAATAGTGTTAACCTCGCCAGATTTTGACTTCAGGAAATAGGGAAATGAATTCTCAAACAGTGTTAACCCCGCCCGATTTTGACTTCAGGAAACTATCTACTTAAGGCAATTTTAAAAACTTATCCAGTTCTGATAGCTTGAGCATTCATCTGAATGCCTTGGGATTCAAAGAAATCTTCTTTGTTGCTAGCTTAATTTTTCTTGTTCTTGAATCAAAATTGTTTGTGCACAAATGAACAATCTCTCTGAAATCAAAGACTCTTGGAACACATGCAACATTCACCAATCCGCTAGTCAAAATCTTGTTGCTTCTTTTCTTTCTATTGACAAATTCACATACTGATCATACGTAGTCGAACAATGACTTAATCAAGTGATCATATGTAGTCATACAAGCAAGTGACTTAATCATATCAATGAAAATATCCTCTTCCCTTCCTCTACTACCATTTCCACTTTGTACTAAAAATCACTTTGTTAATCAATACCATTCTCAATCCCATTTAACTTTACAATTCTCGACTCTCTTCATAATCACCAACTATTATTATTTCTCTTGTGAAAAATGTCACACACGACACTCTCAATAAATAACAATTGATGATACCAAAGCCAAGATTTACAGGAAGTAATGGAAACAAACCTTGAAATTCCAAAACCATCTTGTCCATTTACTCTGCACTTTCCTCCTACTTTAATATCATTGATATACATGTGATAAGAGCCATACATTACTTGTGATCATGACAATTAGCTTAGACACTATCAACAATAACTCTAAATGGAACACTGTGCAAGGACAGGGACTAATACATATTATGTGGAGACATGCTCAACTACCTCTACCACGAATCAACTTGATGGCTGAGCTGGTCCCCACCACTATGTTAATGTCGATTCATTTTATTTGATATCAGACTGAGAAATTTATGATATAAAATAAATATAAATTACTTGTGATCATGAAAATTAGTTTAGACACTTTTAATAATAATTGTAAATGGAAAACTATGCAAGGACAATCACAAATAAATATTATGTGGAGACATACTCAACTACATCTACCATGAATCGAATTGATGTATGAGTTGGTACCCACCACTATGTCAATGCCAATTCATTTTATTTGATATCAGACTGCAAAAAAAGATGAACCAATTCACAAGAGACAAAAATTTATGATATAAAATAGATATAAATTACTTGTGATCATGATAATTATCTTAGACACTATCAATAATAACTGTAAATAGAAAATTGTTCAAGGACAATTGCAAGTAAATATTATGCATAGACATGCTCAACTACCTCCACCAAGAAGTGACTTCATGGATGAGCTAGTCCCCACCAGTATGTTGCTATTGATTTGTTTTATTTTATATCAGACTGCAAAAAACGTTGAACTAAATTTGATTTATGAATGACCTAACATGTGGTTTTAAAGACTACGATGAAAATGTAATTATCACAACGCGTTCAAGCTGACTGCACAGAAAAAGGAACAAAAAATTTCTTTCAGAATATTTTGTGCCTCTACACACATTCCCAACACATTTCTTCCACAAACCTCCCTCCCAAACAACACTACATATTAATAAATTAGTTAGCCATCATATACAATGTGTCCAAAAACCCAAATCCTTGAACATAGACAAGGATTGACTCTAATCATAATACGAAATACTATACAAAAAGCTATCATGATACACTAAAGTATTCCTCAACTAATGCCACAAAACATGAATTAATAGTTTATGCCAGTAGCTTTATGTTCAATGCATTCAAGTTGGTTGATTTTAATAACAAAAATCCTAAGATCGCACACATTGGAAAATTCAGAAATTTCCATGCAAAGAGAAATAAACACTACAATTCATTCGAAATAAAAAACCTCAGAAACACATATGACATTCACCAATCATTAGAAATTTCTTTGGTCACTTATCTGTGAACCATACTTCATCTTTTCTTAGAATTATGCAATCTAATATTGACCGACTCAATGCTAGTTACCCCTAAATAAAGTTTAGTTGTAAAATTAATCCCATTTAAAAAGAATTCATGAATATATGAAAAAGGTGTTAAACATAATGGAAGTGTGAAAATAAACTTGCGAACCCCTACTCACCTCCAAATAAATATACGGGAAAAATGTTACGCAAAATGGAAGTTCATAGAAGAAATTTACAAAAGTTGAAAAATTAACCCCATATAAAAACAATTCATGAATTTATGGGAAAATTGTCACATAAAATGTAACTGTGAAGACATTTTCCTTCCACATACTTCTTCCACACAGCTCCCTCCTACAAAATAGAACATATTAATCAATTAATTGGTGGTTTACATGTATCAATCTACACTTCCACACCTTCTGCAAAGCACTCCTACATCTCTTGCATCTTCCATTGACATAAAAAGGAAGATGCTCCACATTCGATAAACTATAACCACAAATAAACTTAAATCATGGCAAATGCTTCAAGATTTTAAAATACACCCAACATACGAAAGCAAGAAACACGATTATTGAACTGTCGTTTGTCTTTCAAATTCATGATTTCTTGCAAATATCACATAATATCACATATCGGTTTCCAATTAAACCTAAATGAAATTTCAAATTTGTATTAGCTATTGATAACAATGAACATCATAGCCATCATATGCAACTTCTTGAACCTTGATTTTTCATCAATAATGAATTAATACTATATCCTAAATGCCTTACGCTTATAATTTCATATTTTTCATACAATAATTAGACACACCATTTAGACACAATTGAAAGTCGAGGATGTGATCCTATGTGATGCCAACTTTGGAGATAATAGTCTATGCATGGAAACAAAAGATCCAATAATACTCCCAACTTCTAAACACATTTTTCAAAGAGAAAACATTCTGCACTCCGCTATTCCAAACACACACTCGATGAGTGAAATTTCCTATCAATATGAGCAAATGTGTTAATAGTATCACAAAAAATAACTCCTTTCCTCACTCTGCTAGCCATTTATTATTTGTACTTAGAAATGCTTGCTTAATCAATGACGTTCTCAATGTCATTTAACTGTAGATTTATTGTTTCCCCATATAATCACTACTTGCTATTATTTTGCGTGGGAAACATCTTACGAAATGTTTATATCAGACATAAAGCTGGCATCAATATTTTTAATCGTCCCAATGTCTGTCCTCATTAACCAATTTTGTGCTAGTGTGGATATATTTGTGTCTTCACCACTTGTATGTTTCGCGCTAATAGGTTCATATCACCAATTTTCTTGTTCATTGCCAAATATAATTCCTGTACCGCCACAACACATTCACAAAATATCACAGAAACATTGTCCATAACCCATGATTAAAGTCAACTAGTATATATTATTAATAGAAAACAATGTTGCAGGTAAATACAAGGATTTTCAACATTCAATTCACTGAATACACGTCTATGCAGGTCATCTCCTTGCATATCATTTATATTGCATCAATATTAAATTACATTTACTCAGAGATGTTATGAAATGATGGATTCATAGCATCAATATATGTTATTAAATTGCATTGTATCAATATCTGTTACTTTCTTCACACACCCATTCTCTCGCACAACATCTCTTCTTCACACACATTAAAAAGACACTTCATTTAATATTCGATAATAAGTATTTAATTCACAAATGTAAGATAAAAAATGCATAAAGTATTCGAAAGGCATGAATACTATGTACCATCATGGAGGAGGGAGTTGTGTAGAAGAAATTTGCGGATGAAAAATTTATGCAAAGGATGGGAATATTATGGAAGAAATTTTCTATTCCTTGCTGCACATGGCCCATTGTCTCGTACAACACTCGTTCACACACATTAAAAATACACTTCATTTAGTATTACATAATAAATATTAATTCACCAATGTATTTAATATTACATAATAAGTATTTAGGAACCTTGAATACCAATATTAGCTGTTTCTAGTTTTTAAATGATCAAATCCGTTGAACATAATTTTGAAAATCACACATCGAATCATCAAATCATCCTGATACCAAAAAATAGAAATATCCAAAATTTTCCCGAAACTTTGGTTAAAATTGCAAAAACGCATCAAAATAATAGAGTCAACACGCTTTTACTGCAAAGCGAGTGTTATAGTTCTTGGCGAGGTAGAGACTAACGAGGTAGGGAATAATAAAATGAGCCCTCATCGATCCACTCTTAAGAAGAAATGTAATCGGAAATGGAAAATATTATGAACTAAAGTTTCTTTTCCTTGCTCCGCACAGCTGTTCTCTTGCACAACACTCCTTTCATTTAATATTGGATACTAAGTTTCTGCTTAAAGTTTGAATAATTTCATGTTTGCAGAATAAGGTTCCCTCTGCACCCTCATTACTCATTATTAATTGATTCATTTGTACTATCGTGCATGAGAGAGGTGTGCGGAAGGAGGAAAGAAACATTGCAGAAGAAAGTTCTTTTTCCTTGCTCCACACACCCATTCTCCCACACAACACTACTTCTGCGCACACATTAAAATGCACTTAATTTTAGATTGCATAATAATAACTAGTAGGGACTAATAAAAAGAGCCCACGTCGATTCACCCTTAAGAGGAAATGTAGCTGCATATGCAAAAAGTTACGAATTAACATTTGTGTTCCTTGCTCCGTACACCCATTCTCCTAGACAACACTACTTCTTCACACACATCAAAAAGATAGTTTAATATTGCATAATAATAAGTATTTAACACACAATTCTGAAATCACAAATGCACATAGTATTCAGAAACCTTTAATACCAAGATTCTCTGTTTCTACTTTTTGAATCGTTGTTTTTAGTTTTGAAAACCACACATCCCATGTTGATCCATTGTTAAGGGAAAATGCATATGGAGATGCAAAACATTACAAATTAAAGTTTCTATTCCTTGCTCTGCACACACGTTGTCCCGCACAACACACCTTTCTTACACGCATTAAAAAAAATTCATTTAATATTAGATGTACTAAGTTTCTGTTTAAAGTTAAATTAATTCGTGTCTATGGAATAAAGCTACCTTTGTACCCCCATTATCCCACACATATCCCCTCTTCCTCATATCCTTCCTTTTGTACAGATTCACAACTATATGCAACTATTCTCCCTCAACTAAATTTGTAAAAGTTTAAAATGGGAAAAAAATTCATTAGAGAAATTTTGAGATCTAAAATGGGCCTCCTGAGGAATATTATAAAATAATAGTGGAAATAGTAAAACAAGATTATATCACATCATCAAATTTTAGATGGAAAAAGGAAAATCTATTTTTTGAGCTCATATTTTCAAATTATCTCCCTACTATTTTACTCAAATTTCGAGTGGGAAAACTCATTGGATGCATAATTTAATTCCTCATCCAAGGAGTACCCATGTCGCATACTTTAGATGGATCCTACTACACAAAAATGGGAAATACATGAAAAACATGATTACATTTTTTCATATATTTCTCATTTTTCATGTACCACGGTCCATCAATATGTAACATGGGCACTTCTTGGATGATCAATTAGATTCCACATCCAACGAGTGCTCCCGCTCAAAATTTGAATAAAACTGTAGGGAGATAAGTTGAAAATATGAGTTGAAAAAGTAGTTTTTTATTTCTATTTTAATCTTTTAATCTTTTAATGTTTATACCTTTTTAGTGCAAAAATGGTGAATCACCCCCCATGGTTGACATCATCATATTGAATCCTATTGGTTCTTATAAATTTGATTTTGGCTGTACATTGTTGTTTTGAGGCCTTTTTTTGACCTCAAAATTTCTCTAATGAAAGTGAAATAAGAGATAAAAACACTAGTAATACTTGTCTTACAATGAGTGTCAAAGCACAAATTGAAGAACCCCCCCCGGCCTCCTGACTTTACAAAAAAAACCTGCTCAAAGCATTCTTTCAATGTTAGTGGCAGAGTACTGACTGCTAGAATGGACACTCACATATATATATATATATATATATATATATATATATATATATATATATATATATATATATATATATATATATTTATTATATTTATTTTTTTTATTTTAAAATGATTTGTGTGGCAGATACCAAAATTAAATTTCCCTCCACCAAGAGAATTATGTCCCATCAAGGCTCGCTCAACCAATAAAAAAATAGAAATAACATTTCCAGAAATTAGAAAATTATTTTTGAATTTACAAAAAAATAGGAATACTCAACATTTTCCCAAAACTTTGGTTAAATTGCAAAAAATCGACAAAATAATGGGAAGTCAATGCACTTTGATCACGAATCAAGCGCTATAGTCCTTTGCGAGGTAGGGACTAATAAGACTTCGACTTGCAATCATAAAAACATACAATAAAAAAAAAAAAACCATTTAAAAATTATTATTGTTAAATATGTTATATTCTTTTCCTTGTTCATTTTCAATTAGTGATGATTTTATTATTAATATTCAAAACCATTACATATCTAGGCTCTTCATCCTTTCATCATGTAAAACGTACATTATTAAACTGGGAATAAAACCTAAGGTATCAAACTCCCCTCCCCGTTCTTTCATCACTATCCTTAGTGCTCAACACCATGCAAGTGCATATATATACAAAATTTACATAAAAAGTTTACAATAAATGTGGGTATGCATCTTCCATAGCATCTTCAAGCTCCCATGTCACTTCTTCATGGATATAGCTAGTCCACTAGACCTTAACCCAGATGATGGCTTTGTTCTTGAGAATTTTTGGCTAGTCTTATACTGGAGGGGATGGAGATTATCTAAGGGATTGTGGTGTTGAGAAGGAAATATAATCCCTTGGGTTGTTTATAATGATGGACAATAGATATAAGTTGTTGGAATTGCTATAAGAGTTGCATCATTGAGTTCTAAAAGGTTTTAAACTATGAGAGTGGATTATAAACACCTGTAGAAAATTTCCCATCCTTGTGGACTCATAGCCCCAACTTGGGGGTTACTTGTTGATGAGATATTTTGAGCAATAAAGACTGTGGTTGGGTGAAACATATGATGCCCACAACCAATTGCATAAATCATTAAAAAAGATAAGTGATATGTGCAATGTGTTATTTATTATGTAAATTCCATGTTGAATGTTGTGTTTGATTTATATTTCATGTATTAAATACCATTGTGCATGTTTAGCTAGAATTGCATTCACAGTTTTAAATAATTATGTAGTTGCATATACAAGTGTTTGTTATGTTGTGACTATTTCTACATTTTTGTCATTTAAGTTAGTATCTTAGTTATTTTTTGTAGTAACACGTCCCAATTGATGGTCAACTATAAATTGATTCCTCTAGCCCTTTGTTCATTTTAAAAATATTTTTATCGTCCTATCCCTGAAGAGACTAATAATATCTACATATTTGAGATGCAGGGTTTATTATTAATGGAAAAATTAGTATTGGGTATTGGGGTTATCTTGATTGGTTAGGTGAAAGGATCATTGTCCTCCCCACCCAAGTTCAAATCCATGCTAGTGACATGTTGAGCTTTGATACCTTGATGAATATTTTTCTAATGGCTTAGAGTCTAAGAAAAACCTCTTAATTGAGTATAAATGCGGGAGTCTAAGAAAAACACTCTTAATTGAGTATAAATGTGGGATCTAAGAAAATCACTCTTAATTGAGTATAAATGTGGGATTTAATGGCTTAGAGTCTAAGAAAAACCTCTTAATTGAGTATAAATCTTGGAGTCTACGAAAAAAACTCTTAATTGAGTATAAATGTGGGATCTAAGAAATTCACTCTTAATTGAGTATAAATGTGGGCTTTCATACCTTGATGAATATTGTTTTAATGGATTAGTGTATAATAGAATCACTCTTAAATGAATATAAATGTGCACTGGTCTACCATATGTCATATACAAGAATGGTTGAATTTCACAAATGGTCTCAATTTCTATGCTTTTGTTTCACCAAAAAATTATAGGATAAAATCATTTTACCTTAAAAATTAAAAAAAAACTTATAATGACTATATAGAATCATTGGAAATCTGAATAATTTCTAATACTGATTCAATCAAATTTTATAGGATAAAATCATACAAAATAATATTCAAAATAATTTTAATGTAAATGAAAGGTGTAAATAATATTCAAAAAATATATTAATACAATATATATATATATATATATATATATATATATATATATATTACAATGGGTATGAAGAAAATGTAAGGAGTTGAGTAAGATGGGATAAGATCAAGGAAGAAGAGAGTAGGTGAAGAGCAAAGAAAAACACAAAGGAGGAGATTTAATAACTTATGTAGTGCATTATCAATTTTCATGATTAGTTGAGTTTATAGATTTTATATATGAAATAAAGTTCATGGTATGAAAGAAAGAGAAAGTATTAGGCTGAGCTGATCATTTATGAGTTTATTATTGGTGGTTTCCAAGCTTATGGTATTTTCTAAAAGATGATATTCTTATAATATCTTGTTACTGTTGACTACGGGTTGATTCCTTTGATCCCGACAAACAATGGTGGATCTTTTTGGAGAGATATCTATGGCTCTCCTTAAAATGGTAGAGAACATTTCAAACAATTACGACTCCCTCACTTAATAGCAGTTGAGTAAACATCACATCAAGGGAATTTGAATTGCAATTATGTAAGCAACACAACAAGGGAATTTGAATTCCAGTTATGTAAACAACACAACAAGGGAATTTCAATGGTGGTAGCGGGCACATAATAAATGGAGAAATGTTTCGAGTTTCACTCGCATAATGCATTCTGATGGTACAATGACTATGGATATTTTTCTCCTCATATATAGGTTTATTTTTAGGGGGATATTTTAATAGGATTATTCTTTGGATGATATTTTGGTCTTTCTATGTCTATGCTCCTCTCTTTACTCTAGACATGATAGGGTTTTTTCATTTTGACTAATATACTTTGGATGCCACCCTCTCCGATCCCTGAGTTGATACAAATTGTGTTTTTGTTTCTATGCGTGATATATATCCTATACCTTATTCTCGTCAAACATTTGTGGATGTCTCGAAGGAAATCCCATGTCCAGTTGGAAGATAATATTTAGGGTGGTATTCATTAGTGAGGACATAGAATCTGGAGTGAGCTCGGGTAAGACAAGACATTCTTTTCTATGGAAGAAGTGGCTATCATATTTTAACATTTCTTTTCCTTTCAAAGAACTCATTTTTAGATGTTTTCATAGATGGTGGCGTTGCATACGCTGTTGGTGTTGCTAAAGGCTCTATGAGCTCTATTTTTTCTCTGGTTTAAGCGACATATCTGTGGGGAAGTGCATACTGTCTTGGGGTGGTGGATTATTCTCTGGTGCGATATTACCCGACGATGTTTCAATTTTCTAGTGAATTGGTCCCCGATATTCTCATTGTCGTGTGATGACATATTAACTATTCTCCTCCTTCAAAAAATATGGCCCAGAGGTTGCATGATTAGGCGTGTCTTTATTTTTCTGGGCACTCTCTTTGGGGGAGTAGTGCCATTTGTTTCTCGAGGTGCACCCATTGGCGGTTGACATTTATTTTTGAGGAAGGGAATACCATACATTAACGTGGTGGGATGTTACTACCACTTACCTCTGGCCCGGGTAGGTGGGATCATAGATTTTGGTGGATCACTTGACTGTTGTGTTGGTGGATTATTATATATGCCTCTTCCATGCATCTGACACTTCTTTATCACTGCCTAGAATTTTTATTTTAGCAGTGGCAGTGTATGTCTCAAGGCTGCTTACTTGAGTGGTTTCCTTTTTTTTTGTTTTTGTTTTTTGTTTTGTTTTGTTTTGTTTTTTTTTGGTTTTTGTTTTGTTTTGTTTGTTTGTTTTTGTTTTTGTTTTTCTTTTTATTTTTTTTATTTTTTTTGTTTTTGTTTTTTGTGTTTTTTTTGTTTTTTGTTTGTTTTTGTTTTTGTTTTTTTGTTTTTTTTTTTTGTTTTGACTGAAGGTGCGGTTAACATTGCAAGTGGTTGGCTCAATCAAACCCGAGTGGATGGGATTGTGGATATTTGTGGATCCCAAGACTGGGTTGGAGGTGGTACTATCAATAATTACCAAATTTACACTGTTTGATATCTTTTCAATGACCGACATATAATATTCCCTGTTTTTCTAGGTTGCTGGTTTCTTCCATTTATGGGCATATTAAAGTGGTCACTTCGTTATTGCTTTCTCCAGACTACCTGATCAGACGTATAGTTACCTGCATGTTGTGATGATTTGGATGCCACTTGCCCTTGATGATGGTTTTGGAACACATGGATCACTGTATCAACGAATTGAATGTTGACGTATCGATGCATGAGGCATTTATACAACCCACATTGGAGGTTGAATTCACCTACACTAAAAATCAGAAGGATTTGGATGTACCTAGTTCGTCAAATTGTTCACATTTCCCATCGACCTCAGATCTACTTACCTGAGTTTGGTCTGTGAAGGAACAAGATATGTGTCAATGACATCAGACCATAGGGTGGAGGGCAAGAAAAAATGATTAGGGTAAGATTATTTGTTTGACTACTGAAACAAAACTCTTGAGTTTTGGATATGATGTACTCTGGGACTGTGTTACTAGTTTACATAAGAGGTCACTAGTCGAATGATGGGCCTTCACTGATTTACTAGAACAAAATATGCAGGATTGGGTGAAAATATGGTGGGATCCTATCTTAGGATATTCTCCTAAGATAAGCACACTAATGAACTCATAATACAACTTCCATTTCTTACACCATGATGATTTGGAGCGAATTATTAGGAATCCATGGGTTCGGGGATGCAACTTTCTCTAGCTCCAAAGATGGTATGTTAGATTTAGCCCACTTCGGGACACTCCAAAAAAAAATGCTCTGGGTTAAACTCCCGGGGCTGCCACTTGAATTCTGGACCCATTGGGTTTTGATGGAGATTACGGACGCCATTGGGTATATATATATATATATATATATATATATATATATATATATATATATATATATATATATATATATATATATATATATATATATATATATATATATATATATCTTGGTTTCTTGGGTGCAAAAGACAAGAGGGTGGCATGGATCTTGGTGGAGATTGGCTTCTTGGGTGGTCTCCTTGAACACATCGATTTGGCTTGGGGGAAGATTCGACTCAGACAACTATTAGGACATTCCTTTTAGGTGCATCCTTTTCCATCATATGAGCGACCTCATGGATTGATGCCCTAAGAGATAAACAAAATTTTGAAGATGGTAGACATCAAGGAGGACAAGGACATGGTCGACAATTCTTGGGCAATTTGTAGCACATTCCGGTACCAGGTATTGAATTTGTTACTGATGAATTTTCATTTCAATATGATATTTCAATTTCCTCTTTATCCCTTTATCCTCACACCTCTCCTGCACTTGTGTCTTTTACCTAGGCGGTGATGGGTAATGTTTTTGATCATATGGGGGGGTCCCATATGTCCTAGGATGATGTCCCTCCTCACATTATTTCTCCGCCTCCTTATTTTGTGTCTCCTCGGACCTTGGTTTGATTGAACATCTCAGAAACCCCCTCTCATATTATTATCCTCTCTGTGGCATCGCCATGTCATGGGCCCCCTCTAGGTGGATCATCACTCTCATCGTTAGACATTTATTCCCCTCCTTCTCCTATTGTCTTGCCTCGAGACACTTCTCTACACAATTTGTTTGGGAGTGACCTTGACTTTCTAATGGTTAGCCCTGTTATGGATTTGACTACTATTACTATCCACAAGGGTAAGGGGCATAGATCCCATCTGGTTATTAGTTTGTTGTAGCGGCTACAACCACCCTCCAAAATTTTTCCTTAGCTTCGTTTTGGAGCCTCCCTTCCAACCTTCACAACAACTTGCCTTGCTTCGTCAAGTTCACAAGCTTCAGTGTTTTTCTTGCACAAAGGCAGCCTGCCAATCACAGCTTGAGGCACTTCCCTCATAGGCTGATCACTCGGACTTGGTCTAGCTACAGGTTGAGTAGCTTCCCAAAATAACTGTGCATTTCTAGAGGGAAACCAGCCTTCCCTCCAGAAATTGTGCAATCTTGTTTGGCAACCTACTGGGCTCTAAGATTGTGCAATTCTGTCAGTCAACACTCCCAACAGGAATTGCACAATTTTCCCCAGCAGGGCTGCTCAGCCCAAAATTTGCACAAATTTAGGTAGCAGTCAGTTGCTCTACCCATAAATTGTGAAAATCTCCTGGGCAGCCAGCCCAGCTCCTAGCCAAAAATGCGCATTTTCTCCTAGCAGTCGAGAAGTCTCTTACATGTGCAGCTGAGTTGATTGGTTCCCTCCGGGACCGAGCAAAAATGGATTGCATGCATGGGCTGCTTCTCCCAAGGCATCATGCAAAGGCATCCCTTGTTTTAGGGATATTTTTCTAGCAGTTGGATGTTACATGTAAGGATCATTTCAGAAACCTCCCACCAAGTGTCGCTTTCCCTAGAATTGTGGCATGCATGTCACAACCTCAATGTTATCAAAACTCATCAACCAGACACTGCAGAGCTCATTCCTCACATCAACCTTGCATATTTGACATCCCACATCACATCTAGGAGCTGTCGGCACATTCAACTCAGCTGTTTTGGGGTAAGCCCGCTTCCCATGCCTTGTGTTGCATTTCTGTCGCTTTTTGTGTTTTCACTTGTATGAGTACTGTTTGCTTGATTTCTTTGAACGCCTACTATTGTATACATGTCTATTAGCTTGTCCTAGCACCGTTTCACTTTTCGTCAACATCTCACTGCTGTGGCATGCATGAAACTATTTTTCGTGAACGGTTGCCGATTTGGCGACTCGCCTCACTCACATACATGTTGTTCCATTTTCTGAATTTTTCATTCACCGTTTGCATGCATGATCATTCACTTATGCTTACACTCAGTGTCACCATGCATTCACACTCACATTCACTTTCAGTTGCTCGTCAGCAAGTTTGGACATCCTTGGCCTAGACTCTGCCTCACCAAGAGCCTCACCAAGACAACATTATGCAATAATGAGAGGGAAGGCTCTGCCTTCCTCTCTAGAATGCGCATTTCTTCCCAGAAACTATTCCCTAAGCCTGATTTGCACAATCCTGAGGGACAGTGACTCCTGGCCCAGAAAATTTCACAATGCAGTCACTAAGCCTACAGCCATTGCCAGCTAAGATTGCGTATTGTGTAATTCCAGCAGTCAGTAGCCACACTGGACTATGCATTGCGCAGTTCCAGTAGTCAGTAAGTCTCCCAACAGCCCAGACTGTGCCTTGCGCAATCTTGGCAGTCAGTCTCCCGACCTCCTGGCCCAAATTGCGCAACCTTCATGATCAGTCACAAATGTATGTTGCAAGTCAGTTCTCAAGTTCATTTTGGTTTTCAACTGATAGATTTCCTTCCATGAGTGTTTCCATGTCTCCAGGTATTGCAGGTGTTCCTCTGCCTCTCAGCAGTGCAGGTACAATAGTTTCTAAGAGAGTAGAGTCGAAGACACCATTCAGAGCACACGTGGAGATGTAATCAATCAAATGTCTATGAGCTTGCCTACTTGTGAAGATATCAAGTTGTTCGTAGACAAGAACATCAAGATATCATAGCAAGTAGCATCATGAACAACAGCTGAAGGTAGCATACCGAACACAACGAATACAACGAATGCAGCGAACACATCAAACACAATGAATGCAGCAAACACAGGGAATGTAATGAATGCAAGAGGAAGGCTATTGACAACACAAAGGCGGAACAAAGTTGCAAGATCAAGCAGACCCATTGATAATGAAAGCAACTTCGGAGACTCAGGCTATGAGGTGATGGCGCGACATGAAGATCCCACGAAGATAGAGAATGGAATAGAGAAGGAGTTACATGTGCTGAAGCAACAACTTAGGAAGAACATGAAGTTGCACAGATATACGGATGAGTTGCAGCAAGAACAAGAACAACATTGGGCACAACATGCACTCACGGATGAAATTGCGCTCATACAAGTTAAAGATCCATCCCAACATCTGACACAGAGCAGACATGGTGGGCAGTGTTGTTGGTCACATGCAAGGGATTCAACAACATGCATGTCATTGTGCACACGCATGCAATCCAACCCATTCAACACACTGACCAAGGCAAAGACAAGAAGCAAGTCCAACTAGAGCTGAACATGTACTTCTGAAAGTTGATGCGCATGACCACTAGCACACACTTGAAGATCAACGCGGACACTATGCATCAGTATGTTTCCTGTTCAGTTGCACTCAAGAAGACCATGCACATGTTAGCAGATGAGTTGGATGAAGGAACCAAACCAATGCACCAAATACAACAGAGGCAAGAGTTCACTTCAACAAGATGTAACCATGGGGTGCATGCACACCATCACGGACGACCAAGCTTAGCATCAGCTCGCCACCTTCACCATCACAAGCATGTTAAAGAGTTGGTCTCATCACAACAGACCGAGTTTCAGTGATGTATTGCATGGCTTGCTCAAGCCATTTTGTCTCACATGAGTACATGTGCATTGTAATGTTGAGTCATGTCAAGTGTAAGTCAAGTGTCAATAGTTGGATGTAATAGTCATAGAGTAGGTGAAGAGTCATGAGGGTAGTTGAATTGTTACAAAGGGGAATGTCAAGGGTCACCCCACCCTTTGCTATAAATAGTCCCTCATAACTCATTGTAGGGGATTTTGGTCAGCCAAGATTTTGATAAGACTATCTTGGAGAAAGCTTGGATAGTATTGTAACACGCCTTGGCTTCTCCACTGCATGGAGCTAGTTCATCTCTTTGGAGGAGCAGGCGAATGTGGCTGTAACGTTCCACTATTGAGGCTAGCAGGTTTACATGGATTTATTGTATTATTGGGACTTACACTTCTTTATATAATAAGAGCCAACACATTTTCATGCATATGTTGTTATTGTAGTTGGACTGCTCCAGTTGCTTAGCAATATATGTTGTTTAACTTACGTATTTGTGTATGAACTGCTTCGTATGCGATTATATGAATCTTGTTGTAGATGTGTTGTTGGTTTAACCATCAGTTTGGATTGTTGACTGATCTTATTTCCAGCTTTTGATGCATCTATGCTCATGTGTTCCCTTCTCAGCTGAGTATTACTACATGTTTCTAAGGGGCGCACTCATCTCACCCCCATGTGTTAGAACCCCTTATTCACCTTCCTTGACTCACTGCAATAGTCACACCCTTGCTACTGATGGAGTTATCTTACTCGCCTCTGTGTGACATCGCAATCAAGGCATTACCTTACGACGCACTGCTAGGACTCCTACACCAAACGACATGAGGTCTAATTGGGACTTCTTACCGGGGAGATCCCCTTGACATGTTGGCGAGTCCAACACTGTCAACATAGTCCTAATTTTGCCCTTAATATTACTGCCATACAAAAAGGTGGAAAGGGGAGCAGGTACTTTAGAGGTATATCAACGACTAAGTATCTTCATTTTTAAGACTCATCTGAGTTGAGATATGTTCCCATCATTTATTATTTTGATCCACAGGCCCTTAGAGCTGATGCACTTGTATATGTGGATACATGATGAATTATCTATCCCTGAATATGTGGGGTCTAGGGGATTCCTCAAAACTTCTATCCCTCAGACGTCTTTTTCCAATTGACTAGACCATTTATTATTTTGTTGCAAGAAACTATGTCAGTTTTTGATAAAGTTATTGAATATTTTTAGATTATTTTTCCAGATTGGCATATGGTGGTTGTTGACTCATGTGGGCTTTCAGGTGGTATTACCATGCCTTGGGACCCCAGGTGGGAATCACTGACTGCATATAAATTCTTTGCTAGAATCTTATTAACAAGATATTTATGAAGATATTTTGATAGAATACATTTTCTTAACCTTTATGCTCCTTATAAGGATAGGGTTGCTTTTTGGGACTGTATGGAGGCTTGTGATATATTGAAGATAGGATCCCTCTTAATTGCTAGAGACTCCAATGCCACTTTTTCCATGAGGGAGTGTTAAGGGATGGATGCACAAGGGATCTTTTGGATGATAGGCTACATACTCTTTTTGACAATAATCATATGATGGATATCAATCCCATTCCTCTTTCTCCTACTTGGCATAATGGCAGGACGGGGGAGGACCATATTGGGAAGAGGTTGGACTGCTTCTTGGTACATGAAAACATGGTTGAGCGTTTGGGTAATCTGAGGTCTTGGGTTGATAGGGCCTTCATCTTAGATCATCTTTCCATTGTGCTACAATGGCGGATGGAGCATGTTTGTCTGGGTATTCCTTTCAAATTCAACAGAATTTGGTTGGAGGATGAAGATTTTAATAATCTGGTTAAATATTCTTCGAATATGGTGTTTCCAAAGCTTGGGATATCTCCAATGTATAATATCTCAGAGAAACTTCATAATATCAAGAGCCGGGTTCGAATATGGGAAAAAAGAAACACTTTTAATGGAACTTAAGGCTATTGTTGAGGAGATTGATTGTCTAGGCAGGAACATGGAAGAGACGGTCCCTTCCCACTCACTATTGGAGTGGTTAAAGGAGATATCGGGCATGAATAAACATTTTACAAATCCAAGAAACTACTTGGCACTTGAAAAGTCGAGCTTTATGGCTTCTTGATGGGGAAAAGAACACTCACTTCTTTCACAAATATGCTAATCATAGTAAAAACATCAATACAATCTAGCACATAAAGGGGAAGAATGGGGAGAATGTATACACTACATTCGAGATACAAAAAGAAGTGGTACATTTCTTTGAGTCTTTTTACAAGGAACGTTTTGGTGTTAACATTGAGGACCAAATTTGGGGGTCGGAGGACTATCCACTCATGTTCAATGAGGAACAAAATGAGGCATTATACAACCCAATTTCGATTGAAGAAGTACAAAGGATTTGAAATATTTTTCTAAAGACAAATGTTTGGGCCCGAATGGCTGGACAATGGATATATTCCTCCATTTCTTTGATTTGATGGGGCAGGACCTCTTGGATATGGTTGAAGAATCAAAGACTTCTGGGTATGTATCTGGAGCTATTAACTCCACTTTCATTTCTCTTATTCCGAAGGTATCAACCACCTCCTCTTTCTTAGATTTCAGGCCAATTTCGCTGTGTAATATAACTTACAAACTCATCTCTAAGATTATTGTAGAGCACATGAATAATTCTCTCTCGACCTACATCTCTCGGGAACAATTCATTTTCCTACATAATCATTTGATACATGATGTTGTGGCCACTGCACAAGAATGTATACACTCCATCCACTCGAGAAAAATGGAGGCTTTGGTTATGAAGTTGGACTTGAAGAAGCATACGACTATGTGGACTGGTCAATCTTACACATTATCTTAACAAATATTGGTTTGGCGGTGCACAATGTTGAATGGATTATGGCTTGTGTTACATCGATGTATTTTGTTGTTCTGATAAATGGATATCCATCTCATTTTTTCAATGCGAGAAGGGGTTTGAGGAAGGGTTTCTCACTATCACCCTTACTCTTCATTTTGGTTATGGATGGGCTCAGTCTAAAAATTAAAGTGGCTCGGTCCTTGGGTCTTTTTTGTGGCCTCATATTGGGACATAATGTAGATATTTCCCATAGTTTTTTCATAGATAGAATCCTCACTTTTGGGATGGTTTCTAGAACCCTATGGGTGGCATTGCATTATATTTTTATGAGATATGGTGAGGCTTCTGGGTTGATGGTCAATGGTGGTAAGTCTTTACTCTTGTATTTGGGTGGTGATCAAGAGGTGATTGCATTTATTGCTGGAATTTTTGGTGTTTTTACTAAGCCATTGAACGATGGCTTCACTTACCTTGGATATCATCTCAAGCCAAACAATTATAGGCCAGCAGATTGGTATTTGCTTTTGAATAAATTCTGTCACAAACTCCATGGTTGGTCTCATAGATGGCTTACTCTAGGAAGGAGATACACCCTTGCAGAGACGGTTCTTCAACAGATCTTAGTATACTGGGCACATCTTTACATTCTCCCTGTAGAAATTATTTCCAAAATTAGGAGTATATTGGCACATTTAGTTTGGGCAGGCATGGGAAAGAATAAAAAATATCACCTCATCAAATGGGAGAATATCACCATCTTGAAGGAATATGGTGGTTAGGGAATACTAGATGTGAGAGTGTTTAGATGGGCTTTGTTAATCAAATATTTATGGTACGCACTATTTTGAGAAGGTATATGGAGGGACATCATACTGACGAAGTACCTAAAAAAAACAGTGCTTTCGACTGGATAAGGGAAGGAAACATTGGCAAAAAAGCTGGATCTTACATTTGGTCTAGTTTCCACAAGGTAAAAAGATGGTTTCTTCAGAGGCTCAGGTGGTCATTTGGAAAAGGTAACTGAATTTTATTTGGGATAGATAATATTCAGGTAGTTAATATTCCAACTCCCCTCACAGAGGACATAATCGTTAGACTACATGCCAGGGGATATATATTCTTGGAACAAGTCTTACAATGTTGGTGCATAATGTTTCTTATTTGGACAAAATATGTGGATATTGGTCTGATTGGTCACATAAATGATGTATGGAATGTCTAATTGAGGATCTTAAAATGACGGGACTTTAAAGAATAGAGGGGGGGAGACTTCATCACATGGGGAGGGACACTTCGTAAGGATGCGATGGAGGTGGCAGACACCTACAAGTACATTATGTGCACCAAATTTTCTTTAAATAATACTTGTTGGTTCATAAGTATTTGGAAATTGGATGTCCCCATAAAGATTATTCTCTTCACTTGGTTGGTCTGGCACAACAAAACATTGACCTGGGAGAACCTCCGTAAGTGGGGTGTACAAGGGCCTGGATGGTGCACACTATGTCGGGATTCGACTAAGACAAACCAACATCTTTTATTGGAGTGCTCGACTGCTACACAGGTATGATGAAGGATTTTACATTTTTTTCACATTCCTTTAAGAACATTTCTCTCTATAGATCAATGTCTTTGTTGGTGGATCGAGAAGGGGGTGGGGGGGGGGGGGATCAGGCCATTCCTCTCTTCATTTTTTGGGAGATCTGGCACGCTAGGAATGGACACATATTTGAAGGTATCCCCATCAACATACACAAGATATGTAACAACATTGGGATTTGGATGGACACACAAACAAACAACATACAGATGGATACATATTTATTGTTCTGTTTCATTCCTCCTTGCATACAATTTCCTACTGGTTATTTTGATGGAGCAACATAAGGAGGTACATGTGACTGTGGAGTTTGGCTCAGGATATGTAACATGACTCATTATAAAATATCATGGCATGGTGGATTTGGAACAAACACAAGAGAAAAATTTTTGGCTCTATGGGGGCTTCTATGGTTTGCCAAGAAGCTGTCTTTGGATTCTATTCACGTTTATGGGGATTTTGAGACCCTATTTATTGACATATCAGGGAACACATATCTCTCTCCTCCTAATCTTAGCGGCTGGATCAACCACATCAACATTCTTAAGAAGTCCTTTGTACACATCTCCTTTCAACACATTTTCCGGGAGTCAAATATTGTTGCTGGTTCACTATAAAAAAAAGGGTCTAACCAAGGGTATGAGTTATATACATTACATGTATCTAGAGGATAATACTATTAGAAAGGAAGGCATGATCCAACTCTCTTAGTTTAGATGTCTATGGTTTTTATATATTGATGTATTTTGAAAAACATTTTGTTATTATTATGTCGATATATTTTAGTAGTATATGGGCAATATATTTGAGTACCATTATATTTCTCAGAACCATATGTTTCATTTTGAATAGGGAGGATCAAACTCTCTTACTGTACCAAAATCTATTCTAAAATTTTATTTTGAAGATGTACTCATACATTATATAAACCATTATTTTTTTCCTTTGAAAAAAAAATATTAGCATGTAATGAAACATATTTAAAGACTAAAAAAACTTCCAATATCATAAATTGCATTATGTTGAAGCCCAAGTTAACATCAATAATTAAAACTTAGGATTGATGCGATGAATCAAATGCTATAATTGTGACCTTCATCATGAACTAGTAATTGAGTGTTTGTGAGGAATGATTCTTATTCTTGCTAATTAGGTTAAAAAATCAAAAGTGTCAACATTTTTGTTCTAGAGCTTATTGAAATTGCTAACAAGTTTAGATCCATCTCAAATATGGATCTATCAACAACCCAAATCATTTAATTCCATGTCATGTATTCACTTCTTTTATATTAAATGATAAAAAATACACTTTAAGAAATTTGATATGTTTAATTAATTAGTTTGGGTTTTAAATGTTGTGATGTAGATATGCATATATATAATTATTTTTGTTGTTGTTGTCACGTAAGGTTATATGACAACATATCCCCCATACTAATCTACAAAGCATCTCACTATGCAATCATTTTTGTAATTTCATTAATAACTCAAAAATAAAGAAGTGTTCATTAATTTTATTATTATAAACTAATTAAGCACACATATATATATATATATATATATATATATATATATATATATTTTAAGTACCAACTAATAATTAAAAGTAAATCTTTATTATTATTTTTATTGAGATATAATAAAATTAATCATTTTTTTTTGTCTTTAACCTTAACTACTAACTTAGATTGTGAAGAGTTCACTTGCCAAACTTGTGATTTCAATAAATTTATGCGAGATTCTAGACAAATTAGATCAAAAAATAAATCGTAAAACTTTCTAGCTCATCAAATACCCATGGGGAACTTTGATTGTTAAAGGTTTACCTGTCAAACTTGTGATTTCAATGAATCCTTCCAAATTCCTGTTCTAAATAGACAAATTATATTAGAAAAATAAACAAAAAAAACTTTCCAAAAAAACACATCTAAAGACCACTTTTAATCTCATATATAATAATAATAATAATATTTTTTTAAATTTAATATTATCTAATTATATAACATCTTTCCCTTACTAAATTGTAATTATAAAATATTAAAACAAATAAGTAATTACCAACCATCATAAATTCATCTCACTTAAAATTTAATAAATACAAAAATAAATAAATTCATCTCACTTAAAATTTAATAAATATAAAAAAATTAAAATAGATAATAACTAATTCTGTTGATATTTAAAAGATTTAAAATTGACATACATTTATTTTAATATATATATTTTTATAATATACATTTTATTTTTTTAATCTTTTTATTATTATTTTTTATTAAAACTATTATTTTTTCCAATTTAATTTTTTAATATTACATATCTACATAAAATATAAATTTATATTACTGTCTTAAAAACAAATCTCTAAAATATATAAATTATGTTACTGTCTTCAAAATAAATCTCTAAAATATATAAATTATGTTACTATCTTTAAAATATATAAAAAAATACAAACTTTATTAATTGTCTTCTATATTCATTTATAAAATATGGAATTGCACGAGGGGATGATGCCAAATAAATCTCTAAAATATATAAAATATACCAACGTGATTCCTTCTCTTCTATATTCAATTATAAAATATGGAATTGCACCAACTAAGCCCATTGTTGTGGAGATGGTTAATATAGTCAAAAGTACCAACAATGTTCTAAATATAACTTTGTTGGAGATTGTTAATAATGAATGATACCTAATTTTATGCAAGTGGTTAAAATATGGAATTGTACCAAGGACTGATGTCAATTATTGTGGAGATATCTAAATTAGTCAAAAGTACTAACAATGCTATAAATATAATTTTGTTGGATATTATTAAAAATATTAACTATGAATGATCCTAATTTTATGGAAGTGGTTTAAAAAGATAAAAAATATTAATAATAGTGAAAAATCTATCTAATAAATATTTAAATAAAATTTAAATTAAAAAGATGCAACAATAGATATATGTATATAAAATTTCGCTAAAGATGGTAAAAAATGGATATATGTATATAAAATTATGCTAAAAATAGTAAAGAATGATGAAATAAATTGAATAAAAGAAAATCTGCCCGGACTCTTTCCCTTGGGCAGTCAAGAAAAGCAAATAAATAAGAAATGAAGGAGTGGTGAATAAAGATCCAACCATTAAATACAAAAATAACGTTTACTCATCAATTGTGAAATATTTGGTGGTGAAATATAATTGCAGCTGCATTCTAATTTTAATCATCATAAGTCCACTTACCATTCCAGGGATTGAGCAGAGTTTGGTCCATTATGGGAGAGGAAGACCCAACTTTATTACATAATATTTGCACAATCTTTGTCTCTTCCCACTATCATTTTATATAATATAGTTGGAAGATAGTCTCTACTTATGGCAAGAACTAACTTTATTACATAGTATTTACACAAACTTGGTCTCTTCCCACTATCATTTTATATAATATAGTTGGAAAATAGTGTCTACTTATAGCAAAAGAATTGCCCAATGGATCCAACCACCATTTTCTTTATACTGACATTCCATTATCCTGGTTGAGGTCAAATATTAATCATAAAAAGATTGAGGAATACATACACATGACGAGCAAATGACAAAGGCAAAGATTGGCACACGGGGAGAAGAAACGAGCGTGGAGTTACTAAATACCAGGAATTGCAGTCAACCTCACAAAATTATCACCCATTATGAATTTAATATCCGTATTTATGTTTTTCTTCTGCCTTTTTTCCAAAAGGCTGAAATTACCAACGTTATTTTGGCATTGACTCCAATAAATTTTTTGAGTTTCTTAATTAATTAAGATGTCACAGAGGCCATGCGCGGAGGCCACGCGCAATGGCAATGGCGGGCTATGTTCAACGCAATTTCTTGGGAGTTGATCGAAGACGATTCAGTCTTCATCGTTATCATTAGTTGATGTTATAAATCCACGACAGTGTAATTTTTATATATTTAGATAATGACTGAAAACAGTTTTATGTGGAATCGAATAAAGGTTATTCAAAACTTCATCATTTAGGCTGAGCAAACTACAGTTAAATAAAATAATTAGGAAATTAAAATGTCGAGAATGATTTAGATACCGGAGTTTAGATTTATAACAATTTTTTTTTTTTTTTTAAGCTTAATTGGGATATTAGGATTTTAAATTTATGAATTAAATTGGTATTTCAAACACCAGCATCCTTAAATTTAATATATCACTTTTAAATAAATAAATAATATTGTAAGGAAATTTTAATGATTTAATATTTATTGATTTTAGGCTTTTGTGATCCATGCCAATTTAGCAAACTTTTTTAGGATTAATCATATTGTCGATTCATCTTTATTAGATTAATCACAAATGACAATGTAATTAATCCAAAATATATTTGCTTTGGTTCGAAACAGGTTGGCCAAAAATTTCTCTTATGTGATTTCTACGGAAAGAATTTTCTTAATTTATTATATTCATATAAATAATTATAGTTAATAATATAATTATTGATTTATAACGATAAATAAATTCAATATTATTAAATATTATTTATAAGTAAATTTTAATAATATTTTTTTGTGATCTAAAAACTTCTATTATATTATCAGGAAAATGCATATTACAAAATGTTTCTCAACGGCTCCGCGGACTTCACTCCAACCAGATTTGTTAAATGCATATTACAAAATGTTTCTCAACGGCTCCGCGGACTTCACTCCAACCAGATTTGTTAGCTAGGAGAGTCGAAGTAGGCAAAAAATGTGCCCATTGAACCATTATTTTTGATAAGATGAATATCTTTACATGCCAAAAAAGAGACAAAAATAACAAACAACTATAAAGGTGGGTGGTTGAAGAGGGTGCAAAGGAGGCACAACAAATAGACCGGATCTCTCATGCATGTGGAAATATATGTGCTCAACTCTCACCTCCAACTCATGCAGGTGATCATTCTTCTGATGCTAGCTCCGACAGATGTTAGCCAACTGCTCCAAAATTTCATTATGACTGAACTGGATGTCATTCATGTATGCCACGAGCTCATTCTTATCCTCATATATATGCTCCCTAAGGATATCTAGGTTGGTCTGGATTCCTCTTAGCTGCTCCGTGATTGATTCCAAAATGACTAACATAACCATGCGGTGCGGGGAGCGACCCTGTTCCTGAGCTACCTCCCCCACGCACTCCACACTCATAGAATCTGCGATCAATAAACTGTGGCTACCTGCATGATGCTATGCCCACCTCTATTGACCACCACCTCTATGAGGCCAGCCCCCCTGGAAAGGCATATTGAAAGTTGTGCTATAATCCCAGACCTGAAACATGGATATGACCACAAACTCCACAAAGACACCACCCTCACAAACACATGCATGGTACTCACAGAAAAAATACCAAGGCGAGGATAAAAACACTACAACACTGCAGATCCCACAAAACATAGGGGTGCCCACAGTCTTGGTCGACCCCAGAAAATTTTCCCAATCAATAAAGCATAAATTAGAAGGAGACTTACATACCTACCCCCCCTTGACAATTACGTGCTTCACAAAATTGCCAAACAGGGACCGCTGCAAGATAGCCTTTGCCCTCAAACAAAATTCGCTAGGGCTAGGTCCAACAGAGGATTGGTGTGAAGACAACCTATACCCTCGAGAAATAGGGAGAGGCAAAGCCCTCGAGGCACAAAGGAATCTCCACCGGAAAGCCATTGCGCGCACCCCTTCCTCCACAAACTAAAAAGACCACAAAAAATCTCTACAATATGCATGACCCATAGGAGTAGGTACCAACCATCCACCTAAAACCTCAAGCCCGGAAACACATTCAACGACAACTAGAATCACACCAGCTTCAGAAAGAAAGCTTAATAAAAGAACCACAACTAGATAACAATATATACCTGAAAGCCATAGAACACTAGGTCGAATGAGGGTTTTCTCCACTAGCTGGAACCAAAGTTTCCACTACTAAGCCCAAGCTCGATAGGGAGGTTTGACAAATAATTCAATTACGCTCCGGGGTCCCAGGGTCCTAGATGAACACCTGAGAGTTAGTCGAGATACAAATTACTGCATTAAGGGCTACCACTGCTCAGCTCTGACTGTTTATCTTCCAGAGTGAGCTAACATGGCCACCCTCGTTCAATATCACTACCCTACACCCACCGCTCATCTCCCAATCCTCATCAACCTTCCCAAAGGCCCTGAAAGACATTATAACGATAATTGTCATATCTAGAATGATCGAAGGATGATCGTCCCATCCCATATCGTGAATCATTACTTGGAGCATGCACACCACATGCCAAGGGGGAAAAGCCCCAAAGCTAATTGACCTTGCTTTTGTATACCCCATAATTTTTTTTAATAATATTAAATATTTAATAATAATGAAATTTTAAAAATACTTTGAAAATAAAAATAAAAATAAATAAATAAAGTTAAATTAATAATAAATATTATTAATTTAGGATAATAAAATTAAATTTTGAAAATTATATATCTATATATATTCTCATTTTGATCATAAAATAATTTAACATTATTTATTTTTAATTTATGACATATTTAAAAAAATTATTAATACTAGTATATAACAACATTCCAATAAGAGCATACATTACATATTCCAAATATTTTTTTTTTTAAGTTTTGACCTAGCAAAAACCATTAGAATCATTTGAAAAAGAGAGAAGAAAGACACTTGAGTAGATGCTGGATAAAACATTAAAAAAAATTAGAAAAAGAAAAAAAATAGTAAAAAAAATTAAAGAAAATGTTTGATAACTATAAAAAACAAAAACAAAAACAATCAATATAATAAGGAGAGTGGTAAAAAATTATAATCTCATAGAGAGAATTAAAGTGCTAAAAAAAAACCTTTTAACAATTTGGCTCTAAGCAGTTTCAAAAAAAAATTGATTATTAAACATATTAATGATGAAATGAATAAGTTAATCAAGTTAGATCATTCACCTAACAAAATAATTTTGAATTTTGGTTTAAAAGAGTAAAAAAATGGATTTACATTAGTAATATGAAAATACAAACTTAAAATAAAAAAATTAAATGAATTATCTCATTGAGGTAAAAAAGAAAAACAATCCAACATAAAGATAGGTTTCAAAATCTCCAATCTTAAAAAGGTCATTCATTTTATAAATGAAGATATCATGCGAAAAAGATCAAGGAAGATTAAAAGGTAAAAGAATCTTAAAAGAAGGAAATGGGTGATAAATTAGAAATCAATAGATAAGATCCAAAATGATAATAATAAATAGAAATTTAGGATATTTTTGGATTTTTTTAAGTGTGGTTTTTTATGGTGCAAATATTTTATTTAGCTGGATCCTAAGTGAAATTGATATTAATATTTATTTGAAATGTGGGAACATAAAGTATCCAGTCTTTTACATAAAATAATTTGTCTTGTGGTTAATGTGGAATAAGAAATCTTATCATAGTATCTTGCATAAAATTAAATGTTTCTCTCTACATCCATATCTATAAGATAGAATCTTTTAATCAATACATTTGGATATAAAATTTTAACATCAGTGCTAATAAGGTTTATATAGAAATTTGTTATTTTCCACCTAAACACAATCTAGATAACAACTATCCCTTGTAATATCCTTCGAATCTCAGGCTTCAAGGATAGAATTGCTACTCACTAAGGTATTCTTTTGAGCAATTATTCCAATCCGAATCCTTTATGGTTAGATGAGAACCTTGTTTTAACCAATAAATACAAAAGAAATTCTAAAGACCTAATTGAGAATTTATTTGATAATGAACCACTCAAGCTTTACACTTCTCAAGACCCAATAATTTGCAACGGTGTAATGAAGTGGTTGAATTCAGCCAAATGAATTATATTCATGGTATAGGTATTAGTGCCATGGATTATGTAATATTCAATATCCCATTTACAACCAACTAATAATTTTTGACATTTTAAAAGACCATAAATTTGACTCTAACCATAGACCTTTAACCTAACTCTAAATTTTTCTATGCATAGAAAAGATTTTGAAAAAAATTATGTTCACCAAAAACATTTAATTTTTAACAAAAGTAAAATTACTTTTTTCTTAAATGATTGAAATAGTGAACCAAATATCTTAAATTACAATAATAACATGAAATAACTTTGTCGTAAGCTTACAAGAATAATTTATATTTCTATAAATAAGTTCTCTATTGAGATGCATGTAAAAAGAATAATAGGACAATCAACCTTTGGTATAATAAAAAATGTAATATTTCTAGGAAATTCATTAGGGATGGTTTTAATGAGTTCTTAGAACTTTATAATATATATATATATATATATATATATATATATATATATATATATATATATATATATATATATATATATATATATACAGCCCTAATTAAAAGGTAATACAATGTACTATATAAATAGAAGAAAAGACTATTTTTTCAACTACCTAAACATGAACTTAAGAAATTATGGAGACAAATTCTAATATATAAAATTTAAAAAAAAATGTGATTATCTTAAAGGATTAGGATTCCTATCTTAAAAATATTCATGAATCCCCAAATGCCATGACGCCATTCCAAACATTTCTATGGAGGATACAATTTTTTATATGTAAGACAAAAAGTTCAAGGTTAAGTAGCTTTCAAATGGGAAAGCTAAGGGCAATGAAGGTGGCCAAAATAAAACTTGAAAATTGGAGGACCTATCCTCATTCCTCACATACGAAAACTCTTCAATGCAACAATCAAGTAGGGATTCCATAAACCTTGGACCCAATGCCCATTGTAACTATTTTTAAAAGTAGGGATAAGGAAGATTAGTGTTTGGTCAAAAATCCATGGAAACAAGTTAAAGTCTAGGTCAATTTTAGGAACTATCATTTAATTGTGGACCACCTTGTTACACTTAGGATCATTATAGAAGAGTGTTGCAACAATAAAACTATTCCCTTTTGTTGTTTCATTGAATTTAGAAAATATTTTGTCATGGTATTGAAGATGAAGCTTTGGAACAAGTTGGAAGAAATAAAATTTCCATTGGAGATGAGGGATATTGTGGCAAATATTGTATGAAACAATACTTGGGAACATTGAGGGTTGGCTAGAAATAATTAACTACAATATCCAAGTCAAGCAAGGTTATCCCTTTTCTCATGCCCTTTTTTGGGTGTACATTGACAAGTTATAAGATTACTTGAAGAAGCAAGCTTTGTTGGCCCAACACTAACTATTATAGTGATACTTTTTTTCTTTACATTAAAGGAAACCTTGTTAGGAGAGGAGTCCTTATGATATTGTCAAGAAACTAAGAACCCTCAAGTATTTATGCTCCATATGGGTATGAATTAATCTTTTCAAGATGCTCAATATGTGTATGAATGTTACAAAATGAAAGTTATGATAACTAAATCAAAAAAATATTGCCTATGATACTTTCATTTATGACAACAACAAATTGGAGCAAGTTCCTTCATACATATATCTTAGAATTGATATCCTTCACAAGCTTTATTAGAATTATAGTATTGAGAAAATGATAAATAGGGATGGAAAGCTTATTACAAGATTGAAAGCAGATCATTAGATATGAGATAAGAAAAAAACTCATCTTTGAGAATCTTGTTACTCATGTTATTTTGTATGGATTTGAAGAGATTTGTGGAGAAAGATAGAGAAGATCCAAAAGAATTCTATAACCTCTAATCTCAATATTAAAGAAAATATAGAAGTACATATGTAGAAGTACGAGATAAACAACATGGAAGGGAGGATGCTTCAATTGCTTCAAACCCTAGAAAAACCACCTTTGCCTCAAGCAAGAACAACATAAGGATTGTCAGTCTTGACTAAACTATTGGGAGATAAAGGAAGATATCATTTTTAGAATAATGATAATATTAAAAGTATTACATCAAAAGGATTTTGAGTCTTGACTATATTATTTAGGAATAAAGGAATACATCTTTTTTCATAATAAGGATCATAATATTAAAAGTATTATTAAATCAAAATTTAAGGAAAAATTGCATTGTGATAAAGATTTACAAGAAAAAAAAAATTAAGATATTACAAGCAAGTGATTAAGTCTAACCTAGATAATTAAAAATATCTCTATATTTTGACTAGTTCAAAGAAGGAAGTATACCTAAAATAAGAGCAAATTCTCATGAGCTCCACATAAACGTTGAATAATTTCCAAAACACCATGACATGAAAGAATCTCTCATTTTCATGATACTAAAAAATTGTGACACTGCCAACTTTCTTAATTTTTTTTAATGCTTTAATTCTAAAAACTTATAAATAATTCTCTTAATCTCTTAAAATATAATAAACAATATCTATTTATAATAACTCATATTTATTTTTAACTTTTTATGTATCTTAATAAATACAGTGTGCATTAAAAACGTTGCAAGTTTCTGCTGCTTAGTTAAATAAAAAAATATCACAAAACCGCAGAAAACTAAATTACGATCCTATTATATTAATAATAAAAATTAAAAAAATAAAATAAAATAAAATAACATAATGAATTATGTACTAACCATACAGTTTACAATATAACGTTGATTTTATGGATTAAATAACATACTTCTGGTAGATTGGTTATTTAAATATTATCTAATTTTCTTAGGATTTTGGTCAGGTCAAAGAAACCATGGATAAAATCATCACGATGTTTAATAATACAAATAATGGAATATTAATATAACAGAAATAATAAATCAGCGTGATGAAAGAAATCAATATAATAGAATAATATCTTTATAATGTCCCAACCCTTATAGCTGAAGATATAAAGTTGATTTTATAATTTAAATAGTTTATTTTTGGTCGATTAGTTATATAAATAATTTCCGATTTCTTTGAAATTTCGTTCAGTCAAAGAAACCATGACTAGAATCAGGTTGATAATGAAATCATAAATAAATAAAACAAAATAGTCATAATATTCACAATAAAATATATTCAGATAAAGGTGAATTAGTTTTATTGTAGTTTAGATTCATTTTTGTAAACTGAGATTTTGTCTGAGAGTAAAATACGTGGTAATATTAGAATAATATTAATATATTAGATACTATCTTTTATGAATTATATGTCAAACTTTATACTTTATAGTTGAAAATATAAAGTTGCTTTATAATTTAAAAAGGCCAAGGAGTTAATAGATTTTTTTGTTTCGTTTTTAGAATTGTTTTTAGTCCAATTTACTTGAAATGGATAAATATGTATTTTTTAAAATAGTGTCTATGAATTTTATAGTATATTAAATTTTTATAGATATTTAAATATGGAGAAATTACAATTTTATTAGAATTTGTATTTAATCTCATGTAAATAGTGGGAATATTTATTTTAATTTAATTGTGGATAATTATTATTGATTGTTATTGGTTAATGTAGTTTTGGTTGTTATTTAAGGAATTACTTGTTGGTGGTTTGTGGGCGATAGCTAGGCTAAATCTCCCCTCCACCTACTGCAAGACCTGACCCCAAGGACTTTGGGTGGATTCGACCTGTGACCTCCCGATGGCGAGGCACAGCTTCCTTGGGGCTTACAAATTACATATTACTAAAAAAACCTCCATGCTAATTTAATTTTATAATTTATGTAATTGATATTATTATTAAAAAAATTATGATATATTTCATTGTATTGATTGTACCCTTGATTTTTGTCATGTCACAGAGAAACATCCTTAAATTGATTGCAAATTCCCTAAATATTTGAGAATCTGATAGACATGGGCGCGATCAATTTTTGACCGCTCCCATATCCCTCGGATTCCCAATTCAGGCTCACCTGTCACAGAGTATGTCCGTCTTCAATACTTTCTCAGGCCTACGTATGACTTCTCAGTCAATTCAACGCTGTTTATTTGCCTATAAATAGGACGTTCCTCGCAGTTTCGTTTCAAACTCGACCTTCAATTTTCCTCTATTTTCTCTATATTCCACCTTACTGTGACGGAAAGGTAAGCACTTTTCCAAAGCATTTGTAATATTGCGCGCACAGAGAGAAATACAATGCTGAGACATGCGGGGATTAATTGTTTTGCAGATGAACGGCGTCACTCATTCGAAGGCAAAGGAGTGGTCGACAGCCCCTTGTGCTGGTTGCAAGATTCAGAGAAAGAAATGCTCACAGAAATGCGTGCTCGCGCCTTATTTTCCGCAGCGCGATTTTCAGAATTTTTTGGTTGTACAACGAGTGTTCGGAAATGGGAATGTCAAAAAATTACTAAAGGTTTGTTGGGTCGCATTTATTTCAATTTTTCTGGGAATCAACGTAATAGATTATCACGTTTTATTTCAACATGGTTGTATTTTTTAGATTTTTTTGTTTGTTAAGTGGTGTGAGTTTTGAGATCATTATGTTTTTACTTTTTGATTTGAGAAATTATTATGGACTAAAATCTAAGTCTTCAAAGTTACTAATGGATCATATTTTGCTTGAGCCACGCCAGCCTTTAACATGGCTGGATTTTTGCCCATAAATAAGTGACCTTTAAATCATAGAGTGCGTTAACAATACACCCTATTGTAGTTTTTAGATTGAATATAGATTATTCTAAATATTTGAATATTTTATTCCAATATTATTGTAGTTTTGATAAACTAAAAGTATTTTTTGTTTGAGTTGTCATTGATCCTCCGAGCTTGACATGCCTCTAAGCTATCAAAGTGGCCTGGGCCATACCAGATCCTCTAGGCTTGACATGTGGGCATCTAAGCCATCAAAGTGGCCTGGGATAGGCTTGACATGTGGGCATCTAAGCCATCAAAGTGGCCTGGGCCATACCAGATCCTCCTCCAGGCATGACATATGGGCATCTAAGCCATCAAAGTGGCCTAGGCCATACCAGATCCTCAAGCTTGACATGTGGGCATCTAAGCCATCAAAGTGGTCTTGGCCATATCAGATCCTCCAGGCTTGACATGTGGGCATCTAAGCCATCAAAGTGGCATTGAGATGTGGGCATCTAAGCCATCAAAGTGGCTTGGGATTGACATGTGGGCATCTAAGCCATCAAAGTGTCTTGGACCCTTAGCTTACTGGACTTTTAGCATGTCTCCTCCCCCTAGCACAGGGCACAACCACCCCATGAGGTTTGATCATGTGTGGCCTTGCTCAGGAGACCCATCCTCAATAGGTTGTGCTAGTAAGACTTGACTGATAAATTAAAAGTTAGAAAAACTTGATGATAAAAAAATTTCAAAATTTAAATTTAAAATAATTATAACTTAGAAAATTCATCTAATGATAATTTATTCTTAATTCAGATTTTTTTTTTATTAGAAAATTTTAATATGAAAATTTAACTTAAAGTTTGGAAATTTAGTAAAATTTTAGCAGTTCTTAATATATATATTATAAATTATTTTGTGATATTTTTGTAAAGATTATCTATAAAATTTTGTAGAATTTTAAAATAAAATGATTTTATACTATAAAATCCAAGCTCATTATTTTTTGAAATAATTATTTTAAAATTTTTATTTTTCTCTTTAAAAAACATGAAAAGAAAATATTTTGGAGATTTTATTTTTCTCCACAAAAATAACAAACTTGCAAAATTTCCTAGAAAAATACATTTTTAATTTTCTACTTTAAATTAGCTGCCAAATAACATATATTTTCATTTATTTAATTTTAATAATACATATATATATATATATATTAGCTGCATAGTACATTTCCTTTTCTGGATGCAATCAACGCAATAATATGTGAAAATAACCTGTTAATATGTTACAGGCTCTGCCAGTAGAACAGAGAGGTGACGCAGTAAGGAGCTTGGTGTACGAAGCACAACAAAGATTTCAAGATCCCGTCCACGGCTGTGTGGGAGTGATCGATGATCTGATGAAAAAACTTTTAGACGTGCAATCACAATTGGCTTCCACGCGAGCAGAGCTGGCTAACATTAGCGTGCAACATACCAATCTCCTAACCTCCATGATTACAGGAGGATCTCCGAATTGTGAGAATGGGTCACTGGTAGAGAGTGAAGAGCAGCACAAAAACTACCTGCCTGTTTTACATGATGAAGATCCTGTGAAGTTGTGGGAGCAATTCTGGACATAAACAATAACCATACTCTATTGCTTTATTTGACCGGATGTGTATGTGAATACTACAAGCTTTCCATATTTCTCCCCACTCTCTTCTTTTCCCTTCATCTGTTCTATCGGCGTGCATGTAACCACATATTTTCGGAAATTAACTGTGTGTCCACCATGGTTTATATATATATAAAATTCGGATTCCAATTCCGCTTTGTCTGCACGCATGCCACAACATGATTTGCAATAATATAATTGTGTCTCCACCATGGTATATATATATATATATATATATATATATACACGTTTTCTGCAGATTGTAGAATATAAATGTGCCACCACAATGGCTATATATAAATTCGGACTCTGAATCAATATCATAAAAAAATAAATGTTAAATTTGATTAAAGTTTGAGAAGTACATGAATATATATTTCATTAATCGCGTAAAGGTTGTAACAACGATTAGCACGTATGAATTTACATGCAAAAATTCAAAAATTAAAAAAACCCTAAGTATATTAAACACTGCCACCAAATAATTGTTACTTACGTTATATACGCTAACAACGATCAATAAGTCTGAACTTACAAAAATTTAGAAATTAAAAAACCTAGTTATAATAAACATGAAAAAAATAAAATTAAACCCTACTTCCTTGGTCATATCTACATAAATTTAATGTTTAATTTCCCCACATGGAACGCATTAGATTAAAAAGTGCGTTGCATTTATTCTTTTTACATGTTATTTGTAAGCTGAGAGAGTTTAAATAAATATTATTTTGTGAGTTGTTCAGTTGAATAGGCACTTTTGTTAGTAAGAGATTATGGGTTCATTTTTGACGTTGATTGGTACAAAATATCTATACAATTACTTTATGAAAATAATAATTATCAATTTTTTATAACTAGCATTTGCACCTAATGTTGCAAAGGAAACGCCGTAAGGCATAGTGTGTGGAAGAATATTGAAATGTGAATAGGCTTATGCGGGCTTTTTGTGAAAGCAAGGGTCGATGATTTTGAGTTTTAATTTGAGGAAGCCATGCCGAAAACCGTTGAAATGGAATGCAAGTAGCCATAAATATGCATTGAACCTATTTAGAGACCTTTGTTTGTAGTTGGTAAAAATTGTGGAGTTAAAGGTGAAGATAAATGAATGAATCCATGCGAACAACAACCGGGCAATCATATTGATTTGGAAAGGGCTATTTAAGAAATCATTATTGAAATGGGAAATTAAATTAGTATGAAGATATATTGAAAACATGTATTATATTAATTAAAATCAATTGATTTTGTCAACAAAATATGTTAAAACCCATTGACAATGGACTGGTTGTGAGGACATAAACTATCAAAATGGTATTGATCTTGAAACATCCCTTTTTAAGTTTGAAATGGAAAACACAAATAGTTGTGAGGACATAAAATATCAAAATGGTATTTGATGTTGAAACATCCTTTTTTAAGTGTGAAATGGAAAATACAAATAGTGTATTGCATCATCCTTTTTTAAGTTTGAAATGAAAAACACAAATAGTTGTGATGACACAAACCATAAAAACGGTATTTGATCTTGAAACATCCTTTTTTAAGTTTGAAATGGAAAATACAAACAGTGAATTGTAACAAAAGAGGTTCGAGAAGGAATATAATAGCGTAAAGTACATTGTGCTTGTCATTCCATATTTGAAGTTGTATGAAAACATGGTGGAGGTAGCGAAGACGTGAAGAAGCAGTAATGGACCTGCAAAATGTATATTTTGTTAGAATTAGCAATATGTAAACCAGCTGCGGAAATTTATTAGTAATACTTTGCAGGTGAGTTGTGTTAAAATGAATCTGGAATGAATGGAAATGAAGCTACCTTTGCTATGGGGATTTATATATTGTTAGTGGAAGATGCATGGTGAATAATGGCAGAATGAACACCTTTGGAGGTTAATGCGTAGCTGGAGATGCAGTTTTTTTGCTTGCCAGGCTACTTGTAGCTGTGAAGGTATGTTATTTCTGAGTCCATGTGGCCTGTTGCAAAAGAAAGAAAAGGTTAGAATGAGATGTATAGATAATATAAAGACATTCTAATATTTGCCTATTTACTAATATTGATTAAAGTTGGTTGTTGTTGAAAGATATGAAAAGTATGTTATGAAATAGAATGAGGTAAATAAATGGAGGAAACCTTTTGTTGATGTCAAAGTATGGGTTGGAGCAGATTATCTGGAGGCGGCATTGAATGAAGAATGTCTTCTGCATGTTTTTTGCGAGCAATGTTTTTGTTGTCCTCCATTTTACTGTAACAATCGAAACTGAATGCGGGGTTAATCCGGAGATCTTGTAGAGAAGGCACTATTGAAATAGCTGTGAATGTGAGACCTTGACGTTCTGTTTTTCCAATGTCAATTGTTGCTTTTGGAAGTGTCATACCTTGATATTTATGTATGGTTAAAGCCCAAGCCATCTTCAGTGGAATTTGTGCACGTCCATTTCTTTTTACTGCTGGAATAGGCAAGTGAGTGGGGTTTCTTTCATCCTAAGGAGGCCCAATGTATTTGGGAAAATATACGACAACAAATGTTGGAATTTGTGGTGGTGCAGTTGATTCTTTGTAAAAGATGGTTACAATTTCTCCGAGGGAACCATTAACAAGTCCGGCTGAAACCCAAAGGTTGGAAGTCAACATAACTTTTTCGCCATTGCATAGTAATACAATTCGCTCAAGTTGCTCGTCTTCAGAGGAAATACTGGAATGTGTGTTGTCATATTCAGCAATGGATCTTGCGATAGGAGTGTTTAGAGATTTCATCATTTGCTTATTATGGACCATTGTTTGAGCATTTGTTGGAAATAGATGCATGGAATCCTGGAATGAACATATTTCTTCTTCTGATAAAAAGGAATCTGTGCGCGACATGAGTACGTTGTAGTCATCGATTGTTGGATTTGCATCTCTAATGTTCTGGAGAATGTTCCTGAAAGTAACCTGTGCAATGTCGTCGCCTTGTTGACGAAATATTGTGTCTAATGTGATGATTGTGGTGAAGGTGTTCCACAGTGCGCTTCTGTGGCTCGTCCCTGCATATAGAGGTATGTCTTTGACGGGTGGTCACTGACCGAGATCACCAACCAATATTATGGAACAGCCACCAAAAGGAGTGTTTCTTTGGTGGGGAAATGCTTCCCGAAGACGTTCATCAATATGGCTGAGAAGCTTTGGCCCAATGAAGCTCATTTCATCGATTAGTATGTATCTTATATGCCTAAGTTCTTCTTGGAATTTTGCAAGAGCATTACCTTCTAAGGGCATAAGATCCTTTAGAGGAAGGTGCAAAGCAGAATGGATTGTCGATGCCTGTATGTTGAAGGCAGCAACCCCTGTAGGGGCGAGGAGCATGATGGGTGAAGGTTTCGGGCTTGCTAGGCCTATGAGCATATCTTTGATGCAAAATAAGGAGGGATTTTCTCGTACCAGCAGTGCCTTGAATTATCATTCTGAGAGCGGGTAAATAATCCTTCCTAGCAAAATGACTAGAAATAATATTTAGAGCTTTTCTTTGCATTGGAGATAATGTAGTAAGGGTCACCAGGATATGTTGATGTGTTTGAAGAATGCGGTGGATGGAGCGGCTATTCTCAATGAATTGTATTGCATTATTTTGTAGATCCAATGGGATAGTGGTATGATTCCAGTTATGGGTGTCATCAAAGCCACGAAGACCAAGCATGTCAAGGTCATTTATGAGAAGCTCATTTGTAGGGTGTAATTGGGAAAGTAATTCCCATTCATTTATTTCCATGGTGTTTGTTGGATTGGTTTCATCTATAGTTGAGGTATCATTTGTGACAGATTCAATATCAGATAGTGTGCGGTGTTGATGCCAAGGATTGTAGAATGGATGAAATGTTTGCCAATTTGCGATGAATTCTGCAGCAAAATCTCCTATATCTTGTACGATATGGCGAAAAGGTTTGTATAGCATAAGTTCAACCCTGCAAAAGTCAGCGTAGCAAGGTTCTGTTGTGGATGGTATGGAGGAGTAACATGGTATGACCCGAACAATTGCTTTTGTAGGCCTTTGTTTCCATTTGTTTGTTTTGCGACGAGGATTGTATGACCAGGATCTTGCCAATTCTATTAGGGATGTGGCCTCTAGGGTAGAAGGGCGCTGGATATATGTATCTATGATGTGTGGGGATGTAGTGGAGGTGGTGTTCATTTGTGGAAGGCGCATAAGAATTTTTTGGTTTACATTTAAAGAAATGAATGGTCGACTACATAATGTTAATGGAAATTTTTGCAGCATATGGCAGGTTTCTTGTGCTCCAATGTCACGATCAAAAAGGGTTTCTGCAAGAAATTTTCAAAATGCGGATGTTGCTGGGTCAGCAGTGGGTGAAGTCAGGTCAATTCTACGTAGCATGTGGTGGAAGCTTTCAGATTTTTTTTCTGCTTTGGATGCATATTTGGTGATATATTTTTGTACAGCGTGTATGGAGAGTACTGGTTGGTAGTCAACATTTGCACGCCAAATAGATAGGATGGTATGGTTATGGCTATTGAGTCGATCATCGTTGCGAGCAGGTGTGTATGTTTTTTGGCCATTGGAATCAATGAATAAGGCCGATTTTGGATGTAATTCCCACGGTGATTTATAAAGACATTGGAGTGTGGATCCATTTTTTCTTAGGCATGTGCTTTCTGAGCATTTTGTGTGACGTTCAACACAATTGACGAGCTGTTCATAGTCACTGAAAGGATTGGTTCTGAAGATTTGCGGTGTGGACAATAGACAAGGGTATTTGGGATTTGTCCAAGCATTTGGTTGGTTTGAAGTTGAAGGAGCACGAGGGTTCCAAGCGGAAATATATTTGTCGAAGAACTGCCTTGTAATATCAACTACTTCTGTGTCTTCCTAGTTGAGGTTTTCCATATCAGGTGCATTTTCTATCCAAAGGAAACCATGGATGTGCGCAGATCCCCTATGTTTCCATTCATACCTATCAAGTATGCGTTTTTGTAAGATAATTTTGCAATAGGTGAGGAATGTTGTTTAGAGTTCTTGGAGAAAAAAAAAATGCGGTAGAATGCATACCTGTACCAATAATCTTTTGTATTCAAGTGTTTCTCTAAGATAATCTCATGAAATGCTGTGAATCTATGGTGCATATATAGTGATGTTAAATGTGGGTTAGAGATAATGTTATCATTTCTCCACTTTTGTTGTTTTGCAATATCAGAAGGAAGACATCCGGGCATGATTGCATGAAGATCAGGCCATTTTGTATCAGCTGCACTCAATGTGAAGAAGAACGTCAGGCAACCGAGTTGAGATATCATGTCCGTTAGTTCATTTTTAGCCTTGTGCCAAAATGACCTTGTTCCACATAAAGAGCTACCAAATCGCATGACTTGCTCTGCCAACTGCTCATCTGGAAATTGTTCTAAGCGGATGTTCAGATCTTGAATAGATATTGGAAAGTTATCTGTGATGTTCTTTTTCACAAAAATCGATGCTGTTGCTTGACTGCGATGCCGCATCATGAGATTATATATGTAATAACGAAAGCGTGGGTGCTTTCCAAATTTGTTATCATAGTAACGTATGAGATGAAGTGCATATTCATGTAGCTGCACTGCTTTCATTCTTGGCTGATTTGGCATTGAAGCTCCTGTCAGGAAAAGGGTAGGGAAAGCCATAGAGAGTAGACCTTCTGTGTTGTATTCATTGACTGGCGATAAACCAATTGTTGGCCACTCAATTGTAGTATCAGATTGGTGGTTGTAAGCATGCAAATAACAACGGATTTCTTGGATTTCTATATTTGTATCAGGTATGATGGGGACGAACGATGATGTTTGGTCTACGGATGGGTCTGTGAAATCTTCGGTGAGATCATGGGGTGGTTCAAGTGGAAGGTGAACAGTGGTTTCTGTAGTATTGGAATGGTGAAGGGAGGAGGAGACATCGGCGGGGATTGCTGGTAAGGATGCCAGTGCGTTAGTATCAATACGAACATTATTATAGTATGGGTCATTCGCCAATTTGTATTCTAATGCAGCGAGAACGTGATGTGAGTGTGAGTGTGATTAATAAAATATATATTCAAAAGCAATCTTAAAGAATATTTACATTACAATTTAATTTTATCATAAATATTTAAATTTAAGAGCATTATCACTTTATATTATATAAATTCAAACATTTTCCTTTGTACATTATATTATTTTAATTAAAAAAATATATCATACATCATTGTACCATTAATAAATATAGTGCAGAACTTAAATAACATATCAAATATTTAATTTGAAAATCATTTGAAAAATTAAATCTAACTAAACAACATTAATAAAGAAATCATTCAAAAATAAATTAAATTAAATACCATTAATAAGAATTCAAATATAACAAAATTTAGTTAAAATAAATTAAATGTATGAATATACAATTTAAAATACATTGAATTTAACCGCAATTAAAAATTAAGGAATAGTATAATCTATAGAATCAAAATCCGGAGAACACACTACAAAAAACATCAAAGAAAAGTGAGTATGCTAAAAGATTTGATTTATACTTAAATTTTAGATGTGAAGAATTATTTATTATTGTTACCGAAATTGACTCATAATTTCTTCCATACCTACTTATTATTGAGAACTCCTCTTTGCAAATCACTCGCTATTATTTTCTAAATAGTTAGGAATATCTAGTTGAAATTTGTGGAGTATAAAATTCCACAGTTGATACTTGGAAACTTACGAAATACTCAGGAATATTACAAGATTGGGGTGTGTTTTGAGAGTAAAGCTCAGAGGAAATAGAACTGTAATTGTAATTGTATGGCTCTGCTTCACACGATGCAACATAAAACACTGGAACGGATCCCCTGAATACTTTGGAGAGGAATATTTGCTCAGAGGAAATAGAATTGTAATTGTAATTGTAATTGAAGCCCAAGGAGGTTTGTGTTGCTCTGCTTTATACAATGCAACATAAAACAATGAAACGAATCGAGCGAATAATTTTAATTCAATGATATTATAGGCTGAAATGAATTAAGAAGAAACTGTAGAGCCGAGGAAACCAGAAGGGAAATGGAATAATAAAATTGAGATGAATGGACTGGGTTTTGCTTTGAGAGTAATGGAGGTTTCTTTAATTCAACTATTTTAATTCAAGAAACATAAACTTAGTATCATTCACGATGAAAGAAACTACATAGAAAGAACATAACAGAGCAGGGTTAAAGATCGAAAACTACATAGAAAGAAAGAGCGGACTATGAAGAGAAAGAAAAGAATGAAATCCAGAGAGAATTTAAAAACATTATCATCAAGCTAGTCCGGTTAAAAATTCTACTTCAATCTATGCAAACAAAAGCAATCACGGTTCCAGGAAGGTTCACAGATAGTTGAGGCATTGGCCTTGTATCAGGACATAAGAATACATCGTGGATCTGAAAGTGAACAGAGACAAAGAACTATGCAACAAGATCAAAGAAGAAAAGTAAGTACCTTGGTCTGGGGTTGATTTTAATGTCTGTGATTCGATAACTGCAAGACATGCTGCTTTTTCTTTTCGTACTGCCCTTTATGAAATTTGGGTTTGTTTAAGTGTGTCGTAGGGGATTCTTATAAGCTGGATATTCTGCAGCAGATGGAGAATATAGTGTCACATTGCCAGAATTATCTTTTGGCATTAGGGCCCATGTTGTTTTTGTTTCTGTGTTAAAAATTTAACAGGATGTGAAACAAATCTAGGTCCCGCCCCCTGCCATTGGGCTCCTTTAGTACTAAGGTATACCCCCATTTCATGTTGGGTAAGACCATGTTCTGCATGTGGATTGATATTTCGATACTCTAAAATTGAAATGACTCCATGGAATAGCAAACTTTTCCAAACAAAACCTAAACAAAAACTTTTCTAAACAGGTCCTTTCTAAACGTTGGTTGAACAGGAAAACAAACTTTTGAATTCTTTGGAATTCATTATTGAGGATAAATATAATACTTATGGAATAATGACATGGGGTGCAAATTGAGATTCTAATAATTGGTTTTAATGGTAAAATGCAGGTTATAGCCAACAGGAAGAAGGTTCATCTAGTCATGGAATATGTAATAGGGGGGTGACCTGTTTGACAAAATTGTGAGTTGTTATCATGGCCGAGGTCCTCTCATTTTGTGTGCTGCAACTAATTTCAGACCAACAAAGTTCACTGATCGTTTTTGTTTGTACATACGTAATGTAATTTCTGTAAGTGAGTGGTGTCTTTTACTAACATAGTTTGGTTGTGGTGTGATTATGTTGGTTGCTCAGCCTTTCCCTCTCTTCATGCAAAAAATTTGAAAATAGTTCTCACTAGTGGTATTCTACAACATGCCTTTCACATTATGCCCATCTAAATTGCCCATCCCTGAGTCAGATTTGCCTAAACTCTCTGCATTTTAGAGTTATTTCTATGACATAAATACCTCTCTATTTTGTCAACTGACTGACAGTGCTGTTAGACATAGTTGTTTATTGTTATCATATGGCATTTTAGAGATGATAAGTTTAAATGTTCTATCTTGGACTACTCTATCAACCATTTTTGGAATCTTGCTGTATAATTGTTGGTGATATCACAATTTTTTGTTGCTTAAATTACATTTTTGAATGCATAAATATATTCAACACCCTGAAAACTCCTTGAACACTCAAATTGCAAAGACTCAACAAATTTGTGCATCTTGGAATTATTTCTATGACATAAATATTTCTCTATTTTTTTTGTTGCTTAAATTACATTTTTGAATGCATAAATATATTCAACACCTTGAAAAATCCTTGAACACTCAAATTGCAAAGACTCAACAAATTTGTGCATCTTGGAATTATTTCTATGACATAAATATTTCTCTATTTTGTCAACTGACAGTGTTGTTAGACATAGGTGTTTATTGTTATCATATGAATTTCAGAAAAGATGAGTCTAAATTACATTTTGGAATAAATAAATGGATTTAGCAACATGAAAAATCTCTGGAACATTCAAATTGCACAGATTCAAAAATTCAAATCTACAATTCCAACAATTTTCTGAATAGATTTCCGCCAAAATCTAACTGGAAAATTCAAATCTACAATTCCAACAATTTTCTGAATAGATTTCTGACAAAATCTAACTGGAAATTATTCCAGTGAAAGTTCTAAAATTAGAACATTTAGACTACACGTTTAGGAAAGTTGAGATACATAAACTTGACCACCTTATAGAAATAATATTATGGTTAATATGGAGATCAAAAATCTCATTATGATTTGCTGGCTTTTGTACAGGCTTATCTTCAGAAAATAACTGAAGAAGAGGCCAGGAAATATTTTCATCAGCTTATAGATGCTGTAGATTATTGTCATGGTAGAAATGTATACCACAGAGACCTCAAGGTATGCAGTTTGACTTTCAATATTTATGAAAATTGCTCTTTGTATATGAACCCAATGAGAGCTTATGTAATTTTAGTTGATAATGCTTTGTGCTAAGATACGATTTAATGTTAAATTGGTTTCGAATTTGGTGAGCAGCCTCAAAACCTACTCCTGGATGGGAAAGCCAATCTGAAGGTGTCTGATTTTGGACTGAGTATCTTGCACCAGGTATTGTATTTGCATAATGCTTTTGTACCGACCATGAGTTCTTAAAGGTTTAACGTTTCAAAATCACAGTCACCTATTTAAACTACCAGAAACCCTGTTCACCCACCTAAACTACCTGTAACTAAAAAACACAGAGAATAGTATGCTTATCACATGGGGCAAAAGAGCGACCAGTTGATATGCAACTCAAAACTTCAATTCAGATTTAGATAGAAAAATTCGGTCTAGGCATAAAAGCAACATCAGCGGGTCTCTGTTTATCTTTTATGGAAGGGATGCCCTAGGCATTCATCCTATTATTACTCGTACTGGAGATTGATTTGATTTGATTTCATTTCTGTCTGCTCAGTTCAGAATGGATTCTGAGAGCTGTGGTTAGGAAAGGCATCAACTTAACATTTGATCACAAACCCATTTCCAAAATTCTGACAAGGAATTTTTAAAATTAATAATGTAATCATATCCCCTTTTCTTATTTCAACTGCTGTTAGATCCTAATGTTGTGTCTATACACACTTTGTGCAGACAGATCCTATACTTTCTACATATTGTGGCTCCCCAAATTATATTACCCCTGAGGTATACAAATCAAACTCTTCATCTAGGATTTGTTAGAGATAGTATGGGAATTACACCACATATCTTTTTCCTTTATCAATCTAGCATATTGGTTATGGTTGGCAGGTAATTATTAGTCAGAAGTACGATGGAAGGGCAACAGACATTTGGTCTTGTGGGGTCATTCTCTTTGAACTTCTTGTAGGTTTCTATCCCTTTGAAGGTTCTAATCAAATTGAACAATATCATAAGGTATACTCAAAATGACTTTCAACTTTATGGTGAACCTCAAAAATTCTGTTGCAAAACTCTTGAGTGTGTCAAATAGAAAAAAATAGGGAACCCTGAAATTTCTGTTACTCGTAAGGGGAAACTGGTAACAGTCCTGGCTCTCTGTCTCAGATATTGATGCACATGAAAAATCAATCTTGTAATCTTGTTTTTAACTTAATCATATTTTACTTCACAACACTTTTTGGTTGCTGTCAGCTGATGGTAGAGTTTTTATTGGGTCATAGATTTTCAAAGCGGAGTTTTCATTCCCTTCATGGTTCTCTCATGGGGTCAGGAATCTAATCACAAGGATTTTGGATCCAAGACCACAGAGCGTAAGTTATAAATTGTTTCTAAAACTACATTGCAATATCTGGATTGCAACTCGTTTGGATTTAATCCTGCATGAAATTTTGATATACTATTAGGCATCTTATTAGCTGTGAAAAGATCTAGTGATCAACCAACATAAAGAAACCAAGACTAAGATCATCCTCAACAAGACTGTTCAAAACTGTACATAAAGAAACCAAGACTAAGATCATCCTGAGCAAGACTGTTCAAAACTGTACTTGGTTCACACTGATGGAATACTGTTCAAAACTGTACTTGGTTCACACTAATGGAAGGAAAGCTCTCTGTGCACCTGCATGTACTTAGAGAAATTGGACTACCACAACAATTCAAGAGGATATCTAAATGAACATGATGAATTCTCAAGGATATGGAGGATATTTTTGAATATGCATTTATTAGGACAAGTTGAAGATGCAACATGATGGGATGACTTAGCTCGATGGGATGACTTAGCTCCATTAGAATGAAGGCAGACCTGCATGTACTTAGAGAAATTGGTATATGTAAGAATTACACAGTACTTATTTGAGTATGCATTCTTGGACCAATAAATCGTACAAATTGATAGAGCATACTGTGAGATATACCTGTCTAACAATATTGAAATGGTAATGTTATTCAACCCATAATCAACAGAGACACTGTGACTGATAAACTAAAGTAAAGGGAGTAAATGAACCATGTTCATAGTGCCAATACACTGGTTTGAGGGTAAGTGAGGTATTAAAATACCTATCCTCCAGCCAGGGTAACCTGTTCAGGTAGATTGACCCTCTTGGGGAAGAAACCCCAATTTCAAAGAAAGAGCTCCATTGCGGAAACTGGGAAATCTCCGCTGTAGAAATTATATACAGCGAGCAAATGCAAATAACAATATTCGTCAAAACGATAAGAATGAAACCCATAACCCTGTTTATTTATAGAATGAACTGTAAAGAGAGATATCAACAATCTTATTCATTAACTGGAAATGAGTAAACCTGTGAAACACCGAGGAGATGTAACAACATGACTACCCCATTTCTTCCAGACATAAAAACATTTTTAAAAAAAGACTAATACAATTGCTGAAAGGTCGAAAAGATGCTCCAGAACTTAATTAGGCATTGAACTGAATGAATATTATTACTATGCTGGGAGTGATCTTGAGGGACAGAAATAGTTTCCGCATACCTCTTGGTCGCTGAAATGCAACAGTCATAACGAATACAGAGTATCATCAGCCTAAACCAAATTTGAATGTGTCAAACGTTTAAATTACATTGCAGAAAATAAATAGTCATAGTAGATCTTATACAGAGAGTTTGGACCTATTGGACCTACAGTATATGACACTGACATTGTTAGTGATGCCAGTATCAAAGAGAAATGAGGTGCTTTAATGCCCTGATGGGGAAGATGTCATTTCTTCATGTCTTTGTGTTCATAATGGTCCTATCCGTACAAAAACAAATAGGATATATATAAACCCTGGATCTATTAATTGTTGTTTAATTGCCTTTTTATCCCTGCATTCAGGTTTAAGTTAGATTTGTTCTGTTTAAGAAGTTGATCTTCTTGGTCTGCTGATCTTGACATTATAAAATGCCCTTTGCTGCAAGACTCAGAACTTTAGGAAGCTGTTCTGAGATTCATTTTTCCAGAGTTGTATTCGTCCTATTACTTAAAAATATTAGATTACCTGTCTAACAGGATTGAAATGGTAATGTTATTCAACCCATAATCAACAGAGACACTGTGACTGATAAGCTAAAGTAAAGGGAGTAAATGAACCATGTTCATAGTGCCAATACACTGGTTTGAGGGTAAGTTAGGTATTAAAATACCTATCCTCCAGCCAGGGTAACCTGTTCAGGTAGATTGACCCTCTCGGGGAAGAAACCCCAATTTCAAAGAAAGAGCTCCATTGGGGAAACTGGGAAATCTCCGCTGTAGAAATTATATACAGCGAGCAAATGCAAATAACAGTATTCGTTACGAACATTCCATTCAAAGATTTGTCCCCTGCTTGATATCAATCACAAAGTTGCAGTAAACAATAGATTTAACATAAGAAGTGAAGAAATATAAGAAGTTGATCTTCTTGGTCTCATAAGAAAAGAATATATCTGAGTGCCAGTGTTAGCCCTGAGTTTACCGACTCCTCAGCCTAACTTTCAGTTTGATTTTATGGCTTCTTGTTTCATGAGTTTGACAACAGTCTACAAAAATGTCAGACCCCTAAAACCCCTAAAGTCCAATATCTTCGAAACATGTTTGCATCGAACGCTACTTTCATCACGTCTCTGAAAAAGGGCACCTTCTCTTCTACACGCCAACCTTGAGAGAATGACAAAACCTTATATAGATCCTCTGCAGAACCCAGAGTTGAAGGTAAGTTACTTTTATTTTTCATATAACCAGTGCCCTGCGATTCTAAGACATAGTACAAACTCATAGAAGTTCAAACTTGAAATATGGGTCGTTTTACAAATCCTTAAAAGTATTTGCTTATACCCTAATAGATTTAATCACCGATAGCGCGTGGAAATTCCAAAAAGAAGATTAAAGCATTTGGCAAGGTTTTTCCTTCTAGAACATGAGATCATGGAGTTTCTTAGTGTCAGATCATACTCAATATTATCACTGATAAGACACAGAAGAATATGGACCTTCTGATACTCACTGAGACCGTTATTCACTTACAGCTAAGAAGCTAGGATCAAGCTTCGCCACAGTATTTAATTTTCTAAGTACAATGCCACTTTACAACCCTATTCCTAATCCGGTTCATGTGATCAAATTAGATGAGCAGAGGATCCTTGACATGTATGTGAAGAACCGTCCTTATGCCACGAGATTATTGGAAATTTAGCATTGATATTTGTTCTGTTTAGCATGTAAGAGTAAGAGGCCAAATGTAAGAAGTGATTATTATATCAGAATAGTTGAAAAGCATTAAGGAACTACATGCTTTCCTAAATAGTTGGTGAACTTTCCCAATTTTTATAGTGATGCAAGAATTTTGATCAGCAAATGAAGAGCTTCTATCCACTTTTATATATTTTGATCGGTTGAAAATTGCTTAAATATAGCATAGACGCAAAAAAGATCTGGAATGCTAGCCTTATGAGCTAGATACACATTCTAATGTGTTTAACGAGAATATAAAATGTAAAATTTGCAGGAGGAATCTGAGGAGCTGTGTAATGTTTCATCTTCAGAGGATGGAATCTCTGACTGTCAGCCCTTGGAACAAATGGAAAACTTAGTGAGACAATCAGGGGGCGTCAAATCTCTCATTGGAAATGTAAGAAAAATTGCAAAAATGCCAAAGCTGCAAAATGAGGCTCAGAGCAAAGAACAAATCCCAATGACTTCATCTAGTTCTCCAGTTAGTGATGCCAATTCACCAAAAGAACATCCTTTCATTATTTGTTACATACTGGAACCCATTATTTTTGTTCCATACTCGAACCCATTATTGACATGCAAAAAAATGGACTGATAAATCTACGAACATTCCATTCAAAGATTTGTCCCCTGCTTGATATCAATCACAAAGTTGCAGTAAACAATAGATTTAACATAAGAAGTGAAGAAATATAAGAAGTTGATCTTCTTGGTCTCATAAGAAAAGAATATATCTGAGTGTGAGTGTTAGCCCTGAGTTTACCGACTCCTCAGCCTGACTTTCAGTTTGATTTTATGGCTTCTTGTTTCATGAGTTTGAGTTTCTTCCATTCAAATAGTGCTTATGAACAAAGGCTACAAAACGTTTACTAAATAATCCTGCATGAAATTTTGATATACTATTAGGCATCTTATTAGCTGTGAAAAGCTCCAGTGGTCGACCAACATAAAGAAACCAAGACTAAGATCATCCTCAGCAAGACTGTTCAAAACTGTACATAAAGAAACCAAGACTAATATCATCCTCAGCAAGACTGTTCAAAACTGTACATAAAGAAACCAAGACTAAGATCATCCTGAGCAAGACTGTTCAAAACTGTACTTGGTTCACACTGATGGAATACTATTCAAAACTGTACTTGGTTCACACTAATGGAAGGAAAGCTCTCTGTGCACCTGCATGTACTTAGAGAAATTGGACTACCACAGCAATTCAAGAGGATATCTAAACGAACATGATGAATTCTCAAGGATATGGAGGATATTTTTGAATATGCATTTATTAGGACAAGTTGAAGATGCAACATGATGGGATGACTTAGCTCGATGGGATGACTTAGCTCCATTAGAATGAAGGCAGACCTGCATGTACTTAGAGAAATTGGTATATGTAAGAATTACACAGTACTTATTTGAGTATGCATTCTTGGACAAATAAATTGTACAAATTGATAGAGCATACTGTGAGATATACCTATCTAACAGGATTGAAATGGTAATGTTATTCAACCCATAATCAACAGAGACACTGTGACTGATAAGCTAAAGTAAAGGGAGTAAATGAACCATGTTCATAGTGCCAATACACTGGTCTGAGGGTAAGTGAGGTATTAAAATACCTATCCTCCAGCCAGGGTAACCTGTTCAGGTAGATTAGAAATTATATACAGCGAGCAAATGCAAATAACAGTATTCGTCAAAACGATAAGAATGAAACCCATAACCCTGTTTATTTATAGAATGAACTGTAAAGAGAGATTTCAGCAATCTTATTCATTAACTGGAAATGAGTAAACCTGTGAAACACCGAGGAGATGTAACAGCATGACTACCCCATTTCTTCCAGACATAAAAACATTTTTTTAAAAAGACTAATACAATTGCTGAAAGGGCGAAAAGATGCTCCAGAACTTAATTAGGCATTGAACTGAATGAATATTATTACTATGCTGGGAGTGATCTTGAGGGACAAAAATAATTTCCGCATACCTTTTGGTTGCTGAAATGCAACAGTCATAACGGATATAGAGTATCATCAGCCTAAACCAAATTTGAATGTGTCAAACCGTTTAAATTACATTGCAGAAAATAAATAGTCATAGTAGATCTTATACAGAGAATTTGGACCTATTGGACCTACAGAATATGACACTGACATTGTTAGTGATGCCAGTATCAAAGAGAAATTATTATGTTTCATGATTATTTAAATGCAATGCTCTAACCACGATAATGACGAACCCGTAACTACGAAACACACATCCAACCGAATTATCACACTTTCAGTTCTAACTCAACAACTGTGAGTTGGGTTACCTTCAACTTTCAGTAGGGCACGAGTCATTGAAGCACTGAACCGCTTGCTGGGCTGTTTTGGTGGATCTCGTTTTGAGAAAGGATACCCTTACTGACTGCCTTTAACTATCAGCGGTCATGAGAATCAGGGCATCTATGTTCATATTAGATCAACCAAAACAACCCACCAAGCGGTTGAGCTCTTCAGAGACCCAGGATTCACTGGAGATCTGGAAAGCGCGATCATTGTGTACCCAGCTGTTCTTTTTCTTAATGTTGATCTGCAGTTGAAGCCAAAGATTGAGCTGATGAAAACATCTAGCTGGGCCTTACTAGAACGAACTTGGCATATGTATGGAAGGCATCCAGATCGCTTGACATCAGTCTACAAAAATGTCAGACCCCTAAAACCCCTAAAGTCCAATATCTTCAAAACATGTTTGCATCGAATGCTAGTTTCATCATGTCTCTGAAAAAGGGCACCTTCTCTTCTGCACGCCAACCTTGAGAGAATGACGAAACCTTATATAGATCCTCTGCAGAACCCAGAGTTGAAGGTAAGTTACCTTTATTTTTTATATAACCAGTGTCCCGCGATTCTAAGACATAGTACAAACTCATAGAAGTTCAAACTTGAATTTGTAAGAAATATAGGTCGTTTTACAAATCCTTAAAAGTATTTGCTTATACCCTAATAGATTTAATCACTGATAGCGCATGAAAATTCCAAAAAGAATAAAGCATTTGGCAAGGTTTTTCCTTCTGGAACATGAGATCATGGAGTTTCTTAGTGTCAGATCATACTCAATATTATCACTGATAAGACGCAGAAGAATATGGACCTTCTGATACTCACTGCCACTGTTATTCACTTACAGCTAAGAAGCTAGGATCAAGCTTCGCCATAGTATTTAATTTTCTAAGTACAATGCCACTTTACAACCCTATTCCTAATCCGGTTCATGTGATCAAATTAGATGAGTAGAGGATCCTTGACATGTATGTGAAGAACCGTCCTTATGCCACGAGATTATTGGAAATTTACAGTGTCAAGTCTGCTGATCTTGACATTATAAAATGCCCTTTGCTGCAAGACTCAGAACTCCAGGAAGCTGTTCTGAGATTCATTTTTTCAGAGTTGTATTCGTCCTATTACTTAAAAAGATTAGATTACCTGTCTAACAGGATTGAAATGGTAATGTTATTCAACCCATAATCAACAGAGACACTGTGACTGATAAGCTAAAGTAAAGGGAGTAAATGAACCATGTTCATAGTGCCAATACACTGGTTTGAGGGTAAGTGAGGTATTAAAATACCTATCCTCCAGCCAGGGTAACCTGTTCAGGTAGATTGACCCTCTTGGGGAAGAAACCCCAATTTCAAAGAAAGAGCTCCATTGGGGAAACTGGGAAATCTCCGCTGTAGAAATTATATACAGCGAGCAAATGCAAATAACAGTATTCGTCAAAATGATAAGAATGAAACCCATAACCCTGTTCATTTATAGAATGAACTATAAAGAGAGATTTCAGCAATCTTATTCATTAACTGGAAATGAGTAAACCTGTGAAACACCGATGTATACTGTGAAGTCTATGCAAATAATCTTGGAGGAATAAGTCTATGGGAAAGCCCTAAGATACATGACTGAGTTTCATAAACAAAACGTTAACAGAAAACAAAGAATTACCTGTCCTTGTCTGGAGCTGGTTACCCTTGTGTGGAGCTGGTTACCTCCGGATGAAAATCAGTGCCTATATAAAGTTCTGGTAGGAAGCAGAGCGGCCGTCATGCAGGGAAGAAACAAAGACAATCTGTGCCTATATAAAGCTCTGGTAGGAAGCAGAACGCTACGCGAGCTACGCGGTCGTCATGCAGGGAAGAAACAAAGACACGTTTCGTGTGGCCCGATGGAAAAAAAGACATTTTAAATTAAAAAAACATATTAAATCAACGGCGGAAAACACCCCAATCGTCTAACATAGAATCAATGGCTCAGGATTGCACACGTCACATTTTAGGGATGTCTTTCTTAGAGGAAACACCTTACGGCGTAAAAATAAATAAAAAAATAAACCACATATTGGAGGGGAAAACAATTATTTTTTCCATGTTAATATTTTTGGGGTGAATGAGGGAATTCTGGATCATTAGACTCTAATTCAGCACACCATTGATCAATTGAATCACTCCTATTGAGAAAAAAACACATTAATGATTGAATCAATCCCATTGAGAGAAGCCTTCAATTGAATTGAATTTATAGCTGAACTTCCGTACGAAAAGGGAGGGTTGATTGTTCAAGTATGGTGTCTACCACTTGTGTTAGGTTATTTTTTAATCGCTCGGCAAGGAATGTTGTCGCGCCCCTGCCTAATAATCAAAGCTATCAGATGGGTAGCCATGAAATAAGGTTTCTGAATCTTTATATTTTTTTGCCATATCCCTATAATACTAATTTTTTTATTTTTATTTTTTATTTTATTTTTTTTAAATGAGAATTATATATATATATATATATATAATAATAATAATAATAATAATAATAATAATAATTTTTTGAATTTATCATATATATTATATAATATATCATATATATTATATCAATATATAATCATATATGAATTGGTAAATGTTTTTCAATATATAATATAAGAAGATTTTTTCTTTTCCACTCAACAATTTAATTGAGAAAAATTTCCCTGGTATACCATATAATATAATACTACCATATAATTTAAGAAGATTCTTTCTTTCTCCACTCAACAATCTAATTGAGAAATTTTTCCTTGAAATGTTTTTTAGTGTGAAGACACAGTATCAATTTGTTATATGTTTTCTAAAAGTTTCCATTTTAAATGTGAATACAAAATATCAATTTATTATATGTTTTTTAAAAGTTTTTTGGAAAATTAATATGTTGGGTGTGATTGTGAACACCAAGTTGATTTTCTATACGCTCTTTTTATATATATATATATAACTCTCAAACGTCCATATAATAGAGGATGGTTTTCTAACTTTCCCAACTTCTATGCTCACTCACAACTATTCATTGTTTAAAAAGTTGTTTTTATTAATTTAGATATTAATTTTAAGTTAATAATAAAAAATAATGCATAAGTTATATAAACATGGAAATGATGGGAATAAAATAATTTAATGGAGTGAATGAGATTGAAAAAAATGAGGAGAATAATAAGTAAAATCAATTTGAAAAAGATACCACTTTTTCATATCCTCATAATAATTAAAAGTAGCCCATGCTTTCATAAACATCTGGCCAACTACTTACATAGTTTTAATATTTAGGCCAATTATTTACATGGTTTTAATATTTAAAAAAATAAATAGAATGATTACATGTAACCTATGCTTCCATAAGCACCTCACCAATTACTTACATATTTTTAATAAGTTAAAATAAGTAAATAGGCAAAACTAGAGAATGAATGAAATGTAAAAATAATACTCAGCCTCAAGTGGTATTTAAGAGGGGGTGGTGTCACCTGCCCCCACATGCACAACACACGCAAATTTTTAAGCACATATGAAGATGGTTGTTTCTATATCGATTCAAGCTTTTGTCACTAGGAAGTAGAGGTATGGGTCTAGCAGTACATAGTTTCTCTCCTCTCCAACACAAGAAGTGCTATGGCCATAGAATTGCAATGACAAATTTTCACTACGAGGACATAATCTTGTAGTTTTAATTTAGGTTATCATTTCAACTATAATTCTAGTTTAGTTTAAGCCTCTTGTGGTGCTCTGGCATTAATGTTATACTCTCTAAGAATTCAAGGGATTGGTTTTTCATAGGTTGAGTTGCCTCGACATGGGTGGAGCTTGAGCTTCAGATGTGAAAATGGTACTTTGCTTGCTGGAGGGTTGACTAGGTATTGGTTTCTTTCTTCAGTTGTTGCAGTGACATTCTCAGAAGTCTGCCTTAGTATGTTCCTTGAGCCTCATCCTGTGACTCTTCTGGTGGTACTCTCTATGTCCACAGCCTTGATTCCCCTTACTTTCAAAATTTTTATTTGTTAGTTTTTTCATAATTAGAGATTGTGTGGTTGTTGAACCTTGTGGCCATGAAGGATGGCTAGTATTCAATTTCCAGAGGTTTTGTGTGTTGACCTCCTTCCTCATTGGATCCACCTATTGGCCACTCTTTATTTGTAGTATTGATTTCATTTTCCTCTTACATAGGCCTCTGGTTTACCCTTATGTCTCTCTTACCTTGCTAGATATTCTGTTACCACATTTCATCCCTAGTTATTGCTTAGTATGAGTGCCCAACCATAATAGTGCATGCACAACCGTCGAGGTGGGAGGGGTGAACATGGAAGTGAGGGTGGTCATGGTACTCATATTAGAACCCATTCCCAAGCACAAGATCATGAGGTTGAAAACATCTATTATAGAATTGTTCCACTAAATATTTCAGCTAGGATTAGACATCTTGAGACCCGCATGCTAAAAAATGTCTTACTTATTTGGACTTTGATATCATTCAAGATATTTCATTCCTAACCCTAGTCATACTAGGGGAAGACAAGAATAATATCTTAATTCTATAACTCTCCACTGGAAACTCAAAAATCTCCTGGAAGATTATTAAAGGACAAGAAAGAGGAAATAGGAACAATACAATATTTTTGTTGCCTAAAATGACAGAAAATGTGATATAGACTTCAATGTTCATATCTGTAAAGTTTGGACTCCTAGCTAGCTAACAATGAGAGCCACCTATAGTGCACACTTAAGCCTTCAACTCATCCATGCTCTAGTGCCAAAGATCATGCGCTTGCAACATCTTCAGATTCTTGATCTCTTATTCTATTTTAAAGTTATTTTCCTTCTGAGTTCAAGTTGATAGGATCGTTGAATTTTAGTTAATTTTATACTAGTATGCCTTCATCAGAAGGTGGTTAATAAATCTGGTTTCTCTAGTGGAACATTGAGATCACCTTTGAAGAACTTTGAAAGGAATGGAAAGATGGTAGATTTGTGTTGATATTTCAGATTTTTTAGATAATACAAACTTAAACTTAAATTTTTTTATTATAACAAAAAAATTAATGCACTTTAAAAATTAAAACTAAAATATTATAATCACTATTGTAATTTGTTCTAATGTCCATTAAATATTTTTAAATTTACTAGCTATATATCTTCCATGTTGTAATGAGAGAGATTTCCTCAATCATGTCTGGATCCCATGATAGATTTGATGATGCCTCCATACAAACAGTAGGTTGATGGTGCTAGATTATCAAAACCTTTGAGCTTTGGAACTCAATTTTATTTGTTTAATTCATTACATATAGGAAAAGTGGCAATGACATTCCCAAGTTTTTTGTTTTTAAGTCATCATAGATAAGGCAAGTCACTATAACATGAATATACTTCTAATTTGAATGTGATTAAAAATGGGTTTACCACATGTCGCAATATTAACAAGACTTTCAAATTTTGCATTAATGCCAATTGTGAACATGCATCCATAAAGTGAAGAAAAAGACAACCACATGGTGAGAGGAAATTAAACTTGTCTTCATTTGAATGCCTTTGACAATTTTTGTTCAATGCCACTTCCGTGAAATGGATAGAGTGAAAATACTAGTGGCCATTATTGTATTATAGACTATGTGTGAATTAAATTATGTTACTTAATGCAACAGATTGAAAAGATTGCAAATAACATAAACACATAAAAAATTTGAAGACACGTTTAAAGAAATCAATGCAGCCAAATTTAATAAAGGAGTTCACTAGACTTTCTGGCTACGTCTCCTGGTCCTTTCGCTTCCAATGTTGACCTCTTTATTTTGTCTTCAATATGTTGTTACAAGAATGAGATCAAAAACAGAGTCTCAAATGATAAAATGGACATGACCACTGCGTCCAACTCAAAATTTCGAGTCAAATGAGTGTAAACTCGACCATATTTGGCCACAGTGACTTCCATACCCCTTGGAAAGTCAAAAACCACCATAGACCTGCAAAAATCGTTTTTCTACTGCACAAAACCACCTCTGCATACAAAAATTGCTTTTGGAAAACCCACGTACTCCTTGGGTGGATATACTTTCAATGAAATGTTATAAAAGTTTTGGAACGACTTGCTAACAAGCCCATTTGTATGGTGTAGTGGTCATGGCTTTGTTGTGAAGGTGCATATATATAAAGGAGGTTAGCGGGTCGAAACCCCCGCCCGACCATCCGGCGTTTTATATGGCATATATACGAATATATATCAAATATATTATATGATATGGTTGGTGCAATATAGTTGTGGTTTGTTGTGATATTCAATATGGTTTATAACTATGGTTGGTGACACGTATATTTCATTACATAGATTCTGGTAAGGTGACCGGTGGTCGTGGGGTTAACCCCGACCGTCCGACCGTTTTCTATTAAGGCCATATCCAAACCATAAATACAACCACATCTCTTCAATTACCAAGATCCAAAGGAGCCTGATCAGTGCGCTGTTTTGGCAAAATCGTTGCCACTCCAGGAGGTCAGGGGTTCGATCCTCCCTGACCCCCAAAATTTTGGGATTGCATGCCAATATTGGGCAAATCCGGGCTGCCGCGTGTCAACATTGGATTGGCCCATGTGAACCAATCAAAAATTGTCACGTCACCTTCTCTGCTAATGTCATCCAAAACATGTGGCGCATTCTCAAGACGACATGTGTCCTTCTGATGTAAGTGTTGATGGTTGACCTATTTGACTTTGACTTTGACCTTTTTCTTTTACTTCTTGCCCTAGCTTGACTTGAAACTTTGACTGGCCTTAACTTCTTCATCCGAACTCGGATCTTTGTGCTGTTCACACCATTGGAATTGTCTCGTCGAGCACTTCGAATTGATCCCACTTTCAACTGAATTTGAAGACTTTGATTTGGAGACAAAACTGAATCCATTTTGGATCACTCCTCCCCACTGGAAGCTTTTGGACCACCAAAAGTTGGTTTTAGTTATTGAGTAAGTTAGGATAAAGTTCCCTCACTTTTCCAATCTCTATCCATCGTGCCTTACTTTGATTTTTACCTTTGAGTCCAACTCGAAGATACTCAGCATTTCCCCATCGCAAAGTCCTTATCCTCCTATCAAGAACTGTGTCCTCCTGTAGCTCATTGAGATACTCGGGAAAAATATCTTCGATGGAAGGTAGTTGGCCTTGCTCTTCGGGATCTTCAATTAATGAAGGTGTGTACAATCTCAAGTTTTCAACATTTACGACAGAGTAGATTTCCATGTAAGCTGGTAGATCTAGGCGGAAAGCATTTTCACCAATTTTATCAAGTATTTTGAAAGGACCATATCTAATTGGTTTCAACTTTTCTCCTTCCCCTTGTGTCTTTCTTTGCTGATGTACAACTAGACTTGATCACCAACTTGAAAACTATGCTCAACTCGATGCTTGTCATGCCGTGCTTTATACTTTGCTTGGCTTCTTTCCAGCTATTCCTGTACTGCCTGGTGAATTTCCTGGATTTGTTCAATGAACTTGGTCGCCTTGTCCACATCACTGTGTCCATCAACTGCTATGTCTTTACCAAAGACAAAATCCAAGGGAGACTTTGGTGTAAAACCAAAACAAGTCTCAAAAGGAGATCTCTAAGTAGAAGAATGTTTTGCATGGTTGTAAGCATGCTACACATAACACAAATGCTCATCCCAAATTTTGGGATGCTTGCTACAATATCCTCGAAGAAACTATATCACTGTCCTATTGACCACTTTTGTCTGACCATATATTTGTGGATGAAATGTCATGCTCTTCTTTAACTTTGTGTCCATTAACTCCCATAGACTTGACCAAAATTTCCCGACAAATCGAGAATCTCGATCAGATACAATAGAAGTGGGTAACCCAAAATGAACCCATACATTTTGAAAGAACAACTTTGCAGTTTGTTCAGCTGTGACCTGTTTATTACATGGTGTCAAAATACACATTTTACTGAACCTATCCACAACTACATACAAATAATCATGACTCTTTCTAGACTTTGGCAATCCCCCAACAAAATCCATGGAAACACTTTCCCAAGGACGAGAAGGAATTGGTAATGGAGTATACAAGCCTAATTTTCTATTACTTGGCTTGCTTGTAGCACACATAGTACATCCTTTAACATATCTAGAAATTGTCTCATTCATTTGTGGCCAATAACAGAATCTTTGTAATTGTGCAATTGTTTTACTTACACTCAAATGACCTGATGTGAGAGAAGTATGTGCTTCTTGAGTTATATTAACTCTTTCAGTTTGTGGAATGCATAACTTTCCCAAATGATATAAGAGTTTGTCCTTTATGTAATAATCCAATTCTTCTACCTGCTAGCCATGACTTAAAGTTGCATATACATCCTTAAAATCTATGTCTTGAGCATATTTCAATGTAACTTTCATGAATTACTGAATTATGCTTAATTATTGTGGATGCATTTATAATTGGTCTTGATAACATGTCTACAACCTTATTATGTATGCCCTTCTTATATCTGATAATAAGATGAAATTGCTGTAGAAAACCCATCCACCTGTAATGTCGTGATTGTTGCAATTTAGTTTGTGAGTGTAAATATTGAAGTGGTTGATGATCTGTGTGTATGATTGTTTCTTTTCCCATTATGTAATGTTTCCACTTTTTAACACTCTGAACTAATGCATATAATTCTTTATCATATGTAGGATAGTTAACTACTGTTGATGTGAATTTCTTAGAATGAAATCATATAGGCTTTCCATGCTGCATCGACACTGCCCCCATGGCATATTCACTTGCATCTGTTTCGATCTCAAATGGATGTTGAAGATCTGGCAGTGCTAGTACTGGCACTGTACTAGTCCTTTCTTTCAATGTGTCGAAGGCTTTCTATTGTTTGACTCCCCACTGAAACACCTATTTCACACTTGTCAAAGCATGTAAAGGATATGCAATCAATGAAAAGTTAGCAATAAGCTTTCTCCACTATTGTGCTGCCCCTAAGAAACTTCTAACTTCTGTAGCAGTATTGGGCTTAGGCCAATTTACAATGACTTTGACCTTAGAGGGATCTATCTTCAATTCACCACCCCCTACAATATAACCCAAATAATTTAAAGATGTTCTGCCAAATTCACATTTTGACAGTTTTAGATAGAGATTTTCTCTTTTCAAAACATCTAAAATCTGCTTTACATGCTTAACATGTTCATCCCACATTTTACTGAAAACAAGAATGTCATCTAAATAGACTATTACAAAATCATTAATGAATGGCTTGAATACATAATTCATGACTCACATGAATGTGGCTGGAGCGTTAGTTAAGCCGAAAGGAATAACCATCCATTCATAGAGTCCTTGCTTCGTTTTGAAAGCAGTCTTCCATACATCCTGTTCTGCAACTCTGATCTAATGGTAGCCACTTCGCAAGTCAAATTTAGTGAAGTAAACTGCATCCTTTAACTGATCTAACAAATCATCAATATGAGGAAGAGGATAACGATTCTTTATTGTGATTTTATTTAATGCTCTAAAATCAATGCACATTCTCCACTAACTGTATTTCTTTCGCACTAACATAATAGGTGATCCACACGGTGATGTGCTTGGTCGAATAAACCCTTGATCGAGCAACTCTTGCACCTGCTTTCTTATCTCTGCATTCTCTAGAGCTGAAAACCTTTTATACCTGTAGCTGTAACCTTTGTCTCATCACTTGAATTTGACCCCAAGTCCTTTTGAATAACAACAACATTATTTCGCTCTTTACCTCCAAACTTCTTAGGCTTCAATTCCGGATGCAATGACCAACAGTGTGCCTCATCGTGTCCTTCCTTCCTGCAATGAGTGCATGAAGGTTTATCCTTCTTCATAGTGTTTGCTTTCTTCTCTTTCCACTTAAGTTTCTTCTTGCCTTTATTCTTGCTTTCAATAGGTTTGGATGATTTCCCAACATCTGGGGTTACATATTTACCTCTAGCTTCTAGATGAGTTGCTTGAACAGATACATCATCTAAGCTAGTTGGATTAAACATAAGTATGGTATGCCTCAAATAACTATGAAGACAACCTATGTATTTCAACAATGGCTCTGGTGAGTCCAATGAAATGCCTAATGTTAAAGCTCTCTTATGAAATTCCTGAGTATAACTTTGAACACTTTGACCTTTTAATTGACGTAGTGTTTGCCAACTCATCATTGCTTGTTGCATATAAGCCAATGGGAAAAATTTCTTTTTAATAGCAGAAACAAATTCATTCCAAGTTGAAATGATTTTACCATGCTTTTGGGGATCTGCTTGTGTCTTGCCTTCCCACCATACAAGTGTGATTCCTCCAAGTTGAAGGCTAGCAAGTTGGATCTTCTTTCTTTCTGAATCAACTTTTTGCACCCTGCAATATACATCAATTTTCCTTATCCAATTATCAAGATTTTCAGCATTAAGTTCTCCATCATAAATTAGCAAATAAAATTTTACATCTAATTTGATCAAAGAGGCTTTCTTTTTCTTCTTCTTAGAAGAACTAGTTTTATGAGAAGAAGACGATGATGATGACGATGATGGTGATGATGGAGGAGGCTTCTCTCCCTTTCCTTTATCTTCTTTATCTGGAGGAGTAAAAAGAAAAGGTTCCTCTGCTCCTCTGTTTGGTTTAGGTGATGAAGTTCCTTCACCTTTACCCTTTTTAAACTCATGATACATCTCTTCCACCATGGCATGTATCATCATGAAACTATCCAAGAATTGGGATTCTGACCCAAGTGGAATTTCATCTACCATCCTTCTTTGTGAAAAGACCCTTCCAATCTCTGGATTCACCTCAACAAGCTCTCCCTCGCCTCATTTGAATCTCAACATAGTAAGCATCCAAATCTTCACAGAAACTTGTCAAACCTTAAAAACCTTCCTGCTTTGATACCACTTGATCCATTAATAAAAAAGGTATTATAGACTATGTGTGAATTCACTTATGTTACTTAATACAACGGATCGAAAATATTGCAAATAACATAAACACATAAACAATTTGAAGACACATTTAAACACATCAACACAACCAAATTTAATAAAGGAGTTCACCAGACTTTCTAGCTATGTCTCCTGGTCCTTTCACTTCCAGTGTTGACCTCTTTATTTTGTCTTTAATATGCTGTTACAGGGATGAGCTCAAAAATAGAGTCTCAAATGATAAAATGGACATCACCACTGTGACAAGCTCGAAATTTCGTGTCAAATGAGTGTAAGCTCGATCATATTTGGCCACAATGACTTTCAGGCCCCCTGGAAAGTCAAAAACCACCATACACCTGTAAAAACCGCCTTTCTGCTGCACAAAACAATCTTTGCATACAAAAACCACTTCTGGAAAACCCACGCGTTCCTTGGGCAGATGTACCTGTAATGAAATGTTATAAGAGTTTTGGAACGACTTATTAAGAAGCTTGTTCATATGGCGTAGTGGTCATGGATTTTTTGTGAAGGCGCATATATATAAAGGAGGTCGGTAGGTCGAAACCCCCACCCGACCATCCAACGTTTTATATGGCATATATATGAATATATATCATATATATTATATGATATGGTTGGTGCGATATAGTTGTGGTTTGTTGTGATATTCAATATGGTTTATGACTATGGTTGGTGACATGTATATTTCATTACATAGATTCTGGTAAGGTGGCCAACGGTCGTGGGGTTGACCCTGACCGTCTAACCCTTTTCCAGTAAGGCCATATCCAAACCATAAATACAACCACATCTCTTCAGTTACCAAGATCCAAAGGAGCCCAATCGGTGTGTTGTTCTGGTGAAATCATTGCCACTTCGGGAGGTCAGGGGTTCGATCCTCCTTGACCCCCAACATTTTGGGATTGCATGCCAATATTGGGAAAATATGGGTTGCCACGTGTCAGCACTGGATTGGCCCATGTGAACCAATAAAAAACTACCACATCACCTTCTCTGCTGATGTCATCCAAAACATGTGGCGCATTCCCAGGATGGCATGTGTCCTACTAATGTAAGTGTTGATTGTTGACTGTTGACCTATTTGACTTTGACTTTCCTTTGACTTTGACTTTTTTTTTAACGTTTTTACCTAGTTTGACTTGAATCTTTGACTGGCCTTAACTTCTTCATCCGAACTCGGATTTTTTGGCCGTTCACACCGTTGGAATCGTCGCATCGAGCACTTCGACTTGATCCCACTTTCAACTAAATTTTAAGACTCTGATCCAGAGGCAAAACTAAATCCATTTTGGATCAATTGGTGATCCTTTATCACTTTGCGCCCTTCACTTTTGTGTGCAACTGGAGTTCATGTGTAACATACCTGGTTAAAAATCCATGTAAATTATATAATACCACGGTCATGAGACATGTATTCGAAGCTGAATGGTGCGTAAAACATCCCAGTGGGTGTTCATTGAGTTAATTATGGCTAAGGAAATTGACAAAGGCAATGGAAACGACGTTGGAAAGGCAAGAGGCATTTATTTGGCATTTTATTTACGAAAATAATGGAAATTAGGAGAAAAGGAAGGTGAAAGGTCATAGGTTGCATGTGAGGAAGAAATTGAAGGAAAATAATGGAAAATGAATAAAATAGAGGCCTCATTGATAAAAAGGCTTATGAGGATCAGTTGACAAACTTTTGATAGGTTTTTGGTGGAGCTCTCTTCTATTCTCTCTCTCTCTCTCTCTCTCATAGTCTTGGACACTTAGAGTTTCTTGGAGTACTCTTGGAGGAGTGTGGCATACTTGAGATTTGGAAAAAGAAGGAAAATGAAGAGAAGCGAAGCACAAGAGGACATTGGAATCAACAACTACAATGGGTTTTGGTTATAGGTACCAAGTTGCATGTATGTTTTCCTCACTAGTATTGGCATGCATGGCACATGCATGTGGTTTCTTGGTTACGATTTGTCATTGGCATGAAGGATCGCCTAGATTGACAGTGGTTTTTCCTAGCCATGCCATTTCCTGGATAACCATGGTGTTGTGGGCTTTACTTTTGTTTTCTGGTTGGTTGTCATGTTCCTTTAGCTATGGTTTGAGTTATTAGTTCATGGAGCCTTAGTTGGATAAACACTCTAGAATCCCTGTAACAACTTGGGTGGATTTACTGGTCCTGGAAGCCTTGGTTGGACAAACACTCTGGAGCCCTTGGTGGGTTGAGTTACTAGTCCTAAAAGCCTTGACTAGAAAAATGCTTTGGAATCCTGATGACAACTATGGGTTGAGTTACTAGTCCTGGAAGCCTTGGCTAGACAAACACTTTGGAAGCTTAGTGACAGTTGTGGGTTCAGTTACTAGTCTTGGAATCCAGGTTGGAACAAATTCTCTGGAGCCCTAGACAACTTGGGTAGAGATCGACATGGTGATGGTTGGTGATGTCTGACTGTGAGGTGGAATCATTGGTTGAAGGTTGAGGTGGTTTGGCCTCTGGAAGCCTTGGTTTGATTTTGATGGATTTGTTTAATGGTATCTCACATTCATGCTTGGAATATGGCATGGGGGTGACTGGATGAAGTGAGATTTGGCTCAACCATGTCTATGGTTGGGTGGTACGTGGAATCCCTAGACCTAGTTGCATTTTTCATATGTTAATAAGAGCTCTTTTCCTCTTGTAATTGATGAGTAAGTGTGCTTTTTATTATGTGATATTGATGGCCATTTTATCATTGTTATGCTACTGGTTATATCCTAGTTATGAGCATGTTTTATAACAGTGATTATGTATGGATCTCATCATGTTTTTACTTGTAAATGAATGAATAATGTATATATGGCCTAATAGATGAAATTACAACTAATGTGTTGAGGAATCAATGCTCCTTAGTGATTCTCAGATAAGTATGAGACCCCTAGGCTCAATTCTATTGTTACGACCTATAGATTTCATATTTGTGATATGTTTGACAAAATGCTTATCATGGCTAGTAGGGTCTAGTCTAGTACTTGTTGATGTTTTTGAAAATGTATCTTCGTTCCACTATGAAATTTCATTTCTGAAGGTGTCATGGCTTTCTAGGCAGTGAATTGGGATCTGGGTCTGAAAAAGTGGCATGAATCGTAGAGTCACAGGAACAACACTAGGGAGAAAATTTCCCAGACACTTTCTTTCCCTTGCCGTGGGAGCATATTGAACCTCCTAGACTCATCCTGGTCCATATCAATGGAGCATCTAGGCATTTGATGAATTAAAAATTTAGTTGGTCTTAGGGGCTAGTTATCTTAGTGGTTGGGATGGCTCCTCGGAGTTCTGTTGCTAATGTGGAAGGCCTGTGTAATGTGTCCCACCGGTTCCACTTCCCTAACTGACACATAGGGAGTTGAATCATATCATAGTAACTTCTCGTCACATGTTTACCCCGAATTGGCCTATTACTTGGGTAAAAGTGGGAGGAGGGTGTTACAGAGTGGTATCAGAATATGGTTCAACACTTGGACTGGATGGGAAAAATGTGTTTGGCATGCATGCATGTAGGTTGTATATTTGTTTGATGTGTATGCATGGTGATGGTAATTTTTGCAGTTGTGTTGACATGTAGAAGTTGACAATGTTGTTGATGGGATGCACTTGTCATGAATGCATGTTGGATGTATATGCATTTGTTATGCATGTCATTATTTGTATGTTGTTATGCATGCATTGTCATGGTTATAGTTATGCATGTATAGAAGGTCAAACATGCATTATGAGGTCATTGTATGTAGTTTGTGTCATCATGATGTTGTTATGTTATAATGCTGATGTGTTGGCTGAGAAAGACCAAGAGATGTAGATCATCAAAGCGAGCTTGCGACATTAGACTTCGGGGTAAGAGAATATCGTCATATAGATTTGTATGTTGGGCATGGAGGTATGTGGTTAATGGTTGTTATAATAATTAGGGTTACTTATATACTTGTCATTCTATTGTTGTTATGGTTACATGCATGGTATATGCTAGTAGATCAGTGTAGTCATATGCATACGTGTTTCATAGTCATGCATGGTAGTAACTTGTAACTATTTTATGTTAGTTAACTTGATGGTTATGCTATATGTTGTAGATGAGTATGTTATATGTTAAATTGTTGTTGTTATATGTTAGTTAACTTGATGATTATGGTTATTGCATTTAATATCTTGATGTTATATGTATTGTGTTAACCTGGATTGGCCTATGTAGATGGTTATGGTTATGATATTCAGGTATGAGCCGACATATTTGTGATATGGTGTTGTACTAATCTAGATTGACTGTGCATATGTGATTGTTATGCATGAATGACAATTGTTTATGAGTTTATGATGTGAACATGTTAGCTAGTTACTATTATGGACATCATGACCTTATTTATGTTTGAGTTGATATGTTGTGAAGTTATATCGTGCTAATCTAGATTGATTGTGCAGACAAGATAGCCTCCCTTGAGATACATCAAGGTATGTGTTTTCTTATGTCATATACTTGGTGCTTGATTATTTGATTATGTCATCTATTTGGTGTTTGAGTGTTTGATTATGTCATCTAGTTGAATTATCTAACATGGTACATTTACAGTCTGTTTGAATGTTTGATTAATTGCATGATATGAGTATGTTTGTAAGATTGCATGAAGAAATGATATTACTTTAAAATGGTTGTACTAACACATATGTGTTGAGACAGTTGATATGTACTTGAGTGTAAGTAGGTGATAGTTGTAGCATTATGTATTATGACTGGTGAATGTGAGTTGATTGTTGAGTATGACATGGTTGTTAGACTTGGTAAAGGTTGATTTCAAATTCATAGACATGATGCCTTGATTTGTGGAACATGTGACTAACATGTGTGAATAGTTGCAGGGAAACATGCTTGGTATTAGCATGACAAGGTAATAGTTGAATTGTTTATATAACTAACAACGAGGTGATGTGATAGTACATAGTAAGACTTGATTGCAACAAGGTAAAAAGGTAAAGAAGGGAATTGGGTGAGGATTCCTTTGGCTATGTTTGGAAACCAAAAATCCAAACGAATGAATTCTTTGAATACAAGAAGTCTTCTTAACCTATATTTTGTTTGATATTATGTGGATATATGTTATATTCCTAAACATGTATTTGACAAATATATTAGCTAGTTTCTAGCTATAGTTGGGTTTGTCGAGAGAATTGGAATCCCTTGAGGAATGATATGTGTAGGTGTACAATGTGGCAACATGCTTAGCACAACAAGGTAAGATAATTGGTATATTGTGATGTTTACTTATGCACTAACAGTTGTGTGTTTATGGCAGTATGATGTAGGGGATTGCATGGAAAAAGAGATTTCCATGAAATATTGAAGAAGGCTCAAGTTGAATTTCCCTCAGAGACATTGGGAACCCATGGGGTTGAGTCATGGTGTTTTTTGTGAGTTTTGTGCCTTCGGTATTTTATGATTTGTTTGATCTTGATTTATGAGTTTTGATTGCATTTGGTGCAAGGCCTTGCCACTTTGTTTGTGATGTCATATTTCTATTCTTTTTCATGGTTTTCTCTTATTTGATTCTTGTTCGTTTCTTCTAGGTTTTGATTCTTGGGAATTGGTTGGGAAAAGAGGAAAGTTAATGGAGCTTGGGAAGAGATTAATGAAACCAACATGTAGTGAAGCTTTGTGCATGAATAAGGGCAACTGAAGGCAAGAGTGTGACAAGTAGTTGGATTGGTTGGGTCCATTGGGGTAAATGGACAATGGAACTATAGTCATGAGAAAGGTAACATGAAAGGTGAAGTAAATGGATCTGAGCCATCAGATGCCTTGGCTATGTTGGGAATGATTGTTCTCAATGTTGTGCATGGTGTGCATAGATAAATGGAGTTCTCTTAACCTTGAACTTATGCTATCTGGTAATTATGTTATGATCATGATTATGATGATATTTATATATGTATACATGTATGTATGTATGTCATATTTGACAGGGTTGTCATGGATGATGGTTATTTAATGCTAATGTTTATATGTATATATGTGTTTATGTATGTTGTTGTTTGGCAGAATCATGGATTTTTATGCTAATGTTTATGTATATGTATATATGTATCCATGTATCTATGTCATTGTCCGACAGGGTTGTCAGGGATCATTATTGTGGAGGAATGATGCTTATGCAGGTGAATGGCATGATGAGGTTCCTATTCATATGGGGAATCAAGTGGGGAGAGTAGTCATGAAAAATATACGAGGTCAATATCATGTGGATGTGAATTAATACTATATGCTTCTATTCTGACTATGTTTATGTTATGATAGATAAATCTGAGGGATACATCATCTGAATGAAAGCAGTGAGATCTGAGGCATGCTAAGATAGCATGGATGGTAGAGAGACACTAGAAGCAAGGTTGCCTGGTAGAGACAGTGTAGTTTTGGATGTGTGGTACTATTGTTGCGTATATGTTGTGCATGTCGTATATTCAGTGATTATACCTTTGGTGATGTGTATATGTAATATTTGTAGTATTGTGTACATATGTTGTTGTGTGCCTATTGTATGTATGGTGTTGTGTGTACATTGCATATGCAGTGCTGGATATAGATTGTGCTATGTACATTTCATATATGTAGTGTTGTGTAAATATTGTATGATGCGCATGATAGATATGCATTGTTGTCTGCATATTGGATATGTAGTGATGTGTACATAGGGTGCTATGTACATGTTGTATATGTAGTGATATGTACATATAGTGTTGTGTGCATGTTGTACATGTGGTGCTATGTATATATGGTGTTGTGTGCATGATTGTACAAGTGGTGATGTGAGCATGTGGTGTCGTGTGCATGTTGTACATGCGGTGTTATATGCAGGTGGTGTTGTGTACATGTCATATCGTGTACATGTCATGCATGTGGTGTTGTGTAGGTCTGGCATTGTGTACATGTTGTACAAGTGGTACAATGTACATGTGGCGTTGTGTACACATTGTGTGGGTGTTTCCGTGTACATGTGATGTTGTGCACACATTGTGCAAGTGGTGCCTTGTATAGGTGGTAATGTGTATATGTTGTACATATGGTACTAATGTACATGTGGTATTGTGTGCATGTCGTACATGATGTGTTACGGGCATGCAATACTATGTATGTGCATTGTATAGTTGTGGTATCATGACATGTGGACTCGTTGTGTTGTAGTTTGTGTAGTACATGTATTGTGTTGTGGTGTACACCGGATGTAGGAGTACATATTGTGTTGTGTTGTACACTGGGTGTAGGTGTACGTGTGGTATGTCAGGTGTAGGTGCATGTATTGCATGGTGTTTTATGTCGTGTGTGGTTGTATGTGTGTGATGCATGCTATGTGTATGTGTACATGGTTGAAGAGAAGGAACTAGGTGTTTGTCAGGCGTGGCAACCGATTTAGTGTGCATACGAAATAAAGACAAAGGTAGAAGCTAAGGATTGATTAAAGGATAAGTATCAGTATTTTATTTTAGTTTTATTATGCATGTTATTTATGATTCTGGTCTATAATGATTACATGTGATCTATGATTATGGTTTATGATGATTACATGTGATTTATGATTTTGATCTATGATGGTTGTGTTTTGAGCTAACCTGATGTGATACGTTTATACATGATGATTTGGTCAACAATGTTAGTTTGACTTGTTGTGATAGGAAGAAAACAGAATTGCAAGTGTACCTTATTGAGGGGCCACCAATGAGGTATGATTTGAAGTTATTTCAATTTATTTTAAATCTAATGGAAGTTATGTGCTTGGTATAGGAAAGCATAAAAAATGCCTCATTGGGTGGTTGAAACTGAAAACAAGAATTAGAAACAACAACAGAATGAATTGAAACAGGAAACAATCTGTTGGTGAATCATTTAAGAGTAGGGCCATTGTGGGACATTGGTACCCAATAGTATCCATTGATTGCCATGAGAATTCTATGACTAGTATGATGGTTTAAAGGCAAGGATATGCCTTGGTTTTTGGACCTTTTGCTGCGAGGAAACCTTGCCAAGGGATGGACTTCCAGGGATGGGGGTGCTAGCAAAACTTGGAAGGTGTGTGACTGCACGGAAGGGGGTGACTGGATTTCTAGAGGGACTGTGTAGCAGAGAAGGGAAGGTCAGGGATATATTTGTTTTGGTCATTACCATTTCCAGATGGAATCAAATTCACATTAGGAGTGTGCCCTAGAAAATGAGCCGGTAACTGTTCACTGAGAGGACAAGTGGTGTAGAATTGTAGCGCTGGACATTGGATGCAATTTGACTTTGGGAGTGGATTCTGGAGTTCCTAGGAAGGAGGTGAATCTTGGTATTACTTTGAGGGTGGAGATGTTAGCCTCTTGATTCCCTTGTTGCGAATTTAGGCATCGTATCATTTTATTTGCTGGTTGAACAACTATGCATATGTGTATATGTGTGTATTATTGTAAATACTGTATTGAGCTCAACTTATAAAGTTCCATAGACAATATAATTCTTTGTTGGGTGAAGCAAATGTGTATGTGTGGTTATTATTGTAAATACCATAATGAGTTGTGTTATAAAGCTCCAATAAACAGTATTTTTATCATTTTTTAGCAGATGGTCATTGTAAATACTGCAACGAGCTATGTTATAAAGGTCCATGGGAAATATGTGTTGTTTTCAGTGGTCTTGATGGCTATAAGTGTCATTGAATGTCGAGGACAGTGTTTCCCCAAGGGGGAGGGTTTTGTAACAACCCTGATTAAAAATGCATGTAAAATATATAAGACCACAATCATGGGACATGTATTCCAACCTGAATGGTGGGAAAAACATCCTAGTGGGTGTTCATTTGGTTTATTATGGCTACGAAAATTGGAAAAGGCAATGAAAAAGGCTTTGGAAAGGCAAGGGGAATTTATTTGACATTTTATTTATGAAAATAATGGAAATTAGGAGAAAAGGAAGGTGAAAGGTCACAGGTTGCATGTGAGGAGGAAATTGAAGGAAAATAATGGAAAATGATGAAAATAAAGACTTGATTGATAAAAAGGATTTTGAGGATCAACTGACAAGATTTTGACAAGTTTTTGGTGGAGCTCTCTTCTATTCCCTCTTTCTCTCTCATACTCTTAGACACTTAGAGTTTCTTGGAGCACTCTTGGAGGAGTTTGGCTTACTTTGGATTTGGAGCAAGAAGGTCAAGGAAGAGTAGAAAAGCACAAGAGGACATCGTTATCAGCAACTACAACAAGTTTTTCTTGCAGGCACCGAGTTGCATGTATGTTTTACTCACTAGTTTTGGCATGCATGGCACATGCATGTGGGTTTTTGGTTATGATCTATCACTGGCATGGAGGATTACTTGGATTGACAGTGGTTTTGTCTAGCCTTACCATTTCTTGGATAGCCATGGTGTTGTGGGTTTTACTTTTGTTCTCTGGTTGGTTCTCATGTTCCTTTGGTTATGTGTTGAGTTATTAGTTCCTAGAGCATTGATTGGACAAATGCTCTGGAATCCCTGTAACAACTTCGGTAGAGTTACTAGTCTTGGAAGCTTTGGTTGGACAAATGATCTAGAATCCCTATAATGGCTTGGGTTGAGTTACTATTCCTAGAAGCCTTGGTTGGAAAAATTCTCTGGAGCCTTTGGTGGGTTGAGTTACTAGTCATGGAAGCCTTGGTTGGACAAACGCTTTAGAAGACCAACGAAAACTATGGTTTAAGTTACTAGTCCTAGAAGCCTTGGTTGGACAAACACTTTGGAAGCTCGATGACAACTGTGGGTTGAGTTACTAGTCCTGGAAGTCGGGTTGGAAAAAAAAACTCTGGAGGCCTAGACAAATTGGGAAGAGATCGATATGGTGATGGTTATTGACGTTCGATCATGAGGTGGAATCACTAGCTGATGGTTGAGGTGGTTTGGCCTCTGGAAGCCCTGGTTCGGTTTTGATGGATTTGCTTCATGATATCCCGCATTCATGCTTGGAATATGGCATGGGGGTGACTAGATGAAGAGAGATTTGGCTCAACCATGTCTATGGTTTGGTGGTACGTGGAAGCCCCAAACTTGGTTGCATTTTGAATATGTTAATAAGAGCTCTTTTCCTCTTGTAATTGATGGGTAAATGTATTTGTTATTATGTGATATTGATGGTTGTTTTATCTTTGTTATGCTACTGGTTATATGTTGGTTATGAGCATGTTTTATAATAGTGATGATGTATCGCTCTCATCATGTTTTTTCTTGTAAATGAATGAACAATGTATCTATGGACTAGTAGATGAAATTGTAGCTAATGTGTTGACGCATCAATTCTTCTTAGCAATCCTCAAATAAGTATGAGACTTCTATGCTCAGTTATACTATTATGACTTGTAAATTTCATATTTGTGATATGTTTGATGAAATGCCTATCATGGCCAGTAGGGGTCTAGTCTAGTCCTTATTGATGTTTTTGCAAATGCATCTTTGTTTTGCTGTGAAATTTCATTTTTGAAGGTGTCATGGAGTTTTGGGCAATGACTTGGGCTCTGGGCCTAAAAAAGTGGAACAAATCCCAGAGTTGTAGGCACAACACTGGGGAGAAAATTCCCCAGACACTTGCTTTCCCTTACTGTGGGAGCGTTTGGAGCCTCTTGGATGTAGCTTGGTCCATATCAAGAGAGTTTACAGGGGTTTGATGCATTAAAAATTCAATTGGCCTTAGGGGTTGGTTACCTAAGTGGTTGGGATGGCTCTTGGGAGTTTTGTTGCTAATGTGGAAGGTCTGGGTGATGTGTTCCACTGACTCCACTTCCCTAACTGACACATAGGGAGTCGAATCATTTCATAGTAACTTCTCGTCACATGTTTACCTTGGTTGGATGGTTACTTGGGGATATGTGGGACGAGGGTGCTACATCATGTTTAGGCTAGAGTTAGTGTTGTGTACCTAAAATCTCCATATTATCCTAGTTCTCTGGATTTTATTTCATTTTATTAACATTTAGATGAATGGGACACAACAAATCACCATGAATACAGTCCTTAGAAATGCCCCCATGTTCAAAAACTCGTAGTATAGGCTTAGACATGTAAGCTTCTCCAATATTTTCCTTCTTTCTATTTCTAAAAATGGGCACGACTAGATTCTTTAATAAATTGAGCACCTTTTTTTGGGATCATTGCCTTTTTATTGGGGAGTTGACGACTACCTTTTTATTTCAAGCATGTCATTCATGATATAACTTTGGAATTGGTATGGTAGGTCCATTAATTGAATAGTTCATTGCTTCTTTGTTGAAAAAGTCATAAAAAAATGTAGGTCATAACTTAATCACACATTTTGCAGAGATTTACATCACCAATAAAATCAAGAAGTGACAACTCAATAATAAAAATCAATTTATGCTTGTTGGTATCATTCCTGAAGGTTTATTTTAGAAGCTTAAACCATTATAGACACATCAACTAAAGATGTTGGATTTTGAAAAAAAAAACATTAGATTTAATTTTTAGATTCAGTACCTAATTACATATGCACCTCCATTTTTTTTGTACTAAAATTTCCCAATTATGTGAGGCAATTTCAAATGTGTCAATACCAACACAACAAGTGTTTCTAAGTAAATTCAAGCAATACTGTCTACAAGAGTACACGATTAACTTGTCTTAACATCTATCATCTATTGTCTCCGTTTATATGTTGTTAGAAATAAGTTATCATTGGTGGCCAAGGCACAAGTTGTTGCAAGAAGATTGATCAAGGAGTAGAGACTTTGGAGCTATTTCTAGTTCATAAGATCAACTTAAGTGCACTTGGAAAATACTTAGATGGATAGAGCTTGGAAAGAGATTTCTAACTTTATATTGATGTCAAAAAGATACCTCTTGGAGTGAAATATATGGCTAGTTGAAGTTTACAGGTCAAAGTGCATAACTAACTTTGGTGTTGGGGTTATATATTTCTAGAGTTGGCACTATTTTGGTGAAGTTTTGGCATTTGGAAAAAATGTCCAAGCGACTAGTGAAGGACAAGTGTTAAATCTCGGGCATGTACATGGGTGGATCAGGCACAATGTGTCCACACTAGCTAAGCAAACAAATTATGGGGGCCCATGCTCACCAAAGGGTTAACAATAAGGGTGTCTACGATAGGTACGATTTCCCAAACATCCAATCGTGAAATCAATAGTTGTTACTAAAACTAGACCCCCTCCCCCCTTTACCATGAAACCGCTGGGGGGGGGTGGTCCACGATAACCATAGGATGCAAACTAGACAAGCCACTATTAGACACGTCACCCTGGAAGTCTTTCCTTGAGATTTATCCAAGGTTTAGAGGTTAAAACATTCAGGGAAATAGTCTAGGGGTGAGGTGGAAAGTGAGTTGGTGCAACAATAGAGCAGTAGACCAATGGTAAGCACACGAAAGAGTCCACATGATAAATAATCCCATAAGTCTTTCTCTAGGAGCTTCCAAAGGGTATGAAAAGTAAAAGGTCTAGGGTAACAGAGCCCGGGAAATGGAAAAATTGCCATTAGGTGCCACAGAAAATGCTTGCCCTAACCTTTAAAAATTAATTAGTAATTCATTGAAAAACACAGGCCCGGGACCCCCTACTTCCATATGATGACGTGGGAGATTAAAAATGTGGAAAAAACATGGGAGGACACATGGAATGATTTTATTGGCTACATGGAGTGACATGGAGCCACAGTGGCATGATGATGTCAGTAAGACACATGGCACTAATGAGGATGTGACATGTGGCATGTAAATTTGATGATTTTGGGTGGCCAAGTGGGCCAAAAATAGGTGACATGTGGCACCATTTAGTGAGTGACATGTGGCACCCTTCTACAGGTGGTGGCATTAATGTAACCATGAGAGTTTTCTTATTGGTCTATGTGTACAGTGTAAGGTCCCATATGGACACATCAACCCAAATCTTGGAACTCCAGGAACACTGGCGATTCTTGAACCTGATGTGAACAGCTTCACCAGGTTGATGTAGCATCGAGACATAATGGCATGTGATTTGGTGTAACAAGTCATCCCGCTAATGTTTCAATTGGTCCATGTGTACACACGTGGTCCCACTGGGACTCATAAGCCCATAGGTTTAACCCCAGAGGTAAATAAAGGTGATCCATTGATTTTTGTTGGGGAAATAAAGCCGGGGGCCAAAGGTTTTCTCAAGGACCGAGTGATATGCGTGAGATGACCAGGGGTGTAGAATGTTGAGAACAATGGTTGAGACCTCGAGGATGTAACACAAAGGGGATCAATAGGTGGTTATTTGTGAAGGTTTTCAATGTAAATCCATCGAGGATATGCCATTCCACAGTCATGATTTAAGAACCTATGGGGTTATACTAAGGGCCTATGACATGAACGAGTCAAGAACTTTGAAATTTGGCATTTTGGGCCATATTTGGTGATTTGCCATAAAATTGGTAGTGCACTAAATATTAGATAACATGACATGAATGAGTTAGAAACATTTCTAGAAACATGGACATATATTAGCAACATATTTATCAAATTGGCCAAATTTGGTAGTTCACTGAATTTAGAAAGTCATTGCTAAATCCTGTAACTCATTAGAATTAAGGAAATTACTAATTAACTCAGTTTCTATCACAAAGATGACATATCATAGATAATTCATGAACACATCTAGAAGACTTGACAGAAGTGGGTCATAAGAAAAAATAATAATTTATGCATGTTAAAGAGTCGAAGTTAACTAAAGTTCTAAAAATAAAAAACATCAGTCCTTATTCTTTATAAGAAGAATTGAATTTGCAAGAAGTATGTTTTATGTTATTTCTATTAGTATTGGTGATATGTGCTTTGATCAAATATTAGAGGATGCTAAAGGTGATTTTGATGGTGCTTAGGGTATGTGATTGAGAAGGAATTTATTTGTTTTATGAAAGGAAGTGGCCTTCATGATTTGAGTTTGCAAATGGAATGAAAGATGAATCAAGGAGGTCTACCAAGTGGTAAATTGTAGATCAAGGGTTGTATCTCCTTCTAGTAATGGCTAGTAAATAATGAAGGATTGTAGCTCCTTTCAGTGGTAGCTGATAAACTAGGGGTAATTGCTCCTTTTAGTAGTGGATGATAAATTAGGGAGTAGTAGCTTCGTTTTGGTTGGAGCCAAAGAAATTTGTAACAATAAGTTGAAGCTTGCCTTTGTGAAAGTAATTGAAGATTTTTTTGAAGAATCTATGTTTTTAATCTGTGCTTTTGTGTTGATTCTTGTGATGCTTATATGAATGGTTGTTGACGTGTTTATTGGTGTACTAGTATTCTTTACCTATGAATGAAAATTTTAAAATTCTCACAATATTGATTCATTCCCCCTCTCAGTATTGTCCTGGTTTCTAGCAATTGGTACCAGAGTAGTCAGGTTACTTTAGGACAAATTAACAACTGGAAGAAAGATTAGGGACCATGGCAAACTAGGAAGGAGGATACACAAATAGGGCACCTATGTTCAATGGAACAAACTATGTGTTTTTCAAAGTAAGGATGAAATCATATATTCAATCTCTTGGTGCTGATGTATGGGATGTAGTGGAAGAAGAATATCAAAAGCCTCAAGCCTTGATTACTAGAGATCAAAAGATGGAATTTACAGGTAATTCTAAAGATATGAATGGTCTGCCCCCTAGCCTACCTGAATCATAGCTAGTCAAGGTCGTGGATTGCACTACTGAAAAAGATATTTGAGATAATATTAGTAGCTAATATGAAAGCAATAACAAAGTAAAGTAAGCCAAAATTCCATTTTTTAGAATGAAATTTGAGTGTTTGAAGATGAGTGATGATGATGATATCGCTCAATAATTTCCTAGAGTTGATGAGGTTGTGAACACAATAAGAGGTCTTGATGAAGATTTAAAAGAGCTAATAGTAGTCCAAAAGTTGTTGAGGTATCTCCCTATAGGTTTTAACCCCGTACATAAATTATCTGCATACGAATTCTAAAACACAAAAAATAAACAATGCGAGAGCATAACACATGAAACACATATACACAGAGATTTTCCCCTGGATCTCAAAACCGAGACTACCAGCTTGATTTTTCATTATGTTCCTTTGAATGTTACAATACATATTTATACATGCTGAAGCATCCAGTACCATGGATCAAAAACCATCGCGTCCAAAACCATGTGCGAAAATCATGCACAAAACCATAGGTAGGTCTGCCCAACCTAATATAGGTCCAAAAAACAAAATTTTTTGGGGCGCTGCCTTGGACCCCAGAGAGGGGGGTTACCTGCACCCCTCAAACCCCCTGTGACCCCCCAGCTATGTAATTGATGCAACGAAGGGGGGGCTCCGCCCCCCCTCTAACCGCCCATTAACTACGCGGGCTAGTTGTGGAAAGAATAACACAACCCAACATTCTCCCACTTGTTGTTTTCTTTCCACAGGGGGCCACAAGAGAGTTTAGTCATTTATCCAGCCCTGCAATGCCCATTGTTTCTCTACACCAAGAGAACTTCTCAGAGTTCACAGATTTTTTCAATGCATCTGCAATATTCTTCAAAGTGTCCACCTTTACCAGCAACACCTTTTTGTCTTCTATAATATCCCTTACAAAGTGATACTGAACATCAATGTGTTTTTTCTTTGAATGGTAAGCAGGGTTCTTTGCCAAGAAAATTGAACTTTGGATGTCACAGTCTATCCTTATAGCTCCCTATACTAACCCCATACTTGAACACAATCTCTGAAACCAAACTGATTCCTTGCTTTCATAAGTGCCTGCCATGTATTTTGCCTCTGTAGTTGATAGTGCCACTATAGATTGTTTCTTACTCATCCAACTAACTGCACCTCCAAATAGGTTAAACACATACCCACTTGTAGATCTTCTTTGATCCAGATCTCTAGCCCAACCTGCATCAACAAAGCCACGAATATCCAACATTCTGACCAATCCCAGTCTTCCTTTGTAGCACAAACCATAATCACTAGCGCCACGCAAATACTTGAAAATCCACTTCACTGCTGTCCAGTGCTCCTTCCCTGGTTTTGACATAAACCCGCTCAATACTCCTATTGCATGTGCAATGTCTGGTCTAGTATAGACCATCACATACATCAGGTGACCGACTGCACTTGCATATGGAACACGGGACATGTCCTCTTCCTCGTCTTGTGTCTTGGGACACTATTTAGTAGATAACTTTACACCTACAGGAATAAGAACCTTCACCAGTTTACTATCCTACATATTAAACCTCTGCAAGATTGTCTTGACATAATTCCTCTGGTTTAAGCAGAGCTTCCTCTTTGTTTGATCTCTTTTAATTTCCATGCCCAAAATATAGTTTGCAGCACCATGATCTTTCATGTCGAATCTGGAGGACAAATGGGTCTTCAAATCCTGGATAATTTCTTTGTCATTTCCAACCAAAAACATATCATCCCCATACAAGACCAGATAAATAACACGGTCACCAATTAATTTAAAATACACACAGTGATTTGCTTTGCTTCTGGTGAAGCCAAGTCCCCGTATAAATGTATCAAATTTCTGATACCACATCCTTGGTGACTATTTTAACCCACACAGAGACTTCTTTAACTTGCATACCAGTTCTTTCTTACCCTTCACCGCAAAGCCTTCAGGTTGATTCATGTAGATCTCCTCTTCTAGATCCCCGTGAAGAAATGTTGTCTTCACATCCATCTATTCTACCTCAAAATCAAAAGAAGCAACAACATATAAAAGTAATCTAATCGAAGCTACCTTGGCAACAGGAGAAAAAATATCACAAAAATCAGTTCCTAGCACCTGGGAATAACCTTTTGCTACCAACCGAGATTTGTATTTCTCCACCTTTCCTTCTGCATTTGTATTCTTCTTGAACACCCATTTTCTGCCAATGGGTTTCCTTCCAGTTGGTAATTCCATCAGATCCGAAGCCTCATTTTTGTGCAAAGATGCCATTTCATCAACCATGGCCTCTTTCTAGAGTTTTCCATCCTCTGAATCTACTGCTTCCTTCACAGTTCTGGGATCATCGTTAGTAATAGATAAAGAAAAATTTGAACAAAAAGCAAATGGACTATACCTTTCTGGCTGCCTTCTTTCTCAAACTGATCTTCTCACACCCAGAGTTTGTGGCTCTTCATCTTCTGATTCCTCCTCTACTGTAGAGTCCGATTCTTCCTCCTTTAGCTCAAACTCTATCTTCTCAGGTTCCTTTGTTTGGACTTCATGTTTAATAACATCTTTTACCTCTCTAAACACCACATCTCGACTGCACACAACCTTCCTTGTTACTGGGTTCCAAAGATTATAACCCTTTAAACCATCCTTATACCCAATAAAGATGCACTTTTCAGATTTACTATCCAACTTGGTTCATTTCTCCTTTGGAACATGTACATATGCATCACATCCAAATACCCTCAGATGTGAAAGAGAGGGTTTCTTACCAGTCCATGCCTCTTGTGGAGTCTTATCCTCCAACGCTAATGAAGGTGATCTATTGACCAGGTAACATGTTGTCTCCACCGCCTCTGCCCATAATTCTTGTCCTAACCCGGCACCACTGAGCATGCTTCTTGCCCTTTCCATCAACGTCTTGTTAATTCTTTATGCAACTCCATTTTACCGAGGTGTATATGGAGTAGTCTTCTACCGTGCTATACCAAACTTCTTACAGAATTTTTCAAATTCCTTATTGCAAAAATCTCCACTGTTATCTTTCCTCAACACCTTTATCTTCTTCTATGTCTGGTTTTCCACTAGAGCCTTAAATTCTTTAAACCTATCAAAGACTTCACATTTCTTCTTAAAGAAATATATCCATGTATTCCTTAAGAAGTCATCTATAAATGATACATATTACATAGACTTACCCAGTGATGGAACCTTCATATGTCCAAACACATCACTATGCACAAGTTCTAATATATGTTTCGTACTCTTACCACCAAAGGGGAAACTCACCTAATTCTACTTCCCATATACACAATTTTCACAGAAATCAAAATCCAGAGAGCTATTACTCATACCTTCTACCATACCTTTACCATGAAGTATTCAAAGGCCCTTCTCTCCAATATGTCCAAGCCTTTGATGCCACAACATGGTCTTCCCTCCAGAGACCACTAGATTTTCTGATCCATTTTCAGGAACCACAAAACTGTTGCACCCATCAACAACAGTGCTAACTTGTAGCTTGTACACAGTTCCAATCTAAAATCCCCACATCAATACCAGTGCTCCCCGAACCATCTTGCATGTATCCTTCTCAAACACTACTTTTAAACCTGCATCATGCAGCTTGCTTATATAAATAAGATTTCTGGCCAATGCAGGAATATGTAGAACACCCAGAAGTGTTCTTACCCTTCCACCTTGCAACTTGTTGGGCAGCGGATACCCCCATAACGGATTTTTGGGGCTTAACACCAAGTTTTTGGGTCAATATAAGGTAAAGACCCTGCAAAATGTGGGCGCAGAGCGTGAGAGTCTAGGGTAGTTTGCCCTAAAAATATTTTAGTTTAATATAGAATGTGTCGGCCTACCCATGGTCCGTGGACCATGGGAATGTATAAATAGAGCGAGGCTCTAAGTGTAGAAGGCAATTTTTTGGATTGAGGATTGACCTTAAGTGATATGGGTTTTTGAGTGCGATATTTGTTTTGAGTCTATAAGTCTGAGTCTTGGGTCGTAGTAATAGAGAGAGGCTCTGTAGCTGAGTGTGCAGAGGCTTGGTAGAGTCCGTAGTTGTTTGCGCGGACCCCTACAACTGAGTGTGCAGGGAAGAGTTGGGATTGTAACAAAACAAAAGTTTAATAAAAGCTTAGTTGATTCTAAAATATTATGCATCTATTCATAGATCTGTATGTTTATGCTTCTATTATATGTTCATGCATCTCTTTACATTCCATGATTGCGCGCACTTGTTATGAATGTGAATGATTGTTAAGACTACTGGGCCCACAAAATTAAGTCAGATCTATAATAATAACACATTAAGGGGAGAGATCTAGATAGCTCCCCTTCGCGCTTTGTTCAGAGCTACGCAAAGGCCAGACAATCGTGCAGGATCGGTTCATGAACTTACTAGACTTCATCAGGACATCCTTAGGGTGTGGAAGCCTGGTTCTAGCACCCTCCCATACTACCTCAGGTGAGACCTCAATCCACGCTCCACGGACTGTTGCCGAAAGGGCCGGTAGTTTCGGGATTTGTTTGGCTAAATCACTTCTGAACCTGGGTCAGGCCCCAAAAAGCCAACAAATGGTTCCATTGCCGGGACCGAGATCTGCCTAAGGGATGTCTAATGTCAGAACATTGGAACCCTACGAAGAAGGAAATTGAAGATTGGTTGGATCAGAAGCTTCACGAGTTTGTAACACAGGAAAATAGAACTCTGCAGATATCCGAGAAGAGGTGGCTGGATCGCTACATATATATAGAAATCCATGAGATCTTCTTTGCGTCCTTCTCTTCAGAGTTGTATGATTGGATCGCGAGGTTAACCAACAACCAGGGAAGGTACAAGCTCAATCAACTGATAGTGTGGACTCCAAAATTAGTGTGCAGACTAGAGGCATCAGAAGATAAGATCGTGCGGGCCATGGACCATTGGCTCAATCGGATAATAGGGGGGTTTATCACTGAGTTCGCGATAGACACAACCATGAGCTAAAACGAAGTAGAACGGTGTTTTCTCAAGGGACCGCGAGGTATGCACATAAAATCCCTGAATACCTGGATTAAGATTCTGTTATGTGATAAATGGGTTATGCGAATACATTAATGATTGGAACGATGTGGAGTGGAAAGATCTACAAAGGGATCGAAGGGTTAGGAAATAGTCCTTTAATTTCACCTCCGCGAGCAAGCGAGGAAGAGCGTGCTCGAGTTTCCTCGAGAAGTGCGATCAGTTTGATAAGGCAGTGCATTCTGTAGTTATCACCTCCACTTACGAATCACCCACTTCACCTACTTCACCTCCATCTTCAACCACCTCACCTCCACCCAACACGTAGTTCAGCATGGCGAGCATGATCAAGCTACCCGTATTTAGAGGAGTAGGGAATGAGGATCTAGACCAATTCTGGTTCATGGTAAGAGAAGTGTGGGAAGCACAAGGGGTCACAGATGACAACAATAAGAAGGCCATATTGGTAAGCACGCTGCAGGATCGCGCGCTGAAATGGTATATCAAGCACTCAAATGATCACCCAAATACGGGAATAGCGGAGATCCAGAATGTGCTGAATAGAGAATTTAGCCAGCCAAAATCAGAGACACAGTGAATCATTGGATTTAAAGAAATCACGATTCTTCCAAGTGAGACCCCCTAGGATTTGGATTAGAGACTGAAGAGTACGATCCGCGAGGCTAATATGACGCTAATGGATGCGCAACACCGCGCATGGTTTGTGGCATCTTCAACACCACACTTGAGGACGACGCTGTCACAACAAAAGCTTTCAACCCAGGCTGAAGTGTTGGAAATGGTGATGAGGTTGCATGAAACACCGATACAGGATCTAGGGTTGGGAGTCCAACAAATCCACACGCAACTATAGAACCTGTGCTTGGAAATGCAGAGTTTGAAGTAGGATAGGGCTCCCCGGCTAGAGACGCGTGAATAAACGTGGTGCATAAAATGTAAAGGCCAGGGCCATGATAAGGGTCAATGTCTAGTATTCGTGAATTACTTGGCAGGAGGGGGATCAATGCCGCTGAGACCAGAGGCACAAGCAGGGTCAAGTGTGGCACCCGCACTCTAGTGCGAGATCTATCAGGTGGGAGGAAAGCACATGACAGACAACTGTCATCTGCTGTAGAAGTATACACAGACTCCCCAACAATTGTTTTGCTATTTTTGTAGATCGGTGGGCCACGACAAGCGTACTTGCCACAGCTATGAATTAATGATGGAGTAGACCCAAACATATAGAATGCAGATGGGAACGCGAGGCATTGACCCAGTCGTGGGGATGGCACGTGCTGGATTTCAAGGGCGAGGTCTAGGATGAGGAGGAATGGGGCTAGGAAGAGGCCACGAAAAGTTAATCTGTTATAATTGCGGAGGACCAGGGAACTATGCTCGTGATTGTACCAATCCTATGAAACTATCTTGTTCATACTGTGTTCAATTCAATCATGAAGCAGTAGATTGTCCTACGTTGATCGTATAGATGTGCAAGAAAGGGGTACTACAACCTACTCTGACTCAGAATATCCAAATGATGAGGTCTGAACCACGCAAAGAAGACCCCAACGTGAACATGGTGCTCAGAAGTGGCGCGACCACAGGGGAAGATAAGGGGAAGTAGCCCAAGGAAGAAACATGGGTTCACAAGGCTCCTACAAAGGAACTTGAATTTGATTTGCAATGTGTAAAGGAGACATTTATGGAAGCTAAGAAGAGCTTTGCAGAGGCCTCTACTTCAGGTAGTAAGGATCAACCAAAGCCAGGAATGGATCCTTCTATGCTTACTACCTTTTTCGAGACATGCATGAAATTGCTTCGTGATAATAAGGCGGTTAAAGGACTACAAGAATTGATCACTAGGTGCACAGGGTCGGGTGAACCGCGCGTAGTCCAAAAACTGGGAAAGCATGCATTGTGCATCGGGAGGGAAATGAGATTGATAGTGCAGATTGGCGAGTATGAAATGGATCAGGTAGTCCTAGACTTGGGTTCGGATGCGAATGTGTTGCCAAAGCAAACATGGGAATGCATGGGTAGGCCCACATTACAATGGTCCCCAATTCAATTATGGATGGTGAACCAACAAAATATCATGCCCATGGGAAGGTTGCAAGGGGTAATAGTGGATATCAAAGGCACGAGCACACAAATGGACTTTGAAGTGATAGAGATTGTTGATGACAACAATCTGTATCCCGCGTTGCTAGGAATAGACTGGGCCACTGATATGAATGGAGTCATCAACTTGAAGAAGTGGAAGATGATATTCGAGAAAAAGTCTCTATGTGTAATAATTCCGCTAGACCCAGCTGAAGGAGAGCACTACATTGAACCTGTGCGCAATGATGACAATGACGATGAGCTAGATTGTATTTAGTAGATAATGGCACAAGACCAGGATCAGGTAAACCCAACAACATATGGGAGAATCTCATGGGAGCGCGATAGTTCCTGTACTTTGGATTCAGATGAAGAAATAGAACACTGGCAAAACCAGTTGCATGAAGTAACAATGTTGAATTGCAACATGATGATTAGATCGCTACTACGCGTGACAACCAGAGCAAGGGAATTGTGAATAGATGATGGGGTAACAAGAGTGGAGGAATCCTTAGAACAATTTGAAAGTGTAGTATCGGAATAGCAACAGTACGGTGCACTAGAATGGGTGTTACGTGTGACACCCGCACGATGGGGGTATACACCTTAGAAGACTATGGGGAACTGGTGTGAATATAGAAGACGGATGCACTTATAGTGTGGAAGTCCCCAACTTCGTACGCGAAATGGGCAGCCATGATGAAGCAGCTTGCGCACTCACCTATGTCAACGAAGCTGTTTGCAAGCATACCCCAGACTAAGGATCGAAAATCCAAACCCGACGTAGGGAACGTGACGCATGCTACAAAAATTCCACATCGGAGCCTTTGCAAAGCCATGTGGAACCATGAATAGAGTTTACTAGATGGGACAAACTGATTCGGACCTGCGCGTACCAGCGGTTCAATGGGCTTATAGGACCATAAGAAAAAATCATAGCGCGGAAATGACCCCAACACTGACAAGAAGAGACGAAACTAGGAAAACAGAGGAGAATTTCCAGACCACAACTCTCGTAGTTGGGACAGGACGCGAGGATCTGGGTACAAGAATTAGGCAGTTATGGGAAGCCATTTAGCGAGGGAGCTTGAACCTTCGTGAATTCAATAAAGAGTGGGACCGGCTGAGGAAGAAAAGCGTGACATTGAACGAAGAAATCATCGAACTGAAAATCAAGGTCATGCAAGCCAGCTGTGAGAAACTAAGCATGATGGGACCAAGTCTAGCTAGCCCTACTATTGCGTTATAAGGAGTTGCGACCCTGCTACCATGGCTATGCCCGCATCTTACTAAATAGTAGAGCCTACTATACAAAGAAGAACATGATGCAAGGGTATTTGAAAGGTGCTCGCGGCCCGAGCTAGCAGGAAAGGTGAAGCCTCACACTGGGGGTGTGGCCACCTGACTATCTGTAGGAAGTACAGTCTCAGTGCCCCAAGCAGTTGAAAGAAGGCACGAGACTATAAACGAGTCTACAGGAGAGCTATGTGGGGAGGAGGTTCCACGCAGGGCTAGTATGTCACAGGGGTCACGTGCAAGGGGCTGAGCTGCTGCGCGGGCAGGTTGGGAGGTGACCGTTGATGTCACTGTTCATGACAAGAGGTCCAATTTAAGGCAGAAAGGAGCGGGCGGCGGGTCATTAAGATAGGAATTAAGAACTAGATTCGGGACAATCTGCTGCTAAGAAGGTATTAATGACTCCGAAGTGGAGGGAATGGTCGAATTCAAATTCAAACATTATTATAAAATCCCTTTGGGTATCCTTGAGGCAACACTTGGTTGTTTGAGATTTGAGATAGTACAGAGCATTGAGCACCAAGCTACCTACCACCCGTAAGTATGCAACCAAACAAATCCAATATAGAAATGATGACGATTGCAAGAACTAGAGTGAGATTCGCAAAGAGTACCCTAGAGCACCGTGTGACCCAAGAGGAGCCTGGAGAGGCGGCAGCTGCACCAAAGGTTCCAAAGTCCCCACGCATGCCACGACCATAGAAAGACAAGCAGACAATGGGGCCAGTCTGGGTATCACCACAGAACCCATGATTCAATAAATTGTCAATGGTAGAGAAGGGAAAAGCTGTCACCATTGAAACTGAGGAGGAGGAGGAAGATTTGCAAGCCCTGATCGCTCAAATTGAAGAATAGGACGATGAGGCGAAAAATGTTTCCCAAATACCTTCAGTGATAAAGTTACCCCCCTACATGCCCCCGTGGAAAGGGACAACCAAGATACCGAAGGACCTAGAGGCCATGAAGAGTGCACTCCAGGCCCTGCTTCTTTCCAATGAAATAAGGTTTGATGGTCCACCGCTAGGACAGGTACCGAATATAAAGTTTGAAGACTGGGACCTTGCGAAAAACGAGAAGTTCCCACAGTTGGCTGCGGAGAAATTACTGCAGTAGAAATGGTTACGCGGTGTGGAGAAGGCTGGGTTACTCCATCTGCAGTGGATACCCCACTACCACCGCGCGCCCATCACAATTTTTGTCATCCGGTAGCTACTGTGTCTAGTACATGATGGGTATCTCTAGCTGGAGGAGCCGATTCCCATCACGGCCAACTTAATTCACCAAATTTCTTGACTGCCCATCAAAGGAAACAATCCCGTAGCCATAACAAGAAAGAGCAGCGACTTGGGCCTTGCGAAAGCTATGAAGACCAAATATAAGCTATAGAAGAGGAAGTGAGGGTATGTAATAGCAAGCATCAAGGACCGAGGGGTGCATGTTGCCACCTAGCTGTTGGCCAGTAAGCTCATGAGGAAATGTCGTGCAAACGAGGTGCAAACATCTATTAAGAGTAGTGCATAGAGGGGGTCTAGTTCAACTGAGTGTAGTTTCTTTGCGATGAATTTTTGAAAAATTGTAGGGCAGCCCAGGAGCACGGTAAGACCTTCCACTACACGTGGTTACTCTTATCCATCCTGTTGGTTGCAGGGGAGCTTTCGGAGGACAGCCAGTTTCCCATTGTTGAGAGGAACCTACCCGAAGCGGCGAGGTACACCTCACTCTAGGCGATGAAAGATGTGACGAGGGTTCACGAGATCAAGGTGTTTTGGGTGTTCATGGAGGTGAGCATCCAAACATGGATCAACCGCAAGCTGCGCTTGTCCCCGATAGTATACAACAGTTTGCAAAGTGTGGCCAAACTCAAGGTGGATATGCATAATTTGTATATATGGGTGCGAAAGGATCCAGCCTGAACATGGGTGAAGCTTTTGTTCATTGCAACGAATGATGCAATCATCGATGTAATGCGACATGGTATCTGAAGTGGTGCACTCTAGACTTGGCAGAATTAGAAAAGATTGTAGCACAACAGCGGAAGAAGGAAGCCAAGCTGCGCCTCATGAAGTTGGCAGAGAGAAAGTGCCAGGAACAGGAAGCGGTCGCGCAGCAGAAGGCCACATGTCCAAGAGAAAACCACCGCACAGAAAAAGACAAAGGTAACAAAGCCTTCTGAGGGAGACCTTCTCAACAGTGGCGAACTAGTTCATGATGTCACTAAGGATGCTCTTGCAGAATTAATGACGGAGCAGACAACTTGTGTTGGGAGTGCTCAGAGCACAGTTGCAGGTGTTACAAGTGCGACACCTCGGAATGACGACGCCGCACCTTGCAGAGGGTGCATCCGAAGTTGAACAGATGGTGCAAGCCCACATAGAAAACACCTTGGTGCTACCAGAAGGTGCAGTCCTAACAGAAGACGAGGGTGACATGAGGGGCTGGGGATTGAATTTGGCTGCCCTTCCTAGAGAAACCCTATACCAGCTGCAGGATGGGGTATCTGCTGAGCTTCGTGCTAGGGAGGGTCACTCTCTCCAAGTCTTGAGTGAGCAAAAGGTAAATTTAGAATAGCTCAGCCTGGAGCACAACACCCTGGTCACCCAAAACCAAGGATTTGAACAGGCCATGGAGGAAGCCTTTAGCAGCATATTGGAGTTGGCTGTAGTAGCTGCAGTCCGAACGACCTAGGAGGAGGCTGCGAAGGTTTAGTTGGAGCTGAACTTGTAGATCATGGAGCTAAGGTTGAAGGTGCAACCCTCTACACCCACGGAAGTTAGAGAGCAATGCCACCAGACCATTCAATCGGGGTTGGAGGTGATAGAGCATGTTGTACAGGATTGTTGGATCAGTTCCTTTTCACGCTCACTTCACTGCAGGAGGACCCAACGCTATAGAAGTTGGAGGCAGAAGCACGGGAGTTACAGCAGGCCTATGAAAATGTATGTGGGACTGCACAGATGATCACCCTCACTCAATGATTGGCAAAGATGAGGGAGGCTCAGGCTCTGAAGGAACAGGTGGACATCACATGCATAAAGAATCAGGGCTTAAAGCACACATCCAGCCTTGGCTCGAAGAAGCATTCACGGTCACTGCCACAATCGAGGGGACACTAGCCCAGATATAGGATACATATGCACTAAGGCAAGAGGGTGCCTCTGACAACAATGCATCAGAAAGTCGCACACAATTGATACAACGGACAGTGGCGGAATGTGTGGTAGACATCAGCGAAGTGCAGAAGTTGTTGGATGGCCTTCGAGCAAAGATCACCGCACTAGCCAAGTAACTCAGGATGAGTCACGATGATTATGTTGGGGGCTTGTTGGGCAGCGGATCCCCCCATAACAGATTTTTGGGGCTTAACGCCAAGTTTTTGGGTCAATATAAGGTAAATACCCTGCAAAATGCAGGCGTGCTACGCGAGAGTCTAGGGTAGTCCACCTTAAAAATATTGTAGTTTAATATAGAATGTGTCGGCCTACCCATGGTTTGCAGACCATGGGAATGTATAAATAGAGCGAGGCTCTAAGTGTAGAACATATTTTTTGGATTGAGGATTGACCTTAAGTGATATGGGTTTTTTAGAGCGATATTCACTCTGAGTTTGTAAGTCTAAGTCTTGGGTCGTAGTAGTAGAGAGAGGCTCTGCAGCTGAGTGTGTAGAGGCCTGGTAGAGTCCATAGTTGTGTGCACGGACCCCTACAACTGAGTGTGCATGGTAGAATAGAAGTTTAATAAAAGCTAAGTTGATTATGAAATATTGTGCATCTATTCGTAGATCTGTATGTTTATGCTTCTGTTATATGTTCATGAATCTCTTTACATTCCATGATTGCGCACACTTGTTATGAATGTGAATGATTTTTAAGACTACTGGGCCCACAAAATTAAGTTAGATCTATAATAATAACACATTAAGGGTAGAGGATATAGATAGCACCCCTTCACACTTTGTTCAGAGCTACGCAAACGCCATACAACTGCATGGAGCAGCACAAGCACGCAAGATTGATTCGCGAACTTGCCAAACTTCATCGGGACATCCCTAGGGTGCGGAAGCCTAGTTCCAACACCCTCCCATACTACCTTAGGTGAGACCTCAGTCTGCGCTCCGTAGACTGTTACCGAAAGGACCGATAGTTTTGGGATTTGTCTGGCTAAATCACTTTTGAACCTGGGTCAGGCCCTAACAAGCCAACACAACTTAAACTTTACTTTTCTGCGACCAATGATTCTAGCCTTCCTATCATCCCCTAAGAATACATCACCACCATCGTATTTCTCATACTCCCAGAACCACTCTCTATGGGGAGTGAAGTGAAAGGATGCACCTGAGTCAATTAACTATGCCTCATGATCTACATGTGTACTTGAAGAAGCCAAGTACACATCCCCACCTTCATCTGAGGTGGTTTTTTCCCCTGTAGAAGGAGCATCATCAGATCCCTTTCCTTTGTCAGGAGCTTTGTATTTATAGTCCCTTTTATAGTGCCCTTCCTTTCCGCATTTCTAGCACACCACCTTTACAGGTTTTCCTAGAGATTTAGATCTCCCACTTGATGTCTTATTTTTGTTTCTATTTTGGGACCATCCTTGTACAGACAAAGCATCACCATTCTGGCTCTCCATATTTTTCCATCTCATCTCCTCCTTTAGCAAGGATGAGACTATTTCATCAAATTGCAAGGCAGTTGCATTGCTACCTATTGCAATAACCAGAATATCCCATGAATCTGGTAGAGAACACAACAAACTGATGCACTTATCTTCATCTGAAATTTTGATATCAATAGATGATAACTAACTTACCACAGTATTAAACGCATTCAGATGCTCTGTCACCGAGTCTCCATCATTCATCCTTAGGTTATACAACTTTTTCCGTAGGAATAGTTTATTCAACAGGGATTTAGATTAGTACAAAGTCCCTAACTTGTCCCACAAAGCCTTCACCATAGCTTTCCCTGATACATTCAGCAATACTGAATCTAAGACACACAATCGTATTGTGCTCTTTGCCTTCCGATCCAACTTCTTCCATTCTTCATCAGAGACTCCCATCGGTTTAGTACTCAAATCTACCGCGATCCACTAATCTTTATCCACCAACAGATCCTCCATCTTGAGTTTCCACAACTCAAAACTCTGACCATTAAATTTCGTGATCTCTATCTTTCCATTTCTCGCCATCTTCTTTCACCACCAGAATCGATCCCCCAGATCTCCCACTGAACGGGGTCTACCATAGGCCCGAACGAAACCCCTTAGCAACAAAGGCGTCCCCTTGAAGCCAAAACAACTCTGATACCAAATGTAGGTTTTAACCCCATACAGAAATTAGCTGCTTACGAATTATAAAACACAGAAAATAAGCAATGTGAGAGCATAACACATAAAACACATATATAGAGAGATTTTCCCCTGGATCCCGAAATCGGGACTACCATCTTGATTTTTCATTATGTTCCTTTCAATGTTACAATATATATTTATACATGCCGAAGCATCCAATACTATGGATTGAAAACCATTACATCCAAAACCATGGACCGAAAACCATCACGTCCAAAACCATGTGTAAAAATCATGCACAAAACCATAGGTAGGTCCACCCAACCCCCCGCATCAATACCAGTGCTCCCTAAACCCCAACCCCCCACATCAATACTAGTGCTCTTCGAACCCCATAGAGGGGGGTTACCTGCACCACTCAAACCCCCTGTGACCCCCCAGCTACGTAATCGGCGCAACGAAGGGGGGGCTCCGCCCCCCCTCTAACCCCCCGGTTAACTATGTGGGCTATTCGTGGAAAGAATAACACAACCCAACACTCCCTGAGAGATTTAATCCTAAATTTTTAGTCATCAAGGAGATGACAGACTTGAAGAATCTCACTTTGGATCAACTACTTGGCACTATTACTGCCTATGAGATGATAATTTCTAATGACAATACCACAACAAAGTGGTCATACTTCAAGATAGATAAGAAGCCCAAGGAAGAATATAATGATTCATATTGTGAATCAGATGAAAAGGAAGCTAGGTTCATGAGGAAGCTCAAGAGAGGCTCAGGTAAGTACAAAGGTAAGCTACCTTTTAAGTGCTTTAAACTGCGGTAAAGTAGGTCACTATGCTTCCAAGTGTCCAAAAAAGAAGAAGAATGGATATGACCCTAGAGAGAAGTTTGGAAAAGTGAAAAAGGATAAAAACAAGGATAAGAATAAGAGTTTATACATCCAAGACTCTATTTCCTCTAAAAGTGAAGGCAGCTAGTCATCAGATGAAGAAAAAGCTCATGAAATCTCAAAAGAATTTATGCTCATGGCCATAGAAAGTATGGAAGTAGAAGCTATTGACTTTGATGGAAAAGAGGTTGAAGTTCACTTAGAAGGAGAGTTGGTTAGTGCTCTTGAAGAGATTCATAGGTTGAAGAAGAAAAATAAAACAAAAAAGGAGCTATTGATCAAATACAAAGCTAAAGCTATTGAACCTCTACTCCTGCAAATTGAAGGAGGTAAAAATATCCAAGAAATCTTGTAAGAGAAGCTCAATGAGAAAAATCAAACATGTGAAAGGCTTGAAGGAGAAGTTGTCTTTTTGAGGAAAGAGATTGAAAAAGAAAAAACCTAGCTAAGCTTTAATGAGAAATTGGAAAATGGACCGAAAGTTTAAATGAACTTCTTGAAGCTCAAAGAGTCTAAAATAATAGAGCAAGTCTTGGATATGAGGTTGAGTCAAGACCAACAACTAATGTGAAGGGAAAGAAAGATATTATCTTTGTGCAAGCATTAAAAAATGTAGACAACACAACAACCAAAACAGATCCAATTCAATAACAAAGAGATAAAGGGAGCATACATTTCAATTTGAAGCCAAAGACAAATCAACTATTGTAAGATAGAAGAAGCAATTTAATTTAGCAAAAGTTTGACAATGCAGGAGATGCAAATCAACTTTTTGATAGAGCAGCTCAACTAATCTTTAGAAATCAGTTTTCTCCTAGGTATGAAGATATCCTTCTTGGCTACTATTTTAATTGTACAAATTATGGGCACAACGCAACAAATTGTAGGGTGAATATGTCATTTAGATAGTTTAGGTCATAAGGAAGAATTTATCAGTTTGCAAATTAGAGTGCCCGATAGAGGAGGAGCATAATTAGGGTCCGAAATTAATTCTCTCATTTGAAAAATTTGACTCAATGTTATGTATATCAGAACTTTGGCCATAGAGCATTTGATTGTAGATTTAGAAACAAAAATCCTGATGCAAAAATCAAGAAAACAAGCCAACATCCCAAATTCTGGAAGGAAAAGGAAAACACATAAAAATGTAATGTGGTTTTATATGCTCATGATGAAGGAAATCTAGGCACATGTTTTTAGAAAATTATATATTACAGAGCAATGGAACACATAAAATATATTGCAGAAATTTCAACACATAAAACACATAAAACAAGAGAGACATAGATATATGTGGTTCACCCAATTTGGGCTCCTCCATGGAGAAATAACCAGTCCTTCCTTTTATATTATCCAACAAAGTGAAGAGATATAACCTACAATAGATCTGTTGTAATTCCCTCTTCTCCCTCGCTCAATCTCCTCTCTCTTTCTCACTCAGAATACAGATATACATAAACACAATACAATTCCCTCATATATAGTGAGGGGTTGCCTTCTAGGGAAAAAAACCCTAAATTAAACATAAATTCTATGGTTAGATATCCTCCTAATGAATGGCCTAGATTTCCTATGAAATTACAACATTTTACAAGGAATTTTACATCTATTTTTATCTTTGGGGGTGCTGCCCCTGATCCCTTGCCAAGGGGGGGCTCCCAAGGATCACAACCACCCCCCTAGACCCCCCTTGCAATGCAAATATTAAGGGCAATGTTGCTACCACATTACGAACTGGGGTCCAATGCGGTGATACATCTAAATAAAGAAGATAATTAGGCTCCACACCCAACACATGTTAGGAGATAAAAGTAAGTTTCTTTCATGGAAACTAGTCAACAAAGGTAACGTGACCTTGGAAATAATGCACCTGGTAAGATTACAGGTAAAGGAATTGACAACCTAGCTAATGGTAGCAATAAATACAAGGATGTTCTATTTGTTGATGGGTTGAATAATAATTTACTCAACGTGTCTCAGATCTGTGACCAAGGCTATGATGTGCTGTTCAAAGCTAAAAATTATCAAATTAAGTATGGAGGTACAAGAGATATAGTAGCTGAAGTTGTTAGAACATACAATAATGTTTATGTTCTAAAAGAGAAGATAAAGAGATTTTGTTTATTAAATATTGATGAGAGCTGGCTGTGGCATCAAAGGCCAGGACATCTAAATTTTGATCAGATTGTCAGATCGAGAAACACTAATGCTATTATATATTTCCAAAGCTTTCAAATCTAGAGAATACTATTTGCAAGTCCTATCATATTGGAAAAAAATGTACATAAGGTTTGATAATGGAGGTGAGTTTACTTAGACAGAGTTTGATGATTTTTGTAAGAACCATGACATCAAAAGGAATTTTACCATAACAGAGAATCCACAACATAATGGTGTAGTAGAGAGAGCCAATAGATCATTTTAGTAGTTAGATAGAGCCATGATTGGAGAAATAAACATACAATAGAGATTTTGGGCTGAAGTCATTCACACAACAGTGGTGATTCTAAACAAGGCACACTTCATACCAATTAGTGATAAAATTATATATGAGCTATATTATGGTAGATTTTCTATAGTTAAGCATTTCAAAGTGTTTGGAAGAAAGTGTTATATCAAGAAGAAAGAAGAAAATCTTGGCAAGTTCAAGCAAGAGTTGATGAAGGTATTTTTCTTGGATACTGTGAGACTAGCAAGGGCTATAGATGCTATAACAAGAATACAAGGAGAATATTTGATTGTTTTGATGTTAAGGTTGATGAACATATGGATTTTGAAGACAACCAACCGCTAAATATCAGCTCCAATAATCCATTCAACAATGATGAGAAGGATGATGAGCCATTTTCAGATGAAGACATTGAAGAACCTCGCAACCCAAAATCCAAAGATCCTATAAGGTATGTGAAAAAACACCACCCACCTAACCAAATTGTTGGTGACTTCAATTAAAGTGTTCAGAAAAGAAGACTGTTAAATCCCCCTATTCAAGCACATGTAGCTCTATTATCTATGATCAAACCAAAGGATTTTTCTCACGCCATCCAAGATGAAAATTGGTTAAATACCATGAATGAATAGCTTCATTAGATTAGGAACAATTAAACTGTTGGCATTATGATTCAAGTGTTGTCCTTGATGGCAACTCACTCAGAGGATGGTACAAGTGCTCAGAGGTTGGTACAAGTGATGGCATCTTAATCAGAAGACAGATCTCAGTACAGCATGCCAAGGAAGCTCATACACGCCGTTTCGTTAAGCCCAAGTCGCGTGTACACGCTAGTTCGATTCATAAAAAGCGCGTGTATGTGGAAAGGTTCCTTTGGTCCATGGTGGTTAGTCCTTGGAAGTTGTGCCTATGATTTCGGACCATTGTGTCTCGACGGGCGTGTCGATCCCTAGTTTTGAAGTTGATGGTATTGTGTTTCTATGGTTTTGGCTCTTGGTATTGAGCTAGGCCTAAGACTATATAAGGAGAAGAAGATCATTAGGCAAAATCATCTTTTGACAAGGGCTTGAATATCTAAGAGTGAAAGAGATCTGATTTGCAGGTGCTGGGTTGCTTGATCTAAGCCAAGGAGAGATCACATTGGTTGATGGAAGACTAGATCTAAGGATAGATCGGGATCTAATGGTTTGAAATGCACTATCATGATATGGTTGATTATGCTTATTTCTAGATCTGCATATTGTCGCAATGCTATGTTCTGGGTCTAACTAATGTCTGGTACAGCTGCAAATTGAGAAAGTTTATTTTTAGATCTGTACGCAGGTTGGCTTCGGTAAAAGAGCGTGTATACGCGGGTTTGGCTCCTTGAAGTAGCGTATATCTTTTGAAGCTTGTTTTTGGGTTTACAGTGGGGTCTGACAGTTATTGCAGAGTTCTGTAGTCTGCTCTGTGTTCTGATAACTGATGATTGACAGGGTTCAGTGGTTCAGTGATTCAGAGTTTGGTTGTTTTATGCTTCAATGATCTGTTGTGGAAATTGAATGAATTGTGCTTCAGGAATATTCAAGTCTGAAAATGTATGAAAGGTGATACCTGAAGAAAAGAATATTGTAGGTCAGCACCTACGTACTAGTATCTTGGCTAGTACAAGAACAAAGGGGGTTGGAGCTCCCTTCCAAGGAAGTTTGGAGAACGAGAGAAGGTTGTAGCCTTCTGCAGGTTGTAGCCTGCGTACTGGTATAAGGCTGCACCAGTACAAAAGATTGTAAACTGAAGTTTCTTAAAGAAAGATAGAGATAACTTGCAGCAGGTGGTTTTCACCCACATTGGGTTTCCACCTTATATCTTGGTGTTCATGTGTGTGACTTTTGATCCGTTCTGTTATACTGCATCTGCTTACTGTTAATGTGCTGAATAATGTCCTGATGAACTTAACTGAAGAATAAGCTAACTAAGTTATGAGTTTTCTGCTTATACGCTGTTTTATTTAGTCACAGTAGCGTGTACACGCTGTTTTACTTAACTGAAGTAGCGTATATGTTTCTGAGCATTGAAAAGGTTTGATTGATCTGATAATACTGATTCACCCCCCCTCTCAGTATTATTTCCAACAATTGGTATCAGAGCAGGTCCTTCAGGGAAGCTTGATCGCTTGAAGGTAGATCATTCATCATGAGCAACTACGAGAAAGAAGCATCAATCAGGCCACCGGTTTTTGATGGAACAAATTTCAATTATTGGAAGGTAAGAGTTACTGCATATCTTCAATCTCTTGGTACAGAAGTTTGGAACATTGTAGAAACAGGCTATGCTTTTCCTTCAGTTACTCCTACAGATCCAGCTGAGAAAAAGACATATGAAACAAATGCAAAAGCAGTCAGTACTCTATTAGGAAGTATATCCCAAACAGAATTCATGAAGGTCATGCACTTCAAATCAGCAAAAGAGATATGGGACAAAATGATCACTAGCTATGAAGGAGATGAACAGGTAAAGGAAGCTAAACTTCAAACTCTCAGGATTCAATATGAGACTCTCAAGATGTATAATGATGAAAGTGTGGCAAATTATTTTCTTCGGGTAGACGAGATTGTTAATTGTATGAAAAATTTGGGTGAAGAAATAAAAGAGACTATAGTAGTTTCAAAGATTCTAAGATCATTATCCCCCAAGTTTGAATCTAAAGTATCTGCAATAGAAGAAAAGGAAAATCTCAAAGTTCTCACTATGTCTCAGTTACATGGAATTCTAACTGCTTATGAAATGAGAAAGGGAGGTCCATCAGACAGAAGGGAAGCTGCTTTTAAGGCATCAGGAAAAGAAGATTACTATGAGGCAAGCCATGTTCCAGAAGAAGAGGAAGAAGAATCAAATTTTGTCAGAAATCTTCAAAGGGGTGCTGGAAGGTTCAGAGGTAAGCTACCTTTCAAATGCTTTGCTTGTGGAAGAGTAGGTCATTATGCTGCAAAATGTCCTAATAAAGATAAAGGAAAAGAACCTGCTAGATGGAATAAGAAACAAAGTGCAAATAAGAAAAGCTACTACACCCATGAAGATAGTGATGGCTTATCAAACAGTGATGAAGATGAACAAGGTAATAAATATAAGCTATTAATGGCATTTGAAGATGATGATTATGAGGATGCTGTAGATGTGGATAATCTCTATAATGAAATTACTAGACTCAAGAGATGCATAGAAGAAAAGAGTGTGATCATTGATACTTTGCAATTTCAAATTGATGAAAAGGAAAAACATCTTGAAAAACTAGAAGGTGAAATTGTTGGTCTCAGAAAAGAAATTGAGAAAACAAAAGCTATTAATCTTAAGTTTGTCAAAGGATCTGAAACTTTGGATGAGATTATCAATGTGCAGCGGTCTCCTCTAAACAAGACAGGTTTGGGCTATAATGGAGAAACCTCTAAAGCATCCACCTCAAAAATTATCTTGATGCAGCAAGAAGAAATGAGCAGAAGAACAATGAAGATAATCAGGTAAAGCAGGGACGAATTACAAACAGAAACTATCAGGGACAATCCTTCTTAAGGGTGAACAAAAGCTACAACCAACCACAGGTAAAATCTTCTCAGTTTGGCACAAGAATAGATGAAAATAGAAATTACAATCAGTTGGCTGGTAGATTCAATAACCGCAGAAGCTTCTTCAATGGACAATGCTTTTCTTGCCATAACTTTGGTCACAAAGCAGCTCAATGTGTTGCATATAAAACAATCATGACTAGGGAAGCTCAAAAACAAAGAAGTATGACAGGGATTACAAAGAGGACCTATAACAACTTTTCGGTTCTTGAAAATGAAGTTGAATGTTCTATTTGCAATAATTTTGGTCATAAAGAATCTGAATGCAGGAGCAGGTTTCAGGAGAAAAAGGAACAAGCCACGAGCACCAAAAAATGGAGAATAAAAGAACCTCAGACAGAAAGATGTGGGATAGCGTTTTATGCAGAAGGACAGGAAAATCTATGGTACATTGACAGTGGATGTTCGAAACATATGACAGGTGATAAAGAAAAACTTGAATCTTATTCTACTTTAGAAAAGGGAAAGAAAGTTTCTTTTGGAAATGATACTCCTGCAACTATAAAAGGAAAAGGTATTGCTCCTTTGAAAGAAAAGGTCAAGGCTGGAAATGTTTTGTATGTTGATGGATTGAAGCATAATCTTCTAAGTGTCAGTCAGATGTGTGATCAAAAAACCGAGGTTATTTTCAGATCGAATGGATGTCTTGTTCGTGATCTTGATACAGGTAAAACAGTTCTCAAAGGCAAAAGAACTCCAAATAATCTGTACATATTTGAAGAAGGACAACAACAATGCTATCTTAGCAAGGATGAAGAGCACTGGTTATGGCATCGAAGGTTGGGACATCTAAGCTTCTCACAAATAAGAAAAGCATGCAAATATCAGGCAGTTCGCGATCTTCCAGATATCAAAATTCCAGACAACACCATATGCAAATCTTGTCAGTTTGGAAAGCAAACCAGAACTAACTTTCCAGAAAAGGAAGGATCAGCTAGCTTGCCTCTTGAGCTAGTCCATACAGATGTATGTGGTCCATTTAGGAAAAGGACACCTCGAGGAGAAGAATATCTGATATTATTCATTGATGATTTCTCAAGGTTTGTTTGGTTAGGGCTTATGAAGCACAAAGATGAAGCATTCGAAAAATTCAAATCCTTCAAAGCATTGGCTGAAAATGAATCAGGACACAAAATTAAGTGCCTCAGATCTGACAGAGGTGGGGAGTTCACATCAAATGAATTTTTTGATTTCTGCGATGAACATGGGATAAGAAGAGAATTCTCTACAGCTAGAACTCCTCAGCAAAATGGGGTTGTGGAAAGAATGAACAGAACTATCCAACAAATGGCTCGTGCTATGCTCGATGAATCAGGTACTCCTGCAACCTTCTGGGGTGAAGCTGCACATGCTGCTGTTATCATTCTTAACAAAACAAATGTCCGAGTAAACAGCACTCAAACACCTCATGAGCTTTGGAGTGGTAAAACTCCTTCCGTGAAGCATTTCAAAATCTTTGGGAGCAAATGTTATATTAAGAATACTGATGAGCAACTTGGCAAACTTGAACCTAGAGCAGATGAGGGCATTCTTCTTGGTTATTCTCCACATAGCAAAGCATACAAGTGCTACAATAAAAGACTTGGCAGAATTGTTGACAGTATTGATATAGTGGTTGATGAGAAGGGATATATTCCTAGGCAAGTTCATCATGAAGACATTGAAGAAGATGAAGGTTACTCTCAAAGGCGAAATGATGAAGAAGAAGAACCTCAAGAAGAAGAAGAATCTCAAGAAGAACCAGAGGAGCAGACAAGAATAGAAGAGAAGACTCCATCCAGATATGTCCAAAAGAATCATCCAGAAACTCAGATTGTGGGGCAGAAAGAAGCAGGAGTACAAACAAGAAGGACACTTGCAGAAGCTTCAAGCTACTTGGCTCTACTCTCCTCCATTGAACCACAAAATGTGAAAGAAGCATGCAAAGATGAATGTTGGGTCAAAGCAATGGATGAAGAACTTGAGCAAATCGAAAGGAACAACACTTGGGAATTAGTTCCTAGACCAAAAGATAAGAATGTAATAGGAACAAAATGGGTCTTCAAGAATAAGTTAAATGAAAATGGAGAAGTAATTAGAAACAAGGCCAGACTTGTTTGTAAAGGGTATGCACAGCAAGAAGGAATAGATTTTGAAGAGACCTTTGCTCCTGTGGCAAGACTAGAGGCCATCCGAATGTTCCTTGCTCTCTCAAGCTTTCAAAACTTCAAGGTATTTCAAATGGACGTGAAATCAGCCTTCCTGAATGGAGACTTAGAAGAAGAAGTATATATTGAGCAGCCAGATGGGTTCATTCTTGGAAATGATCCAAACCTTGTATGCAGATTGAAAAAGGCACTCTATGGGCTCAAACAAGCTCCAAGGGCTTGGTACTATCGGTTGGACAAATATCTTCACCAACAAGGCTTTTCAAAAGGATCAGCAGATAGCAATCTCTATATAAAAGTTGAAAATAACAAATTGCTAATCCTTGTTGTTTATGTAGATGATATTATTTTTGGCAGCAATGAAGAGACCATGAGTCAAAACTTTGCCTTGGTTATGCAGAAAGAATTCGAAATGTCACTTCTTGGAGAATTGACATATTTTCTTGGATTGCAAATCCAACAAAATGAAGGAGGTATCTTCTTGTCTCAAACCAAATACCTCAAGCAGATCTTGAAGAAGTATGGCATGGAAGAGTCAAAACCAGTATGTACACCCATGGTTACAGGATGCAGCCTCAGTGCAAATGATGAATCAGCAGCAGTTCACCAACCCACTTATAGATCCATGATTGGGAGTTTGCTTTATTTGACAGGTACTCGACCAGATATTACACATGCAGTAGGAATGGTTGGAAGATTTCAAGCCAACCCAAAGGAAACTCATCTTCAGGCAGTCAAAAGAATCTTCAAATATCTTCAAGGGACCCAAAACTATGGCTTATGGTATCCTAGAAATACTGATCTCACTCTTCATGCTTACACAGATGCAGATTGGGCTGGAAGTGTGGATGATAGGAAAAGCACAAGTGGAGGTGCTTTCTTCATGGGTTCCAGATTAGTATCTTGGTTCAGCAAGAAACAAAGTTCGATTGCCTTATCTACAGCTGAAGCAGAATATGTGGCTGCAGCATCTTGTTGCACACAACTTCTTTGGATGATGCAGACCTTGCAGGACTTTCAAATCACTTGCACTCCACCTGTCTCTATCTTATGTGATAATACAAGTGCAATCAGCATTTCAAAGAATCCTGTCATGCACTCAAAGACCAAGCACATACCAATCAAGTACCATTTTCTTCGGGAACAAGTGCTTGAGCAGAAGGTCAAGTTGGAGTATGTTCCTTCTAAGGAGCAAGTTGCTGATATTCTCACAAAACCACTGCCCAGGGAAACTTTTGAATATCTCAGACAAAAGCTGGGAGTAGTTGATGCTTCATCCTGTTGTTGAAGATTGTTTGTTCTACAGAAAAGTTGGTATACGCAGGTTACGGAAGGGATATGAGCGTATACACGCGGATTTATGCTGGGTAAGTCGCGTGTATGCTGGACGCTTGTTGCAGAAAGAATATCCGCGTACATACGCTGTTTTATACAGGATAAAACGCGTATATGAAGTTCTGAACAGCAAGGGAAAACTCTGAAGTTCTGAAAAGCAATAGGAATGTCAGAATTCTTCAGGCACAGTTTCAGGGAGTGCAACAGGCACAGGTTCAGGGGGAGCAGCTCAAAAGTCTCATAAAGCATTGTTGGCATTCAGATGTTTTGGTTGTTGGTTTCAGGAGAAGGAGCTCAGAAAGAAATTCTGGTTGCTGATCTAACAAGATGTTTATCAGATGTTGCTGGTGTCTTTCCTAAGTCTTGGTCTAGATCTGTTGTCTCTATGTCATGTATCTCTCTTGTCATATCTCTTTTATGGTGTCAAGGTCATGTAACGGCCTATGTTGGTTTCCCCACTATGCCTGGGATGAATGCTGTAATATAATTGGTTGTTTCTGATATGTCCCCTCTTGGTAGGGAGTATGGATGTATGTATTGAGTCTTTTGGTGATAGGAAGGTCCCTTATGGTGTATAAATCTTGGCTCTTGTTGAAGAACATCTTTTTCAGATCTGGCCTACTGTCAGGGGGAGCACGAGTCAGCACAGCCAAGCAGAGGTATCAGCATGTCCTCAGGGGGAGCACAGCCCTTTGCTCTTGATGTCAAAGGGGGAGAGTGACTTGGTGTGGTGGTTGCCATCAAGTCCAAAGGGGGAGATTGTTGGCATTATGATTCAAGTGTTGTCCTTGATGGCAACTCACTCAGAGGATGGTACAAGTGCTCAGAGGTTGGTACAAGTGATGGCATCTTAATCAGAAGACAGATCTCAGTACAGCATGCCAAGGAAGCTCATACACGCCGTTTCGTTAAGCCCAAGTCGCGTGTACACGCTAGTTCGATTCATAAAAAGCGCGTGTATGTGGAAAGGTTCCTTTGGTCCATGGTGGTTAGTCCTTGGAAGTTGTGCCTATGATTTCGGACCATTGTGTCTCGACGGGCGTGTCGATCCCTAGTTTTGAAGTTGATGGTATTGTGTTACTATGGTTTTGGCTCTTGGTATTGAGCTAGGCCTAAGACTATATAAGGAGAAGAAGATCATTAGGCAAAATCATCTTTTGACAAGGCTTGAATATCTAAGAGTGAAAGAGATCTGATTTGCAGGTGCTGGGTTGCTTGATCTAAGCCAAGGAGAGATCACATTGGTTGATGGAAGACTAGATCTAAGGATAGATCGGGATCTAATGGTTTGAAATGCACTATCATGATATGGTTGATTATGCTTATTTCTAGATCTGCATATTGTCGCAATGCTATGTTCTGGGTCTAACTAATGTCTGGTACAGCTGCAAATTGAGAAAGTTTATTTTTAGATCTGTACGCAGGTTGGCTTCGGTAAAAGAGCGTGTATACGCGGGTTTGGCTCCTTGAAGTAGCGTATATCTTTTGAAGCTTGTTTTTGGGTTTACAGTGGGGTCTGACAGTTATTGCAGAGTTCTGTAGTCTGCTCTGTGTTCTGATAACTGGTGATTGACAGGGTTCAGTGGTTCAGTGATTCAGAGTTTGGTTGTTTTATGCTTCAATGATCTGTTGTGGAAATTGAATGAATTGTGCTTCAGGAATATTCAAGTCTGAAAATGTATGAAAGGTGATACCTGAAGAAAAGAAGATTGTAGGTCAGCACCTACGTACTAGTATCTTGGCTAGTACAAGAACAAAGGGGGTTGGAGCTCCCTTCCAAGGAAGTTTGGAGAACGAGAGAAGGTTGTAGCCTTCTGCAGGTTGTAGCCTGCGTACTGGTATAAGGCTGCACCAGTACAAAAGATTGTAAACTGAAGTTTCTTAAAGAAAGATAGAGATAACTTGCAGCAGGTGGTTTTCACCCACATTGGGTTTCCACCTTATATCTTGGTGTTCATGTGTGTGACTTTTGATCCGTTCTGTTATACTGCATCTGCTTACTGTTAATGTGCTGAATAATGTCCTGATGAACTTAACTGAAGAATAAGCTAACTAAGTTATGAGTTTTCTGCTTATACGCTGTTTTATTTAGTCACAGTAGCGTGTACACGCTGTTTTACTTAACTGAAGTAGCGTATATGTTTCTGAGCATTGAAAAGGTTTGATTGATCTGATAATACTGATTCACCCCCCCTCTCAGTATTATTTCCAACATAAACATGGGAGCTTATACCTAGACCAAGAACTAAAAATGTTATTGGCATGAACTGGGTGTTCATGAACAAATTGAATGAACATGGTGAAGTGGTAAGAAGCAAATCAAGGTTAGTTTGAAATGGCTATGTACAAATTGAAGGCTTAGACTTTGATGAAACCTTTGTTCCTCTAGCTTGATTAGAAGCAAATAACATTTTTTTGGTTTTTTCTTGTTCAAGGAATTTAAGATATATTAGATGGATGTGAAATCTACCTTTTTAAATGGATAATTGCAAGAAGAAGTTTATATTGAACAACTTCATGGTTTTTAATTATCAGAACAACATGATTATGTTTGCAAGATGAAAAAGGCCTTTTATGGTCTCGAGTAAGCCCTAAGGGCTTGGTACTCCAAGTTGGAAAATTATTTACTCAAGTGTGGTTTATAAAGAGGCACAACTGATAGTAATTTGTATGTGAAATCTATTGATGGAAAATTGCTAATGGTTGTTGCTGATGTTGATGATATTATTTTTACCACTGTTTCAGATCAACTAGCATTCTAGTTTGTAGCTGATATGAAGGCATAATTTGAGATGTATATGCCTGGAGAAATTTCTTATTTCCTTGGTTTTCAAATTGCACAATCTTCCAAAGGAATATTTATCTCACAACTCAAGTATCTCAAGAAAGTTTTGAAGAAATTTGGCATGGAGGAATGTTCTCTGGTGAGCACTCCAATGGTTATTGGTTGCAAACTTAGCAATACTAATGAATCACCAGAGGTGGATCAAAATTTATACAGATCAACTATTGGTAGCCTTTTATACCTAATAGTAGCTAGACCAGACACTATGCAAGTAGTTGGTATTGTTGGAAGATTTCAAGTAGCCCACATATAACATCATCTTCTAGTAGCCAAGAGGATTCTCGAATATCGTAGGGCCACAATGGACTGTGGACTTTAGTACCCCAGAGATAAAGATTTTTCAGTAACTTTTTTTACTGATGTTGATTGGGCAGGAGATGTAGATGAATAAAAAGTCACTAGTGGTGGTGCTTTATTTCTTGGTGATTGTCTTATTTCATGGCTGAGCAAGAATCAAGCCTCAATTTGTTTCTTTACCGCTGAAGCAAAATATATAGCAACATACTCTTGTTTCACTCATCTATTATGGATGAAGAAAATTTTACAAGATGTGCAGGTGATATATGATCAGACAATACCAATCATATGTGATAATACAAGTGCAATCAACATGTCCAAGTGTTGGCTTATATGGGCTTGACCCAGGTTCAGAAGAATTATTTAGCCAAGCAAATCCCACAGCTACCGGCCCTTTCGGCAACAGTCTGCGAAGCACGGACTGAGGTCTCACCCAAGGTAGCAGGGGAGGGTTTTGGAACCAGGTTTCCACACCCTCGGGATGTCTAGATGTGGTTTGGGGGTCTCACGCCCCATTCTGCAACTTCCCATTGTGTTGTGTTTGTGCAGATCTCGAATACCTCTTACTATCTATTAGCACATAGTCCACAGATCTAATCTATTGGATGAAGTAGTGTAGTTTCAGGTTTACTTAGAAGGGTCTTTTAAGCAAACATTTAACCGGTTTGGCCAGTTCGCGCACTTAGAATACACTTACATTCACACATATCTATAACATAAGCATATGCATTTAGATTAAATAGTTATATCAATCATTCATATAGTCAGATTCGCGATAGCTCAAATTGTAACACAGAATTTGTAGAAGAAACTTATCTTTATTTCCACTTATCACCAATACATCTAGATCCGCCCTGTGCACTCAGCTGCAGGGGTCTACGCACACAGCCGCGGACACTTCCCAACATTTGCGCACATAGTTATAGAGCCTCTACCCACTACCCAAACCCTCGACTCGGACTTACAGACGCTTTCAGAGTGCTTCCTTCAAAAACCCATTACAATTCAGATCCAAGATCAAACCCAAAAAGAACTGCCTTTCCCTCATAGAGCCGCGCTCTATTTATACCTTCCTATGGTCCGCGGACCGACTTACTTCCTATTATTTTATATTATTTCTTGGGTGGACAACCCTTTGACTCGACCTTTTACATTTCACGCTTCGCATATTTCAGAGGTTTACAATAGTTTTATCCTACTTTCTAGGCTATCATACCCAAAACTGTTACGCAAGACCTCTGCTACCCAACAGTCCCCCAACACAATCATTGTGACTCGTCCCGAGTCACTCGTTGGTGCAGCTAGACATGCTGCCATGGCTTCGTGGTTCACCTCCCTCTGAGTGGCACTTGTCATCCTACTGCTTCTTAGTTGTCTCCTGGCACACTTTGTCAGGCTCCTTCTTTAGTGTTTTTACCACTCCTTGCGACCAATGATGCTCATTCTGCTTTGCTTGGTTAACACAGAACACCCCCTCACAGGCTTTTGTTGGCATTCTGGCACAGGTGTGGCGCTACGGTACAGGTGTTGTCCTTGATGGCAACTCTCTTTGATGACAGATCTCAGTCCAGGCTACAAGAATGAAGAGAAATTTCATATACGCAGGTTCATTAAGCCCAAGTTGTGTATACACGCTGGTACGCTATATACTAAGTCGTGGATACGCAGGATTGCTATATGTGAAGTCGCGTATACACGCAATTTCATTAACAGAAAAGAGCGTACATGTCGAGAAGCTTCTCTTTGGTCCGTGGTAGTTAGTCCTCGGTACTTGAGCCTATGTTTTTGGACCAAGGTATCTCGACAGTCGTGTTGATCCCGAGTTTTGAAGTTGATGGTATTGTATTACTATGGTTTTGGCCCGTGGTATTGAGGAGGGCCTAATGCTATATAAGGAGAAGAAGATCATTAGGCTTGTGCATTGAAAAAGTCTTGAATATCTAATGAAGAAAGAGATCTAGTATGCAGGTTCTGGGTTGATGATACATTGCTTGATCTGAGCTAAGGAGAGATCACATCGGTTGATGGAAGGATAGATCGGGATCAAATTGTTTGAAATGAACTATCGGTATATGGTTGATTATGCATATTTTAGATTTGCATACTGACGCAATGTTATGTTCTGAGTATGACTGATGACTGGTACAACTGCAAGTTATGAGAAATTATTTTTAGATCTGTACGCAGGTTGGCTTCGGTAAAAGCGCGTGTATACGCGGGTTTGTTTCATTGAAGTAGCGTATATCTTTTGAAGCTTAATTTTTGGGTTGCAGTTGGGTCTATCTGTTATTGCAGGGTTCTGTAGTCTGCTTTGTGTTCTGGTGACTGGGTGTTGACAGGGTTTCAGTGGTTCAGTGATTCAAAGTTTGATGATGCTAGTATTGGTTGTTTTGTGCTTCTATGATTTGCTATGAAAAGTGAATGAATCGTGGTCTTCAGATTGAAATATTGTGCTTCAGGAGTATCCAGTCTGAAAATTGATGAAAAGTGGTACCTGAAGGAAAGAAGATTGTAGGCCAGCACCTACGTACTAGTATCTTAGCTAGTACAAGAGCAAAGGGGGTTGGAGCACCCTTCCAGGAGAGTTTGGAAAGCGAGAGAAGGTTGTAGCCTTCTGCAGGTTGTAGCCTGCGTACTGGTATAAGGCTGCACCAGTACAAAAGATTGTAAACTGAAGTTTCTTATTAAAGAAAGATAGAGACGACTTGCAGCAGGTGGTTTTCACCTACATTAGGTTTCCACCTTATATCATGGTGTTCATGTGTGTGGCTTTTGTGTGTTGATCTGTTCTGTTATACTGCATCTGTTTATCTTTAATATGGTTAATAATGTCCTGATGCATTTACTGAAGATAAACTAACTGAATCATAAGATTTCTGGTTATACGCTGGTTGCTTCAGACACAGTAGCGTGTACACGCTAGTTCACTTAACTGAAGTAGCGTATATGTTTCTGAGTATTGAAAAAGTTTTATTGATCTGATAATACTGATTCACCCCCCCTCTCAGTATTATTTCCAACAATTGGTATCAAAGCAGGTCCTTCAGAGAAGCTTGATCGCTTGAAGGTAGATCGTTCATCATGAGCAACTACGAGAGAGAAGCATCAATCAGGCCACCGGTTTTTGATGGGACAAACTTCAATTATTGGAAGGTAAGAGTTACTGCCTATCTTCAATCTCTTGGTACAGAAGTTTGGGATATCGTAGAGACAGGCTACACTTTTCCTTCAGCTACTCCTACAGATGCAGCCGAGAAAAAGAAGTATGAAACAAATGCGAAAGCAGTCAGTACCCTATTAGGATGTATATCCCAATCGGAATTCATGAAGGTAATGCACTATAAATCCGCAAAAGAAATATGGGACAAAATTGTCACGAGCTATGAAGGAGACGAACAGGTAAAGCGTGCTAAACTTCAAACTCTCAGGATTAAGTATGAGACTCTCAGAATGTATAATGATGAAAGTGTGGCTAACTATTTCCTTAGGGTAGATGAGATTGTTAATTGCATGAAAAACTTGGGTGAAGAAATAAAAGAGGCTATTGTGGTTGAAAAGGTTCTAAGATCATTGTCCCCCAAATTTGAATCTAAAGTGTCTGCAATAGAAGAAAAAGAAAATCTACGGATTCTTACTATGTCTCAGCTTCATGGAATTCTAACTGCTTATGAAATGAGAAAAGGAGGTCCATCAGATAGAAGAGAAGCTGCTTTCAAGGCTTCAGGCAAAGAAGATTATTATGAAGCAAGTCACGTGCCAGAAGATGAAGAAGAAGAATCAAATTTTGTCAGAAATCTTCAAAGGGGTTCTGGAAGGTTCAGAGGTAAGTTACCTTTTAAATGCTTTGCTTGTGGAAGAGTAGGTCATTATGCTGCCAAATGTCCTCACAAAGATAAGAATGACAAGGGAAAGGAACCTGTTAAATGGAACAAGAAACAGAATGAAAAGAAGAAAAGCTATTACACTCATGAAGATAGTGATGGTCTTTCAAATAGTGACGAAGATGAACAGGGTTATAGATACAAACTTTTAATGGCTTTTGAAGATGATGACTACATGGATGCTATAGATGTAGAAGGCTTTTATGAAGAAATGAATAATCTCAAAGTTTGCTTAGAAGAGAAAAGTGCTATTATTGATTCTCTACAATGTCAACTGGCAGAAAAGGAAAAACATCTTGAAAAATTGGAATGTGAGATTGTTTGTCTTAGAAAGGAGATTGAGAAAACAAAAGCAATTAATCTTAAATTTGTTAAAGGATCTGAAACCTTGGATGAGATTATCAATGTGCAGCATTCTCCTCTGATCAAGACAGGTCTGGGATATAATGGAGAAACATCTCAAGCTTCTACCTCTAAAAGTTATCTTGATGCAGCAAGGAGGAGCGAACAAAGACCAAATAAAAGTCATCAGGTGAATCAGGGACAATTTACCTCAAGAACAAATAAAGACTATCAAGAAGTTCGGGGACAAGCGGCCTTAAGGACAAACAGAAGCTACAATCAGCCACAGGTAAAATCTTCCCAATTTGCCCCAAGAATGGATGTCAATAGAAGCTACAATCGGTTGGATGATAGATCTGATTATCGGAGAAATTTCTTTAATGGCCAATGCTTTTCTTGCCATAACTTCGGTCACAAAGCAGCTCAATGTGTTGCCTACAAGACAATCATGACTAGAGAAGCTCAAAAGCAAAGAAGTATGACTGGAACCATGAAAAGGACTTGTAACAACTTTTTGGTTCTTGAAAATGAAGTTGAATGCTCTATTTGTAATAACTTTGGTCATGAAGACTCTGAATGCAGGAGCAGGTTCTGGAAGACAACTCAGAAGGAACAAACCTCAAATGTCAAAACATGGAGAATAAAGGAACCGCAACCAGAAAGATGTGGGATAGCCTTTTATGCAGAAGGTCAAGAAAGTCTATGGTACATTGACAGTGGATGTTCGAAACATATGACAGGGGACAAAGAAAAACTTGAATCGTATACCGCATTAGAAAAGGGAAAGAAAGTTTCTTTTGGAAACGATATCTCTGCAGCCATAAAAGGAAAAGGCGTTGCTCTGTTGAAAGAGAAGGTCAAAGCTGGAAATGTTCTGTATGTTGATGGATTGAAGCATAATCTTCTGAGTGTCAGTCAGATGTGCGATCAAGGAACAGAGGTAATATTTAGATCAAATGGATGTTGTGTTCGTGATCTTGATACAGGTGAAACAGTGATCAAAGGAAGAAGGACTCCAAATAATCTATACATATTTGAAGAAAGACAACAACAATGTTATTTAAGCAAGAATGATGAACACTGGCTATGGCATCGGAGGTTGGGGCATCTAAGCTTTCCACAAATAAGGAAAGCATGCAAATATCAGGCAGTTCGTGATCTTCCAGATATCAAAATTCCAGACAACACCATATGCAAATCATGTCAATTTGGAAAGCAAACCAGAACTAATTTTCCTGAGAAGGAAGGATCAGCTAGCATGCCTCTTGAGCTAGTACATACAGATACATGTGGTCCATTCAGAAAAAGAACACCTCGAGGAGAAGAATATTTGATATTATTCATTGACGATTTCTCCAGGTTTGTCTGGTTAGGACTTATGAAGCACAAAGATGAAGCATTCGAAAAATTCAAATCCTTCAAAGCCTTGGCTGAAAATGAATCAGGACACAAGATTAAGTGCCTCAGATCTGACAGAGGTGGGGAGTTTACCTCAAATGAATTTTTCGATTTCTGTGAAGAACATGGGATAAGAAGAGAATTCTCTACAGCTAGAACTCCTCAGCAAAATGGAGTTGTGGAAAGAATGAACAGAACAATCCAACAAATGGCTCGTGCTATGCTTGATGAATCAGGTACTCCCGCAACTTTCTGGGGTGAAGCTGCTCATGCTGCGGTTATTATTCTCAACAAAACAAATGTCCGAGTAAACAACACTCAAACTCCTCATGAGCTCTGGTGTGGTAAGACTCCTTCGGTGAAACACTTCAAAATCTTTGGGAGCAAATGTTATATTAAGAATACTGATGAGCAACTTGGCAAACTTGAACCAAGAGCAGACGAAGGCATTCTTCTTGGTTATTCTCCACATAGCAAAGCATACAAGTGCTACAATAAAAGACTTGGCAGAATTGTTGACAGCATTGATGTTGTGGTTGATGAGAAGGGATACATTCCTAGGCAAGTTCATCATGAAGACATCGAAGAAGATGAAGGCTACCCTCAAAGACAGAATGATGAAGAAGAACCTCAAGAAGAACCAGAGGAGCAGACAAGAATAGAAGAGAAGACTCCATCCAGATATGTCCAGAAGAATCATCCAGAATCTCAGATTGTGGGACAGAAAGAAGCAGGAGTACAAACAAGAAGAACAATTGCAGAAGCTTCAAGCTATTTGGCATTACTCTCTTCCACTGAACCACAAAATGTGAAAGAGGCATGCAAAGATGAATGTTGGGTCAAAGCAATGGATGAAGAACTTGAGCAGATCGAAAAGAACAACACTTGGGAATTGGTTCCTAGACCAAAAGATAAGAATGTCATAGGGACAAAATGGGTCTTCAAAAATAAATTGAATGAAAATGGAGAAGTAATTAGAAATAAGGCCAGACTTGTTTGTAAAGGGTATGCACAGCAAGAAGGAATAGACTTTGAAGAGACCTTTGCTCCTGTTGCAAGACTTGAGGCCATCCGAATGTTCCTTGCTCTCTCAAGTTTTCAAAACTTCAAGGTATTTCAAATGGACGTGAAATCAGCCTTTCTGAATGGAGACTTAGAAGAAGAAGTATACATTGAGCAGCCAGATGGTTTCATTCTTGGGAATGATCCAAACCTTGTATGCAGATTGAAAAAGGCTCTCTATGGTCTCAAACAAGCTCCAAGGGCTTGGTACTATCGGTTGGACAAATATCTTCACCAACAAGGCTTTTCAAAAGGATCAGCAGATAGCAATCTCTATATGAAAGTTGAAAATAACAAATTGCTAATACTTGTTGTGTATGTAGATGATATTATCTTTGGCAGCAATGAAGAGGCTATGAGTCAAAACTTTGCCTTGGTTATGCAGAAAGAATTTGAAATGTCATTACTTGGAGAATTGACATACTTTCTTGGATTGCAAATCCAACAAAATGAAGGAGGTATTTTCTTGTCTCAAACCAAGTACCTCAAGCAGATCTTGAAGAAGTATGGCATGGAAGATTCAAAGCCAGTATGTACCCCATGGTTACAGGATGCAGCCTCAGTACAAATGATGAATCAGCAGCAGTTCATCAACCAACTTATAGATCCATGATTGGGAGTTTGCTTTATTTGACAGGTACCCGACCAGACATTATGCATGCAGTAGGAATTGTTGGAAGATTTCAAGCCAACCCAAAGGAAACTCATCTTCAGGCAGTCAAAAGAATCTTCAAGTATCTTCAAGGGACTCAAAACTATGGCCTATGGTATCCTAGAGATACAGATCCCACTCTTCATGCTTACACAGATGCAGATTGGGCCGACAGTGTGGATGACAGGAAAAGCACAAGTGGTGGTGCATTCTTCATGGGTTCCAGATTAGTATCTTGGTTCAGCAAGAAACAGAGTTCGATTGCTTTATCTACAGCTGAAGCAGAATATGTGGCTGCGGCATCTTGTTGCACACAACTTCTTTGGATGATGCAGACCTTGCAGGATTTTCAAATCACTTGCACTCCACCTGTCTCTATCTTATGTGATAATACAAGTGCAATCAGCATTTCAAAGAATCCAGTCATGCATTCAAAGACCAAGCACATACCAATCAAGTATCACTTCCTCCGGGAACAAGTGCTTGAACAAAAGGTCAAGTTGGAGTATGTTCCTTCTAAAGAACAAGTTGCTGATATTCTCACAAAACCACTGCCCAGGGAGACTTTTGAATATCTCAGACAGAAGCTGGGAGTAGTTGATGCTTCATCCTGCTGTTGAAGCTTGTCTGTTCTAAAGAAAAGTTGGTGTACGCGTGTTGTATAAGGGATATCCGCGTACATACGCTGATTTATGCAGGTGAAGTCGCGTATATGGAGTTCTGAACAGCAAGGGCAGATTCTGATTGGAGAAGGTCTGAGATGGGTATGACAGAGTCCTTCAGGCACAGTTTCAGGGGGACCAGCAAGCACAGTTTCAGGGGGAGCAGCTTAAAGTCTAATAAAGCATTGTTGGCATTTAGAGGCTTTTGGTCCTAGTTCACAACTATTGTTGAAGAAGGAGCACAGAAGGAAATCTTGGTTGCTGATCTAAAAAGATGATTATCAGATGCTGCTGGTGACTTTCATAAGTCTTGGTCTAGTTCTTTCGTCTCTATGTCATGTATCTCTTTTGTGATATCTCTTCTATGGTGTCAAGGTCATGTAACAGCCTATGTTGGTTTCCCCACTATGCCTGGGATGAATGATGTATTGTAATTGGTTGTTATATGTAAATTTCTGATGTATCCCCTCTTGGTTGGGAGTATGGATGTATGTATTGAGTCTTTTGGTGATAGGAAGGTCCTTTATGATGTATAAGTCTTGGTTCTTTTTGAAGAACATCTTTTGCAGATCTTGCCTACAGTCAGGGGGAGCATGTTCAGTACAGCAGAGCAGAGATATCAGCACATTCACAGGGGGAGCACAACCCTTTGCCCTTGATGACAAAGGGGGAGAATGATTCTAAGGATCTTGGGGTTGCCATCAAGTCCAAAGGGGGAGATTGTTGGCATTTTGGCACAGGTGTGGCGCTACGGTACAGGTGTTGTCCTTGATGGCAACTCTCTTTGATGACAGATCTCAGTCCAGGCTACAAGAATGAAGAGAAATTTCATATACGCAGGTTCATTAAGCCCAAGTTGCGTATACACGCTGGTACGCTATATACTAAGTCGCGGATACGCAGGATTGCTATATATGAAGTCGCGTATACACGCAGTTTCATTAACAGAAAAGAGCGTACATGTCGAGAAGCTTCTCTTTGGTCCGTGGTAGTTAGTCCTCGGTACTTGAGCCTATGTTTTTGGACCAAGGTATCTCGACAGTCGTGTTGATCCCGAGTTTTGAAGTTGATGGTATTGTATTACTATGGTTTTGGCCCGTGGTATTGAGGAGGGCCTAATGCTATATAAGGAGAAGAAGATCATTAGGCTTGTGCATTGAAAAAGTCTTGAATATCTAATGAAGAAAGAGATCTAGTATGCAGGTTCTGGGTTGATGATACATTGCTTGATCTGAGCTAAGGAGAGATCACATCGGTTGATGGAAGGATAGATCGGGATCAAATTGTTTGAAATGAACTATCGGTATATGGTTGATTACGCATATTTTAGATCTGCATACTGACGCAATGTTATGTTCTGAGTATGACTGATGACTGGTACAGCTGCAAGTTATGAGAAATTATTTTTAGATCTGTACGCAGGTTGGCTTCGGTAAAAGCGTGTGTATACGCGGGTTTGTTTCATTGAAGTAGCGTATATCTTTTGAAGCTTAATTTTTGGGTTGCAGTTGGGTCTGTCTGTTATTGCAGGGTTCTGTAGTCTGCTCTGTGTTCTGGTGACTGGGTGTTGACAGGGTTTCAGTGGTTCAGTGATTCAAAGTTTGATGATGCTAGTATTGGTTGTTTTGTGCTTCTATGATTTGCTATGAAAAGTGAATGAATCGTGGTCTTCAGATTGAAATATTGTGCTTCAGGAGTATCCAGTCTGAAAATTGATGAAAAGTGGTACCTGAAGGAAAGAAGATTGTAGGCCAGCACCTACGTACTAGTATCTTAGCTAGTAAAAGAGCAAAGGGGGTTGGAGCACCCTTCCAGGAGAGTTTGGAAAGCGAGAGAAGGTTGTAGCCTTCTGCAGGTTGTAGCCTGCGTACTGGTATAAGGCTGCACCAGTACAAAAGATTGTAAACTGAAGTTTCTTATTAAAGAAAGATAGAGACGACTTGCAGCAGGTGGTTTTCACCCACATTGGGTTTCCACCTTATATCATGGTGTTCATGTGTGTGGCTTTTGTGTGTTGATCTGTTCTGTTATACTGCATCTGTTTATCTTTAATATGGTTAATAATGTCCTGATGCATTTACTGAAGATAAACTAACTGAATCATAAGATTTCTGGTTATACGCTGGTTGCTTCAGACACAGTAGCGTGTACACGTTGGTTCACTTAACTGAAGTAGCGTATATGTTTCTGAGTATTGAAAAAGTTTTATTGATCTGATAATACTGATTCACCCCCCCTCTCAGTATTATTTCCAACAGCTTTTAACTCAAGAGGGGATCTGCATACGTTACCTCCTTATACCACCGCAGCCACTTCCAACCTTTGTATCTGCTCTTCGCACTGTCTACTACAGCTTGTGTTGCAATTTTGTAAGACTGTTGCTACTGTCCGTGAGATCACAATCCTCAAGGTCTTTTGGAGATGACTTATTAACTTCGTTTTGACCCGTAGTCTCTGTTTGGCCATCCTTTATCTGTAGTGATGTAATTCGCCATCCTGCCCCTAGGCGAGGCGACGGCATCCATACCAATTCTGCTTCGTGTCACCCCTTTTCTGGTACATCCCCTACTGTTGATTCTACCGCTTGTGGGATGCCCGCAACTGTCAACACCCTGCTCCTTAGGGAGTCCTGCTTCTCCCTCGGCCATATCATCACCCTCGGGCTTACTCCTTGTGCAGAGATAATGAACAGCTCCATATCAAGACCTAGCATATGTTTTCCAGAAGTATAGGTCACCCAGTGGATGCCCCTCGGTGATTTATAAGTGATTCGAATTTCAAATGCACTAGTTCTTGCCTGTTCTGGTGTCCTCGTGTAAAATTTGTTGCAGCTCATTCCATATCTAGACCATAATCATTCTCTTAATTTCCTGTCGCCTACTCCCGTTCGTCCTAATGCAGACATCTTGTCATGAATAGTGACATGACCAATCACCTTTCCTCTTGGTAACACAGCAGCGTACTTTGTACCGCGCGACCGCGATCTTGGTGATGGGCCAGATCGATGCGTATCCTGGAAGTCATGCCTCTTTTCCCAGACTGCTTTACCATCCCACGCTTTCTTTCAACTCGCTGGAGCAGTGAGACTGTCCTTTGAAGGGTGAGTTAGGCAACTAGCCCGCCCGTATAGAGCTTTAGGCGACTGCCATTCACTCGGCTCGGAAGGGGTCTCCATTGAGTTTGGCAAGCTGAATCGCACCCCTATCGGTAACTTCTTTAATGACATAGGGTCCCAACCAATGCATTCAGATTTTTCCATGGAATTTCTCGAACTCACTATCGAAGAGCAATACTAGATCATTCTCCTTGAAGGTGCGCACCTTGATATGGTGATCATGCCACGCTTTCTCATGTTGTTTCTGTACTTGCTGATGGAATCCGGACAAAACTTGTTAGTAAGTTCTTGAAGAAGAACTTCGCAGCTATCGCAGTCGTGCAATCCTTAACCGGCTGTGCCTCTGCCCATTGGGTCAAATAATCAGTCGCAGTGATGATATAGCGTGTGCCCATCTTCCCTCACGGCTCGATAGGTCCTACGAAATCGATTGCCCACTTCTCGAATGGTTGTAGCGTCATTTCTGGCTAGAGCGGCATTTCATCTCTCTGCGATGGTTTCCTCATCCGCTGGCATATGTCGCAGGCTCAGCAAAATGGTTTTGAATCCTGATGCAGAGTGGGCCACCATAATCTGGCGTGAAGAATCTTCTGGGCTATGGCGTGACCTGCATAATGTCCGCCAACAACCCCCCCATGTGCTTCGGCTAGGATCTGTCCGCGCTCAAACTCTGGGACATACCTACGCAATATTTTGTCATTTCCCATTTTGTAGAGGTGTCCTGCAATCACGGTGAACTCTGCTACGCGTATCACTAATTCCTTCTTTTGCTGAAAGGAATATCCCTGCGATGTGGTTCCTATAGTTAAGAAATGGATTATATCTTCAAAGTGACCATTTGCTACACGCACCACATATAGTTGTGCATCTGGGAGCTTGTCCTCTAGATTTGTGGGTTCTTAGCTGGTCTCAATTCACGACATGTGATCTGGGCCTATGTTTAGACGTCCTGGCTTTACGACGACCTCAAATTCATGTTCCTGGAATAACAATATCCATCTACAAATGTGCCCCTCCAACATAGGCTTGTTGACTAGGTATTTTAACACCGAGTGATCGGTATACATCTTAAAATGGCCTCCAAGCATATAGTGACGAAATTTTTGAAGCATGTATACCATCGCTAATCCCTCGCGCTCGGTAGTGGAGTAATTCTTCTCAGATTTTGACAACTGGCGACTTGCAAATGCAATTAGGTGGTCAATTCCCTTCGCTCCTGGTTAAGTAAGTACTGCCCCCAGTGCGATACACAACGCGTCGACATGCACATGGAACTCGACGTCCCATTTCGAAAAGACCAATATAGGGGCTGATGCCATATTTTCCTTGAGCGTCTCCAACTTTTGTTGCATTCCTCCTTCTAGCAATAAGTAGCATCCTTCTTCAGTAATTGTTCCATCGGAGCTGTGATTTGGGCATAGCTTTTGATGAACTTCCGATAGTAGCCTGTGTGCCCTAGTGTGGCATGTAGTTGTTTGAAATTTCGCGGCACTTGTAAATTTAGTATGACGGCGATCTTTTCCGGATCCACCATCAGGCCTTGCTTATAGACCACATGGCCCAGCAGGTTCCCGAATGGGACAAGGAAAGTACACTTCTTTAAGTTTAGCGCAATTTGGTGTCGATGGCAAGTATCCAACATCAACCGTAAGCTCTCTATGTGCTTCTTAACTAGGCCAAAAATGGTCCAATCATCAAGGTAGACCTCTAGGAACTTGTGTATAAATTCTTTGAACGTCACTACCACTATTCGTGAAAATATCATTGACGCATTCTTCAGTCCAAAGGGCATCACCGTGTAGTGAAAGCAACCCCATTCAGTGGCAAATGTTGTTTTACTCCTGTCCTCTAGCATGATCTTGATTTGGTGGTATCCTGAGAACCCATCTATTAAGGAGTAGGCTTCTTGTCCCCCCACATTTTCTAGTATCTCATCTGGAAATGGAGTTGGAAATGGATCGTTAACGTAGGCATCATTGAGCTTCCTGAGATCCATGCAGATACGAATCTCACCCTTCTGTTTCTTCTCCTGCACAACCATCGGACTTACCCAGTTGGATTCCTCGATTGTTCAATGATTCCTACTACCAACATCTTGTCCAATTCTTTGCGGACCTTTACTTTATATTTTGTGTTCAATCGGTAGGGTTGCTGTTTACCTGGTTTCACATTTGGCTTCAACGTTATCTTCATCATTCCTAGGTCTCCTAGGATTCCTTTTAGCTCCGTGATTTTTGTTGGGAATAAATCTTGATATTCACGAAGCAGTTCGATGACCTTCTCCACTATGGCATCGTCCCAATAGTCCCCTAGCGTTGCATACTTTGGTTCTTCTTCGGTTCCGATATTGACTTGTCTCGTTTCAATGGGCTCGTGATATCTGGATCTTTGATTTTGGGTCCACACACCTCATGGCTCCCCTTTGATTCTGGAATGTTGATGTTTCGCGGATCATCCTCATCATCTTCTACCTAGACATTATAGCATTCGAGAGCCTGGCTCAGCTATCGCGACCAGTCGGGCTGCACAATTTCCTCTGGTTCTAATGGTGCCTTGAAAATGGCGGCCTTTACTAGCTGCAATGCTTCATCCAGGGGATCCATCCATTGATCCTCAAAGAGAAATGTTGACAAAAAAATTGCGCGTAAGATATCCCACTCACCTATGTCGTGTCGGAGTTCCGCTTCAGTATACCAACTTCTGGGAATGACGTCCAGGGTGTGGTAAAATAAGTGCACCCATTCTAGCTGAGGTTCCTCCCCGTAGGCTTTGATCCATCTGGTAAGGTGCATGTGTGGGTCATTGCGTCCATCATATTTCTCCGTTATGCATAGTTCTGGCTTCCCAAATTTGATCTTCATCATGCGCCTGCAGCTGCGCCAATTGTCGAAAGTCCCTTCGTGTGTGCCCCACCATCGCGCAGGCATCGCGCGCAATGCCCATCTCAACGCATCAAACCATTGGTGCTCTAGTACTACAATTTTGAATTTGGTTAGGAATTCATCTATTATTGTCAGCCCATCATATGTTGGAAATTCGTGATCCTGGGCCCTTATACAATACAGAGATTTAGTCATCATATTGTAGTGTAGCGTAGTTACTCTGTTCAACCTGTTATGCCACCGCTCATCTTCTTCATTTGAATCTGTGGTGAAAGATTCGTCATAGCCTCGTGATGTTCTTCTATCCTTCTTTTTCATACCCCATTCTTGCCTTTGTGCAGCTATCCTATAGATACCATCTAATTCGTCATCACTCTCTTTGTTGCACACAGGTTTAATATAGCGCGGTCCTTCAGCTGGATCTAGCGGAATGACTACACGGAGCGACTTTGTTTCAAATACCATTGTCCACTTCTTTAAATTAATAACCCCATTCATATCAGTGGCCTAGTTGATTCCTAATAACGCATGATAGGGCGTACTTTCATCCATGATCTCAATAACTTCAAAATCCGTTCGAGTACTTACGCCGTCAAGGTCTACTGTAACTCCTTGCAGCCTTCCCATGGGTAGTACCTTCTGTTGATTTGCCATCCACAGTTGGATAGGGGACCATTGTAGTGTAGGCTTATCCATGCACTCCCAAGTCTCTTTAGGTAGTACATTGGCATCTGAGCCTAGATCCAGAATGACCTGATCCATTTCATACTCGTTGATCTGTGCTGTTAGTCGCTGTCGATCGGATAAATCATTCTTGCGGACAAGACTGATCTCCCTAGTATCTACAGATATCTAGCGACAAGCAAAACAAGCAAATTCTATCTTTCTCTAAATATTACGATTTATAAATAAAAGCCAAGAGATGTTTTAGACCCTACCTCAAGTCCAACGCTAGTTTGTGGCAGCCACGCTCCGACCGTCCAAATGAGTTTCCTTTTAAAGAACCTGCAAACACAAACAAGCACACATCAAATAACACCTGCATAGCCAATATAATAAACCATATTTATCATGATGATCAAGGAATTCATGAAATAAACCATAGAAGATAGCTTATTGAGAAAAATGAACTTGATTGTATTAACTTTAAACAAAGAAGAACTTTACAACCTTGGTGCCTTGACGTTGTACAAGCTCCTCCTAAATCTCCTCTACTTTGACAAGCTTCAAACTCTTCCCAAAGAGATCAAAAGGTATGTAATCTCTCCTCTCAAGCTCAATTAGGAAGTCTAAATTCCAACAGCATTTACCCTAAAAAATATTCAGCTTTCAACCTCCCTAGCAACCAGCCCAATGCCTCATTTTATAGTGCAGAGGAAGGAAGTTACCAGGTCCACCTTCAAAGGGATAGAGTCCTCCTTCAAAGGGATAAGCTCCTCACATCAAGGGGTTAGCTCCTTTAGTTATGGGATGCATGAACCACCTAGGAGCGAACTTGCCACCTCAAGATTCCTTGTAGAAGCATCCAAAATTAACCCAAAGTGAGTTTTTAATAATAAAATTGCGCCTTTTTGACTTTTACAGGGGTCCGCACCCTTTCCTTTAGAGACAAAGTGGGCAGGTCTACAGGGGACATGACCAGGGGGTGCGGGACCGCAGGTAATGCTAAGAGAAAGTGCAGAACCAGAGTTTTAGAGATTTTCAAGGACTTTCTCTCATTTTTAAGGTTTGACATGAAGAGCTGAGGTTTAATAATTACAAAGGAGGACAGTATGAGTGGTGATAGACGCACACTGACTGCAGAATGTCATGGTGACAATATTTTGTGCAACATATTTCCCCCTAAAGTGTGAAGTCTGTAATAGATAGTATTTGTCATCTAAGAAGAGTGAAGTACTTTATCATTTCGAGGATCATCCTGTGGAGAGCCTAGCTGGAACCTGTAAAAACATTCAATACAAAATATATATATGAGATCATATCATCGTTGAGGTAGGCATTCCCATACTCAGATCAAAACTGACTAGAAAACTAACTAAACTACTTTGATATAAGAATGATCTTGCAATACATCGCAAGTATAGACATATGTAGACATAGTATGGGCACAACCATCTATTTATGAATAGTCCACTGTATAATGAATAACAAAATTCCTTGCAATCTGGATGGTGGAAACTAGATCCAGGGTCTTGATTTGTACTTCCCGAAATAGTACGATTCTATCCATGTGAATGAATGTGTCGAAGTCAAACATGGTAGAAACCACTTGATTACCAGTCAATTATGTAAACTTTTAACAAGTGTGAGAGAAACCACCAGTAATGTCAATGGCTCTCAAAGTACCCGGTACAATCCATGAAATGTGAATAGATGTGTTGATGTCGAACATGTCATGGAATCCTTTGATTGAAGGTCAATGATGCAACCTGTCATCGAAGGCAAGAAACCTGCCATTGAGGCATGCAGATTCCAAGGTACTGACGATTTCTAGATCATCTTTCTAGATAATGAGCTGAAGTCGATAGAAAGCGATCCGTCGTAGGCAAACCTACAATACAAAATCATAGATCAAGTTTGAAGAAATATGTTTGAAAGGATTGACTCAGGGATGGTCAAGATTGATGACAGATATTTTGCAAATGAATGGTTTATTGCACTAACCTCTTGAACACATAACGACACTACAAATGGTTTGGTGACGATTGACCAAAGCTAATACCCAGAAACCGACTGAAGACTTTCAATATGGTTTGATTAACTGTTAGGCAAAGGATTTCCCAACCCATGTGAAAAAAAAGTGTTGCGTTCAAGAGTGGTTGAATGCTTTTCTGAGACACAAAGTATAACAAACAGGTTCATTTTCCTCTATTTTCCCCCACCATTTCTAGCAAGTACCTCTTTATTTTTTAACAAGCTTGAGGAGTATAACATTTTCTTGGTTATAAGCTCATCCTTTGGATGAGTCCAACTTAGTTTAAATTCGAACCTTAAGAAGGAGTGGTCCGTTCCTGTTTGTAATTGAACAAGTCCTTTACTGTTAAATTTTAACGAGTCCAGTATAGGAAACGTGGCGTTTTTCAATTTTAGGGAGTCAGAAGAAAAACTTAAGAAAACTCCATGGTTATCCTTTTTCGTAAATTTGTGTCTCCCAAGCCCAAAAAAGTATAACATAATACTTGAGAGAACCGTTTGACCATTACGATCAAGGAGTAATTTTCATAATTAGTGTCTCTGATCTGAAAAATTAAAAAAGCGATCAACGACACGTCATTTTATAACAAATATCGAATTTGAAACGACAAAAATCTGGCAATCTTTTCATGTTTATACGGTCAGAAAAGAGTTGTAAGTAGACCGTCCTTTTAATTCTATTTTAACGAGCTTAAAAAGAAAAACTCGGCAATCTTTTCATTTTTTAGGAGTCAGAAAAGAGCTTAAAGATGACTCTAATGTTTTTTATTGAAACTGATCAATTTTGCCTGAAAAATCTGATATTTTTCACAAAAAACTCAAACATTACTCATACATGTTTAAAATAAATAAAAAAGCATCAAAAAGTTACCTCTTTAAAGTGAAAAATAAACAAATTAAAAATTTATTTATTCAAAAAATCTTATAAAAAGGGCTTTTGTAAATTCATTTTTACCGTTTGACTTTAGAGGAGAAAAGAGAGCTTTTGGGTAAGAAACTTCCCGTGAAGATTGCGGAAAATCCGTCCATTGTAATAAAAAACCGTCCCCTCCAGGTAATCCACGTCACTTTAATCTTGCATTTCAACCATTTGAATTTTGTTTTTAGGTTTCCATTTTGATTTTTAGGAAGAATTTTGTTTATAAGTCCACTTGTGGGGGTCCGCAGGCGCAGCATGCGAAACCTGCGGACCCCGACTTTTTCCTACACAGGAAAGAGCCAGGGGTCCACACCTGCTGTTTGGGCAGAGTGCGGACCTACGCACTGTCTCTAACTGGAGAGTGCGGTCCCCATAGCATAGGTTTTACAATTTCAAATTCTTCAATTTTCGCCCAAAAAATTTGATTTAAAATGTTCTATTCCACCTTTTCTTTCAATGTAGGATATATACCATGCTTAGTTGGTGGGAACAGGAGCACGAAGATGTGGACCTTGCCACAATTAATCATCAACCTTCAATAGATGCATTGAAGGCATGCAGGTTATTTAAATTCTGGGCCATACCTGGCATGAGGGCCCAAGTAGACTTTCTGCAGTGGCTGGTAGACAGGTGGAATATACAGGACCAGTATTTCATTATTGGTGGCCACCAGCTCGAAATGGAGCTAGAGGAAATTTACTTTTTGACTGGTTTGCCCAAGAGAGGTGAACAATTGACTCTATTCGGGACTAGGCCAGGTGGCCAGTCTATCGATAGTCTCCGGCTAGAGTTTTGTAACGACCAAACCAAAGACAAGGGGATTGATATAAAAAATATCTCCTGTCCTAAACTCAAATTGATTGCATTTACTGTCACCAGACTCTGTGGAATCGCAGCACTGCATATGGCCACCGGATCCCAAATGCGGATGGCAGTAGACTGTTATCGAGGCACCGTCTTCAACTAGTGCGAAGCTGTGTTGGCTAATGTAAAAGGCCAACTGACTAGAGAAAAGAACGGACAACTGAAAAACTTTGGATATGGTTTCTTAGTTGTGAGCTTTGGTCTAGAGAGGGTCCCAATGTTGGTCCCACAACATCTTTCCATTGAAGCTGGACTTCCCCGAGAGCCCAAACTGATGCGTTGGGTTGCAGTTATGGCCCATCATCCTGAGGAGGGTTCAGAGGTTGTTCGATTTCCTCCTGAGTATTTTCATTGGTTTGAGAACCAAGTTTTCGCAATTCAGGATTTTCCTTATGCTGGGATGGATTATCATGGTGACCCAGACATGGCTCTTCCATCAGGAGAGCAATGGGATGACTCAGGTAAAATCATTTTCAACATTTTCTAATTTATTTATTTTTTTGTTTTTAAATCGTCCCAAAAATGATAGAAAAAAGTTTCAAATGTAGATGTAGGTCCACAACGACCAGCCACTCTCCGGCCCTATGAGAGGAAACACCCAGCTGCAACAGTACTAGCCCCACGGGACGAATCTACAGATACCCTAGCTAAATTGGAAAACCATCTAGAGCGTTTGACAGCAGATATTCCAGAGACTAGCATAGATGACATTTCTCTTAGGCTACAACGCTATGTGATTGGGGTCCTAGGACCTTTCAGGAGGTTCCTTTGTAGGGTGGCCCGAGCAGTGGTTTCTTATCATGAACATCACCAGTGATAGGATGATCGCCTTTTGTAGACTCATCTGACATTTTTGTTTTTTGTACTAACATTTTTTCCTATCATAAGGTGTTTTCTAACCTATGATCGAAGACGATGTAAATTTGACACACTTCTATGCTATGCTATATCACTATTACTGGCTATCTTGTAAAACATGTTATGGAATGTTTTTAAATTTACTGTTTGATTATTGCAAATGTCAGCTTAACATTCAAGAAGCAATTGCATCTGCTAATGTATTTAAATATCTTGGAATATGCTAATATTCAATATAGTCAAATTCACGTTCCAAGAGACGAACTCTCAAAAATAATCTTAATAACACCGGATTTCTAATGGCATAAATTCTATTAAGCTGCAATACAACGAGTTCAGAATCTAACCTCACAATCAAACTCCAAATCCCAAATGAGATGGATTCAAATAATAACTCAATCACTACACTATACTCTACAATGTTGTTTGTTGTTTGACCGAGGCTTACCCCATGCATAGATACCAACTCATCAGAGGGTGAATAGATAACCCAAGCTATGGAAGAAATGTTCCGTGTATTATGACAAGCACCATTAGCAAAACCAATGTACGTTTGAAGAGATGTTGACATCTGCAATACCAAGAGTAAAATCAAGATAAGCAGGAATAATGACAAAAACACTTTTTAAACTAAGCACATTTTTCTAATCTAAAACACACTAGCTAGAAAGAAAACTAATCTAACTAAAATCTCCACACCCAGATTTAAGCATAATATCTCTTCAGATAAAGACCATTTCTGGGCTTACCTAAAGAGACACCGTCAAAATCTACCAATTCATAGGCCCTTTCGCCAACTTTCACTTAACAATATAAGGACCATGCCACATAGGTACGAATTTTCCGGCCCCTAGCTTATCGTTTGCTTGATCGTATAGTAAGACTAGGTCTTCTTTCGAAAAATTACGAGGTGTAACATTTCAATCGTACTGAGCTTTAATACGTTTGGCATGAGTTTCGATTGCTAGTGCAACATCACGTCGATTCTCATCTAGCTGAGCCAAGTACAACAAATGTTTCTCCTCTTCGGAAGTGGCTGGAAGTAATTCTATGGCTATTTGCAATGACGGGATTTCGCATTCAATGGGTAACACAGCTTCCAAAACGTAAACTAGTTGGAAAGGAGTGAAACCATTTGATGTTTTTACTGAGGTTCGATACACCCAAAGCGTTGAAAATAACATGTTATGCCAATTCGACCTATGAATCCCAATGATTCGTCAGATCATAATGACTAGAACTTTGTTGATGGCTTCAACTAGACCATTAGCCTGTGGGTAATATGGAGTAGAACTATCGTGATGCAGGCCAAGCTGATCTGTTAGTTCAGTCATCATGATGTTTCGAAAATGACACCCATGATCAGTGATAATCACTTGTCGAACACTAAATCTAGTAATTATATGATTGAAAATGAAAATCGCAGCAGTTTTGCCGTCTGCCGAAAATGTAGGCATCGCCTCGGCCCACTTGGTAAAATAATCTACCGCAAGGATGATATACTCATGCCCCCCGGCCAAGTGAGGGTTACATGTAATAAAGTCGATACCCCACTTTGCAAAAGGACCGACAGAAATTATAGGGTGGAGAGGAGCATGTGGAGCATGCATATTTCGATCAAAAATTTGACAATTGTGGCATTTTCGGACCGTGTCAATACAATCTTTAAACAAAGACAGCCAGAAATAGCCAGCGCACAATGTGTTTTGGGCTGTGGCATACCCAGACATATGACCGCCACACGCTCTAGAGTGACAGTCATTTAGAACCCTTTCAGCTTCCTCATGAGTTAAACAACATCAGAAAAGAGAGTCTGCCCCACGACGATAAAGTGTATCTCCAATAATTTTGAATTGTTGAGATTGGAATCGTATTTTCCGACGCTGAGATCTTGAAATTTCAGGCCGAAAATATTGGGTTTGGAGATAAACTATGATACCCCCATACCATGGATCAAGAGTGCTGATAAGAAACAAGGATTCGTCCGCAATGGGTTCTTCCGCCACAGTTTCAGTATAAGCGCGCGGGAAGTCACACATCAACTCCGCAAAAACTAAATATTTCTTTGACTTAGATTTTTCAAATTCCAAATCAAATTCCTGCAGGATAACAATCCATTTGGAATACTTGCCCCCTAGCAATTTTTTTGTCAAAATATAGATCATAGGGTTACAGTCAGAAATTACGGTAGTTTTGCGTAGTAAGATGTAATGACGAAATCGTTGGATAGCTTGAACAGCTGCCAAGGCCAATTTCTCCACATGTGAATATTTTAGCTCAGTCGGATTCAAGGTTCGACTAAGGAAGTAAATCACATGTTCACTACCGAATTCATATTCCCTAACTAACACCATCCCAATGGTGGAATGAGAGGCTGCGAGATACAAGAAGTAATCTTGGTTGTAGTTGGGAGGATGCAATAATGGTGCATGGGTCAACGCGTGTTTAAGTGCATCAAAAGATTTGTTAGCTATCTCATCCCAAAAGAATGGAGTATTCTATTTCAACAACCTGGTAAAACCCTTTGTTATCTCGACATAGTTAGGAATGAATCGACGTAAAAAGTTTTCTTTCCCTTGCAAACTTTGGAATTGGCGAAGAGTCGAAGGAGGAGGCAATTTGACAATACCTTCAACCTTCAAGGGATCGACACGAATGCTAGCTTTCGAAACAAAAAATCTGATCTGGACTTAAATAGGAATGCAATAAAATACAGAGATAACCATATACACAAAGATGCAGTAGAAATAATACTTCATTTCATTAATGGAAAATACTGAAATATGCTTACAACCAAAATAGAAATAAACTAGCCAGGGCGATGGTAGCTGATCTCTGAGAAGAGATGTGGCGGCTACATGCCTCTGAACTGTGTTACCATAAGGCTCGAAGGCCTATTTATTGTTGAGAAACAATGGAAAACCTTTCACATCACGAAACCTAACCCTAGAAGATGAAATGCCAAATTGTGGGCCCCGTTTGGGTAAATTGGTACATCAATTTCCCGGGGTTGTAACTTTGGCATACGATCTCCGTTTGATGCGTACAATAGCTCGTTAGAAAGATCTATCCGAGCAATACCACTTTGGATGGCAACATTGATTTGTGGCACCATGTTGCCCCAGATTTCCCAAAAATCGTCGTTTAGGGCCTCAAAACGGCTCCGGAAGTTCAGGACCCAAAAAAATGCTAAAAATAGTAAACTGTGCTACAATTTAGGAAATTGAAAAAGCTGAACGAGACAGTTGTGGGGGTCCAAATGGGATAGGTGGGTGGCCACCAACATCCACCTGAATCATTCCTCCCCCCTTAGGAAGCAATGGTCCCCATTGCATTGAGTCCTCCCTGAGATGGGGAAGCTTCTGCTGAGCTGGGTCTCTGGTGAGTTGTTCTGCAATCTCTGATGTGTCCAAAAATGGTGGGAAGCATGGTCGGTGACGGTACACATTGAATACTCGGTGCAAGTGAAGGAATGGAGGAATGCTGTGCTTCAAAGCATTGTTGCCCGTAGCCTTGTTACTAGTGTAAGGACCAAATCGAAGTGGTCTAAGTTTCTAATGGGTTCTGTTAAGGCGTTCTCTCTGCAGATGTAACCAAACTTTGTCGCCCACCTGAAACTTGTGTGGTACCCCTTTGGGTAAGGAGAAGTTGTTCCTATGTTCTGTCATGACTGTATCCCTCTGTTGCTGCTGCTGCGTGGAGGAACCCTTCGCGGGGGTCATGGATGTAGCAACAATCTTCCCCTTACTTTGGGAGCGAACCAGACAGAAAATAAATTTCCTAGTCTGTGAGATGAGCTTATTAGCTTTCTTAGTAGTGATCAAAGACGTGGCGGTAGGTGGCGCTGTCTCCAGTATCCTGTATAATGAATCACCCAAAGAAATAGTGACAGCGCGAGGCCTTGACTCATACACAACATGTCACCTCCACAAGTATGGCTAGCCTAATAATACGTCACAAACATCTAGAGGTGTAACATCACACAATACCTCGTCTATGAAGGGCTTGATGCTGTAGGGAAGGTGGCATTGCTAGCGAACTTTGAGATCTCGTTCTTCGTGAAGCCACCCGATACTGTATGGCTATGGGTGTGGTGTAGTTGGTAGGCCCAACCGTTTCACGACCTCTACTGAAATGAGGTTCTTTTGGCTACCACTATCAACAATGAATTGCAGTGGCGAACCCTTCACCTACATCTGTGAGTGGAAAAGACATTCCCCCTCCTCAGGATCTTCGGGCTCATTTTTCTAGATCTTGGTGGTGGCAACAGTGGCACTGGGATCCGTATCAATGATCTGCTTCCCTTTGCCATTCCCCTTATCGGGTTCTAGCTCAGGGTCGGAACATGCATCTGATTCAGAAGCCTTCAACTCGGCCACTAGCGACTGCTTGGTCCGACACTCACTTGTGTTGTGAGTGGGGCTCTTGTGGAACTCACACCACTTTCATGTGTCCTTTGGCTTCATGGTGTTGTTCTTTTCTTGCGGCTTTGACAAGTTGTCTTGGGTCACCCCACCTTGGCTTTGTCCTTTGGGCTTTGGATTTGCAAATCCAAAGTCTCGCTTCTTTTGTTTGAACTTTTGCTCGATTTTGACAGTGTATTGGTACGTTGTGCCGAGCGAGGAGATGTTCAGGAACTCCATCTCTTCCTGGATGTATCTGTGTAGGCAGCCACGGTATTTGAGTACTAGATGCAGCTGAGAATCTTTGATACCCAACTGTGTGCGAAGGGTATGAAAAATGTTTGTGAAATCCGGCACATCTTGGTCTCGTCCCTGCTGCAGTGTGGTCCATTTGATGTATTTTTCCTCATAGCTTTTGACAGGGTAGTACTGCTACTTGATGGCATCCCGAAAGTCATTCCAAGTGGGTGCGACTGAAAACAATGAGCCTGTATTTTCATCCTTCTGCTCGCAGTATGTTTCCCACCAGTCCTTGATGTGGGGGGCTGCTTTGAGAAGAGCGAAAACAATATTTTCTCGACTTGAAAATTCATGAACAGAAAAATAACCCTCTAGCAGATTTAACCATTTATCTACGGCATCTGCGTCTATTTTACCCTTGAAGATGGGGATTTCAAAATTAACTTGTACCTTAAAGGGCGTGGCATTTCCATAGTAGCTGCTGGAAGCTGATGTGTCGCCTCTGGGTAGCCGCTAAAGGATCTGCGCAAAGCTGTCCATCATCGTGTTCCTTTGTCGCTCGAGGGCTTCTTCAAGCAAGATTTTGATAGGATCTCCTACCCTCTCGTCTTTCTTCTCATCCGCCATGGGAGGCCGTCGAGATTTGTGAGGCTGGTCTTGCAAAGGTTTGACCAGTTCAAGCCCTAACTCCTTATATCCCGACCTCGTTGGGGACATGTAAAGAAAAATAGAGAAAAAGCAGACTGCTTTGATACCACTGATCCGGACTTAAACAGGAACGCAATAAAATACAAAGATAACCATATACACAAAGATGCAGCGGAAATAATACTTCATTTCATTAATGGAAAATACTGAAATATGCTTACAACGAGAATAGAAATAAACAAGCTAGGGCGATGGTAGCTTATCTCTGAGAAGAGATGTGGCGGCTACATGCCTCTGAACTGTGTTACCATGAGGCTCGAAGGCCTATTTATTGTTGAGAAACAATGGAAAACCTTTCACATCCCGAAACCTAACCCTAGAAGATGAAATGCCAAATTGTGGGCCCTGTTTGGGTAAATTGGTACATCAATTTCCCGGGGTCGTAACTTTGGCATACGATCTCCGTTTGACGCGTACAATAGCTCGTTAGAAAGATCTATCTGAGAACTATCATTTTGGGAGGCGCATGTTGCCCCAGATTTCCCAAAAAACATCGTTTAGGGCCTCAAAACGGCTTCGGAAGTTTAGGACCCAAAAAACTGCTAAAAATAGTAAACTGTGCTGCAATTTAGGAAACTAAAAGAGCTGAACGAGATAGTTGTGGGGGTCCAAATGGGATAGGTGGGTGGCCACCAACATCCACCTGGATCATTCCTCCCCCCTTAGGAAGCAATGGTCCCCATTGCATTGAGTCCTCCCTGAGATGAGGAAGCTTCTGCTCAGCTAGGTCTCTGGTGAGTTGTTTTGCAATCTGTGATGTGTCCAAAAATGGTGTGAAGCATGGTCGGCGACGGTCCACATTGAATACTCGGTGCAAGCGAAGGAATGGAGGAATGTTATGCTTCAAAGCATTCTTGCCCATAGCCTTGTTATTGGTGTAAGGACCATGTCGAAGTGGTCTGAGTTTTTGATGGGTTCTGGTAAGGCGTTCTCTCTTCAGATGTAACCAAACTTTGTCGCCCACCTGAAATTTGTGTGGTACCCCTCTGGGTAAGGAGAAGTTGTTCCTGTGTTTTGTCATGACTGTATCCCTCTGTTGCTGCTGCTGCGTGGAGGAACCCTTTGCGGGGGTCATGGATGTAGCAACGATCTTCCCCTTACTTTGGGAGCGAACCAGACAAAAAATAAATCTCCTAGTCTATGAGATGAGCTTGTTTCCTTTCTTATTAGTGATCAAAGACATGGCGGTAGGTGGGGCTGTCTCCGATATCCTGTATAATGAATCACCCAAAGAAATAGTGATAGCGTGAGGCCTTGACTCATACACAACATGTCGCCTCCACAAGTATGGCTGGCCTAATAATACGTCACAAACATCTAGAGGTGTAACATCACACAATACCTCATCTGTGAAGGGCTTGATGTTGTAGGGAAGGTGGCATTACTGGCGAACTTTGAGATCTCGTCCTTCGTGAAGTCACCCGATACTGTATGGCTGTGGGTGTGGTGTAGTTGGTAGGCCCAACCGTTTCACGACCTCTGCTGAAATGAGGTTCTTTTGGCTACCATTGTCGACAATGAATTGCAGTGGTGAACCCTTCACCCACATCTGTGAGTGGAAAAGATGTTCCCCCTCCTTGGGATCTTCGGGCTCATTTTTCTGGATCTTGGCAGTGGCAACAGTGGCACTAGGATCCGCATCAATGATCTGCTTCCCTTTGCCATTCCCCTTATCGGGTTCTAGCTCAGGGTCGGAACATGCATATGATTCAGAAGCCTTCAACTCGGCCACCAGCGACTGCCTGGTCCGACGCTCACTTGTGTTGTGAGTGGGGCTCTTGTGGAACTCACACCACTTTCCTCTGTCCTTCTTCGGCTTCATGGTGTTGTTCTTTTCTTGCGGCTTTGACAGGTTGTCTTGGGTCACCCCGCCTTGGCTTTGTCCTTTGGGCTTCGGATTTGCAGATCCAAATTCTTGCTTCTTCTGTTTGAACTTTTTCTCAATTTTGACAGTGTATCGGTATGTTGTGCCAAGCGAGGAGATGTTCAGGAACTCCATCTCTTCTTGGATGTATCTGTGTAGGCAGCCACGGTATGTGAGTACCAGATGCAGCTGAGAATCTTTGATACCCAACTGTGTGCGAAGGGTATGAAAAATGTTTGTAAACTCTGACACATCTTGGTCTCGTCCCTGCTGCAGTGTGGTCCATTTGATGTATTTGTCCTCATAGCTTTTGACAGGGTAGTACTTCTCCTTGATGGCATCCTAGAAGTCATTCCAAGTGGGTGCGACTGAAAACAGTGAGCTTGTACTTTCATCCTTCTACTCGCAGTATGTTTCCCACCAGTCCTTGACGTGGGGGGCTGTTTTGAGAAGAGCGAAAACAATCTTTTCTCGACTTGAAAATTCATGAACAGAAAAATAACCCTCTAGCAAATTTAACCATTTATCTACAGCATCTGTGTCTATTTTACCCTCGAAGATGGGGATTTCAAAATTAACATGTAACTTAAAGGGCGTGGCATTTCCAGAGTAGCTGCTGGAAGCCGATGTGTCGCCTCTGGGTAGCCGCTGAAGGATCTGCGCAAAGCTATCCATCATCGCGTTCCTTTGTTGCTTGAGGGCTTCTTCGAGCAAGATTTTGATAGGATCTCCTGCCCTCTCGTCTTTCTTCTCATCCGCCACGGGAGGCCATCGAGATTTGTGAGGCTTGTCTTGCAAAGGTTCGACCAGTTCAAGCCCTAACTCCTTATATCCCAACCTCGTTGGGGACATGTAAAGAAAAATAGAGAAAAAGCAGACCGCTCTGATACCACTGATCAGGACTTAAATAGGAACGCAATAAAATACAAAGATAACCATATACACAAAAATGCAGCGGAAATAATACTTCATTTAATTAATGGAAAATACTAAAATATGCTTACAACCAGAATAGAAATAAACCAGCTAGGGCGATGGTAGCTTATCTTTGAGAAGAGATGTGGCGGATACATGCCTCTGAACTGTGTTACCATGAGGCTCGAAGGCCTATTTATTGTTGAGAAACAATGGAAAACCTTTCACATCCCGAAACCTAACCCTAGAAGATGAAATGCCAAATTGTGGGCCTTGTTTGGGTAAATTGGTACATCAATATCTCGGGGTCGTAACTTTGGCATACGATCTCCGTTTGACACGTACAATAACTCGTTAGAAAGATCTATCCGAGCACTACCACTTTGGAAGGCAACATGGGTCCATGAAACATGGGTCCGTAGACCCATGTTGCCCCAGATTTCCCAAAAAACGTCGTTTAAGGCCTCAAAATAGCTCCGAAAGTTCAGGACCCAAAAATTTGCTAAAAATAGTAAACAGTGCTACAATTTAGGAAACTGAAAAAGCTGAACAAGACAGTTGTGCGGGTCCAAATGGGACAGGTGGGTGGCCACCAACATCCACCTAGATCATTCCTCCCCCCTTAGGAAGCAATGGTCCCCATTGCATTGAGTCCTCCCTGAGATGAGGAAGCTTCTGTTGAGCTGGGTCTCTGGTGAGTTGTTCTACAATCTCTGATGTGTCCAAAAATGGTGGGAAGCATGGTTGGCGATGGTCCAAATTGAATACTCGGTGCAAGCGAAGGAATGGAGGAATGTTATGCTTCAAAGCATTGTTTCCCATAGCCTTGTTACTGATGTAAGGACCATGTCGAAGTGGTCTGAGTTTCTGATGGGTTCTGGTAAGGCGTTCTCTCTGCAGATGTAACCAAACTTTGTCGCCCACCTGAAACTTGTGTGGTACCCCTCTGGGTAAGGAGAAGTTGTTCCTGTGTTCTGTCATGACTGTATCCCTATATTGCTGCTGCTGCGTGGAGGAACCCTTCGCGGGTGTCATGGATGTAGCAACGATCTTCCCTTTACTTTCGGAGTGAACCAGACAGAAAATAAATTTCCTAGTCTATGAGATGAGCTTGTTGCCTTTCTTAGTAGTGATAAAAGACGTGGTGGTAGGTGGGGCTGTCTCCGGTATCCTGTATAATGACTCACCCAAAGAAATAGTGATAGTGTGAGGCCTTGACTCATACACAACATGTCGCCTCCACAAGTATGGCTGGCCTAATAATACGTCACAAACATCTAGAGGTGTAACATCACACAATACCTTGTTTGTGAAGGGCTTGATGCTGTAGGGAAGGTGGCATTGCTGGCGAACTTTGAGATCTCGTCCTTCGTGAAGCCACCCGATACTGTATGGCTGTGGGTGTGGTGTAGTTGGTAGGCCCAACCGTTTCATGACCTCTGCTGAAATGAGGTTCTTTTGGCTACCATTGTCGACAATGAATTGCAGCGGCGAACCCTTCACCTACATCTGTGAGTGGAAAAGACGTTCCCCCTCCTCGGGATCTTCGGGCTCATTTTTCTGGATCTTGGCAGTGGCAACAGTGGCACTAGGATCCGCATCAATGATCTGCTTCCCTTTGCCATTCCCCTTATCGGGTTCTGGCTCAGGGTCGGATCATGCATATGATTCAGAAGCCTTCAACTCAGCCACCAGTGACTGCCTGGTCCGAAACTCACTTGTGTTGTGAGTGGGGCTCTTGTGGAACTCACACCACTTTCCTCTGTCCTTCTTCGGCTTCGTGGTGTTGTTCTTTTCTTGCGGCTTTGGCAGGTTGTCTTGGGTCACCCCGCCTTGGCTTTGTCCTTTGGGCTTCAGATTTGTAGATCCAAAGTCTTGCTTCTTCTGTTTGAACTTTTGCTCAGTTTTGACAGCGTATCGGTATGCTGTGCCGAGCGAGGAGATGTTCAGGAACTCCATCTCTTCCTGGATGTATCTGTGTAGGCAGCCACGGTATTTGAGTACCAGATGCAGCTGAGAATCTTTGATACCCAACTGTGTGCGAAGGGTATGAAAAATGTTTGTGAACTCCGACACATCTTGGTCTCGTCCTGCCGTAGTGTGGTCCATTTGATGTATTTGTCCTCATATATTTTGACAGGGTAGTACTGCTCCTTGATGGCATCCCAGAAGTCATTCCAAGTGGGTGTGACTGAAAACAGTGAGCCTGTACTTTCATCCTTCTACTCACAGTATGTTTCCCACCAGTCCTTGACGTGGGGGGCTACTTTTAGAAGAGCAAAAACAATCTTTTCTTGACTTGAAAATTCATGAACAGAAAAATAACCCTCTAGCAGATTTAACCATTTATCTACGGCATCTGCATCTATTTTACCCTCGAAGATGGGGATTTCAAAATTAACTTGTAACTTGAAGGGCATGGCATTTCCAGAGTAGCTGTTGGAAGCCGATGTGTCGCCTCTGGGTAGTCGCTGAAGGATCTGCGCAAAGCTATCCATCATCGCGTTCCTTTGTCGCTCGAGGGCTTCTTCGAGCAAGATTTTGATAGGATCTCCTGCCCTCTTGTCTTTCTTCTCATCCGCCATGGGAGGCTGTCGAGATTTGTGAGGCTGGTCTTGCAAAGGTTCGACCAGTTCAAGCCCTAACTCCTTATATCCCGACCTCGTTGGGGACATGTAAAGAAAAATAGAGAAAAAGCAGACCGCTCTGATATCACTGATCCGGACTTAAATAGGAACGCAATAAAATACAAAGATAACCATATACACAAAGATGCAACGGAAATAATACTTCATTTAATTAATGGAAAATACTGAAATATGCTTACAACCAGAATAGAAATAAACCAGCTAGGGCGATGGTAGCTTATCTCTGAGAAGAGATGTGGTGGATACATGCCTCTGAACTGTGTTACCATGAGTCTCAAAGGCCTATTTATTGTTGAGAAACAATGGAAAACCTTTCACATCCCGAAACCTAAACCTAGAAGATGAAATGCCAAATTGTGGGCCCCGTTTGGGTAAATTGGTACATCAATTTCCCGGGGTCGTAACTTTGGCATACGATCTCCGTTTGATGCGTACAATAGCTCGTTAGAAATATCTATCGGAGCACTACCACTTTGGGAAGCAACATGGGTTCATGGACCCATGTTGCTCCAGATTTCCCAAAAAACGTCGTTTAGGGCCTCAAAATGGCTCCGGAAGTTCAGGACCCAAAAAATTGCTAAAAATTGTAAATTGTGCTACAATTTAGGAAACTAAAAAAGCTGAACGAGACAGTTGTGGGGGCCCAAATGGGATAGGTGGGTGGCCACCAACATCCACCTAGATCAAAATCCCAGTAAACGACCCGTTTCTATACAGAAAACACATTTGTGTGGATTCAACCTAATTCATTAATGCCTATATCTCATAAAGATTGCTCGTAAATGAGTAAGATGATGGGCTCTACGTAATGAATGAGCAGGTAAATAATCGAGATAAGGTTGCACAATGTGCTTGATGTCATGAAACGCGTAAGATATAGATCTTTGAAAATTTGCTCCGACGTTCTTTAGCCCAAATGGTAATTTGCAATAAGCAAACATCCCCGATGGACAAATCAAAGCCGTTTTTGGTTGATCAGCAGGTAGAATGTTGATTTGATTATAACAGGAAAAACCATCCATAAAGGAGAATATTTCACTGTTGGCACAATCATCAATGATTTGATCGATATATGGAGTTGGATAATTGTCTTTGGGACAGGCTCGATTAATATCCCTATAATCGATACATATTCTTATCGTCCCTTGCTTTTTATTAACAGGAACAATATTCGATACCCAACATGTTAAGGGAATTGGATAAATGAAACCTGCTTTAATTAATTTTTCAACTTTTGCTTTAAATAGCAACAGCTTTTTGTGGGTGGATCTGACGCAAACGTTGCCGGATGGGTTTAGCATCTGGGTAAGTTTTGATTTCATGAACAACAATTGCTGGATCAATTCTTGGCATTTCTTCATATGACCAGGCAAACACGTCGCAGAATTCTTGAAATAGGGCCTTATATGTTTGAAATTCATCTTCCGTACGGGAGGCACCTATATGAATGTTTTCAACAATTCCAGGTTTAATTGAAATGTCAATAGGAACTGTTCGAGAAATATTCCCCAAATTTAACTCAGAATCAGGATTTTTCAATGGATTCTGTGGTTCCTTGACATAATCAGTAGTAAAAATAGATGAAAAATCATTTTCAAAATGATCAATCTCAGGTAAGAACGAAGATCTATGATGAAGATCTTCCCATGGTAAATCATCAACAGACAAAATTTCTCGAATCTGTTCATCAGTATGAACAAGTTCGGAAAAAGTTGTTGAATCTGAGTTTGATGTTGAAAGTGATTTTCCATGGACCACATTCATTCGGTCAATTCCGGTTGAAGAAGGGTCGGAAAATGACTGTACAACCTTATACGCAATTTCATGGGGACTCAAAGGCATAACATCGCCAAATGAATTCATCTTAGATTCGGAAGGTATGATCCAAGGATCATCATAAACAATAGTGTCTGATGAAATCATATGAATGGTTGCAGTAGAAGGCGATACGTTAGGAGGAGGAAAGGAAAAAGTTCCTAGTAAACCAGAATCTTTAACCAATCCTACCCCAACATCCTTATAAGGGATAGTTGTTTTGCCGACATGCTAGATACTTTCAAAAGAGGCTAGGTCGGATGAAAAGTAAGTTAGCTGGTCTATAGTTACAATATTTCCATTATGAGGAAACTTTATAAGCCGAAAGACCGATGAAACAACAACAGTCATAGCGTAAGACCAACTATGACCCAAGAGAAGGTTGTAATCTAGAGGGGCATCAACCACTTCCACATCTAGATTAACAGTTTTGCCTTCAACCCCTATAGGTAAATCCTGTAGAATGCCAAAAGGATGGAACCCACGGCCATCAAAAGCCTTTAGAATCGTCGGGGATTGATTAAGTGTAGGAGAACCAAGCGATCTCCAACACTGGATTGACATAATACACGTTGAAGCTCCCTCATCAATTACAGTCCTATAGCAAGGTCTGTTTTTGACTAACACTGGAATCTGGAAAGCCATTTGATGAGGTAAGCGAGGTGTACTATTTTCTAAATCGAAGATTATAAGGTTCGAGTCCTGAATATCAACAGCTCCTATAGCCGACAATAGCAATTTACACTGTGCTGGACATGATTGCAGCACCTCCAAAGCCGACATTGCTGAAGGTGAAATAGCTAAATCTTCAACAATGTTATAGTTCTGAGCAGCTCTCACATGTAGATTGAAAGTTGAATTTCGAAGTATACCTTTAGCAGGCGGTTTTATTACTAGGTCTCGGTTACATTTCTCGATCTGTAGTGGATCAGAACTAGGAGTTGAAGTTGATGGGTTCGAATTAGAAGATTCTGCTTCCTTACCACCAACAAGACTTTTACTTCCATAATCTTGCGATCGTGTCGCAATCCTAACATGGGACATCATCATTATGGGTTCTTCTGAGGCATTTGAGGAAGAACCTATCATCTTACTGTCTTGACTAGGAAAAGGATCCTTCAAGACAACAAGTGTTTGAGAACCTTTGACGATTTTCACAATCTCAGCGTGATGAGGGCAGTCTCTTGTAAAATTTTCTTCGTCACAAATGAGACAAGGATAACAAGGTTTACGTTTCTCATCAGTAGATTCCATTTTATCTGATTTCTCTTTCGAATTTTGCTTATTTTTCTTCTTCCCCTTCTTTTTACCGTCGGTTTTTGATTTGGCCGTAGATGATTCTACGGCATGAATATCGGCAGGAATTTCTGCGGAAGAGTCTCCTTTCGGGGAATCTGGTAAAGTTATGATAGGAGAAGAATTCTTTGAAGATTTCTTCTTACTTTTGGTGTTAACTGAACCAATCATACCGTCAGCGGCATGAGACCTTGAAGGAGCTGCAGTTATTTGATTTTGTTTCGGAAGGTCGGGGATTTTCTTGTGTAAAGTACCCAACTGCATATAAACAAGGTCAAGGTACTGAGCTTGAGCAATTACTTGCTCTTCAGTAACAACTCCTGCCTTAGCTACATCCTCAGTGATTTTAGGTAATAATGATTTAACAAACCATTCTGCTAAGATTTGATCTGGAATAAAAATTTTCACTAAATGTCGTTGACGTCTCCATTCATGAATGTGATCTGAAATATAAGTGGACGTTGACTATTTTAATGAAGTTAATAATTCCATGCCATTTTCATATCTGACAGGCAACTGAAAATGTGTTAAGAACGAAATGGCTAGCTGACTAAAATTGTAAAAAGTGGCTCGCGGTAACTCAATGTACCACTTGGCTACAAGACCAATTAGAGTGCGTTGAAAAAAATGTAAATGAATTGAATCATCTATAATGGAGTTAGATGCACACTAGAAGTGATAAGTCATCACATGGTTTGACGGATCCTCTCCTGATTTACCTTCAAACTTTGGAATGTCACTGGGCAACTTATTCGGCATTAGCAGCCAAAACGGAAGATAATTAATCGGATCGTTCGTAAGGCGTGACAAATCTGGCAAGTCCAAAGTTGCAATGAATGATAACTGACGATTAGGGTCTCGAAAACCCTGGGTCATAAGACCAGCCCCAGGAGGAGGATATCTAGGATAACTTGGAATTGGAGTTGCATTTGGGATATTATATCCTCCCGGAAAACCAGGATTAACCGGACCGTACTAGGGTTGTTGAGGTTGTTGATAAGTATATCCAGGGTACGGTTGATACTGATAGACTGGGTTTTGAACAGCAGGACCAAATTGGTACTGTCCCTGGTACGGTTGATAAGTAAATTGAGGTTGACTTGTGACAACCGTACTTGGACCAGGTTGTCCTGCAGGCATCTGAACCAAAGTCTGAATTGTAGGTCTAGACTGAGGTAAAGATGCTTGAGGAATTGATGCAGGAACAGTAGAAACTGGAGCTACCGATACTCCAGAAGTAGGTGGGGTAGATTGAACAGATGTTGTAGTAGTTGCAACAGTCGTTTGAGGCAGAGTTCGAGGCGAACTAAGCCCAGGCTAAGAAACTACACCAGGTGCAGAAGTTTGAATAGTAGGCTGGATAGGTTGCTAGGTTGAACCAGAAACCAAGGGTTGTCCAGATTGAGACGACAACTGCACATTCAGTTGCAAGATCTGTTGAGATTGAGATGGATCCCACACTACGTTCATTCCGGGGTATGGACCCATAGAAGGTTGAGCATATTGAGGACCATAACCGGATTGAGGGTAGGGTTGATAATTCAAAGGTACATTTCCAGCTCCTTGGACAAATGATTGACCTGAAGGTGGTTGGAAACCTTGGGTTGGGTACTGACCTTGAGGTTGATAACCTTGAGGCACGTACTGAAACTGGGGTTGACCTTGAGGTACATATTAATACTGGGGTTGACCTTGAGGTACGTACTAAGTTTGGGGTTGACCTTGAGGAATGTACTGTCCCGAAGGTATGTACTATCCTTGAGGTTGCCCCCCAGGCGGTAACTGGGTACCTTGAGGTTGCCCCCTAGGTGATAATTGAGGTCCTTGAGGTTGCCCCCCAGGCGGTAACTGACTACCTTGAGGCTGCGGATTTGGAATGGTACCTGACATCATAACAATATCTTCTACACTCAATGGCTTAGTTCCGTTATTACGAGTTAATAACCCTTGTTCAACAGGTTGAGGAGATGCTCCTAAAAAAGTACCAGTAAGTGACTGATACCCAGAAGGAATAGAAGAAACACCATATAAAAATGTTTCTGGAGATTGAGAAAACATGGATGACTGTCTCGACATATTCAAAGGAGGATAATAACCTCTAGGTGTTGGATGAAAAGGAATGCGAGATGGTGAAAAACTTAGTCTTGGGTTTTCTAGAAAATTGGTCAATGAAAGATACCAAGCATCCCTCCTAGGTGGACTGTAAAAGATTGATTCACGCTCCCTAAGTTCTATAGTTGGTTGATTTTCAGGGATATATACCTTCTTTCGGAGTGACAATTTCTTCAATAGCAATAAGTCCAGAAGGAAGATTTTGGGTAATGATTCTTCCTACCCTGGGTGAACCAGGACCACTGGAAGTTGGAGAAGAAAATCCTGACGATGGAGTAGCAGCAGGTTTAGTTTCAGGTTCAGAAATTTTAGGTTCCTCGGCTAATTCACTAGTAGAAGAAACACTACCAGTAACTTCGGAAAATGAAATTGGTTCAGTAATATACTCTGTTGCTTGAACTTGATAATAAGGATGCACAACTAAAGAAGATTCTCCTTCTTTTGGTGACCCAACTCTACTGTCACTAGGAGTTACAAGAGCTCGTAGCCCTTCAAGTTGGCTTGGTGAATACTTAGGAGGTTGCCCCCGAAGTCTACGGGATTGTCTCGGTAATTCAGCCACGATTAAATATTTTAATTACTTAACACGCAAACAAAGAAAAATCTCAATGAAAACCACCTAAAGTCTCTAAAGAACCAAACAATTTGAATTACATGCCTAAAGAATCTAGGAGTTCAAACCACACACAAACAGTAACTTTCCGTACCGAAAACACTAGTTGGTGATGAAATCCAATGTCGTAGAATTCAATATAGAAATGGCGATTGGAACAGTTACCCTGACAACCTGCTTAATGAAACAGATTGGCACAAGTTTCTCCACTAAACCGTCTCGAGTGAAGAGAAACCCCTAGAGAGTCAAAGTGAGTCTAGTCGACATCTGCTCTAGGTACAGTGGGATCTTCCCTCCACCGTCACCTTAGGAAATAATCCTATAGATTATGGTCACTATGGTTACCAATAGAAACAAATATACCTGGGGGAATAGTCTGTGATCCGATACACACACAAGGGTAGAGTAGCAAAGCTTAATCCCCTTGAAGGCTACTTGACATAATCCAAGGTTTACCAACAAGTGACCCCAGGCTCCTCAAAAATGGTTAATCCGAGGTTTACCGTTTTTAATACGTGTATATCTTCCATCGTTCCCAATGAGGAAGGATTGATTACCCCACTGGTTCAGATATGATCTCGTGCTTGACTCCTATAAGAGGAGCTTCCCAGAACATATATGTAACAATTGGAATTTATCTCCTACCGCAAGATATAGCTACTTGTTTGTTTTTACTATCTTGGAGAGTTAATTACTCCCTACTCCAAGATACTAGCCTAAGCTATGTTGGTGATAAAGAGCCCTAGAAATAAAAAGATTGCTAGATAAATTTTACTTTAAGCGTTATTTTTATGGTTGTTTATTAAGTCAAAAGGTGTGGAAATGAAACTTTATGGTGTGAAGACTCGACTCCAAAACACTAAAAATGCACCTAAGATGATAAACAATTCTTTTTCTTCAATTAATTTCTAGCTAAAGAAAGAGTTGAGAATGCAATTGCTTGAAAAACAAATCTTTCCTTAACAAACAAATAAAAGGAAAATTTTTTTGTCTTTTTCAATTAACTCAAAAATGAGACTACTAATTATGCTCACGAAAAAATATCCCTTTCTTTTCAACACTCAAACACTACAAAAACAAGTTCTTTTCAAAAGAGATTTTAAAATTCCCAGAAAACACTCAAAACTATTAAAAATATAATCTTGAGATCTATAACTTCTAAAAATCTAATTAAAGTAAAAGCTTACAAAATTTCTTTTTGAGGATGTTTTACTTAGTTATCAGCAAACTAAGGATTAATTCGTTCAGAATAAAAAATTAATCAAAAAACAACCAGCTTATATTTTCTTCTTAAAAAATGAAATCCAAAACTTTCAAAACAAGTTCTTTCGAAGCTTCGCAAAGAGAAAAACAAGATGTATTCCTCTCCAAAGGCAGATTTTACAAATCGGTTAGACTCACAAAGAAGACTAGCAAAAACCAGGGTAATCTGAGGTTTCTTAGGCTTCTAAACTCTGAGTTACTACAAAGACCAAACAAAGATCAAGCCAGGCACACAAAACTTCTAGAAATTCACCTAAAACAAAAATGCCAATGGAATTCACCTACAAAAAGTTTCTGACAAGACACATGCAGATCTGGGCAGAGGCTAAAAAAAACATAAACAAATCCTAACCTTAAATGAATGAGAAGACTTTAAGTTTTTCAAAAATTTGACAGGGTCCGCAGGCTCCCAGTATAACCAGGTGCGTTACCGCTCTATGTAGTAAAGAAACAGTGCGGGGATGTCTGCACTGTGTTACAAATAGAACGTGCTGTCCTCTTTCAAAAGCGTGAAAAACAACAACAATTCAAAATATAAAGAAACTACCCAATCCCACACACATCAAGCAAAAACCAGAAACAAAGAAAAAGTTTGTCAAGTCAAAGTAAAAGTAAAGGCAAAAAACCAAAATTCAAGTCTCCAGTGGAGTTGCCATTTTGTTAGCCGGATAAATCGTTCTTGTGGACAAGACCGATCTCCGTAGTATCTACAGATATCTAGCGACAAGAAAAACAAGAAAATTCTACCTTTCTCTAAAAATTGCGATTTATAAATAAAATCTAAGAGATGTTTTAGACCCTACCTCAAGTCCAACGCTATTTTGTGGCAGCCATGCTCCGACCGTCCAAATGAGTTTCCTTTTAAAGAACCTGCAAACACAAACAAGCACACATCAAATAATACCTGCATAGCCAATATAATAAACCATATTTATCATGATGATCAAGGAATTCATGAAATAAACCATAGAAGATAGCTTATTGAGAAAAATGAAGTTGATTGTATTAACTTTAAACAAAGAAGAACTTTACAAGCCTTGACATTGTACAAGCTCCTCCCAGGGTCCAGAAAGAATCTCTTCTACTTTGACAAGCTTCACACTCTTCCTAAAGAGATCAAAAGGTATGTAATCTCTCCTCTCAAGCTCAATTAGGAAGTCTAAATTCCAACAGCATTTGCCCTAAAAAAAATTCAGCTTTCAACCTCCCTAGCAACCAACCCAATGCCTCATTTTATAGTGAAAAGGAAGGAAGTTACCAGGTCCACCTTCAAAGGGATAGAGTCCTCCTTTAAAGGGATAAGCTCCTCACATCAAGGGGTTAGCTCCTTTAGTTATGGGATGCATGAACCACCTAGGCGCGAACTTGCCACCTCAAGATTCCTTCTAGAAGCGTCCAGAATTAACCCAAAGTGAGTTTTTAATAATAAACTTGTGCCTTTTTTACTTTTACAGGGGTCCGCACCCTTTCCTTTAGAGACAGAGTGGGCAGGTTTGCAAGGGACATGACCAGGGGGTGCGGGACCGCAGGTAATGCTAAGAGAAAGTGCGGAACTAGAGTTTTAGAGATTTCAAGGACTTTCTCTCATTTTTAAGGTTTGACATGAAGAGCTGAGGTTTAAGACTTGCAAAGGAGGACAGTATGAGTGGTGGTAGACTCACACTGACTGTAGAATGTCATGGTGACAATATTTTGTGCAACAATCACATTTCCCTCCCGGTCCGCGATGCATGTATTCCTAGCTTTCGAACTACGCGAGGTTCATTCCATCCTGCATATCTATTTATCAATTCCTGTAAGTCTTTAACTGCCCTGTTATCTCGAAGCAATGTTATACATGTCTCTAAAAAGGTAGTTATCACCGAGGGATCCTTGACTGGCTCAGGTTGATCCCTACTACCTGGGGTAGAGACTTCCATGAAGCTCTCTCGAGCTTCTAGATATGTCTCCTTACCCACCCCTGCGTCTTCCTTACTTAAGCTCCTTCTATCCGCTTCTATGGCCATGCCACTTCTCAGTACCATGTTAACTTTGGGATCTTCCTCGTGGAGTTCGGACCTCATCATTTGCACATTCTGGGTTGTTGTTGGTTGCGCTACCCTTTTTTCTCGAATCTGTGCTATTAGCGTAGGAAAATCTATCAGCTCATGATTGAATTGTTCACAATACTTGCACGAAATTCTGGCAGGGTTAGTACAATCTCGCGCGTAATTAGCTGTCCACGACCCCTTCCTGGCCCCATACTGCCCCGTCCTTTCCCACGGCCCTGGAACCCATCGTGCGTGAACACTACGGCTAGATCCTGACCTTGCGCCTCAGTCTGCATTCTGTAAGCGGTGACTTGTCCATTAACATTTGGTAGCTACGACAGTCTCTTTCTTCATGGCCTACCGACTTGCAAAAGTTGCAAAATAGCTGCTGGGGGGTCTGGTTGTATTTTGGTAATAGATGGCAGTTATCAATGTTGTGCTTTTCTCCTACCTGACAAATTGTGCACTAGAGCGGGGCTATGGTTCTTGGTCCTGCCTGTGCCTCTGGTCACAACAGTGTTGGTCCCCCCATCACCACAAGATTCACTGAGACTGGGCAGTGATCTTTGTCATGTCCCTGGCTTCTGCACTTTATACACCATACTTCCTCCTAGACTTCCGATCGTGACACTTATTCTTGTTTTAACTTCTTCATTTCCAAACACAAGTTTTGGATCTGCGCTTGGATTTGCTGAACTCCCAACCCCGGGTCTTGTAACGGAGTTTCGTGTAACCTCATTGTTATCTCTAGTGCTTCGGCTTGGGTTGAGATCTTTTGTTGTCGTCCTCAGATGTGGTGTTAGGGATGCCATAAACCAAGTGCAGTGCTGCGCATCTGTCAATGTCATGTTAGCCTCGCGAATAGTACTTTTCAGTCTTTGGTCCAAATCCCACAGGGTTTCACTAGGGATCATCGCGATCTCTTTGAACCCTATAATTGACTGTGTTTTTGAATTTGGCCGGCTAAACTCCTTCTTTAACTTAGTCTGGATGTTTGCTATCCTCGTCATTGGGTGACCAATTGAGTACTTTATGTACCATGTCAGTGCTCGGTCCTGCAGCACACTGACTAAGGTGGCCTTTTTGATATTATCATTCGCAATTCACTACGTGTTCCATACTGATGTTAGTACAAACCAGAATTGTTTCGGGTCTTCACCTCCTGCACCTTTGAATACTGGTAACTAGATTGCGCTCATCATTGTTACCACTGAGCTACTACTGTTCCTGGTCCCTTTGATCCTCCAATTTTTTTCTCTCTCGAGTCCCTGTGTTTCACACCAAACACCCCTCAGGAAAATCCCAGTCCTGGCAACGAAACCATTTGTTTGCTTATATGGTCTTGACCTAGGTTCGGAAGAATTATTTAGCTAAGAAAATCCTGCAACTATCGTCCCTTTCGGCAACAGTCCGCGAAGCGCAGACTGAGGTCTCACCTGAGGTAGTAGGGGAGGGTGCTGGAACTAGGTTTCCGCACCCTCGGGATGTATAGATGTGGTTTGGGGGTTTCGCGCCCTGTTCTGCAACTTCACACAACGCTTTGTTCATGTAGATCCTAAATACCTCTTATTGTCTATTAGCGCGCAATCCATAGATCTAATCTATTGGATGAAGTAGTGTAGTTTCAGGTCTACTTAGAAGGGTCTTTTAAGCAAACATTTAACCAGTTTGGCTAGTTCGTACACTTAGAATACACTTACATTCACACATATCTATAACATAAGCATATGCATTTAGATTAAATAGTTATATCAATCATTCATACAGTTAGATTCGCGATAGCTCAAATTGTAACACAAAATTTGCAGAAGAAACTTATCTTTATTTCCACTTATCACCAATACATCCAGATCCGCCCTGTGCACTCAGCTGCAAGGGTCCACGCACATAGCTGCGGACTCTTCCCGGCCTCTACTCACACAACTGCAGAGCCTCTATCCACTACCCAAACCCTCGACTTAGACTTACAGATGCTTTCAGAGTGCTTCCTTCAAAAACCCATTACAATTTAGATCCATGATCAAACCCAAAAAGAACTGCCTTTCCCTCAAAGAGCCGCACTCTATTTATACCTTCCTATTATTGACACCTAATCTTCATGATTGGGGGAATTTGTGTAAATAAATAAATTAGGAATGCGAACAGTCATCGGGAGATGAACTGAACAATCACTCCTATTGTATATAACAATGACCTACCTATGGAATAATAGATGAATCAGTTTTACTGCCTTTGTAGAGTTACTGCCTGGCCTGACATGGTATCAGAGCCAGCTCTTTTTAGCCTTTGTGTCCCTTGTAACTCCCTGTCTGCTCTCCATATAGTTGAGCAGGTTCTCCATAAAATTAGCTGCTCCTGACATGGTAGTTGCCCCACTCTCCATACTGCCCATACTACTTCGGTATCTAGCGCTGTCCATCCTGTCTGACTATTCAGTTCTCTAACTGTTCATAAACATTTCAAAAAAGGGGCGCTGTACTGACATAAGATAAGCACTGTCCTGTAAAAAAAAAAGGGGCGCTATTGCACCCGCCGCCTCCATTGCATGAATTGCTTCACCACTCTCCACCAGAACCTATTCTGATTACTCGCTATTCTGGTTTCAAGTCTTGGTTTCAAGCCCTGGTTTCATTTGCATTCGTTTGCATTCGTTCATATATGATTTTTAACGCTGCCTGAGATTTTTAACGCTGCCTGAGATTTATGGAACCCTCGCAAACTCCATTCCACCATGTCCATGACAATATAAATCTCGTTAAAATTTCAGAAACAGTTCTGGGGCTCTGAATGGCGCAGTAGCCACAAACGTGGTCATTTCGGGTGCTTTGATGCACTTCTTGCTAAACATTATACTCAATAAGGCCTTTCCAGGTGAAGAAAAGGCTAGAAAGCCTACAGCGTAATTCCTTTACCGAGGACGAGCCTGTGGATTTGTGACACCTGGGCGAGGAGCTTGCCCAGGCCTAGAACCTTCCTCCCGGTGTCTAAAACACTGTGGGGGGTCACGTTTGTGGCCTGTAAGCCGAGTTTTTTTTAACGTTTCTATTCAGCGAAGTGTATTATACGGATTTTGCTATACTATAGTTTTTGGCTGCTAAAATAATAAGACTGCTCTCTCTATTGACTAACTACATTGCGCCTTTTCCCACGGCCTGAGCTAGAATGCGGCGAACAAAAGGTCTTTTCATCTGATAGGAACGCAAGCGTTTTCTCTTTCTCTGCAACGATACCAGAAGTTTTGACAGAATGGCACTGATATGCTAATTAAGTCTTGAAGAAGTCGAAAGGGTATCGACCGTTGCTGCTCCAACTTTGTAGAGCTCGCGGTTGATGCCGTTGCTGCTCCAACTTTGTAGAGCTCGCGGTGATGCCATTGCTGCTCCAACGATTGCCATATTTCTTGAGCTCGCTTGCGGGTATAGCGTATCTCTTTGAATTTTGGGTATAGCATTTTGATGGTTGTAGCATGTCCTTTTAAGGTTGGTTTGATAGATTGAAAGACTATTAACTACAGATTGATAGATTGTATGACTGCCGATTGCTGGGAATTGGAAAGGAGCTGTGGGTAATTAAATTTGGAGAAACGCTTAAGCTTTTTGCAATTTTGTGGCATATTTCATGTGACATGAAATCAGAGATACATCTGTTTGAAATTACTCTTGAAAATAACCTAAATATTTCTCTGTATGACACAATATCTGAGAGTCCAAATAAGTCTAGACTACATTCTTCAGTTTCTCTTTGGTAAACGCAGCGCTGTTGAGGGTATTTTATACTGCCATATTTTGTGCTTTAACATTGTACAGAAGCATGCAAATTGATATTTGAATCTGCTGTCCATTATATAAGAACTATATTTTTCCTTTCCATTAAGAGTAAAATTTTGCAGCAGAAGTATTTTTTTTTTGTTACACTATGCATTCAAGAGGAAGAGGAAGATATTTCAGAGGCAGGGGGGGTAGACATTCTCAAGGAGAAAAGGCAGATCTGCACTGCATTCACTGCAAAAGAAATGGATCACATGATGCCTCTACATGCAAGCTACCATGGGACAAAATTGAGTAGAAAAGAAACCAACATAAAGGTAAAACTGATGATACAGACAAAGGTAAAGCACCTGAATCCGCTCATTATATTGAGGCACAATGTAACATTGGAGTAAATGAAGATTTGTTTAATGCTTCACTTGCTTCTTCGAAAAATGATTGGTTGCTTGATTCAGGAGCAACCTGTCACATGACTCATAGAAAAGATTTTTTTGAAGATTTCACTGACAATGTTGACGGAGCAGTATACTTTGCAGATCAGTCAAAAATCAAGCCATCAGGGCTTGGCACAATCAGGCTTAAACTGCCTGGTCTTCCAGACTTTCTTCTGGATCATGTTCTATATATCCCACAGCTCAAGAGAAACTTGCTGTCCTTGGTCCACATCCGCCAGCAAGGTCACTCCATTCATATGTTTGATGGAAAGCTTGAGGTAAGAAAAGCTTCTGACCACTCACTTGTCATGAGGGGAATAGAAGAAGAAAGGCTTCTCAAACTGCAAGGAACCTCTGCTCATGCACAACATTTCTCATATATTTCTCATCATGAAGAAGGTACACTTCCATCAAGTTTATTATGGCATGCTAGATTTGGACATTTAAACTATGACAGTCTCTGCTTATTGAAGAAAAATGGTGTTGCTGGCTTGCCTACAATTCCTAGGAAACATAAGCAATGTGATGCTTGCATTCTAGGAAAGCATAGCAAACAGTGTTTTCATGATTCACATTCAAGAGCACATAGGAAGCTTGAACTCATTCATTCAGATTTATGTGGTCCAATGCCTATTCCTTCTGCAAATGGAAATAAATATATCATGACATTTATTGATGATTACACCAGAATGTGTTGGGTTTATTTATTGAAGAACAAATCTGATGCCTTTCAAACATTCAAGAATTTTCATAAATGGATTGAAAATGATGCACAATCTCATATTGGGTCTATTCGCACTGATAATGGAAAAGAATATACATCAAATGAATTTGAAAACTATCTTCGCCAACATGGGATCAAACATCAAACAATTGTGCCTTATAATCCCCAACAAAATGGTGTAGCTGAAAGAATGAATAGAAAAATCTTGAATATGGTATGATCCATGCTTTTCTTCAAAAATGTAAAGATAATGTTTTGGGCTGATGCTGTTCTATGTGCTGCATATATAAAGAATAGATGTCCATCTAATGCTATAAGAAACAAAACTCCTTATGAATTGTGGTATGGACATGTTCCTTCGGTAAAACATCTCAGGATCTTTGGTTCCACTTGTTATGCTTTGATACCAAAGGTACATAGAAAAAAACTTGGTGCTAGAAGTCGTAAGTGTATCTTCCTGGGGTATTCAAACACCTCCAAAGCATACCACCTCTATGATGAAGTAAATAAAAAGTTTGTTGTATATAGAGATGTAATTTTTCTTGAATCATCCAAATCTGACAATGTTGTTGAGCGGCAACTTGATCGCTTGGATAGATTCGCAAAAACAAAATCATTTCAAGAATTTGATAATCAGATTCCACATCTTGAAGGGGGGATTCCTATACTAGATCAACATGTGGAATCTTCTTCTGAAGAACACTCTCCCCCGACTGAAACTCCAACAACGGATGATGCTTTAAGTGATGTAATTGATAGAATTGGGAGACTCAATCTTGATTCAGTCCCAACTCAATCAACAGAGCAGCCTGGACCATCTCAAAAAGGTCCCCCAAAGTGGCTGATGAAGACACTTGAAAGTGTTCATCCTGATGAAATTGGAAAAACAAGAACCAGAAATTCAAACCGACAAAATGGAGGTGATGTAGATGACTCTAATTCACCTGTTGATATGGATGTTTCTTATGATTGTGAATTGAACTTGTCTATAGATTTTGAACCAACTTCCTTCAAAGAAGCTACTTCTCATGATGAATGGAAAGAAGCAATGCAAAAGGAGTATGATGCCCTCATAAAGAACGACACTTGGAAGCTGGTTGATCCTCCATTTGGAACCAAACCAATTGGCTGCAAGTGGGTCTACAAGAACAAGTAAAAAGTTGATGGCTCACTTGACAAGCACAAAGCTAGGCTTGTGGCAAAAGGTTTTGCACAGAAGGAAGGGGTCGATTATGAGGAAACTTTTGCCCCCACAGAAAAATGGGCCACCATCCGGACACTCTTTGCACTAGCAGCTCAGAACGGTTGTAAAGTCCATCAAATGGATGTAAAAACTGCCTTCTTGAATGGAGATCTAAAAGAGAATGTTTTTATGTCCCAGCCTGAAGGATTTGATGTGAAAGGACATGAACATAAAGTATGCAAACTTGTGAAGTCCTTGTATGGCCTCAAACAAGCACCGCGAGCCTGGTATGAAAAACTAACTGAGCATCTTCTGAAACTCAACTTCAATCATTTTGATCTTGATGATGCAACTTTATTTTTCAAGAAAGTTGGCAAAACAGTTGTATATCTTGTGGTATATGTAGATGATCTTTTAATGACAGGGAACAATGAAAGCTACATTGCATCCATAAAGAAGGAACTGGGGAAAAGTTTTGAAATGACTTATTTGGGCTATGTTCATTACTATCTTGGCATTGAAGTAACCCAACATCCAAAATCCATATTTCTTTCTCAAAAGAAATACATTGGAGATTTGTTAAACAAATTTGGCATGATAGAGTGCAATCCTCTTTCTACTCCAATGGAACAAAACTTAAAGCTCACATCTATTGAAGGAAAGGAATTTGAGGATGCAACAAAGTATAGACAACTTGTAGGAAGTCTCATCTACCTCACTACTACCAGACTAGACATTTCATTTGCTGTTGGAATCCTCTCCAGGTTTATGCAAAAGCCTTGTGAGGGACATTGGTTTGCTGCAAAAAGAGTTCTAAGGTACTTGAAGGGAACTCAAGACCTTGGAATCAAGTATACACAAGTGGACGACTTCAACTTGATTGGACACTCTGATTCAGACTTCGATGGAGACAAAGAAACTGGGGTATATACTTCAGGATATGCTATGATTCTTGGATCAGGAGCTGTCTCCTGGAGATCACGCAAACAATCAATTCTAGCAGATTCCACAACAAAAGCAGAATACGTGGCAGCAGCTGAAGCAACGAAAGAAATTGTGTGGCTCAGGAAAATTCTTGAAGATTTGCAGGTAAAAAAAGTACAATCAACTCCACTCATGATTGACAACACATCTGCAATAAAGTTGGCCAAGAACCCAAAGTTCCATGATCGAACAAAGCATATCAATACTCAATATCATCTGATTCGACATCATGTTGAGCCCAAAACAATCCATCTCCATCATTGTTCCACAAATGAGCAAATTGCAGACATCTTCACCAAAGCACTTGGAAGGGAAAAGCTTGAACGATTCAGAATGATGCTTGGACTCACCAACATCCCTTCAGATTAAGGGGGGGAATGTTGACACCTAATCTTCATGATTGGGGGAATTTGTGTAAACAAATAAATTAGGAATGTGAACAGTCATTGGGAGATGAACTGAACAATCACTCCTATTGTATATAACAATGACCTACCTATGGAATAATAGATGAATCAGTTTTACTGCCTTTGGAGAGTTACTGCCTGGCCTGACACCTATGGCCCGCAAACCAACTTGATTCCTATTATTTTATATTATTTCTTGGGCGGACAACCCTTTGACTTGACCTTTTACATTTCACGCTCCACATATTTTGGAGGTTTACAATAGTTTTATCCTACTTTCTAGGTTATCATACCCAGAACTGTTACGCTGGACCTCCACTACCCAACACCAAGAACCATATTTCTGATTCAAAGACAAAGCATATTCCAATCAAGTACCACTTCCTCAGAGAATAAGTTGCAAATCAGATCTTCAATTTGGATTATGTACCTACCAAATAGTAGGTAGATGATATATTCACCAAGCCTCTCCTAAGAGATCAATTTGAGTACTTAAGGAAAATATTGGAGTAGTTCATCTTACCTTCCTCCACTATATCTTCCTCAAGAAGAAGAAAGGAAGCTAACAAGCCAACAACATTGTTATCACCAAAAAATGATCACCTAGCCATTTCTAACTTGGTGGATTGAAATACACCGTGTAGGATTAAATTTACCATAGTAAAATCAATTTCACCATGGGAAATAATTTAGTAAAACATTTTTATTAAATTATTTTCTGATTAAAATTAAAAAACCCCATGAGGATAGTTGAATAAATCATTATCTATTTACTTTTCTCTTGGAATAATTATTAAATCATTGTTTGATGATTATTCCTTGTCACATTTGACTAAATCCCCTAGGAATAATTAAATAAATCACTATTTATTTATTATTGGAATAATTGTTAAATCATTAATCAATAGTTATTTCAATTTTACACCATTCTTAATCCTCATGAAATAATTAATAAAACATTTTATTTGTTAATTATTTCTAAATAAAGATATTTGACCATTTTGAATACCTTTCCCCTCTCCAAAAAATACAATAAAGTATTCCTAATAGTTAGAACTTGATTTGGTCAATATTATTTTATTACTCTCCATTTTTGAGATTAACTCAATACTTTGTTATAAATAGGAGGGTTTTCCATTCATTCTTCACCATGATCATTATCATCATCACCATTATCATCTTTTTTTATCTGAGCTCCCACTTGAGTTCTACACATTGTTTTGGGTTTTTCACACATTGAGAGAGAGAATCGATTACTGAAGCATCAAGGACATCAAAGGACCTGTCCCACAGAGGGGGATTTATAGACCCTTTTGTAGATCTCCTTCACCAGGTGTTATCAATAAAGATTTATTATTAATTTTAAAAATACTTTCCATTTGGGTTATTACATTGGATATATATTGTTGTTTTCTATTTTGGATCACATATGTTGTTTTGTTGCAGGTTTTTCTAGTTTTATTATTGCAAATTTGAAGCGTAAGAAACCAAAAATTGTTGTTAGGGTCATGTGTCACCAATGACTTAAGTGGAATTTTTTTGGTACACCTTCCAAGAAATTTCATACTAACAAATGGCAACTCCACTGGGTCTTTAGCTACATGGTCATCAATAAATGGTGACTCCACTAGGCTTTTAGCTACATTTGTCATCCAAAAAATGGTGACTCCACTGGTGTAGTAATTCAGTTATTGTTTGAATAAACTTTCAATAAATTTAAGGGTTTTCTACAATTATTTTTAGCCTCTCAATTTCTATTTATAGTTTTCTTTCCCTTTTTTTCAAATTTTCAAATTTTGGTGGTTTTCTAGTTCTTTCCGTATGTGACAGGTACCAGCTGAGTAGGAGACGACAAAATCTATGAGAGATCTACGAACCATGAGTCCCAGGATAAAAATGCACTTTCCATCCCCATACCTCCGTTTTAGAGTGCACTTTTTGGCCCAATAATTGTGTTTTCCACTGTTTCCAGGTCAATACCTATGTTTAAGATTTTTTTCTGAGATTTTTTCAGATTTTTTTCAGACTTGTTGAGAGTGCTATGTGTATACTAGGAAGGGTTTATTATCTCTATTTCAGTATCCCCTAGGCTTACATTCTCTTATTTTTTCTCTTTGAGGAAGGAAAAATCCTCCTTAGGGTTTAGTGTACACCTCCACATTTTTAGGAAGAGATTGGCTCGGTGAGGAGTCTAGAGTTTTAACATTTTCAGCCACTGATTTTTAGAGTTTGATCCATTACTTTAGAAAACTTTTGGATATGTTTATTCCACCTTTTTTCCCTTTAGAGTTTGGGTTTTTCCTTTCCACTTTAGGATCCCCTTGAGCATCCTAAGTTTTGGAGCTTCATACCTATCATTTGTAGCATTTGTCACCTCAGATTTTTGTTGTATGTCTATACCATTTATAGAATATTAGTGCCTCTAGATCTCAATCCATTTGAAATTAGGTATTTTAGAAATTTTATGTTTCTTTGAGTACATTGTTTGCCTTCTCTTGCTTAGTGGCTTGATAGCCTTTTTGGGTGGGGTTTTGTGTGCTTCATTGGCTATTTATTTTTCTGTCATTTTCAAAATTATTTACAATATTTCAACACTTTATTTTTAGCAACACATGGAATCATAAAACATGCTCAATTAACTCATCCACTTGATACATCATTTTCACACACTCACACCCCCAATGAACGTGAGCTTGGTTAACATCGCCAAGCCAAGAATCAAAACACTACACCTTAATAATTTAACATGCATAGATTAAGCTCACTTTGGCACCAGGGCCAAACAATCTTTGTAGTTTAGGTGTAGGATCGGTGGGATAGGATTCCAATAATACCCATTGATCGCTTACATTGAGACATAGAAGTTGACATATTAGGGAGCTTAAAATCCTTCACCATCCCACGGTCCAAAGCCAGAGTGCATCAGAAACCCAATTCAAAGGGGGTTAGGCTAGCTCATCATGTGAGTGGTTCTCCTCGGGGATACCCAACCCATGGCAGGGAATCTTGTGCATTGGTCGATCACCAACAAGCTCACAACTCGACCACCCCGTGGGATGAAGGTAACCGTAGTGAAAAATCTTAGGAAAGCACCCTATAGGACTCGTTGTGGGAAGCAGTCAGTTCTCTACCCTACCTTTCTCTGGACAACTCTTCTTGTGGGGACAAGATTCTATCAAATAAAAAGTTCTTTGGAAGGCCATTTGAAGCTGTATATTTAGGATTATTTGAGGATTTAGACCACCTATAGGCTAGGGGTCTTTTTCTTTGATAGGAAGTGTTTTCTTGTATTAGAGTAACATCATTAATATAGTTAGTTTACACTTCGCACCACTACACTAGGTGTTTGCTTGTTTGTCTCTATTTTACTCCTATCAACAACCTTTAATCCTTAGAGTTATCATTTCACCCCCTAGGTGTTTCTCATTGAGAAATTGAGGCATTTTCCCTCATTTTCCATTAGGACACATTATTCCTCCCCATCGAGCTAGAGTACATCCTCCCAATCCTCCATCAAGTCATCATTCTGACTTTGGTTCTACTGATTCTTCCAATTCTTCCTTCAATTCCATGTCTTCTCAACCCTATACTATCACCATGTCTAGCACCAACACGGTAACCCAGGTACTACCCAGGGTAACCCCAAAAGTGGAACCTCTATCGGTATGGTCACTCCTACTCCATTACTTCCTTTTATGGATGATTTGAATTTCCCGGATTTCAGCCAGCTCATCAATGATCCTCTTCTCCATGATCCCAACTGGTCAACTATGCCTACTAAATTTCCTTTTGGCATCCCCAAGTTTGAAGGTAATCCTGGAGAATATCCCACAAATCATGTTCGATCATTCCATATGTGGTATTCATCCAATTCTATCACTAAAGACTCTATCTTTCTTCATCTATTTCAACACACTCTTACTGGAACTGCTGTTAAGCGGTATGTCGATCAACCTAAAGCCACTCATTCCACTTTCACGACTCTTACCAAAGCTTTTCTTACCTATTTCTAGTTACCTCTCTGTTATGACACTGGTACCAAACTTGTTAGGGTCCTATAAATTATAGGATAAATTGATGATTATCTGTTGAGTTTAGATGAGATGTTGTAAATAATATTTTATCCTGCAAATTATTTCCAAGAAAAAATAGAAAAGAAAACAAGAAAAAAAGGGGATACAAAAAATATATATGTGAAAAAATTGAAAAAATAAAAATATGAAAAATGAAAATACCCCAATAAGTGAGCAAAATTAAATGCCACTGCATTGCAAAGAAAAAAAATATGCATGAGAAATGTTTTATAAAGTTTAAAGTGTGCTGCTAGTTAACATGCCACATTTTCATCAAAGTTAAATAAATAGGTTTAATGTTTTAATCATACCATTTAAGCGCGATTATATTAATTAAATGACATATGTTTAGTTAGAACAAAAAATTATTTAACCACACAATGTAAGCATGGTTAAATTAGAGTTAAATATGGTTATAATAGTTAGATAAAGCCAAATATTCGAGCGCACAGTCTAATTGTGCTTAGATTAGTGTTAATTAAATTAATTAGTCAAAATGCATTATTAAATAGTGAATAGGCTTGGTTAAATAAGGTTATTTTGATGCGACATGTTTGTCATTTTGTAATAAATGAGGCACACATCTAAATGTCGAGATCTCAACCACCCAGATCAATGACGGGTGATGATTTTGGACCCCCTCCCCCCCGCCCCTCCGACAATTAACCAAGGGGGGCGGGTCCGAAAAGCAATTTTCCCACTCACCACCTTTATTAAGTGTCCCCTCCAAGTTCATTTCGGACCCCCCCGCCTAATACCATTTATCAACCCCCCTGAAATCCACCATCCTCTCTCGCCTATTGTTGTGACCATTGACTCTCGTGCTCCCGCTCCACTCCCCTTCCAACAGGTGGCACCTCCCATCCCCACCTCACTCCTATACTATGATGACACATGGAACCCCCTATTCTCTCCTCTCCCATCATGGTCACATCCTTTCCCCCTTCACATCAACCACCCCCATTCCAACCATTATATAACCGTTTCCACGATAATGTACCCACTCTGTTAAGGGCATGAACACAATGACAAAGCCATTTTTTTACTATAAAATCAACCAAAACCTATTCTATCGTCCTCAATTTATTTTTCTAAGATACCAAGTGATCATAACTTGTCCCAGTACACAATCAGCAGACAAAGCCTATCACAACACTTAGTGAGTGAACTAGACCACCACTATGACCCGTCATCAAATTAATTACCTTTGCACCTTAGACACCAGTCTTCGACCAACCTTTCCTGGGTAATTCGAATTCTCCTGTTCATTTCCCTTCCATTATTCCTCCTAAAGGAAAATCTAAGGTTACAGAGGAGAACCCCCTTCTACCCCCTATCATCGATTTAGACCACCAACCTCTGGTAGACCAAGAATATAAGATCATTGAAACTAGTTGTGAGTTCAACCTTTATGAACTTCACAATTGGTTAAAGCAGAAATTCATAGACCTCAGCGATGAATTGGGCATGTGGGAATCCTCCCTACCACGCTTCATTTTCCCTCAAACCTACCATTTCCCTGACTTTGTTTCATGGTGCCAATTCCAATATATTCCTAGTCAGAGGGAAATTATGGCCCAAAATAATGACATCCTTTTCACAATCACATTTGAATCCATCTCCCAAATGCTCCAAGTGAAAAAATCTGCCCCTATGAAACCTTTTACAGTAGATTCCCTCATGGAATTCTACAAGAACCTCAGCTTCCCACATAGATCTAAGATATTTGAGACTTTTCTCCCCGAGGATGCCCAATTACCCAAGAAAATCCCCCTATTCATCCTATATGTTTCCAGAGATGACCAAATAGATTATCTCCATTATTTAATGCTTACTTGGATACCTATCCGATGAATGGGTTGATGAGGCCATCATTGGTTTTTTATCAATCTTTACAACAGGTGAAAAACCCTCCATCTTAAATTATAATCAGTTTCTAGCAGACGCAATTCATGAGCAGTTCTTGAAATTTTCTGAACTTTTAAATATGCTTTAGCCCTAGTTTATCTATTTTTGTACCATCAGGTAGACATGTTTTAGTTTCCCCTACAGAAATTAGATAAGCAAGGAAATTCTCAATCAGTGATTCATTGGACTTCCTTAGTAAGGAAGCATTCCAATAAATTTACCTTCACTAAGTATATTGTTCAATTTTTATACACAATCTCTTGTTTATTAAAAAATGATGTTGAGCCAAGGATAGGACCATAAATCAAAAGATTTCTTCATCTTAGTGAGAAGACTAGAACAGGTGATTGGTAACTCTACCAAAACTACACAGAAATCAGGGTCTATGGGTGTGAATTTCCACCTTACAAGTTGCCAAAGTTTGTCCCAATGAGAATTTTCTCATTAGAATACATAAGAAAAATGATTAACATGGACGAGCTGCATTTTGTGGCAGCAAAGAAGAAATCACAATTTAATATTAAAACATAGGTGGGCCCTTTCATCTACAATACTAGGGAAGAAGCTAAAGAAGCAAACATCCTCCTAAAGCAAATGAACTTCAAACTTAGCTTCACTTGGTCATATGACCCCTTGGGAGTGATTTCAAAGCTAAGAGTAGAACAGAAGACCACTCCATACATTCACATTCCCATGCCAGAGATTGAGAAATACATGAACCAGGATCAATGGTTGGAAAACACTTTGTAGGAGGCAGAAGAGCAGGTAATATCAACAACTACAACACAAACTCCTACACCACAAGAGAAGCAGGAGAAGAGGCCAAGGGAAGATGCTTCCCCTATAGTCACATAAATTCCAGAGAAATAATTTCAGATCTACAAGAAGACGCAAAGGACTAATCCAACAAAGCAAGCTTTTCAAGAAGAAAATACACTGTCCACTATTATTTTGATAGGCCCTCATGCTTCAAAGAGGGATGGATATATTTTTATAGGATCTCCATCCTCATAGGCCTCCTAAGAGCCATTAGAAGCCTCTCAATTAGGGGAATTGGTTCATGACCAAGTTGAACCAAACATATTTTCTAAATATAAAGAAATCAAGAAGAAAAATGAACTGATAAAAGCTACAACATATACACAGTTTTGGAAGCAAAAAACCTCTTCACAGCATAGGCTACTCTCTGCCTTTGACACAGAGAAAGGGAAAATGTAGATAACCTTCCTACATGATGAGATCCCTTTCCCAAAGACTCTTGAAGATTATAAAAAATCATTTTTTCCTTCAACACTGAGAAAATTCATCCAATTGATCAAATATACCTGCATAAGCAAACAAGGGAGATGTTGTACTCAACTTTGACAACTTTAGAAATGGAAGCTTCTAGGCTGCAAGATTCAGTCAATAACATCCAGTCCCAACTTAAATTAGAGAAAATATCTTCTTTGGCTAAAGACACAAAAATCAAATCTTTAGAGGATCTAGTAATTAAATTTGGATATGATCCCAACAATGTTAAAGCTAGATAGGAGATTATCATAAGTAAAAATGATGACATTGTAGCACTCAAGAATCATCTCAAGCTCCCATCCATAAAAGACTCACAAACTAAGGAAGTTGAAGAATTAGAGAAGGAAGAGGAAGACATGTTATGAATCATTATTGAACAAAGTGGATAGATCAAAGAAATGGAGGTTGAGATGGATAAATTGTTAAAGGAAAGAGAACAATCCACATAGTTGGCAACCATTTCACTGGCAGTATTTCCAATTTCATCTAGATCAGTAACAAGGGCATCCACTTCAGAAACCATCCCTGTGGAGGCACAATCCACAGATTATTTAGAAGAGCTAATGAAAGCAATGGATGACCTATCAATTAGAAGATAGGAAATTGAGAAGCTGAAAACTCAGCTAAATAATCTTTAGGAGAAGAATTGAAAAATTGACAATGTATACTTAGCTGAGCTACAAAAGACTCATATATTAACCTAGAAAATTGAACAATTGCAAAGTGTGTCTACAATGGCACAAACATTGGCATAGGCAAAAGAAAGTATATGGATAGAAATAAATGAGGCCATGACTGAAATATGGCCCTCAATTCAAATTATTTTTTAACAAGAGGAGTTAGTACAGAGGTCCAAAGAGGTAATTGAAGAGTGAAATGAGATTTAGGATAGAAGACATGTGAAGCCACTTCTATGATCAGAATTTTGAATTCGAAGGCTAAAGAAGAATTAGAAGAATTTGAAATTGCAGATAGGGCAAAGACAATTTTGGAGGTGAGGGGGGTTCTTACAAAAAGGAACCTTATGCTACAATTAGAGAACAAGTGTCACAATTGGACTCCAACATTAAGAAGTTTCATAGAAAATTTTGTGTGCTAACTCAGAAGAGACTTCCAGGTTTGATAAGGATTAGAGATAAGTTGATCAATTTAGAAGATTATCACCAGAAATTATATACCATAGCAAGGGATAAGTTAAATTTTTCTACCATCAAAGGAAGTATCATAGGGAAATCCTTCATGGAAGAAATGGATTTTGATCTGCTGATAAAAATGAGATAAGGAACTTGTTAATTATCAAACCTATTTTTCAAAAGTATGCTGAGGTGGATGAAACCTACAGGAAGCTAGTCAAATTCTCCACTCCAGGTGAAGACAAATGGGACAAATTATGTGAGTTACTTAGGTAAAACAATTTTTCACCTTCAATAACAAGGCATCACTTTTCCAGGCCGAGTCATCACCAACAATCCTCAAAGATAGTTCTAGAGCACTACAATAGTTTTAGCTACCTACTTTCTTGTACTATTTCTATAATAAGGTTTTAAGATATTTTATAAAGAATCTTTATATTTTTACTCAAGATATTTTTGATAATTTTTGTATAAGTACTTCACAAATCGAAGTACAAATGTTGGGAATTGTATCAAGAAAGCACATTTTGATGTAAAGTTGTTCACTGAGATGAAAGTGATCATTTCATTAATACATAAGACTATTCTAGGATTCATGTGTCAGGCTAATTGGTGATGTCTTTCCTTTTGTAAACTTGTTATATCTATGTTTTCATATGTTTTCTTATCTGAATTGTTTAAAAGAAGATGAAGGGTTGAACTTGTTTAATCACACTCTATCTTGGCTTATAAGCAATTTATATGTTTTCAAACTGAAGTTAAATATAGAATTCATGTTAAAATTATCTATGTTTAATTAAATTTGAATCTATTCCTCCCTCTCACTCCACAAAGCTACAAAGATATAATAGCCTACCTACCTTGCCCTATTTCAATCTATTCTGATATTTTTGCATCTGATCACCCTAAGACCTTAACTCCATTTCCCAATGGCCTTTCTTTGTAGTTTCAACCAAACATTTCAAAAAACCAAACTCTAAACCTAATAACTAGCCTAAAATCCCACTACAACAAATCTAAATATAATAGAGAGATCCCTCTCTAAGTTTAAAAGGGCTAGCTTCTAGTCTTGAAAGTGGTATTGTTGTTACCTCTGGGTTTCTTTCACAACCTTAAGAAATTATGGAGTGCTAACATCCTGGGGACTATACTGGGGACTTCGAACAACTTTGATTTGTATTAAATTTTCCTTGGTCAAATTTTTTATTTCAGAACTTAAAGCTATTTCTAGGTTTGTGGCTGAGGAATATATATGATTTAAGGTTGTTTTCCACTTATAATTTGTACATATTTTATATTTGTAAATATACTATTGGAGATCTAGCTCCTAATAGGATACATACTAGAGCTAATCCAAATCCTAATCCACCAAAAATTGTAGATAACCCTGAAAGAATTCTTAGAAAGAAGAGTTTAGCTAAGAGCCAGGCAAGTAATAATCCTCTCCCTAGGGTTAATTCTCTGCCGAAAATATTTGTGATTGTAGAAGACATAGAATTTGATTTAGCATTTGAACATATTATTTTTCAAACTAAATTTGAGATCTTTGTAGCTGAAACTAATTTTGATGAAAACATCTTAAAACTCTATATTTCAAAGCAAAAAACTAGTAATCCAGACTCTGTTGAAGATGTAATCAAACAGTTTAATAAGATTGAAGTGTTGGTATCTGAACTAGATCAGCCTGTACAAAAATCTCCTAAATCACCTAAATCCTCACATTCTTCTTCTACTACTTCATCCCTAACCCCCCAAAAAATACCACCTAGTATTTCTATCCCACTAGAAATTCCTCTTATTTATACTACCCCTCTAGAGATTCCTTCTATCTCTACCCCTCCAGAGATTCCTCCTATCTCTACCCTTCCACCAAAAATTCCACCTATTTCTACAGCTCCTTTAATAATTCTCCCTATTTCCACTACACCCATTTCATCTTCTATCCCTACCACCTCTACATCAACACAACAAAGTGTAATATTACCTCCTTTGATACCTTCCTCATCCACTTCCATTTTAGTTACCTCCTCTCACACACCCATCATGGCAGGTAGGTATTCCCCCCTGGTTTTACCTGGATAGATTAATGTCGTGCTACAAGACTACCAGAGTAGGATACCCTAGTTTGATAGCACAGGCCCACTCGCTGCTCAACAACATGTAGATAAGATGAATGACTATCTAGATTTATAGGAAATTGATGAAGATGATGTTATGAAACCAGCTCACAAAAAGATAGAAAAGAAAGATCAACACCTTAGAACTTAGCCTCTTCGAGGGGGAAACCTCCTTTACATTACATAAATGAACAATTCTTGGATGATACAAATGACAAGACCTCCTTTCTATATATACGAGTATAAGGGGTCATAATGTAATCAGAGCCGACATAACAGTAATAATGTAAGGGCACAACAATAACAATAGCAGGATTCTATGGGGCACAATAGTAACAATATGGGGACTACATGGGCACAACAATATAATAAGGGGGTTTCACTAATAAAAATAAGGGGTTACGCTAGTAGTATAGGGACCTAACAGATGATGTAAAGATGAGACTGTTTGCTCAAAGTTTAACCAGGGAAGTTAAAAAATGGTTTAAATCATTACAAGCTGCCTCCATCAAAGATCTAACACAATTTCATTAGAATTTCCTTGCAAGATGGGAAGTGAAGAAAAATACTCTTCAAATTTTAGCTGAGTATGAAAGTATCAAAAGAGCCCTTGATGAAAAAGTCCAGGATTATTGTGTCAGATTCAATAGAATTTACAACCCCGACAAGGTCTAGCCCTGATCAAATTCCCAGATGGATTTGATCAAGACACGGCATACCAACCTAGAGAAAGAAATCCTGCTTCCATTGAGGAGATGCAGGCAAATGAAGTTACTGTAGAAGCTAATCTGTTAGCAAAAAGAGCTAGGATAAAGGTCGAAAGAATAGTCTCTATTAAAGAAGAACTCGCTTCTTCTTCATCATATACTAAGTTGGATAACCTACTTAGGTCTATGCAAATAATTGTAGAGAGAATGAGTTTGATTGATAGAGGTCCTCCAACAGATAATCAAGGTGGCCTTCAAAATAGAAATCAAAACCTTAGGAGAAATCCATCCCAGATTAAACAAAGAGAACAGAGAGGCCCCAATGATAAACAATAGATTAGGCCCCCCTTCCAAGAAAATTATGTTGATGAAGAAGTTTAGTTAACAAAGTATCCTCAAGAAAACGAGATAAACTTATTTGGAGAAAGTGATATAGATCATATTTTCTTAACCAAAGAAGAAGAAGAGATTAAGAAGAACAAGATCTCTTCTTGATCTCACAACCAAAAACCATCCCTTCAGAGTCTAATGAGTTTAAACAAGGGTATAAGAATGCGATAATGGAAGTGCATAAGTAGTAGAAATTAAGAAGTAAAAAGAATGTGGGAAATCCTCCCAACAAAACTCAAAATGATGGCCCTTCCACTAGCCAAACTATTAGACCAGGTAGTAACTCCTCAAAAAAAATTCATTCATATTCATTCAAGCTGGTATTTATTATATACATGAGGGAGAAACTATTCACTTCATCTCCCGGTGACTATTCATATTTCTTATTATTTATTTACATCAGTTACACTTGTTCGCCCAATCCTGATGATTAGGTGTCAACATTCCTGTTGTCCGGATAAATCGTTCTTGTGAACAAGACCGATCTCCCTAGTATCAACAGATATCTAGCAACAAGCAAAACAAGCAAATCTACCTTTCTCTAAATATATTGTGATTCATTAATAAAAACTAAGAGGTGTTTTAGACCCTACCTTAAGTATAACGCTAGTTTGTGGCAGCCATGCTTCGACCATCAGAAAGAGTTTCCTTTTGATAACCTGCAATCACAAACAAGCAGACATCAAATAACACCTGCCTAGCCAATATAATAAATCATATTCATCATGGTGATCAAGGAATACATGAAATAAACCATAAAACACAGCTTACTGAGAAAAATAAACTTGATTGTATTAACTTTGAAAATAGAAAAACTTTACAACCTTTGGTGCCTTGATGTTATACAAGCTCCTCCTAGGGTCCGAAACAGGAATCTCCTCTACTTTGACAAGCCTCACACTCTTCCAAATGAGATCAACAAGGTATGTAATCTTTCCTCACAAAATCTCAATTAGGAAGACTAAGTTCCAGCAACATTTCACCTCAAAAATCTCTAGCTTTTAACCTTCCTAGTAACCAACCCAATGTGTCATTTTATAGTGCAAAGGAAGGAGGTTACAGGTCCACCTATGAAGGGATGGAGTCCTCCTTCAAAGGGATAAGCTATTCACATCAAGGGGTTAGCTTCTTAAGGTATGGAATGCATGAAACTTAAAGGAGCGAACTTGCCACCTCAAGATTCCTTCTAGAAGCTTCCAGAAATGACTCAAAATGAGTTTTTAAGAATGTACTTGTGCCTTTTTGACTTTTACAGGGGTCCGCACCCATTACACATAGACAGAGTAGTCAGGTACGTAGGGGACATGACCAGTAGGTGCGGGACCGCAGGTAATGCTAAGAGAAAGTGTGGAACCAGAGTTTTAGAGATTTTTAAGGGATTTCTCTTATTTTCAAGGCTTGACATGAAGAACTGAGGTTTAAGACTTGCAAAGGAGGAAAGTATGAGTGGTGATAGACTCACACCGATTGCAGAATGTCATGGTGACAATATTTTGTGCAACAATTCCCCCCCTTAATCTGAAGGGATGTTGGTGAGTCCAAGCATCTTTCTGAATCGTTCGAGCTTTTCTCTTCCATGTGCTTTGGTGAAGATGTTTGAAATTTTCTCATTAGTGGAACAATGGCCGAGATGGATTGTTTTGGCCTCAACATGATGTTGAATCAGATGATATTTAGTATTGATGTGCTTTGTTCGATCATGGAACTTTGGGTTCTTGGCCAACTTTATTGCCGAGGTATTGTCAATCATGAGTGGAGTCAATTGTTCTTGTTTTACCTACAAATCTTCAAGAATTTTCCTAAGCCACACAATTTCTTTTGTTGCCTCAGCTACTGCCACATATTCTACTTCTGTTGTGGAATCTGCTAGAACTAATTGTTTGTGTGATCTCTAGGAGACAGCTCCTGATCCAAGACTCATAGCATAACCTGAAGTAGATACCGCAGTTTCTTTGTCTCAATCAAAGTCTGAATCAAAGTATCCAATCAAGATGAAGTCATCCACCTATGTATACTTGATTCCAAAGTCTTGAGTTCCCTTCAAGTACCTTAGAACTCGTTTTGCAGCAGACCAATGTCCCTTACAAGGATTTTGTATAAACTTGGAGAGGATTCCAACAACAAAAGAAATGTCTGGTCTAGTAGTAGTTAGGTAGTTGAGACTTCCTACAAGCTGCTATACTTTGTTGCATCCTCAAATTATTTTCCTTCAATGGATGTGAGCTTTAAGTTTTGTTCCATTGGAGTAGTAAGAGGATTGCATTTTGTCATGTGAAACTTGTTCAACAGATCTCCAATGTACTTCTTTTGGGAAAGGAATATGGACTTCAGATGTTGAGTTACTTCAATACCAAGATAGTAATGAACATAGCCCAGATCAGTCATTTCAAAACCTTTCTTCAATTCCTTCTTTATTGATGCAATGTAGCTTTCATTATTCCCTATCATCAAAAGATCATCTACATATACCACAAGATATACAACTATTTTGCAAACTTTCTTGACAAATAAAGTTGCATCATCAAGATCATAATGTTTGAAATTGAGTTTCAAAAGATGCTCAGTTAGTTTTTTATAACAGGATCACGGTGCTTGTTTGAGGCCATACAAGGATTTCACAAGTTTGCATACTTTATGTTCATGTCCTTTCACTGTAAATCCTTCAGGCTAGGACATAAAAACATTCTATTTTAGATCTCCATTCAAGAAAGCAGTTTTTACATCCATTTGATGGACTTTCCAACCGTTCTGAGCTGCTAGGGCAAAGAGTGTCTGGATGGTAGCCCATTTTGCTGTGGGGAAAAAGTATCCTCATAATCGACCCCTTCCTTCTGTGAAAAACCTTTTGACACAAGCCTAGCTTTGTGCTTGTCAAGTGAGCCATCAGCTTTATACTTGTTCTTGTAGACCCACTTGCAGCCAATTGGTTTGATTCCTAATGGAGGATCAACCAGCTTCCAAGTGCCATTCTTTATCAAGGCATCATACTCCTTTTGCATTGCTTCTTTCCATTCATCATGAGAAGAAACTTCTTTGAAGGAAGTTGGTTCAAAATCTATAGACAAATTCAATTCACAATCATAAGAAACTTCCATATCAACAGGTGAATCAGAGTCATCTACATCACCTCCATTTTGCCAGTTTGAATTTCTAGTTCCTATCTTTCCAACCTCATCAGGATGAACACTTTCATGTGTCTTTATTAGCCACTTTGGGGGACTTTTCTGAGGTGGTCCAGGCTGCTCCATTGATTGGGTTGGGACTGAGTCAAGATTGAGTCTCCCAATTCTATCAATCACATCACTTAAAGCATCATCCATTATTAGAGTTTCAAGTGGGGGAGAGAGTTCTTCAGAAGAAGATTCCACATGTTGATCTAATATAGGAATCCCCCCTTCAAGATGTGGCATTTGATTATCAAATTCTTGAAATGATTTTGCATTTGTGAATCTATCCAAGCGATCAAGTTGCCACTCAACAACATTGTTAGTTTTGGATGATTCAAGAAGGATTACATCTCTAGATACAACAAAATTTTTATTGACTTCATCATAGAGACGATATGCTTTGGAGGTGTTTGAATACCCCAGGAAGATACACTTACGACTTCTTGCACCATGTTTGTTTCTATGTACCTTTGGTATCAAGGCATAACAGGTGGAACCAAAGACCCTGAGATGCTTTACCGAAGGAATGTGCCCATACCACATTTCATATGGAGTCTTGTTTCTAATAGAATTAGATGGACATCTATTCTTTATATATACATCACATAGAACAACATCAGCCCAAAACATCAACTTTACATTTTTGAAAAACATCATGGGGCGCACCATATTTAATATTGTCCTATTCATTCTTTTAGCTACACTGTTTTTTTGGGGATTATAAGGCACAGTTGTTTGATGTTTGATCCCATGTTGGCAAAGATATTTTTCAAATTCATTTGAAGTGTATTCTTTTCCATTATCAGTGTGAATAGAGCTAATATGAGATTGTGCATCATTTTCAATCCATTTATGAAAGTTCTTGAATGTTTGAAAAGCATCAGATTTGTTCTTCAATAAATAAACCCATCACATTCTGGTGTAGTCATCAATAAATTTCATCATATATTTATTTCCATTTGCAGAAGGAATAGGAATTGGACCACATAAATCTGAATGAATGAGTTCAAGTTCTCTATGTGCTCTTGAATGTGAATCATGAAAAAATTGTTTGCTATGCTTTCTTAGAATGCAAGCTCACATTGCTTAAGTTTCCTAGGAATTGTAAGCAAACCAGCAACACCATTTTTCTTCAACAAGCGGAGGCTGTAATAGTTCAAATGTCCAAATCTAGCATGCCATAATAAACTTGATGGAAGTGTACCTTATTCATAATGAGAATTGTATGAGAAATGTTGTGCACGAGTAGAGGTACCTTGCAACTTGAGAAGCCTTTCTTCTTCTATTCCCCTCATGACAAGTGAGTGGTCAGATGCTTTTCTCACCTCAAGCTTTCCATCAAACATATGAATGGAGTGACCTTGCTGGCAGATGTGGACTAAGGACAACAAGTTTCTCTTCAGCTGTGGGAGATATAGAACATGATGCAGAAGGAAGTCTGGAAGACTAGGCAATTTAAGCCTGATTGTGCCAAGCCCTGATGGCTTGATTTTTGATTGGTCTGCAAAGTATACTACTCCGTCAACATTGTCAGTAAATTCTTCAAAAAAATCTTTTCTATGAGTCATGTGGCAAGTTGCTCCTAAATCAAGCAACCATTCATTTTTCCAAGAAGCAAGTGAAGAATTAAATAAGTCTTCATTTACTCTGATATTACATTGTGCCACAACATAATGAGCAGATTCAGGTGCTTTACCTTTGTCTGTGTGTTATGCTCTTAACCTGCAAAATGATACCCAAATACAGAATATGCGAAGAAAAGATACCCAGAACACAGAATAACAATGATTTTATTATTCAGAGAGTAATGTTCACTTGCCTCTTTGAGGGGGCAACCTCCAATAGAGCAGAGCTCGACTACAAAATAAGACACAATGCTCCTCACAGGGAGTCTCTATCCTTTATATATGACTCATACATGCAATACCATGGGCCAATACCATGGGTTTTATTAATACCATCTATCTAATACTACGGCCCATTTGCAACTAACTGTGGTCCCATCATTAATTGCGGGTTAACCACTTACAAATATTAATATGGGCTTTATTGACTCTTGACTATGACGTGATCCCATGACATAAATAAGGGGGTTAGGGTGGGACCCTAACATGCCCTCCCCCTTAAGACTAGCCTTGTCCTCAAGGCTGAAGCTGCGGAAACTGCTAAAGAATAGTGGCTGGTTCCCAAGTTGCATCTTTCGGAGAGGTGTCTTTCCATTTGACGAGGACTTCCTTAATCATGCGACAGCGCAGGTGCTTGTTTCGTGTGTCTAGAACCTATTCGGGTTGAAGCCAGATTGACCCTTCTTCGTCCAATTCAGGTAGACTGGTTTGAACTCGGCAATTGTTCCCAATCACTTTCTTGAGGCACGATACATGGAAAACTGGATGGATTTTTGCCGTAGGTGGCAAAGCCAACTTGTAAGCCACTTCTCCAATGTGCTGAAGTACTTGGTATGGTCCGTAGAATTTTGGAGAGAGCTTTTGACAACCCTTGTCTTTGAGTGATGTTTGCTTATATGGTTGCAGCCTCAAAAAGACCTGATCTCCTTCTTGAAATTGGCGCTCTGAGCGATGCTGGTCGACCTGTTGCTTCATGCGGTTCTAAGCTTGATGAAGATTCTCTCTAAGATGGGCGAGCATAGTTGCGCGGTGTTGTAGGAGTTGATCCACTACTTGTACTTTGGAGCACCCCTTGACATAAGAAGTAGGGGAAGGCGGAAGTTGACCATATACTGCTTCATAGGGAGTCATTTTGGTGGTGGCATGATAGTTGGTGTTATACCACCATTCAGCCAGAGGTAACCACTGTACCCAAAGGTGTTGCTTTTCTGAAGTGAAACACCTAAGGTAGGTTTCTAGACATTTGTTGACGGCTTCGGTTTGACCATCTGTTTGCGGATGATATGAAGTACTGAGTTTGAGTTGAGTGCCTTGCATTCTGAAGAGTTCCTGCCAAAAATTACTGGTGAAGATCGGGTCGCGGTCGGACACAATAGAAGTGGGCATGCCATGCAATTTGAAGATCTGATCCATGAAAGATTGAGCAACCAAAGTTGGTGTAAACAGGTAGGGTAGGGTGCAGAATTGAGCATACTTCGACAGTCGGTCCACAACCACCATGATCACTGACTTGTTCCCTGACTTTGGAAGACCTGTAATGAAATCCATAGAAACCTCCGTCCAAATTGATGCCGGAATGGGCAATGGTTGTAATGTGCCTGGTGTGTTGACGGTTTCCCCTTTGTGGCGTTGACAGACATCACATTCTGCTACGAAGGTAAGGATGTCCTTTTTCATGCCTGTCCAAAAAAATGATCTTCTGGTGCGAGCATACGTCTTCTGAAAGCCCGAATGTCCTACAATGGGAGATGAGTGCAATTCTACCAAAATGCGACTTTTGAGGGTGGATGTTGGTGAGATTACGACTCTGTCCTTGTAGCGAAGAATATCATTCTGCCACGAGTAGCCCTTGGTGGAATTAGGATCTACCTGCAATTGAGAAATGAGTTGGGAGAGCCCGGGGTGTGAAAACCATTCCCTGCGAGCCTCTTCAATCCAGTCTGGAATGGGGAGGGAAATTGCGAGCAGAGTACTTTCCTCCTAAAATTGGCGAGATAATGCATCTGCTACACTATTGTCTTTCCCTTTCTTGTAAATGATCTCATAATCATATCCTAGCATTTTGGCTAACCATTTATTTTGTTGTGGGGAGGATAGGCGTTGCTCCAAAAAATATTTAAGACTGTGATGATCTGTGCGGATTTGGAAACGTCGCCCCAATAAGTAAGGTCGCCAGGTCTCGACTGCATTTAAGATGGCCATCATTTCCTTCTCGTAGGTAGATTGGCCCAGATTCCTCCCACTGAGTTGTTGGCTTGTGAAGGCCAACGGTCGCCCTTCCTGCATTAAGACCGCCCCAATACCTGTACCCGAAGCATCACATTCAATGACAAAGGATTTGGTGAAGTCAGGTAGTGCTAAGACTGGAGTGGAACACATGGCGTTTTTGAGAGCGGTAAATGCCTGTTGTGCTTCCTCGTTCCAGAAGAAGGAATTTTTCTTTAGGAGTTGAGTGAGGGGCTTCACTATGTGGCCATAGTTGCGGACAAATTTATGATAATAGCCTGTGAGACCCAAAAATCCTCTCAAGCTCTTCAAGGTCTTAGGTTGAGGCCATTCTTGCATTGCCTGGATCTTTTTGGGGTCCACCTTGACACCTTCACGCCCCACAATGTGGCCCAAATACTCAACTTCTTCCATGCCAAAAGAACACTTGGACATCTTGACAAATAATTTATGCTTGCGGAGCAGTTGCAAGAGTAGATCTACATGCTGAAGATGTGCAACCCAAGTGCCACTATAGATGAGGATGTCATCGAAGAAGACAAGGACAAATTTTCTGAGATATGGTTTGAGAATGTGATTCATAAGGCTCTGAAAAGTAGAGGGGGCATTACAAAGACCAAATGGCATGACCAGGAACTCATAATGGCCTTCATGAGTTCTGAAAGCCGTCTTGGGAATGTTGACTTCCTTCATGCGAATTTGGTGGTAGCCTGAGCGAAGATCCAACTTAGTGAAGAATTGAGCCCCATTGAGTTCGTCCAGCAAATCGTCAACCACCGGGATGGGAAATTTATCTTTGACTGTCAACTTATTGAGGGCCCTGAAGTCGGGACACATCCGCCACTCCCCATCTTTCTTGAGCACCATGACCACTGGGGATGAATAAGGACTAATGCTGGGACGAATGACACCTGCTTCCAACAGTTCCTTGATGATTTTTTCTATTTCATTCTTTTGGGTGAACGGATATCTGTATGGCCGCACATTTGGGGGTTGGACCCCTGGAACCAAGGTGATGCTATGATCATGTTCCCCTCGCGAGGGTGGAAGCTCATGAGGCTTATCAAAGACGGTCCGATGGTTATTTAAAATCTATTGCATCTCATGATGAATTGGCAGAGACATGGTTTCGACTACCTGGATGGCATTAATTTGAGCTACTACTCCATGATGGCCCTTTTTTAACAATTTTTCCATCCTATGCGAGCTGATGATAGAGGGGGCTCCCACCTGGAGTCCACAGAGGGTATGTGTGGAGTTTTTCTACTTAAAATTCATATGTAACTCCTGGAAATCCATTGTGATTGGCCCAAGAGTGCGGAGCCATTCAGCGCCGAGGACAATGTCACAACCCCCATGTGTATGGCAAACATGTGGGTTTTCAACTGATAATCCCCCATTTGAAGTTTGACATTTTCACAGCGGCCTTCACATTTCATTGTGCCCCCATCTGCAATTTGGACTTGGAAGTTAGAAACTGCTCGTACAAAACAATGCGCTGCTTCTGCGATTTTTTGATGGATGAAATTATGGGTACTTCCACTATCAATCAAGACTACTACTGGGCGATGTTTAAGAAAACCCCAGATTTTGAGAGTTTGAGGGGAAGAAATCCCTGCCAACGCATGCAGCGAAATAACTGGTTCGTCAGAGACATTCTCCTTTGGGTTGTCTTCTTCTAGCGCCTCATGTTCCTCAAGTGGTGGATCTTCCTCTGTTGAGCTGTAGTCAGTGGCATCTATTTGAAAAAATTTGGGCTCCTTGCATTTATGACCTGGGGAGTAGTTTTCATCACAGTAGTAACATAGTCCTTGCTTCCTTCTTTTGGCCATTTCCGCAGGTGACACCTTTTGGACCTTAAGTGTTTGAGTCGTGTTGTGAGCCTGTGGGGGATGACCTTTAGCGGGGAAATTTGGGCGACTGTATTGTGCTGCTAATGCACGTTCCACCTTACGAGCTACCTGGCAAGCCTCCGTCCACGTGGGAGGGTGGTGAAGTAGAACTTGAGCTTTGGTGGCTTCTTTAAGACCACTGATAAAACATTCCATGTAGAACTCATCTGTGAGACCCCTAGTGCGGAAGGCTAAGGCTTCAAAAGCGGTAATATATTCATCCACTGTACCAGTCTGTTGGAGCTTAGTGAGACGACCCAAAAAAGAGTCTTCCTGTTCAAAGCGATCTCGAAGAGCTTTGGTAAATTGGGTCCAAGTCCTAAAAGGCCCATTGCAACGCTGATGCCATTCCCACCATTGCCACCGTTCATTGTCCAAGTACATGCTCCCCAACATAAGCTTAGTCGCATCATCTGGGATATGATTCAATTTGAAATACTACTCCATTTGTGCTAGCCATGTGGACGGGTGAGAACCGTCAAATTTATGCACATCCAATTTGGGAGGTCGCTGACTGGGTGGTGGATGGGTGTGCCAGACGTGAGGAGAGTGGCTAGACTCACCCTCATTGTATTCATGGCCATTATACGCCTCCTTGTGGGCTTGCTCCTTGCCCTTCGGGAGTAATTGTTGTATCTGGAGACTTAGTCTGCGAATCTCAGTTTGGATGGAGTTCACAGTTTCTTCAAGTTTGTCCATCCTTTCATTGGCCATCGCTTGAGCTCTAGTTTCTACCATACACCAACCTGATGAAAAATTGGGACCGCCTAAAAATTTTTACTAATAAATTGAATGGTACCACCTTTCTCAGCTCCTCGTCCTGATTATGATGGGCTAGATCACCAATAAGTGCCCCGGAAGATCTCAGACTTTTTTTTTTTTTGAAAACTCCTAACGGAGTTTTACTCCTTCTTGATCAATACTACAGTCGCCAAATCCTCAAAATGTCAATGCTGCCAAAAGTCCTGCGAAAAGTATACCCCGATATAGGAACCCTTCACAACAACTCCGATCTGGTGGGTCTGAGAGATCTGAATGGAGGAACAACTGCTGCAGCGGATCTGATGGATCTGCGGGACTGATGTCTGCTGCTGCTGCACCTCTTTGCACACGCGAATCAGGAATAGATGATGTGTGATCCCCCGATAGAAAAGGAAACTATGGTCGTGAGGAGTGTCAGGTGCTACAGATCGCAATATACATAAGGGTCTGGCAGTAGTACTCGGCCCAATGTTTCAGGGCTCTAACTAAGGAGGATCGACCGTACCCTTATCTGTACAACTCGACTTCCCTATCGTACGGGCGAGTAATCTCTCCGAGTGCTGTTCTCGGTGTACTGTAGCCACAAGACGGCCGACGGTTTATCTATGGCGAAGTTTCAAGGGAGCCTAGGGGGCTTCCGATATACCCAGAGGGTACGTGGCAGACAGTCCGTGCGCAGTTCTGTCTAATGCGCTACTACTCAAAGGGGTACCCACAGGGGTTACAAGGGAGTCCAATAGACGTGACCACCTCTTGTATTTCCTGCGTGCATGCCTCCCCAAATCCGCAGGTTTATGCGCTCAACGACAGATCCCGTGGTTTAAAGACGCCGGAACACGTCTCTAGCCGATTTTTTTTTTTTTTTGCTAAGAATTGGAGATCCCACCGGCCCTGGAAAGTGCTCTGATACCACTTGTTATGCTCTTAACCTGCAAAATGATACCCAAATACAGAATATGCGAAGAAAAGATACCCAGAACACAGAATAGCAATGATTTTATTATTCAGAGAGTAATGTTCACTTGCCTCTTCGAGGGGGCAACCTCCAATAGAGCAGAGCTCGACTACAAAATAAGACACAATGCTCCTCGCAGGGAGTCTCTATCCTTTATATATGACTCATACATGCAATACCACGGGCCAATACTGTGGGTTTTATTAATACCATCTATCTAATACTACGGCCCATTTGCAACTAACTGTGGTCCCGTCATTAATTGTGGGTTAACCACTTACAAATATTAATATGGGCTTTATTGACTCTTGACTATGACGTGATCCCATGACATAAATAAGGGGGTTAGGGTGGGACCCTAACACTGTGTCATTAGTTTTACCTTTGGGTTGATTTCTTTGCTGCTCAATTTTGTCCCAAGGTAACTTGTATGTAGAGGCATCATGTGATCCATTTCTTTTGCAGCATATGCAGTGCAAATCTGACTTTTCTCCTCGAGAGTGTCTGCTTCCCCTACCTTTGAAATATATTCCTCTTCATCTTCGACCACCACTTCCTCTGGAAGAATCTCGGGCAATATTATTTTCTTTATGAGCAAGGCACACAACCTCTTCATAAGATTCAGGGGCTGTCTTCTTTCCAAAATCTTTCTCTCTTTCAACAAATTTTTTCACAAGGGAGTCAAAGGTAATATCTTTGAGATTTCCATTTGCTTGCAATGACTCAAGATAATTGGAGTAAGTAGGATAAAGTGCCTTGAGAAAAGCGATAAGAGGAATATCCAATTCAACCTTAGTGGCTTTGATATCATGCATTATAGATTTTACTTTGGATGCAAGAGAAAGAGGATCATTATTTTGTAATTCAAGAGTGAAGAGTTTAATCATGAGTTGAACAACTTCAAGTGCAGAATGTGAGTCATAGAGTTCTTTCAACTTTTGTAAGGCTTTGAAAGCAGTTGAAAATGGTGAAATATGGCGACTCACCTCTTCACTTACAGATGCTGCAATTAATGCATAGGCTTTGTTGTTCTTATTTTCCCAAATGGTGAACTCTTTGTCTGAGGTAGGCTGTTTTGGCTCTTTGTCTCCGTCTCCAATACACACTCCTTTCCACAACTCATTGAAAATGAGGGTGTGTTTTATCATTCGGGACCACTCAGGATAGTTCTCCTTGCCAGTGAGAACTATTCCCACAATAGATATGATTGAATGCATACTGTAAAAAAAATACTTCTGCTGGCAAAAAAATCTATGTACTGTAAAAAAATACTTCTGCTGGCAAAATGTGCTTCAAAATAATACAGCCTTATTCTTCCTTCTTGATTAGGTAAGAAATTGATTTAATATACAAAGAGAAAAACTATATTCTATCCATATAGAATATCACCATTTTTTTTTGCATTACAATATGGTTGCAATTCAAGAGAAATAAAAGATAAACAATATCAACTGCTCAAAAGCAAATTGGAATTCTGATGCAAATCGGAATTTTCCAAAAACTTGGATGGAAATATAATAGGCAATATCATCCCGTGAGTACCAAGATACCATAACTTGCATGAAAGCTCAAATCCTATGCTTTACACCTTGACTGCATACTTTTTCATTGGAAAATACATCTCTTTCTTTTTCTGTCTCTCAGTCTTCAATTCTTCTGGGGATGCAAATCAAGAGGCAGGTACTTCTTTTTCAGACCAGCTAGCCAAAGAGCAGAACTAATGTGTGCTTGGAGCAGAACTATATTCTATCCATATAGAATATCAATGGAACGTTGGCCATCAACGTGGAGAGAGCAACGTAAGGAACCTAGAACCTGGAGAACTAAGGTTTGAATGATAGACATAGCATGAATATACGGTTTCAGTCATGCATGCCAAAGCTCCAGGAGATAAAACCCTATAGGTGTATATAACTTCTCCTTTTTCCGTGCGACAGTAAAAAGAACTTAGGTAAGTATCTTATAAAACCTCTGAGAAAGAGACAATTGAAACATCAATTTGGTAAGTAGAAGAATGTCTGTACAAGTTTGGAATATGAAGCATTTCATCCATTTGGTAAACTTTCACCCAAAGTGATGGGAGCAGTGCCTCCTTCTCTCAAGAAGGTAAAGAATGAATGTTAATTAGGGCCTATTCATTGAATATGGTTACCCAAACCTAACCATCTTTTGGTGAGCATTTTGTAGGAGTAGCATAAAAAACAAAGTCAATCAACAGAGTAGAGAAGAATGGTAAATAGCAGATGGAGTAGGTCTAGCAATGGAGCATTGTTATACCAGTGTGGAGAGAGCAGCAGCGTATGGAGTATTCAACAATGTTTATGGCTTCCTCACTCAAGCGTTACCCAGATTATCACGCAGAGGGTAGACCCTGATTATCACACAGAGGGAAAACCCAGATTTATGAAAAATGGTAGAAGGGAGTTACAATGGCAGTTAGAAGCCAAAAATGGTGCTGGCTCTGATACCATGTCAGACCAGGAAGTAACTCCTCAAAAACAATTCATTCATATTCATTTAGGTTGGTCTTTATTATATACATGAGGGAGATATTGTTCACTTCATCTCCTGGTGACTATTCATATTTCTTATTATTTATTTACATCAGTTACACTTATTCACCCAATCTTGATGATTAGGTGTCAACACAAACAAAGGATGACTCTAAAAAAGAGGCTCCTAAAAAACATGATCAGAATACCAAAGAGATAGAAAAACCTCAAACCCCTTTCAGCATTGAGACTGAGTTGGCTAAACTTAAAATTTCAATTGCTTTAACATAATTAATCAATAAAAATGCATATAGGTCCCAAGTTATGAAATCCTTGAAAATAAGGGAAGGGACAGACACAGTAAACCTCACTGATGACCAACTTGAGTTGTTATTTGGACCTGAAGTGGAAGGCAAATATTAGGATGGAACTATGCCTCCTTTCTACATTAGTTTAAATATTCATGACAAGATTTTGCATAATAAAATGCTTGACTCTGGTGCTTCTCACAATCTGATGCCCAGAGCCATCATGGAAAAACTGGGTTTAGATATCACAAGGCCTTACAAAGATTTGTATTCCTTTGATTCCAGCAAGGTCAGATGCCTAGGTCTCATCAAAGACCTGTGTGTCACTTTAGCCCAAATCCCAGCCAAAAGTCTAGTCATGGACATTGTGGTCGTAGACATACTCCCTAAGTATGAAACGTTACTATCAAGGTCTCGAGGAGAAAAGTCACAGGGTACTTTGCAAATGGATATGACCTATGCTACCATTCATGTTTTTGGTTAGCAGAGAAGATTATACAGGGAGACTCTCATGAAATAAATGGTTAGTAGCCAAGAAAAATCAAACAATTACCCCTTGTACTTTGTGCATTTAGATTTAGACTCCTTTATTTTGTACAATGATGAATTTGTAGAGGAGGAAGTTTCACATTTAGAAGCTGAGCTAAGAAAGACAAAGGAAATGAAATTAGAACATGGAAAACTAGAGGAAGAGAGTGAAGCCCTATGGAACATGGACTTTGATGGGGCTGTAAGCAAGGAAGGAGTAGGGGCAGGTGTCTGGATTCTAAACTCACAAACAGGGATAGCAAAAGGACACTCTTACAAAGTAAACATTCAATATACAAACAATATAGTTGAACATGGAGCTTTAATCTTAGGACTGCAACTTTTAAAAAGGTTAGGGGTAAAAATAATTTATGTTCATGGAGATTCAGAACTCGTCATTAACCATATTAAATGTGAGTACTTAGCAAAACACCCTAGATTAAGAGCCTATATAAATGCAATTTTAGATTTTCTTCAATGTTTCCCTGAATTCCAGTTGTCTCTTATTCCTAGAGGCCAGAATGTTTTAGAAGATGTTGTAGCCGCTTCAGCTAGTACTTGTAAGGTGCCATTCCATCCTAACAAAAAGTATGAGGTTGAGATAAAACACAAACTAGTTGTCCCAGACAATGTAAGATATTGGCAAGTTTTTGGAAGTGACAAACAAGTAGAGATTTTTTAACAATTAAAAGAGGAATTTTAGTATGAAAATATTGACACAGATAATGATGTAGATGAAAATGCAAAAGAAATAGTGTTAAATGAAACTGATGACAATCAAGAAGAACTTGAGGTTCTGCAACTAAAAGACAATGTGTTACCAAGAGGATTGGTACCATTGGAAGATCTTTTTGACTTAAATGATGTAGCCAAAAATAGAACCAGTAGGAGCCTAGGTAGAGGACTGTAACATAAGAACTACGGAGAATCCTAAAATTGTGAAACTATCCAAATCCTTTCCTCTTAAAGAAAAACAAAAATATATTGAGCTATTTAAGGAATTCTCTGATGTGTTTCTTGGAGCTATGAAGATTTCAGATAATATGATACTAGTATCATATAACACACCATTACCATCAAGGAAGATAAAAATCCCTTCAAATAGAAAAATAGGAGAGTGAATCCATTATTATCACCTTTGATAGAAAAATAATTCATTTTTTTTTGATGCAAAGATCATTATACCCTTCAAACTTTTGAAATGGGTCTCTAATCTAGTACCTACTAGAAAGAAAATAGGTGAAATTAGGCTTTGTGTAGATTTTAGGAATCTTAACAAGGTTTCTCTTAAGGAAAACTACCCTCTGCGCAAAATGGATCATATCCTACAAAAGGTAGTTGGTTCCAATAGAATCTCTTTGTTGGATGGTTTCTCAGGATACAACCAGGTTCTAGTTCATCCTGATGATCAACACAAAACAACATTTACTACACCTTGGGGGACTTTTATGTATGTAAAAATGCCCTTTGGCCTTATGAATGTTGGGGCCAATTTCCAAAAAGAAATGGACATTGCATTTGTTGACGAAATTGATAGGTTCATTGTGATCTACCTAGATGATATTATTATGTTTTCAAAGATAGATGAAGAACACTTACTACACCTAATCAAAGTTTTTGAAAAATGTAGAAAATATGGTATCTCCTTGAACCCTAAGAAAAATATTTTTGGATTAGAGGAAGAAAAAATTCTAGGTCATATCATTTCAAAGGAAGGTATTAGAATAGATCCTAATAGAGTCAAAGCCATACTAAAAATTGACCCTCCTAGAAACAAGAAAGAAATATAATCCTTCATTGGTAGGATAAATTTCCTCAGGAGATTTATTCCAAACTTAGCCAAGATCTTAAGAGGCATTACAAACATGCTAAAGAAATATATTGAAATAAAATGGAATATTGAAGCCAATAAATCTTTTAGTGAAGTAAAGTTAGTTCTAACCACTACTCGTGTTTTGATAAGCCCTGACTTTACAACGGATTGTATGATTTTTTCTTTTGCATATGAACATACCATTGTAGCCATTTTGTTACAGAAAAATAGTGAAGGACATGACAACCCAAAGCTTTCTTCAATAGATCTTTAAGGGATGCCTCATTAAAGTATAACATCATGGAGAAACAAGCCTTTATTTTTTGAATGCACTGAAAGACTTTAGGATTTACATCCCATATTACCATATCATTGCATTTGTTCCAAGTGTTGTGGTAAAGGATATTCTTACACAAACTGAACCAGATGGCAGAAGAGAAAAATGGATTGTTGTAATCCTAGAATATGACATTGAGATAAGACCTACCAAGTTCATCAAAGGTTAGGGATAAACTAAGCTAATGGATGAGTCCAATTTTCATGCACTGGATTTTAATTTTATTGCTGCACTTGATGAATAGGAAGAGTTGGAGACTCCACAGTTTCAAAGGTCTTTGCTACCTCTCCATGGTATGCAAAAATTATATTTGTGTTACAAAATTTACAGGCTCCTCCTAGTTTAACGATGAAAAAATCTAGGTTTCTAAAAATGAAAGCTATAAAATTCTATATTTTAAATCAAATTGTATATTGGAAAGATGTTGGAGGTATTTTTCTAAACTGTTTTTTGAAGGATGAAGCTGACAGGGTCATGGAAGAGTTTCATCAAGGAGACTATGGAGGCCATTTTTACTGGAAGACCACAAACAACAAAATCCTAAGGGCCAGTTTTTGCTGGCCTACCTTGTTTACAGATGTGCATAAGAACGTTACAACATGCAACCAGTGCCAAATCTTTGAAGGCAAGTGAAATAGTTTTCCTCTACCTTTGAAACCCATTTGAGTTGAAGTTCCTTTTCCGTAGTGGGGTTTGTATTTTATTGGAGAAATCCATCCAAGCACTTCAGGTCAACATAGATGTATCTTGACAACCACTGAATACTTCACCAAGTGGATTGAGGCTATTCCAACTAGATAGGTAACACACACTGTGATCATTTAGTTTTTAGAAGGTAATATTCTATCTAGGTTTGGATGTTCATTTAAGATCATCAGTAACAATGCTTCCACTTTCAATTCAAAGAGACTAATTGATTTTTTCAATAAATATAACATAAAGTTAGGTCACTCAAATGCCTACTATCCACAATGGAATGGGTTAGGTGAGTCTTCTAATAAGAGTCTAGTCAACATCATCAAAAAATTATTGCAGGAAAATAAAAAATCCTAGCGTAAGAAGTTGATTAATGCCCCGTGGGTTGATAGAATTAGCATAAAGAACTATTTTGGGATGTATCCATTTCAATTAGTATATGGAATAGATGCAATCTTCCCTACTTCCCTTGGAATCCTTGTGCTAAATTTATTGCAGGAATCATAAGTGGAAACAAATGATTTACAGAGAAGGATGAATCTGACCATATAGTTGTGACAATCCAGGGAGGAGGTCTACAACAAAACTCAACTCATTTAGGATAAACTTAAGAATATTCATGATAGGAGGATAAAGATAGATGACTTCCAAATAGATGATATTGTTTTAAAATTGGATTCAAGGAATGAAGACAAAGCTAAGCATGGTAAATTCGATAGTCTGTGGAAAGGGCCATATAAAATTGAGACTTTCAGAGGTAACAATTCATTTTTATTAAAGGACTTGACTAGATAAGGACTGTTAGGTGGACTTGTCAATGGGAAACTACTAAAACACTTTTTTCTTCCATAGTAGATTAGTTTCATTTAGAATCATTGTAAATATCATTTTACTATTCTACTGCAAGAGTGAGGGTGGCTCACATAAGGAGTTAAAGCCCAGAGAGAAGGCCCTAAGCTTCTGATGATTTGTTGCCCATATTTATGAATAATAGCAAATAAATCAGTTCAGTTATAGAATAATGACATCTTGCGCAATGGATAAATGTTATTGATCTACAACATTCTTGACACCTCACAAGGAGGATGCCATACCCATTGGATCCGCTATTAGGGTCCTGTAAATTATAGGATAAATTGATGATTATCTGTTGAGTTTTATATGAGATGTTGTAATTAATATTTTATCCTGCAAATTATTTCCAAGAAAAAATAGAAAGGAAAAGAAAAGAAAAATAAAAAGGGGGTACAAAAAATAGATATGTGAAAAAAGTGAAAAAATAAAAATATGAAAAAATGAAAATACCCCAATAAGTGAGAAAATTTAAATGCTACTGCATTGCAAAGAAAAAATAAAAAAATATGCATGAGAACATTTTATAAAGTTTAAAGTGTGCAGCTAGTTAGAATGCCACATTTTCATCAATGTTAAATAAATAGGTTTAATGGTTTAATTGCACCATCTAAGCGCGGTTAGATTAATTAAATGAAGTAAGTTTAGTTAGAACAAATAATTATTTAAACACATAGTGTAATCACAGTTAAATTAGAGTTAAATATTGTTAGAATAGTTAGATAAAGCCAAATATTTGAGTGCATTGTCTAATCACGCTTAGATGAGTGTTAATCAAATTAATTAGTCAAAATGCACTATTAAATAATGATTAGGCTTGGTTAAATAAACTTATGTTGATGCAACATGTTTTTCATTTTGTAATAAATGAGGCGCATATCTAAACGGTTGAGATCTCACCTGCTCAGGTCAACGGTGGGTGATGAGTTCGGACCCCACCGCCCCTTTGATGGTTAACCAAAGGGTGGGGGCGTGGGGGGCAAAAAGTGGTTTCCTCGCTCACCACCTTTGCTACCCATCCCCTCTAGGTTCATCTCATACCTCCCTTCTTAATACCATTTACCTCGCCCCCTTTGAAATCCACCATCCTCTCCCACCTACTGTTGTGACCGTTGACTTCACTACTCCCGCTCCACTCCCCTTTCGCTGGGTGGCACCTCCCCTGCCCACCTCAATCCTATACCATGCTACCACATGGAACCCCCTTATTGGCTTCTCTCCCATCACAGTCACATCCTTTCCCCCCTTCACGTCAATCCACCCCCATTCGACCATTATATAACCATTCCCGCGATAACAAACCTGCTCTGTTAACGACTTGATCGCAATGATAAAGCCATTTTTGCTTATAAAATCAAGCAAAACCCATTCTGTCACCCTCCTTTCACTGTTTCATGATACCAAGTGATCATAACCTATTCTAGTACATAGTCAGTAGATAGAGCCTATCACAATGCCTAGTCAGTGAACCAGACCGCCACTGTGACCTGTGAGCAAATTAATTACCTATGCACCTCAGACACCTGTCTTCGACCAACCTCTCCTAGGTAATTCAAATTCTCCTGTTCATTTCCCTTCCATTAGGCCTCCTAAAGGAAAGTCTAAGGCTACATAGGAGAACCCCTTTCTACCCCTGTCATTGATTTAGACCACCAACCTTTGGTAGACCAAGAATATAAGATCATTGAAACTAGTTGTGAGTTCGACCTTTATGAACTTCACAACTGGTTAAAGAAGAAATTCATAGACCTCAGTGATGAATTGGGTCTATAGGAATCCTCCATACCCCACTTCTTTTTCCGTCAAACCTACCATTTCCCTATGTTTGTTTCATGGTGTCAATTCTAATATATTTTCAGTCAAAGGGAAACTTTGGCCCAAAATAATGACATCCTTTTCACAATAACATTTGAATCCATCTCCCAAATGTTCCAAGTGAAAAACTATACCCCTCTGAAACCTTTTACAGTAGATTCTCTCATGGAATTCTACAAGAACCTCACCTTCCCACATAGAGCTAAGATCTTTGAGACTTTTCTCCCTAAGGATGCTCAATTACCCAAGAAAAATCCCCGCTATTCATCCTCTATGTTTACGAAGATGACCAAACAGATTATGTCCATTGTTTCATGCCTACTTGGCTACCAATCTAATTAATGGGTTGATGAGGCCATCATTGGTTTTTTATCAATCTTTACAACAGGTAAAAAACCCTCCATCTTCAATTACAATCAGTTTCTAGCAGATGCAATTCATGAGCAGTTCCTGAAATTTTGTATAGAGGGAACTTTTAAATATGCTTCAGTCCTATTTTATCTATTTTTGTACCATCAGGTAGACAGGTTTCAATTTCCCCTATAGAAATTAGATGAGAAAGGAAATTCTCAATTATTAATTCATTGGACTTCCTTGGTAAGGAAGCATTCCAATAAATTTACCTTCACTGAGTATATTGATCAGTTTTTATACACAATCTCTTGTTTATTAAAATGTGATGTTGGGCCAAGGATATGACCAAAAATCAAAATATTTCTTCATCTTTGTGAGTATACTAGAACATGTGACTGGTACCTCTACCAGAACTACATAGAAATCAGGGTCTGCGGGTGTGAATTGCCACCTTACAGGTTGCCAAAGTTTGTCCCAATGAAATTTTTCTCATTATAATACATAAAACAAATGACTAACATGGACGAGATGCATTTTGTGGCAGCAAAGAAGAAATCACAATTTAATATTACAACACAGGTTTGCCCTTTCATCTGCAATACTAGGCCAACAACTAAAGAAGCATACATCCTCCTAAAGAAAATGAACATCAAACTTTGCTTCACCTGGCCATATGACCCCTTGGGAGTGATTTCAAAGCTAAGAGTAGAACAAAAGACCAATCCATACATTCACACTCCTAGGCCAAAGATTTGGAAATACATGAACCCAGATCAATGGCTGGAAAACACTTTGCAGGAGAAAAAAGAGTAGGCAATATCAACAACTACATCACATAATCCTACTCATGCACAGTTAAAATGGGTTGCCTTGTTGGAAAGGGGCTTCATTATTGCGATAAGGTTGTTGCCATGAATCCTCCTGGCGCGATTCCGTGTGCTAACTTAGATTCTTATGTTATAATTTCCCCAATTTTGAGGGATGTCGCTATGCTTATATATATGATTGTTTGTGTCAGGAGAAACGTAGGGGAGGACTAGCCGAATACAAATATTTTACTGCATAAAATAGATCCTAACCCTGGCAACAGGTCAAAACCTTGCCTTGAGCAGCAGGGAGGTTCCAAGAAGGTTGAAGAAGGCTCGATTATCCAAATTAAGAGTTTGGATAGGCGTTTTTGCACTATTTTTCACTAGGAGTTCAATGGTTTTGTCTGTTTTCAAATCTGGGCTCTCCATTCTCTACCCATCTATCAGCTTGGAGGTATAAGGGTTGAAATTGCTTGTTGCTATATATTTATCTCTTTTATTCCAGTAATAAAAATAAGGCATCCCCACTAATGATTAGGGCCCGGAGATGTAGTCCGAACTAGATGAACTCCATAATCAAATAATTGTGTCATGGTTTTTATGTTCTTCTGATTATTTCCATATTGTTTATGTACTTTTAAGTTCCATGGTTAATTAACTCTGTTATATGTAATTTTGATGCATCTGTAAATAAAAGATCTTGGATCAATTTTGGTATCGGTGCAGGTCTTTGTAGATGTGAATTGCATGAGTTTATGTTAATGCAAAACAAGATGTGAAGAGGGGAAGGAATGCTTAATTCCTTTGATACTGAAGTAGGATGTGCACAACGAAGAAGAAGCATGGCCAATGAATATGCTCGTTGGGAAGAGGAACAAAATTTCTGAAAGGTATTCTACAATATGGTAGGAAAAGTGAACCAGCTATTCGTAGAGTATGAGAAGGCACTTGGGCATGAGAAGAAGGATGTTGATGATCATGAATCAACAAATAAGGAAGGTGGTGGAGAAGATTCTCCTCCCTCTTCTTCTTCTAGTGATAGTTCTCATCAATCTCATATAAATTCCAAATAGACCTCCAAGAAACCATTATTCAAGTTAGATGTGAAGTTCGACCTGCCCATGTACAATGGAGAATGCAGTGCAGAAAAAATCAATAACTGGATCACACAGATAGAGGTTTGCTGCCGAATCTAGCAGATCAAAGAAGATAAGGTGAAAGTCCAATTAGCATCTCTTCGGCTAAGCGATACTTCTCTCATTTGGTGGGAGAGCAAGTTATAGAAGGGAAGCACGAAGTCAGGTAACCTTTTGTCCTCTTGCTCTAGCTTTATTTCTGCATTAAAAGACCAATTCTACCCTCTGGGTTATAAGTAAAAGGAAATTATGGATTGACAATATTTAAGGTAAGGTAAGGGTCAGAATGTACAAATCTTCATGGAGGAATTTTGGAAACAAGCATTGAATCTGGGCATCTCATTAGATGCGCCCAAAACTTCAACTAAGTACATAAGTGAACTTCATAGCTACATTAGATGCTCGATAGTACTGTTCAAGCCTACTTCAATTGATATGGCCAGCATTAAAGCTATACATATTGAAAGCTAAGGAAAGAACGATCAAGATGACCAAACCAAGAATATTACATTCAAACCTCAGCATGGAAAATTATGGAAGAAAGGAAAAGGGAAGGACAAGAATACCATCACAGCCAAGAAGGGTGACATAGCAACACCATCATGCATTCACTGCAAGAAGGATGGGCATGCAGAGGACCACTGCTAGAAGCTGCATCCGAAACTGAGACCGAAGAGATTCGATGGAAAGGGGAAGTAGAAGACAGTGGAAACAACGCAGGACCTTGGATTAGATTCCAACAATGAGACATTAATCACAACCATGGGTGCAAGAGGTACTCTTTCTATTAATGATAGTTCTGATTTGGTTGCAAGCACTAGTTATTTGAATGAGCCTGTGAGTCAAGAGCGAAAGAGAATTGAGTTGTTCCACATTAGAGTTGCCATAAAGCATACAAAGGTGGAAGCTATGTTTGATCCAGGTTCCCAAGAAAACTTAATCTCAGAGTCCTTAGTGAAAAGGTTAGGTCTTGAAACTAAACCTCATTTGAGTTCATACCTACTTGGTTGGGTAAGTGATAAAGCCAAATTGTAGGTCATAAAGCAGTGTAGGGCTAGATTTGTAATCGCTTCTAAATTAATTGATGAGATAAAGCTAGATATAGTACCTTTGGACATCTATGGAATCATCTTGGGAAGCCCATATTTATATGACAGAAAGGTTGTTTTCTTTCAGCATGAAAACAAATACCACCTCACCTAGGATGGGGTAGAAGATATAGTCAGAGCTCATCACACAAAAGTTAGTGCTAGCCTTGTCAGTGCAGGAAAAATTAAGAGACTGGTTAATTCCAGTAAAGGGTGCATGCTCATGGTAGTGAGGGTGAAAGAAGCCGAGACAACTAACATTTTCAGAGGTTATGATCCTGGTCATAAGAAGGAATTATTCGAAATTGCTTCTGACTGTGATGAATTGTTTCAAGAACCTAGAAGATTTCCCCCTAAATGGGGAATCCAACATGAGATCCATTTGCAACATGATGCTACTTTATCAAATGTTGGCATGTATAGGATGGCTTCTATCGAGATGGAGGAGATCAAGAAACAGGTGCAAGAACTGTTAAATCAGGGAGTCATCAGACTAAGTTCTTCTCCTTGCGGCTCACCAATCGTGTTGGTGCCCAAGAAAGATGGCACATGGAGAATGTGCATGGATTATAGGGCATTGAACAAGATCACAGTGAAGAATCGATACCCTCTCCCTCGCATTGATGAATTGTTAGATCAATTAAAAAATGTTGTTTATTTTTCCAAGCTAGATTTGCGTAGTGGTTATCACCAGGTTAGAATTGCAGAGGAGGATGTCTAGAAAACTACGTTCAAGACCAAGCAGGGGCTATTTGAATGGATAGTGATGCCATTTAGACTGTGCAATGCTCCAACCACGTTTTTGAGGGTAATGAATGGCTTATTTCGGCCAATTCTTGATCATTTTTTTCTTGTGTATCTAGACAATATTCTTGTTTAAATTAGGACATGGGAGGAACATATGTGTCACATAAAGGAAGTGCTTGATTTTCTGGAGAAATAAAAATTATATATGAAACTGTCAAAGTGTGAGTTTGGAAAGACTTCTATGATTTATTTAGGACATATTGTCGATAATGAGAAATTAAGGATCTATCCCTCTAAAGTGGAGGCGATAATAAAGTGGCTCGAGCCCATGAATGTCACAGAAGTATGAAGATTTCTAGGCACAGTGCAATATTGGAGAAGGTTCATAGCAAACTTCTCCATTATTGCATCCCCCTTGCATGCCTTGACTAGTGTGAAGCAGGCCTTTCAGTGGGGAGGAAAACAACAGAAATCCTTCGATACACTAAAAGAGAAGATTAGCACGGCACTGGTGCTTGCCTTACTAGACCTTCAACAGCCTTTCAAAATTGAAATAGATGCCAGTGGATATGCCATGGGTGTTGTATTGATGGAGAAAAGAAAGTTTGTTTGTTACCATTCAGAGACTTTCTCCCAGGCTGTTGGGAATTATCCTACGTATGACAGGAGTTGTACGCCTTGGTCCAGAGTGTAAAGAAGTGGAAACACTATTCGCAAGGAGACCATCATCCACACGGATCATCAGCCCTTGCAGTATCTTTAGTCATAGACCAAGCATCAACAAGACCGTCACTTCAGATGGATGGGATTCCTCCAACAATTTCATTTGTTAATAAAACATAAGAAGGGCGCCAACAACAAAGTAGCAGATATGCTTTCTTTCCCTCCTATTTTTTCATATGTAGTTTTGTAGAATGTTTCTTTGTCATTAGAAATTTATGCTGAACAATATGATAACCATAATTATTTTGAAGAAATATATGCAAAATTGACTAGTGGATCGTAGGTGGACAACTATTACTTGCAGGGAAATCTATTATACCACCTTGGAGAACTATGTATACGTAGTAATGAAAGGGTTCATGTAATCTGAGAGGCTCATACCTCTCTGGCGTCTAGTCATTTTGGCATTGAGAAAAATTTATGTCATTTGCAGAGGTTTTGGTTTTGGACTCATATGAAAAGTACTATGACTCACTTTGTAAAGGGTTGTATGTTGTGCTGTGTTACAAATCCCTCTAATAGAAAACTTGGGCTCTACACACCACTCCCTATTCCGAGTCAACCATGGGAAAGTGTGTCCATGGAATTTGTAGGAGGTTTACCTATGTCTAGGAAAGGTCATGACTATTTGTATGTCATTGTGGATAGGTTTAGTAAAATGTGTATTTTAATGCCTTGTAAAAAGTAGGTCACTGCTGAGCAGACTACTTTTCTTTTCTTTTAGCATGTTTGGGTCCATTTTGGGTTGCCCACATCTATTGTGTCAAATCGAGACTCCCACCTTTTTAGGGAGTTTTGGACCAAATTGTGGAGAATGATGGACACCAAATTGAAAAAGAAGTATGACATTTCATCCGCAGACCGATGGACAGACAGATGTTGTCAACCGTATCATGGTACACTTGTTGTAAGGCTATTATGGGAAATATCCCAAGTTGTGGGATGAGCAACTTCCTTATGTGCAACATGCATAAAATCGAGTAGCACATTCATCTACACAAAGCTCACTATTTGAGACATGTTTTGGTTATCTACCCAAAGAGCCCTTGGACATGGAGATGGATGAGATGATAGGGCCAAAACATGGAAGTTCATTCAACGGATATAGGTAATTCATCAGGCAGTGCAGGAGTAGTTGGAGAAGATTCAAACTTAGTATAAAGATAGACATGATAAGCATAGAGTTGACCATCAGTTTCAAGTTGGGGACAAGGTATGGCTCCATATCAAAAAAGATAGAATGAAGGGAGAAGGGAAGAAACTGAGACCCATTAGATATGGTCCCTTCACCATATTGGAAAAGATTGGAGACAATGCTTTTCATCTTGACTTGCCTGCTTATATGCAAATGTACTCTGTGGTAAATGTGGAAAACCTGAAGCTTTATGAACCTCCATTGATTATGGATACCGAGGAGGTAGCACAGATTCCTACAATGGATGATTTTTCACCCAAGTATCTAGATAGGTTGCCCAAATATATCATACTTGATCGAAGGACCAGAACTTCACAACAGGGAGATGTGGAGCACATCCGTGTTGGCTTCAAAGGAATGCATTCAAGTAAAGCTCGATGGATGGAGAAGGAAAAAGTGAGGGAGAAACTTCTTAACTTACCAATTGACTAAAAAGTATTTTGGTGGTCCAAAATCTCTTAGTGGGGAGGATTGATCCAGGTGGATCTTCAAAAAAGTACCAACGACATGGTAAAAGGCTCAAAACTCAAAGTGGCAAAAGAAGGATAAACTTAGCATTGGATCAAAGTGATCATCATCTTGATTCCAATGGTGCGAATGACAATCAAATTCGAGTCCAAATGACAAATTTGGAGCAAGTCAAAATTTTAGTTTGACTTGTCCAAGTAGTAGGGAGAAGATGACATGTTAAAGTTTTAGCGAATGAAGAAGCATCACGTGGCAGGTTTCCACTGAGCCCCGCATATCGCATATTGGTGAAAAGGAGGAGTGACTTAGGGAGAATTGGCCCCTGGCGTTACTGGATGTGATTGCAATATTGCGTATCGTAGGATGGAGGAGGAACAACAAAGGTTATATTGGCCTTGGCAAAGACCCGGTTGTGATGCGACTTTATCCCATATCACAAATCGCAAGAACGAGGATGGTGTTACGAAAGGCCCCAACGGAAAGTGCTGATTGTGATTTTATGATAGGCGCCGATTGTGATATTGCGATGGGAGGCCAGACCTGAAATGTTATATATTGTGATTAATAAACCCAACGGGTCTATAGATGTTGCAGAATGCTAGACCAGTATGCTGATGGTTTCACGCTGATTGCGATTTCGATGGGGTTGTTGGACGCAAAATATTATGTTCTATGGTTAACACTCATGTTGGGTCCATGGTTATCATAAGACGCCTGTGTCCTTGGCTTGGGCTATCCACCGATAAGCTGGAAGCTCTGATAAACTCTTCACCGAGACTCGTGTGCAATTGAAATGGGTTATCTTGTTGGAAAGGGACTTCAATATTGTGATAAGGTTTTTGTCGTGAATCCTTTCAGCCCGATTGCACCTGCTAACTTGGGTTCTTATGTTAGAACTACCTCGATTTTGAGGGATGTTGCCATGCTTATATATACAACTGTTTTTGTCTAGAGAAAGGTAGGGGAGGACTAGCCAAATACAAATATTTTACTGCATACAATAGAGCCTGACCTTGGCAGCAGGCCAAAAATTTGCCTTGAGCAATAGGGAGGTTCCAAGAAGGTTACAAAAGGCCTGATTATCCAAATTGAGAGTCTGGATAGGATTTTTTGCACTTTTTTTTGCCAGGAGTTCAGTGGTTCTATCTATTTTCAAAGATGGGATCTTCATTCTTTGCCCATCTATAAGCTTGGAGATATAAGGGTTGAAATTTCTTGTTGCTATACTTTTATCTCTTTTATGCCACTAATAAGAAGAAGGCCTCCCACTATTGAGCAGGGCCTAGAGACATAGTCCAAACTGGATGAACTCCATAACCAAATCATTGTGTCATGGTTTTTTTGTTCTTCTGATTATTTCAGCATTCTTTATGTGCTTTTAATTTCCATGGTTAATTAACCATATTATATGTAATTATGATGCATCTGTAAGTAAAATATCTTGGATCACCTCTGCATGGCAAGGTGTGTAGAGTCTTCGATAGTATTGGTGTTCACTTGATGTTGCATGTGCATGTCACTTGCTCGCTTGTACTTTGGCATGCTTCGCATATTCGTCTGTTCGCGAAAAAATATCCTTGCATGCATTCTATGTTCATTGGTTCGTGAAAAAATCTCCTTGCATGTGCTCTCCTTATTCATCCCAATCATTGTCGTGTCATGTCTTATCCATGTACCTGTATCTACAATCAATCATGACGAGATGACATAAAATCCATAAATCCCCTGGTCTACCATGATGAATTGTCATTCGATTTCGGATATGGGTGACCATGAGAGAGGACAAGGCTATGCAAATGCGCAAGGCAGATTTCAAGATGGGATGCGGGCTCGAGGCATTGCCGGTGAAAATTTCACAGAAGTCACTGGGAGACTGAGATGGAGAATCCAGATCAACAGTGACTGTTCATGGGATATGGCTTGGCTAGGGTAGATCTACGCAATTTCTTGAGGGAAGAAGTGTAGGCAACAAAGGGGGTTGGCTGCGGGTTGCAGGAGTCTTGCTAGTAAAAAATGCTCAATTTTTTAGGGAGATGGCAACGGGATGTAGGGGTGTTGTTGGAAAAAACTGTGCAATTGTTGGGAGGCTAGCCTATTGGACATACTTGCACAGTTTCTGAGCTAAGAAAGATGTTGGATAGCTGGGGGAATGCTCATGAAATCTGTGCATTTTTTTGGGTGAGCAGCAGGTGGGATGACTGGTTAACTGACTAGAAAAACTGTGCAATTTTTTGGCGGAGATAGTGATGGACACTTGGTGTCTGTCCAGTATGTCTGTGTAGTTTCTTCAGTCAGCGGAGTGGGCATGCTTTGTAGTTTTTGCATAATTTTTTGGGGGAGTGAGTCTTGGGATTACTGCCCAGTCAAACTCCCCGGTTGATCAGCTAGAGACTTGGTTGATTTGCTTGCAGGCAACACATATTGAGATAGCTTGTTGGGAACTTCTGCACTATTCTGGGTGACAATCCATCGAGTCAAATTCAGGGTTGTGTAGTGCAGAATTCCTAAGAGGCAGCCTCAATCTCTGTGCAATTATGGGTAGTAGTACATAATCATTGAGAGCTGAAACTGTGCAATGTAGCTCAGCAGGTGTCCAGCTGTTGGGGATTGATTTGGTCATCAGAATTTCAGCAAAATGACTAAGTGTGTGAGTAAGTGAACTTATGCATATGCGACCTTATAAACACACACTAAACATGACTCGACGACAAGATGCCTCAAACCATCAAGATAACATATACTCAGTGTGGCTGACGGACGGTGCAAGCGACAAGCATGAAACTTGTGATAGATCATTGAACGATCACGACGATACTTGTGCGACAGTGTATACAACTTCATGTTTGAGTGTGATGGATTTTTACATAGCACATATAACTTGTACACATGAAGCGGGACCTTGTGCATGAGCAAAACATGACTGCAAGCATGACATTGTGACCAACATGCAAAAAGATGTTCGTTGAACGGTCAAATGAGGAGGGTGCAAAGACTAAACTCTAGCTCACGGGATGAGCCCGTCAAACATCAAGGAAAACCCTAAGGAAGGCTCCGAAATTGAGTTTAGGCCAAAATTTTGGAGGGTGTTGCAGCCGCTACAACACTTGGCGACATACTAGTTGAACTCCAGATTCTCTATTTTGGTCCATTGACAACACAGGGCCTTGGTCTTTTAGGGAGTATTGAATCATTACTTTGGCTTCCCCACTTACGCCATGGATAGACATGGTTCACCTTTCGCCAACTCAGTCAAGCACAACAACAAGTTTTAGCTTGATCACAATGTTTCGAAATCGGGAAGGGTAGTTTGGCTCGCGAGTTAAAAAAATTAGAGTATAAGTTTTATATCTGGTGTTTCTCTGCTGCCAGTAGGCCTTGATAGTACCCCGGAAGAGTCACGCAGGAACACACACATTTATCCACTGCTAGTGAGCCTATTCAGTACCCCAGTGGAGTTTCATGCTTCACCTCTCTATGTAGGAAGCCTTTCTTTTCTTTCACCTTTGTATTTTTTAAAAGGAATGTGCATAGGCACTTACTTATTTTTGGGGTGGAGGAGGGATCCCGACTTATTGAGAGAACAATAGGTTGTTCCTTCAGAGAAGCATGTAAGACCTCTAACATAGGTTTTCTCATTTATATTTTCCCCTTCTCCATTTCTACTAGTTGGATGAGCTTGATCATACAAAGTAGAAGGCTGAGTATAGGCATGAGGTTTCCCAATGTGGACACAGGTTCATGGTTAGACCCAAGCTTCCCTTGCAGATGACTCATATTTTCCGTCAAGACTTCATTGGCCGATGGTTACAACCAAGAACAAATAAGACAGATGCAGGACTGGCCAAGTGTTGCAATGTCACAAGACTCTTTAGATCTCAGCCACATACTCATTCAAAATCCAGAACTCAGTAAAGGGCAGCACTTATTTACAAAATAAAAAATAGCAGGATACTAACAAATAAAACAAAATGAAATAGAAATAGTATGCAAAGCAAAAAAGAAAAACAATAAGCAGTAAACAGACTATGTACATAGTGCGGGGAGCGACCCCGACTTATTGAAAATAATGTTTGAGATCTTGGCTATTGATAGGAAGATTGTCAATCCTCCCATCAAGTGATTGTAGATGGTACGTGTAGGGGCCAAGCTTCTCATGGACTTTGTATGGACCAATCCACATGGACTCAAACTTTGTATTCTTTCCTTTGTCTTCATGGGGTTTATCCCATTTCAAGACTAAGTCACCAACACCGAAGTTAGCGTTCCCTACAGAATTCTTATCGAACCATCTCTTGATACGGTTCTGGTGGAGTGTAAATTTTTTTTTTTCTTTCATCCTTTCTTCCTATAGCTTGTGAAGTGTATCCATCCTACGTTGAACTAGCAGACAAGGCTTGCCTTGGGATTCTTGAGACAACTGAAGCATAGGCAAGTATATGTTGGATGGTAGGATGACTTCTTTCCCATAGACAAGGAAGTATGATGAGGTATTCAGAGTGGTTTTTGGTGTTATGCGATTATCCCATAAGGCATTTGTCAAGGTAGAGTGCAATTACATTTCTGAGTGTAAATTCTTTTTGATTATGCAGATAATGTTTTTGTTCGTGGATTCCGCGAGACGATTTCCTTGCAGGTAGTAGTTAGATGAGTGTTTCAACACAATACCATATTGCAATGAAAAATCATAAAGCTTAAAAGATGAAAAGTAAGTTTCATTGTCAAACATAAGCGATACTGGAATGCCAAAGCATGAGATGATGTTCTGCTGGAGGAAGCTGATGACTTCCTGGTCATTCACTTGCTTGAGGAGAACTGCTTCTATCCACTATGTGAAGTAATCAATTGATGTCAAAATATAGTGATGTTGTTTTAAAAAATGTGGGAAAATTTCCCTGATGATGTCCAGACCCCATTGTTGGAACCATTCAGTCACTGCAAGAGGGTACAGTGGGGCTATTGATCTTCATGTTCTGCTGACGTATTGCTGACAGACTGAGCACTTGCGGGCATAGGTGTGTGTATCTTTGAATAATGTGGGCCGATAGAAACCATCTTGCATAACTTTGTGTGCAGTGGTATTTCCTGCAAAGTGACCCTTGGCTAGTCCCTTATGCATATCTTACAAAACCTTCTCATATTCATGTGCCTCTAGGCACCTGATCAAGGTTTTGTTACTATGCTTTTTGTAAAGCACTCTGTGCACCAACTGATAGGCTAAATATTTAAGGCACAGTGCCTTGTTCTATCTCATGGAGAAGTGAGAGGATATGGTTCCATGCTCAAGGTACTGGCACACATATTCATATCAAGAGTTTTCACATGCAGTGCGTGGTGCTTGCACTACATCATACATTTCGGTTTCCTGCTCCCAACCGGCGAGCTCTTCTTCTTCCTCCTATGCATGTATTACCTTAGCTGTGAGTCTACAGATACCATGACCCTTGACAATGTGAACTGGATTGATGTCAAGATCATACTCTTGCAAGCCTGTCATCCAATTCACACATCGTTCACCCAGCTCTTGCTATGCAAGAAGTGAGCAGACTACTGGGTGAGGCAAATAGACTATGCAATGGTCCTTCAACAAGTAGGGTCTGTAGTGTTACACCACCTTGTATACTACATATTCTTGTTTGTGAATAGTGGGGTAATTGAGTGTTTGGTCAATTTAGTGTCCTAAATTGCTCTACATAAATTATCAATCTGGGTATCATAAATTGATGAAGTGTAGTGCACTGTTTGTGCTAGCTAACCCTTCTTAGTTCATTGTTTTTATGTTTTATGTTGTTTTGGGGGGTTTTTGGTCTTTTAATTCCTAATGATTTACAATGTAAATTATCAGAACTAAATCTAAATTTCATTAAGACTGCTCAAAATCTAAAAATAAAAACAGAGCTAAGAAAGAAATGAAAATAGAGCTAAGAAAGATATGGAAACAAAGCTAGCAAGAAATGAAAACAGAGTTTCTATTCCTATTTTACCAATATTTCCAAATCATGAATTAAAACTGAAAGTGAAATTTGCAATTGTTATGAAACCAGCTCAAGAAAAGATAGAAAAGATAGATCAACGCCTTAGAATTCAGCCTCTTCGAGGGGGCAACCTCCTTTAAATTACATAAATGAACAATTCTTGGTTGATACAACTGAAAAGACCTCCTTTCTATATATAGGAGTCTAAGGGGTTATAACATAATCAGAGCCGACATAACAATAATAATGTAAGGGCACAATAATAACAATAGTGGGCTTCTATGGGGCACAATAGTAACAATATGGGCACTACATGGGTACATCAATATAATAAGTGGGTTATACTAATAACAATAAGGGGTTACACTAGTAGTATAGGGGCCTAACTTGCCCCTCTCCTTCAAAAAGCGTTGTCCTTAACGCTTGAGTAGTTCTTGATGCTTCTGTATAAAATTCTTGTCCTCCCATGTGGAATACTCAGCGGGTAAGTTCTTCCACTTGATGAGATACTCTGAAATTGATCGATTTCATAGCTGTCGGGTTCTTGTTTCTGTGACTGCTCCAGGTTCCAATATGATTTTTCCTTCCTCTTCAATTTCTGGCAATATTGCTTGAATTGGGATCTTTTGCAACTTTTGAATAAGTGGCCATACTTCTTCGTCCTTCTTCCATTCATCCCTTGCTTCGTTTATCCAATTTGGTTGGATAATATAAATAGCACAAAACAATGCTTCCACATCCTCATCCTTGAAGAGTCTTCCCATTCGGTAAGGTCGCCATTTTTTAAGTGCATGTAGTATTGCCAAAATTTCCTTCTCATAAATAGCTTGCTTGAGATGTAGCATTAAAAATACCCAATCACCTACATCAAAACATTTTTCACTACGATGTTGATCTACCTATTGTTTCATTTTATTTTGCACCAAAGTGGCGTTATCCTTTAAAAGTTGGAGAACTTGTTGATGCTCGATGTGATCTTTCTCTGCTTGAACCTTTTTCTTCTTGATATGTCCTTCTATCTTTTGAGGAGTGGTAATTTCTTCTAGTCCTTTACAAGATATGGTCGGATTCATTTCTTGATGCTCGATGTGATCTTTCACTTCTTGAACATTTTTCTTCTTGATGTGTCCTTCTATCTTGATAGTTTGAGGAGTGGTAATTTCGTCCATTGAATTACAAGATATGGTTGGATTCATTTCCTCTTTCTCGATGTGATCTTTCACTTCTTGCACCTTTTTCTTCTTGATATGTCCTTCTATCTTGAGAGTTTGAGGAGTGGTAATTCTTGCTAATGCTTTACAAGATATGGTCTGATTCATTTCTTCTTTCTCTGGGGTGGTGTCCTGGCGTATATCCTCTTCTTTTGATGTTTCTTGATCCTTTTCTTCCTCCTCTTCATATTCTATGTAAAATAATTTCTTCTCAGCACACCTATGACCTTTAGTGCATTTACTATCACAATTGTAACAAAGCCCTTTTTCTCTTTTTTCTTCCAATTGTTGTGGTGTAACCCTTGTAGGTTGTGGAAGGCTGGGAGAAACAACACTTCCATCTTTATAGTTGTGAGGGGTATGCTTCCTGGTTTCCATAATTTTACTTTCCATTATGTCACAAAGCCCTTTTACTCTTTCCAATTGTTGTGGTGTTGCTCTAAAGAAGGTGTTGCTCTTTGTATCCTCATAATGTGCTATCATTTCCTCCGTGAAAATTGACCACGTAATAAGTTTTTTACGAGAACAAAGCCCTTCATACCATAAAACTTGATCTGGTTCTAAATATGAAGATGCAATACATACCTTTTGTAACAGTTGTACACCATGTAGATCAAAATATTGCTCCATCTGAAGTATCCAATTTACCGGATCCTTGCCATCAAACTTCCTCATCTTGCTTTTTCTTGATTTTAGGAGCTCGACCTTGAAACGATTGTAACTCTGTACTTTCAAATCTTTAAGTTCTGAAATTGTGAACTATAGTAGCCCTCTGTGTCCTCTTTCCAATGCCACAAGTCTGATCCAAATTGGATTCTCTAAGAAAGAGTTACGCACAATCTCCCAAGATGACCTGATTATAGACCTTTCCAGAAGAGCGAAATTGTATGAAGTGCCACGTGTCACTGTTTCAACATTTGGATCTGAAAAATGCATAAAAGAAACTAAAGTCCATCCTCTTTTTGTACCTTCTTACGAAATTTTAATCCGATCCCCAGAGAGAAAGTTATGACGCTTTTCCCCAAGTCACCTGTTTTGAATGTAATTCAGGAGTCTGCAAAAAGACCGACTTCCTCAGATCATATCTCCGCAAATATCGCGTGAAAAGCTCTGAAATTTGGACCCAAGGTTCAGCGAAATTTCTTCTCAAATGGGTTTTTTTGGTGACTTCTGAAACGTCACAGAAAAAAAAGTTATAGCGAAAATTCCAAGATGACCTGTTTGGAGCAGCGAAACCCTAGAATCCAAAGCTCTGATACCAAATGTTATTAAAGCAGCTCAAGAAAAGATAGAAAAGATAGATCAACGCCTTAGAATTTAGCCTCTTCGAGGGGGCAACCTCATTTACATTACATAAATGAACAATTCTTGGATGATACAAATGAAAAGACCTCCTTTCTATATATAGGAGTCTAAGGGGTTATAACATAATCAGAGCCAACATAACAATAATAATGTAAGGGCACAATAATAACAATAGTGGGCTTCTATGGGGCACAATAGTAACAATATGGGCACTACATGGGTACATCAATATAATAAGTGGGTTATACTAATAACAATAAGGGGTTACACTAGTAGTATAGGGGCCTAACAACAATTGATGTCTAACTAATTACAAAAATAAAACTAAATGAAATACTTGGTTACTCTACCTCTCAATTTTGGGAGAAAGTCTCCTTGGGATGACATTTGAGTAATTATGTACTTCATTAATCTAAGAGAAAGCAAATACAAAGATATAGAAATAAATCATTGCATAGATGAAATGTTCAACCACTTAGTTAAGGATGAATTATCAACTTGAAGGGTTTTCCATAAACATTCATTAACAGCATGAGTCAGTAAACTAAAAATTAAATAGCAAAGACAATAAATGACACTGATCTATTTAATTGAGAATTTAAACTAGCAAAATAGTGAATGAAGTAAACTATCCAACAATGTATCCTTATCATTATTTGATCCTACTCTCATCCTGAAACAAGGTTAGTTTTAATTGAAGAAACAAGATTACACCATTGAGTTCTATCTTCTAAACTACTGATAAAAACTAAAAAGAGATCAAGCTAATGGAAACTGCTCTAAATTATAAACACTGTTAATAAGAAAATGATGGAAATTGCATTATAAACATTGTTAGCAGTTAACAAGAAGAAGAAAAATAAAATGAAATGAAACCTTCTTCAGTGTAGAGGCCCTCTACAACTGATTAGACTATGCTTGCTCAATCAACTCCAAGAAAACTCCTTCAGATGTTCATAAAAACATGCGGTCTTCTCATATTAAAACAGGGACACAAAATGCCCAAAAATTACAGAGTCTAGAACTTCGATTTCACCATAAAACTATTACTATTACTACTCTCTTCTTTGGTCCTTTACACAGGTATTTATAAGAAAAATCATATAACTGTTTGTGGAGAAAAGCATGCTACAACCAAACACGTAGAAGACAGATATGCGGAATTTATTCCTCGGCTGTTAGAGACATAAATCCAAGACATGGTGGTTGTTGGCTTTGTACAGGTGGTTGTTGGAGTCTGTAGGTATAGGTAGTTTCTCTGGATAACGCTTCCCATCACTGTGAAATGTATTAATTAACCACGAAACAAAGTCCTGTTACCTTTGGTCTATTTGTGTTTGACTTATCCATTGACCGTAGTTTTATGCCATCTTCTTTGTCAACCTGGGCTAAATGAATAGGACAGGGTCCATGTCATGATGATTTCCAAGCTGCCCATGTGGCTAGTTTCTCCTTCTGACACCTGGAACTTGTTAGAGCATGAAGGTAGATGTGGAACAGCCGATTAGTTGCAGAATAGGCTTCGTTCCATAGCTAATATACAAAAAATTATTCAAATAGCAAAACATAAAAGCATAACATGTAAATCACTAAATGTCCTCCTCAAGATAGTATATACTAGATCTATGCTAGGAGAAGCTCTGCTTGGGTTGCCTTCAAAATTTTGTGGAGGAGAGTTTTGTGGACTGTGTTCAGGTGGAATATTGTCAGGAGATTGAACTAGGGTTTCTTCCTCTAAGTTTATGAACTGGGCTTCTTTTGATGTTACCTTCTTCACCTTACCTCGAAGTCTAGAGCTCCTTCTTAGGTTTTGGAAGCTTATGGTTCCTTCTCTTGTGTCCTTCTTCCTCTTCCCTATCTCCTTCTTTTTCTTGATTTGCTCCTTAATCTTGTTCAGTCTTTCGAAGAGTAACTATTCATATTCTTGTGGTGATGAAGGTTCAGGAATGTCTTCATTGATTTCTTCAACTCTCTCTTTCATTTTTCCTTTCTGTTTATTCTGCTTTCTAACCTCTAGTTTAGAAGCTGTCTCTGCATCATTCTTTTGTGAGGAGGTTTGAATGTTAATGCTGATCTTTCTCCTCCTACTTTTCTTAACATGACTCTCCTCAGGTGACTCTGGAGCATCCTAGAAAAAATTTCTTACCAAGAAATCTTCCCATGTATCCCCTACACTTTTCAAATGGAATTCAACTAGTATTTTCACTAATCCATGATGATACATAGTTGTTTCTATGGATTCAATTTTCTTTTGGACATTTGTATCCATCCTTCTTAGACTGTTTAGAAGGAAGAAGGGAAGGTTGATGGTTCCATTTTCTAAAAAATTCATTAATAAGCATATATGGTAAACATACATAAACCCAAATCTTCCTTCACATGTAATGAATTTTTGCAATATTAACAACATATTACCCCATTTGTTTTTGAGTGCTGAAATAGGAATTCCCTTCCTAAATATTGTAACATCCATACTTGGGTTTCTAAGGATCACTTTCCAAGATTCACCATGAAATTCCTTGTTTTTAAACCATCTTTCTCCTTGTCTCAGCAGCACTGTTTCTTCTGCTATGAAGGATTTTGTGACTGCAAATTTTATATCTCCTATCTCCACTTCTGTGCCATCAAATGACCTTCCAAAAGACTTGGTAATTTCCTTGTCGTAGCCGTCAAATTTTTCAATAAAATTTAACCATCCGACCTTTTGTAGCATCCCTTTAAGCTGTGGATACCCCTCCATATACTTTACCCCTACGGGCTTTGTCCTAACAATAAGCCCCATATCCCCTGTTTTCGGTTAACCTTCAAAATTACTCTCACTGTCTATAAAACGAGTGCTATTTAAGAAATGGAATGACTGTGTGAATGGAAATGGAATGACTGCGTATATATGAAAATGGAAACTCTGTGTATATGAAAAGATTGCCTGATAGGTAGGTCACATCGTCATCTTGACTGTTAACAGGTGGAGTTGTGGAGGACTGTTTGAGTACAGGTGTTTGTCATTAAAGATAGAAGATATGGCGGAGACATAGTGGTGATCAAATCAAATGATGGTTGATTAAGGAGACATGTGATTATACATACTATACAAATTTATGTTTTCAAATTGCTTTTTGAAATAAATTTTTGCATTTACCTTTGGAACCTTTACCTTTTGCTTGCTAATTTTTTTGATGTTGATCTGTAGGTACCTTGAGCATGGTTGGTCTTCAAAAATTGATTTTTATTCAATTGCTTGCATACATGATTTTATTATGAGTTGTACACTTGTGCCTAAACTAATAAACAAATTGTAGCTGCAGAATCAGATTAGCTACAGAACAGAATCAACTACAGAATGTGAAATGGAAAGTGGAATATGGCTTATGGATCATGAATGAAATGGAAGTGGCTATGTAAGTGAAATGAAATGAGATGTAAGACAAGATGATAAATGGAATGAAGATGGAATGAAAACTGTAAAAGGAAAAATTGAAAAATTTATTGATGAAATATAACAATGGGATGAAGTGAAACTAAAAAAATAAAATGGTGTGAGGTGAGATGATATGATGAATTTGCAGAATCTAAATTGCAGAGTGACTATAGCTTTTTGTCACTACTTATTACAGAAAGAAAATGCAAAATATAGGGTGTCAGAAATCTCTGATTTTCACCCTGTATTTTTTGTATAAGTATGCCAATAAATGATTGGTTTTCAACCTTATACAATTTATTTATTTGTTTGTTTGTTTTTTTTTTTTATAGGAAAAATAAAGACAAAGTTAGTGGAGAAGAAGAATTCTTCTTCACTAGCTTCATTTCAGAATTGTCTTGGAAAATCTTAATGAACTCCTCTTTTGAAATTGGTTTCTGATATAACTTTAACCTATGACCATTCACAAGAAGAGGAGTTTTACTTTCATCTATTGTTCTTATCCTCACTGCTCCATTACTAAAGACTTTTTCAATCTCATATGGCCCAAGCCAATGAGTTTGAAACTTCCCTTGAAAATCTTTAAACTTTGAATCAAATAATAGCGCCCAATCTCCCACTTGAAACCTCTTGTCCTTGATATGTTTTTCATACCATTTAGCCCTCTGTTGTTGGACTATACTATTCCTTTGAACTGCCTCTTGCCTGATTTCATCAAGTTCATTTAATTTCTCCAGCCTATGCTTTTGTGCCTCTGATAAATCTAGTCCCAGTTGGACTGCCATCTTGAAAGTTTTGATTTGGAACTCTATAGGGAACAGGACTTGTTTCCCATAAACAAGTTCATAGGGTGTATGTCCCGTTGTGTTCCTCCATGTAGTTCTATAGGCCCATAAGGCTTCAGGAAGCCTTTTTGCCCAATCTCTTCTATGTAGATGCACAGTCTTGGTGAGAATTCTTTCAATCACTTTATTTGTAGATTCCACTTGACCATTTGCTTGTGGATGATAGGGAGTAGATTTCCTATGTTTGATCTTGTATTCTTCCACAAGCCCTTCCACCATGTTAGATGTAAATTGAGATCCCTGATCTATCACAATTTCTCTTGGAACACCAAAACGAGTGAAGATTTCCTCAAAAAGAAAATTAACTACAGATTTTTCATTAGCAAAAGATAATGTTTTGGCTTCTACCCATTTAGTGACATAATCAGTGCATACTAATATATACTTCTTCTGCTCAGATGGAGGATTAATTGGCCCAATAAAATCTAAGGCCCACTTTTGAAAAGGTTCAATGAGTACCTGAATTTGTAATGGCATTTCATTTGAGGGAGCAGGTTTCCCTACCCTTTAGCAACTGTCACATCTCCTAACATATTCTTTATCATCTTTGAAGATGGATGGCCAATAATATCCTAAAGAAAGGATTTTATAGGTTGTCCCCTTATCAACAAAGTGTCCACCACATTGCTCACATGCCTTAAGAATCTTGGGCATTTCATCTTCCCTGACACACCTTCTGATCATAAGATCTGGGCTTGTTTTATACAATTCGTTAGTGATCCATGAATATCTTGCACTTTCCTGAATAATTTTTCTTTTCTCTCTAGGAAACAAATGTGAAGGTAACTTTCTCGTGACCAAGTAGTTAGCAATATCTACAAACCAAGGAGTTTGAGTAGTTACTGCAAAAAGATATTCATTAGGAAACTTATCTTCAACCAAAGAATCTTCTTTGATATTCTGAATCCTGGACAAGAATTAGCAACTGTGTTTTGTTTTCCAGGTCTATCTAGCATAGCAATGTTGAATTCTTGCAAAAGTAAAAGCCATCTTGTAACTTTGCCATTAGTAATAGGTTTATTCATTAAATATCTAATTGCAGAGTGATCTGTATGAACAAAGGTTTCATAGCCTATTATATGATGTTTGAACTTGTTAATTGCATGAACAATAGCTAAAAATTCCTTTTTAGTCACAGTATAATTTAACTCAGTGGGAGTCAAATTCTTACTTGTATAGTAAATGGCATAAGGAATCAAATCTTTTTGTCCCAATACAGCTCCTAGAGCTGTATTTGAAGCATCTGTTGAAATATGGAAAGGGAGTTTCCAATTTGGACTTCTTAAAATGGGTGCTTTAGAAACTTTTGTTTTTAAGGTTTCAAATGCCAATTGGCAATCAGAATTCCAATTGAATTCACAATCTTTGGTAAGCAATTTGAAGAGTGGGGATGCAATTTTAGTGAAATTTTCTATAAACCTTCTATAGTATCCTGTAAATCCTAGAAAACTTCTAACATCCTTTTGGCAATTTGGAGTTGATGATTTAGAGATGACTTCAACTTTAGATTTGTCAACTTTAATCCCATCTCCTAAAATGTGATGTCCTAAAACAATACCTTCTATAAACGTAATAAAACATTTTTCATGGCTTAGTGAAAGGTTTGTTTCTTTACATCTTTTAGGAACTTTTTCCAAATTTCCGAAAGCTTCTTCAAATGTATTCCCATAGACTATAAAATCATCCATATATACCTCTACACAATCATGTATTAGATCAGAAAAAATCCCTAGTACTGTTCTTTGGAATGTTGTAGGTGCTTTACATAACCCAAAAGGAAGTACTCGGTAGGCATAAGTTCCCCATGGAAGAGTAAATGTGGTTTTATCCTGATCTTCAGGTGCTACCTGAATTTGATTATAACCACTAAAACCATCCAAGAATGAGAAATACTTCTTACCTGCTAATGTATCTAACACTTGATCTATAAAAGGCAAAGGGGAATGATCTTTAAGGGTTGCTTTATTCAGTTCTTGACAATCATTGCACACCCTCCATTTACCAGTCTTTTTAGGCACAATTGCAAAAGGAGAAACCCATTGGTTATCTGAAATTGGGTAAATGAAGTTTACATTCAGTAATTTTTGGAGCTCTTCTTTCACAATCTCTCTAATATTTGGATTCATCCTTCTCTGAGGTTGTCTGATAGGTCTACAATTTTCCTCAATGTAGATGTGATGGATACAAGTCTTAGGATTAATGCCTTTCATGTCAGTGTATTCCCATGTAAATGCAGTAGAATGTTTTTGTAATGTTTTGATTAGCTCTTCTTGTTGTAGTTTCTCCAAGTTTTTGTTTATGTTCAATGTCCTACCTAGAAAATTTTCAATTGTAGAGCTACCAAACTCTTCCATAGAATAGAGAGACATCTGCCTAGATGACAAATATTCAACATTAGATTTTTCTTGAAATTGCTCATGGTCATACTCTGAAGATGATTCAAAATTTTCTAATATATTTAAAATTTGACTATCTTCACTAATATCTAAAATAGTAAAGAGAGGTCGGATATCATCTTCATCATCAATCCATTCTTTGTCGTCTATTTCTGTGATTTCTTTTGCTAGAGGATATAAAGTAAATTTTTTTGTTTAATTACCATCAGAAATATACATGTCACCAGGTCTACAGCTAATAAAAGCATCAGCTGTGGCTAGCCAAGGTCTTCCTAATATGAGTGGATGTCCTCCTAGATTGTTCTTGGGAGTTAAGATCATGAAATCAACAAGGTATTCCCAAGAATCTAAGGATACTAAAATATCTTCTAACACTCCATCTGGTTTGATTATTTATCTATCTGCTAGTTGCAGTAAGGTAGGTGTGTAGAGAAGATTAGGAAGCTTGAGCTGCTCCATAGTTTGTTTGCTTATGATGTTTATTGTTGCCCCTAAGTCATTCAATGTATTTGGAATTTCAACTCCATTGATATGTGTTTTCACAATTGGACTTCCTGGATCCACATATTTTTGTATGTTAATTTTTCCCATCATTATGTCCGTTATTTTTTCTACTAGGTGAATTATTTTTGTTTGCTTTATTTTTCTTCCTCGTTTCTTTATGCTCAACTCCTTTATTGTTTGGCTAGAATTGGAATTTCTTTAATGGATTGTAGCAAAGGGATTTTGATACAGACATTCTTCAATTCATCTAGAAAATCATAATTGGCCAACATAATCTACTTTTCTATTCCTTTATCAATTTGTAATCTTTCAGGAAAAGGAGGTGTAGAAGTAGATGTTGGTTGCTCATTAACAGGAGTTATGTTCATTGATTCTTTTTGTTTTTCTTTTTCAATTTTTTGGTTTTGGAGAGATGTTCCCTCAAAAATTTTATTGACCTTTAGAGAATCTTCCTCAGAACTATCTTGTTCTTAAATAAGTACAGAAGGTCTTTCCTTTTCTAATATCCTACCAGATCTCAGTTGAACATTATTAATATCTAGAGGAGTAATCATATAAGTTGGAAATTGTTGTCCTTCTACCATGTAAGCATTCTGAGGGTTTTTATTGTTGGGGTTTGGTAATGGTTGGGCAAGTAGTTGATTTGGTTTTTGCTGAAATGGCAATAAGAGTTGAGGATTTTGGTTTTGTTATGGAGATTATTGTGGAAATGGTAATGAAAGTTAAGGGTTCTGATTTTGAAGTTGTGGCTACTGATTTTGTTGCTGAATGTGTGGGGGAGGATAATTCTAATATGATGGAGGATATTGATAATATTGAAAAAATCTCCCATAAGGATTTTGTATTCCTTGTGCCCACAGTTGAGATTGAGATTGAGTTTGGGGTTGAGGCCAAGGTTGAGATTGAGATTGAGGTTGAGGCCAAGGTTGTTGCCAAGAATTCCAATTTGGTGGGGGCTGAAGATACATTTGATTGTTAAATCCCTGATTTTGTGGCCCCTGCCAAGGTCTTCTAGCAACAAAACAAAGAGGTTCTGCAGAATTTGGCACTGTTTCCTCTTGAAAGACAGCCTTAAGACCTGGAATTGAAGGAAAATCCTTGGTCTCATGGCTTTCTGAGCAAACCATACAAGTTTCTACAACTTTTGTATCTAAAGGGCATTCTCTTAGAGCAAGTTTCTAGTTTTGTGTTTGTTTTGTAATTTAAAGGTGTCTATTTTCTCACTAAGACTCCCTAGAATGTCAGTTTTAAATTCATCAAGCATATTACCAATTTCTGCCCTACTTATAGATCTAGTTGCAGATTTGTTTACTCTAACAAGAGAAGGATCTCTTGGACCTTTCCTAGTTTTAGATTTTCCTCTTGAGAGATGAACACATAATTCTCCTATATCATTTAATGGAAGTTGAGATATATCTCCCTTCCCCATCATGTTAAGGATATCTATCCACTCATCTCTAATGGCTTTTAATAAAAGAGCTTTCAAGGTATCTTCATCTAAATTGTCCATTTTTTCCCTTTTCAAAATATAGTTGTCAATCAAATCCTCCAAGTTTTCATCCTCTCTTTGCATCATTTTGAACACTTCATCTTTGTGATTGGGAGACATGCAATAATCCAAGTACCTATCCAAAAGCGTTTTTTTCATGTCATTCCATGTTCTAATGGATTGAGTGACCAACCCCATGAACCACTTCAAAGCAGCTCCTTTTACTGTTGAAGGAAACAATTTGAGTTTTTGAGAGTATTCTAGATAGTCATAGGTTCTGCACAAGACTTCAAACTCAAATAAGAATGTTTTAGGATCCTCACTTTTTAACCCATGGAATTTTGGGAGGACAGAGGGTGATATATTTTTCATTGTGGCATTTGTTTCCTCATCCACTATAGGGAATCCAAAGGAATTATCTATTTCCCTATTTCCTCTACCTCCTCCATTATTTCCTCTACCTCCTTCATTGTTTCCTCTACCTCTTCCTTTACCCTCACCAAACAGGCTGAATTCCCCATCTTCTCCTTCTTTTGCCATTATAGTTTCCTCAGAGTCAGTATAAGGTTCAAACTGCAAAGTTACTTTCTCCTCCTCTGGTTCTTCTATTAATGGGATATGGGAGAGACATTCTACTTCTTCTTCCTCACCAGGTATTCCCAATTCTTCAACTAAAATGTGCTCTCCTGTGGAGGTGAAAAAGGGTATTCCTATTGTTGGAGATTCAAGATTTTTCTCCTCTAGGACTAACTTGGTAGATGAGGTAGGAGATTCTTTTGATTGAATTTTTTCCTTTGGAATTTCAGGTGTTCTATGGCTGGGAGTATGAGTTTGGGATGAAGGTGTATCTTTCCTTGTTCTTGGTGGAGTAGGTGGTGTTGTAGGAATTGAACTACTGTCCCTAGCTATAAATCTACCCCTAGAGTCTCTTTCTCTATGCATATCATTTATTTATTTATTTTTTATTTTTTGAATGTAAGAGATAAGGCTACCTAGTTACACTTCCCTGGCAACAGCGCCAAAATGTTTGGTCAATTTAGTGTCCTAAATTGCTCTACATAAATTATCAATCCGGGTATCGTAAATTGATGAAGTGTAGTGCACTGTTTGTGCTATCTAACCCTTCTTACTTCATTGTTTTTATGTTTTATGTTGTTTTGGGGGGTTTTTGGTCTTTTAATTCCTAATGATTTACAATGTAAATTATCAGAACTAAATCTAACTTTCATAAAGACTGCTAAAAATCTAAAAATGAAAACAGAGCTAAGAAAGAAATGAAAACAGAGTTTCTATTCCTATTTTACCATTATTTCCAAATCATGAATTAAAACTGAAAGTGAAATTTGCAATTGATGTCTAACTAATTATAGAAATAAAACTAAATGAAATACTTGGTTACTTTGCCTCTCAATTTTGGGAGAAAGTCTCCTTGGGATGACATTTGAGTAATTCTGTACTTCATTAATCTAAGAGAAAGCAAATACAAAGATGCAGAAATAACTCATTGCATAGATGAAATGTTCAATCACTTAGTTAAGGATGAATTATCAACTTGAAGGGTTTTCCATAAACATTCATTAACAACATGAGTCAATAAACTAAAAATGAAATGGAAAAGACAGTAAATGAGACTGATCAGTTTAATTGATAATTTAAACTAGCAAAACAGTGAATGAAGTAAACTATCCAACAGTGTATCCTTATCATTCTTCGATCCTACTCTCATCCTGAAACAAGGTTAGTTTTAATTGAAGAAACAAGATTACACCATTGAGTTCTATCTTCTAAACTACTGATAAAAAATAAAAAGAGATCAAGCTAATGGAAACTGCTCAAAATTATAAACACTGTTAATAAGAAAATGATGGAAATTGCATTATTAACATTGTTAGTAAGAAAATGACTATAAACATTGTTTTATAAAGAAAATGATGAATTTACATTTAACAAGAAGAAGAAAAATAAAATGAAATGAAACCTTCTTCAGTGTAGGGGCCCTCTGCAACTGATTAGGCTATGCTTTCTCAATCAACTCCAAGAAAACTCCTCCATATGTTCATAAAAACATGTGGTCTTCTCATATTAAAACAGGGACACAAAATGCCCAGAAATTACAGAGTCTAGAACTTTGATTTCACCATAAAACTATTACTATTACTACTCTCTTCTTTGGTCCTTTACACAGGTATTTATAGGAAAAATCATATAACTGTTTGTGGAGAAAAGCATGCTACAGCCAAACACATAGAAGACAGATTTGCAGAATTTCTTCCTTGGGTGTTGGAGACATAAATCCAAGACATGGTGGTTGTTGGATTCATTTGTAGAGGTGTCTATTAGAGTCTGTAGGTACGGGTAGTTGACCCAGATAACGCTTCCCATCACTGTGAAATGTATTAATTAACCATGAAACAGAGGCCAGTTACCTTCGGTCTCTTTGTGTTTGACTTATCCAATGACCGTAGTCTTATGCCATCTTCTTTGTTGACCTGGGTTGAATGAATAGGATAGGGTCCATGTCATGATGATTTCCAAGCTGTCCATGTGGCTAGTTTCTCCTTCTGACACATGGAACCTGTTAGAGCATGAAGGTAGCTACGAAACAGCCGATTAGCTACATATAGGCTGCGTTCCATAGCTAATATAAAAAATTTTATTCAAACAGCAAAACATAAAAGCATAAGATGTAAATCACTAAATGTCCTCCTCAAGATAGTATATACCGGTCATTAGTGATGAGAATGCATCTTTCTTATGGAAGAAACAAAGAAAAGGAATGAGAAGAGTTGCTAGGGAAAGAGTAATTTTGAGGCTCAACATTGAGTTCGGGTCCTTGCATGCTTGCGCTCATGAAGGATATGGGATGTTCATTGTTCATCTCATCCTTCTGAGTAAGTACTACAACAAGCAAGTTGTCGGAGGCGAAGGTGTATAGCAGGAAGTATTTGTTGAAATCTAGGTTGTAGTGTGTAGGAACTTCTACAATAGCCTACTTGATACGAGTGAATGCATACTTTCCCCCCTTGCCCCAGCTGTAGACTGCATCCTTCTTGATCATGTCTTGCATTGGTTTTACTATCTGCGCATAGCCCGAGATGAAATTTCTAAGAAAGTTTATCTTCCCCAAGAAGAACTACATTAATTTCTTGTTGGCTGGGTGGGGAATTTGTGTAATAGTCTAGACCTAGTTCAATCAATCTTGATACCACTTTTGGCAATGATGTGCCCAAGGAGGTTCCCCTCAGACACTACAAATATGCTCTTTTTGGGATTCAAAGAAATCCTATATTTCTGACATCGTTCAAAATTTTTCTTCAGATGGTGTATGTGGTCTTCTTGTTTTCTTGAAAACATGGTCACATCATTGAGGTACACCACTACGCTCTATCCGATGATTCTACAGAAGGTGCTGTCCATGGCATGCTGAAAGGTTGCGCCTGCATTCACAAGCCCAAATGACATCTGTCTATATGAGAATGTACCCCACTTGGTACGGAAGGTAGTTTTGAGTCGATCAGGTTCGCTACCAGGACCTGATTATATCTTGAAAACACTTAAATTAAGGAAAACATTTTTTGGGCACGGGATCCCCCAAGGGAAGTTTTGGGGCTTAGAGCCTAGATTTTGGTCAAACATTGTAACTCTGATGTAAAGACTCTGCATTTTGTCGGTGCGGAGCGCGTAGCTTGTAAAAGAGTCATAGGGTTGTCTGCCCTCAATTTTTTTAATGTAATGTTGGCTGAAGAGATCTACCCATGGTCTGCGGAACATGGGATTGTATAAATAGAGCGAGGCTCTAAGTAGTCAAGCAAACATTGAAGAATAATGAATAAAAACATGGAATAGAAGCATAGTGGAAGAATGGAAGCGTAAAGTCTAGTTTGGGTCGTAGAGTAGGAGAAGGCTCTGTAGCTTAGTGCACAGAGGCCTAGTAGTCCGTAGCTGAGTGCGTAGACCCCTACAGCTGAATGCACAGGGTGAGTCGAGTCTGTAACAATTGGAAGTATTAATAAAGAAAAGTTACACATCAATTTTGTGTATTTATTTTCTGTTTTATGCATTGAATATATTCGGTATAAATTGCACTTCTATTGTTTATATGATGCGCAAATATATATGACTGTATTGATTAAGTGAATACAAGATAGAATATCTGTTTACGTGAAGTTGACTAACATATGTAAGAAGATAAGTAAGATTTGCAGTGTAGATTGGGGAAATAGTGCAGTTCGCTGCCATAGCAGCGCGAAAGCGTCTCAATCCCTGATTAGGGTTGTGCGAAAGGTGATTATAACAGATCGCGAGGGTATTGAAGGTTAGAACAGTGCGTGAAGTAACCTACATGAAGATAGGCACAGTTGGACTAAATCGACACCACAGACATCTCAAGGGTGTGGAAACTTGGTTCCAGCATCCCCCCATACTGCTTTAGGTGAGACTTCAGTCCATGCTCCATGGGCTAATGCTGAAAGGACCAGTAGTGTAGGGATTTGTTTGGCTAAAAAACTCCAAACCTGGGTCAAGCCTCGTCAAGCCAACAACATTTGTGCCCTAGCTCCTATCTGCAAAAAGGGCTCCATAGATGGCACAGGGTAATTGTCTTTGTCTAAGGTGCAGTTCAAGTTCCAGAAATCAACACACAAGCGGATTTCCCTAGAATTCTTACGTACAAGGACAAGGTTTGAAACCCATGTGGAATGACGAACTCTGTATATGATCTGTGCATCCAACAACTTGGTGATTTCTTTCTATATGAGGGGTTCAAGTGACAAATGTACTTTCCTCAGCTTCTATTGATATGGCTTGACCCCTTCTTTGATTGGGATGATATGTTGGATTATTCATGTGTCGTAAGTTTTCAGATCATCATATGTCCATGCAAACACATCTTGGAACTATTTAAACAAGTGGACAAATTATTGTCGCTCCTGCTGCATGCAACACGTACCAAGATTGATGAACTTTGGATCTTGTTCTGTTCCCAAGTTAATTAGTTCATGCATCATGGTAGAGATATGGGTTTTTCTATTCCTTGGCCCCTGAAAGAGGTCTTGCAAGTCATAGATCTTTACAAAAGATACCACACCCTTAGGGATGAGGTTGCCTTTCTTATCACCAACCTCAGCTTGCAGATACTGCTCATGCCCGTCTTCGTCAATTGCTGCATCCTTTAAGATATCAGCATTGGCCATGAAATGAAATATCTATTGATCATCATCAAACACATGCAAATTAGTTATGTTATCCATGATAGAATGCCTGTACAAAATTTCAACAGTAAATCTATCCCTAAGCGGTGACATTCTAGAAGTTGCGTTTTCTAAAGCATTGGAAACTACATTATGCGTTCTTAGTACAACATTAATATTAAATTCTTTGAAGTTAGAGATGAGTCTCCATACCTCTTGCTGGTAACTTTTGAGATGAGGTGATAAATAGAGTATGGTGTTACGTACCTTCCGTACCACTATTTCCAAGTCACCTACCACTTTGAGGGCGACCACATTGAGGCTAATGGATTTTTGCAAGCCCAACACAAGTGCTTCGTATTCAGCAATGTTGTTTGTGCACTCGAACTCCAAGCAGATTGAAATCAAAATTTTCTTGTTTTTTGGGTCAATCAAGACACACCTGACTCTAGAGCCATACCGCGTCTTTGATCTGTCGAAGTACATGGTCCACAACTCATCTATACACAGACCGTTCGATGCGCTTTCACTATTGCTACTGCTATTGCTACTACTACTACTACTAATGTTACAATGCATTGTACATGTTTCATTTCCATCAATTGGGCAAGGAAGGAGACCCAACTACATCTCTGGTGGGGTCAGAGTTGGCCATGCAAGATAACACCCCAACGTTGTTTCTAAGAGGTAGTTGCTGAACATGAGCTCTGTGAAGGCCAACGTTCGTTCTCGGCATTGATGGGAGTGACATTGTGCCTTATGTATCTCTTGAATAACACCCAGATTTAATTGCTTTTTCCCTTGTACGGAAGCCACAAGTGTGACCAGTCTCTAGAAAAGTATCCGTTCAACATGCTAGATCGGTCTCTACTGAGTCGTAAGCCATACACTTCTGGTATGTCCACAACAACATTGTTTATGCACTGGTGAGCTCGCCTATCATGAGATAGTTGAATGATCACATCTCGAAGTTCACCAATGGATATTACGAATGTCCAATCAAGTTGGATGATCTACGGGGATGCCTTTATCCATTGCACATTGATATTTTTGGCAATGGAGAGTAGCATGACATTGGCTTCCACACTAGAATAAACCAAACAATTGTGAACATTACAGTTAAATATTTCAAATGAAAGCAGGAATGGAGGGAAAACAATGTTTCCTTCTTCCATCGAGAGCATGTTTAACATAGTTGATAGTGATCCGGGAGGTGTGCTTGATCCCTTGTTGGTAGAAGTTGTATTGTTCACAGATGTCAGCCCCAGTGCATGCAGCTGTATGTCCCGCTGACTCTGAATCTTAGCCAACTCAAAAAAACCGATGTTTGCGTAAGTTTTCTTCATGTCTTCCACAATGTTGTAATCCAGAGCATGTAGACTCACTGAGATTTCGGGGCTGAGACTGGTGTTCATGTTGTTCGACAAAGTATTCTGAAGTTTTCTGCTCATGGATGTACTCTTGTCTGCCATTTTCTTCCTGGTCTTGCTTTGTGTTTTTTGCTTTTGGACGGTTGGTGGATAGACCTTCCTCAGAAATTTGAGCCCTTGTTGCATCTCCCTAAGTGTAGGGGGATCCCCTTTACTTCTGAGATTGTAATGACCATTTTTCTTTTGGGGTTTCTTCTCAGTGTTTGCCTTCTATGCTGCTTGCAAGCACTGATACATGTTAACCACCTTCCTAGTGCTTGATGTCTCATTAGGTGCAACATCTTCATCATCATCATCTGTGTCTCCCAACTGTCCATTCGTACTGCTCATCATGTTTGGCATGTGGTCACATACTGAGCCTACAACTCATTTCTAGTTTGAACAAGACCCTTTCGGGTGCTTATCTTCATGAACTAAGAAAAAATCATTTTTCACACACTGTTCGACCTGGAACACTGAGATGGAGCTCTATGCAGTTTTAGTTAGGAAGCGATTACTTCCTGATGACATGCTTCCTTGCTTTTTTCTGGGCGACCGGTTTCTTGCAGATGTATCAACTATTTGTTTTTTGAGCTCAGACACTTCTTTTGTCAAGTTCTTAACAAGATGAGTAAGGGTTTCAATATCACTTGTTTCCTTGTATTTACCCATTCTCATCGTAGCCTATGGATTTCTGCTCGCATATCTGGAGTCCTTCACTGGTTCGTCATCCTTAATAACTCCAATAATGCATAGGTACTTCTCTACAATGATTGCCTCATCACAATTTTCTAACAATGTTGGTTTCGCAACTCATTCGACGAATTGCATAATGCTGGTTGGCAGTGTGGACATGTAGTAGTCGAGAGTCATGGAGTCATGAGGCTTTGTGTCTGCTGCAAACTTATTCAATATGCACAGAAACCTCTAATTGAAATCTTTTACCTTTTCTTTCCCCTCCATCTTCAGGATTCCCAACTCTTTGAGCAACATGGTTGGGGTCTTGTCATCAAATTTTTTTTCCAGAAACATGTGTTTGAACATTGTTGGCATTATGATGCATGTGTTGTACTTGATGGCAACCCACTCGTAGAAGAACATCTCACTTAATTATAACTAGATGAATCTACAGAAGAGATATCAGATGTGACTGAATGCATGGGATGCAAGACAGCTCAAAGGAATCAGATGATAGTTCTTAAGTAATGACAAGTTAGCTTTGCCATCAAGTCCAAAGGGGGAGATTGTTGGCATTATGAGACAAGTGTTGTCCTTGATGGCAAATCACACAGATAACAGATCATAGTGCAGCAGGTCAGTAGCAAAGAATTGATGATCAGACTACAAAGAATGAAGAAGAAGAGTATATATGCAGGCTTAGAGTATATACGTAGGTTCACTATATACCAAGTAGGGTATACACGCAGGTTATACGCAGGTTAACTATTACCAAGTCATGTATATACGCAGGTTCACTATATGCCAAGTGGGGTATACACGCAGGTTCATATATACAAAGGAGCATATACATGCGAGATTTCTGATCAAAAATCGCATATGCGTGTGCAAGCACTTTCATGCACGGAAAACTGCGTACATGTGGGAAAGCTTATTTTTGGGTTCATGGTATTTAGACCTATGGTTTTGGTCGTTGGTATTGCGTCTGAAGTGTTGAACCCAGGTATTGGGTCCCTAGTATTGGTTCTCAATGGTTTTGGACCATGGTATTGAGTAAGGCCTAAGACTATAAAAGGAGAAGAAGATCATTAGGCAAATGCATTGAGAAAGTCTCGAATATCTGATGAAGTGTGAGATCCAATATGCAGGTTATGGGTTGATGATGCATTGCTATGGAGGAATCTCATCTGTTGATGGAGAACACGATCTAAGGATAGATCGGGATCAAATGGTTTGAAATGAACTATCTCTATATGGTTGATTATGCTTATTATAGATCTGCATACTAACACATGTAATGTTTTGAACTGAGTATAATTTAAGTTTGAAATAGCTGCAAGTCATGATTGAATATTTATAGATATGTACGCGGGTTTGCTTTGGTGAAAGCGCGTATGTACACGAGTTTGATTCATCGTAGTAGCGTATACATTATGAAGTATGATGTTTGAAGTTGCAGTTGGGTCTGGTTGTTATTGCAGAGTTTTGTTGTCTGCTCTGTGTTGTGGTGACTGTGTTGTTGACAGGGTTTCAGTGTTTCAGTGATTAAGAAATTGATGATGCTATTATTGATTGTTTTGTGCTTCAATGATTTTGATGGGTCTAGTATGAAAATTGGATGAAACGTGGCCTTCAGATTATAGTGTTGTGCTTCAGGAGTATCCATTCTGAAAATGTATGAAATGTGGTCCCTGGAGGATGAAAGGAGATTGTAGGCCGGCGCCTATGTACTAGTACATCAGCTAGTACTAGAGCAAAGGGGGTGGTAGCTCCCTTCCAGTAGCAGCTAAAGAACGAGTGAAGATTAGAGCACTCAGTAGGCAAGAACCTACGTACTAGTAAATGGATCAGCTAGTACAAGAGCTAAGGGGGTTGTAGCTCCCATCCAGGAGAGTCTGGAAAACGAGAGAGGGGTGTAGCCCTTTGCAGGTAGAAGCCTGCATACTGGTATAAGACTACACCAGTACAGAACTATTGTAAAATGAAGTTTCTTATTAAAAGAAGATAGAGACGACTTGCAGCAGGTGGTTTTCACCCACATTGGGTTTCCACCTTATATCATGGTGTTCATGTGTGCTTCTTGTGTGTGATGATCTGTTCTATTTTACTGCACCTGCTTACTGTTCATATGGTTAATGAAGTTATGATGCACTAACTAAAGATCAACATTTAATGGATTAACTGAATCATAAGTATTCTGGATATACGCTAGTTGCATTAGACACAGTTGCGTATACACGCGGGTTCTATTAACTAAAGTAGCGTATATGTATCTAACTATGGAAATGAAAAATTATATTGATTTGATAATACTGATTCACCCCCCCCTCAGTGTTGGAAATAATACTGAGAGGGGGGGTGAATCAGTATTATCAAGTTCTTTTAATAAATCTTCCTTATTTATTCTTTGAATTATTTTTGCATGTCAGTACCATAAAATAATGAGCATGAACAAAGAAAACAGATAGTCACACCAAAGAACACAAGATGTAAGGTGGAAACCCAATGTGGGTGAAAACCACCTGCTGCAATATGTCTCTATCTTCTTTCAAATTAGAAACTCCTTTTACAATGGTTTTGTACTGGTGCAGTCCTTTACCAGTACGCAGGCTGCAACCTGCAGAGAGCTACAACTCTCTCTCGTTTTCCAGTCTCTCCTGGAAGGGAGCTACAACCCCCTACTTCTTTTCTTTCAAGGACCACTTTTCATAAATTTTCAAACTGGATCCAAGAACATCAAAAACCCATCAACTACACTTGCATCATCAATCTCTGGTTTCACCAAAGCCAACCCGCATACAGATTTACAAATATTTCCTTATAACTTTGCAGTTGTTACATCAGACATACCCATATCATAACATGTGTAAAATAAAACATCCATCAATAATTTAGACCCTGATTATTAGATTTATAGATCAAGCATATGCCACATATCACAGATCAAAATCATATAGAGATACCACTATTCCAGCCTTAAGATTTTGACCCATCAATAGAACTTATCCTTCTCCTTACGCTCAGGTTCCTTCTTCATTTAGATCCAGATCTGCACCAAAACCCAATCACAATATTCCAGATCTAGCACTTTATCAGATATTCGATAATTCAGAAGATACTTTGCCAAATGATCTCCTTCCTCTTTTATAGTCTTAGGCCTTTCACAATACCACGGGCCAAAACCATAGGATCAAAAAACTGTTGGACTAATACCATGAACCAACCATGAAAGTACGTGAGATCAACACTTTTGGATGCAATACCACGGGCCAAAACCATAGGATCAAAAACTGTCGGACTAATACCATGAACCAACCATGAAATTGCGTGAGATCAACACTTTTGACGAGGTACCATGGTCCAAAACCATAGGTTCAAATACCAATGACTAACTACCATGGACCAAAGGTAAGTTCTCCAACATATACGCGCTTTTCCTTGCATGAAAGTGCGTGAACTTTTTCTCTACATGAAATAAACTTTTCTCTGCATAAAAGTGCGTGAACTTTTCTCTACATGAAATAAACTTTTCTCTGCATAAAAGTGCGTGAACTTTTCTCTACATGAAATAAACTTTTCTCTGCATATAAGTGCATGAACTTTTCTCTACACTATAATTTATTATCTGAGATGAGTGGGTTGCCATCAAGTACAACATATGTATCATAATGCCAACAATCTCCCCCTTTGGACTTGATGGCAACAACAACCAATAACTCTCCCCCTTTGACATCAAGGGCAAAGGGTTATGCTCCCCCTAAGAACATGCTCCCCCTGACTATAAACCAGATCTGCAAAGAAGAACCATAATCCATGACCATGAAAGAGATAGAGACGTATTGCAGCAATATTCAGACCAGCATCCATGATCTCCTTCTGTACTTCCTCCATAATGCCAACAATGCATGATATGCTCCCCCTGAACCTGTGCCATTCGATCTTTGACCAATCCGCAACCCAGCACATGTACACATATACTTCAGATGAACCTTGCGTACAACCAACAATCAGAAGAGATTCAACAACAAGATGATGCATCAACAACCCCCAGCTTTTGCCTGAGGTATTCAAAGGTCTCCCTAGGCAATGGTTTGGTGAGTATATCAGCAACCTATTCCTTAGAAGGAACATACTCCAACTTGACCTTTTGTTCAAGCACTTGTTCCCGAAGAAAGTGATACTTGATTGGTATGTGCTTGGTTTTTGAATGCATGACTGGGTTCTTTGAAATGCTGATTGCACTTGTATTATCACATAAGATGGAGATGGGTGGTGTACAAGTGATTTGAAAATCCTGCAAGGTCTGCATCATCCAAAGGAGTTGAGTGCAGCAAGATGCAGCAGCAACATATTTTGCTTCAGCTGTAGACAAGGCAATCGAACTTTGTTTCTTGCTGAACCAAGATACTAATCTGGAACCCATAAAGAATGCACCACCACTTGTGCTTTTCTTGTCATCCACGCTTCCGGCCCAATCTGCATCTGTATAAGCATGAAGTGTGAGATCTGTATCTCTAGGATACCATAAGCCATAGTTTTGAGTCCCTTGAAGATATTTGAAGATTCTCTTTACTGCCTGAAGATGAGTTTCCTTTGGATTTGCCTGAAATCTTCCAACTATTCCCACTGCATGCATGATGTCTGGTCGGGTACCTGTCAAACAAAGTAGACTTCCAATCATAGATCTGTAAGTTGGTTGATGCATTGCTACTGATTCATCATTTGCACTGAGGTTACATCCTGTGACCATGGGTGTACATACTGGTTTTGCTTCTTCCATACCATATTTCTTCAAAATCTGCTTGAGATACTTGGTTTGAGACAAGAAGATCCCTCCTTCATTTTGTTGGATTTGCAAACCAAGAAAATATGTCAGTTCTCCCAGCAAGGACATTTCGAATTCTTTCTGCATCACCAAGGCAAAGCTTTGACTCATAGCTTCTTCATTGCTGCCAAAGATAATGTCATCTACATACACAACAAGTATCAGCAATTTGTCATTTTCAACTTTTATATAAAGATTGTTGTCTGCTGATCCTTTTGAAAAACCTTGTTGATGAAGATATTTGTCCAAACGATAGTACCAAGCCCTTGGAGCTTGTTTGAGGCCATAGAGAGCCTTTTTCAATCTGCATACAAGATTTGGATCATTTCCAAGAATGAAACCATCTGGCTGCTCAATGTATACTTCTTCTTCCAAGTCTCCATTCAGAAAGGCTGATTTCACGTCCATTTGAAATACTTTGAAGTTTTGAAAGCTTGAGAGAGCAAGGAACATTCGGATGGCCTCAAGTCTTGCAACAGGAGCAAAAGTTTCTTCAAAATCTATTCCTTCTTGCTGCGCATACCCTTTACAAACAAGTCTGGCCTTGTTTCTAATTACTTCTCCATTTTCATTCAATTTATTTTTGAAGACCCATTTTGTTCCTATAACATTCTTATCCTTTGGTCTAGGAACCAGCTCCCAAGTGTTGTTCTTTTCGATCTGCTCAAGTTCTTCATCCATTGCTTTGACCCAACATTCATCTTTGCATGCCTCTTTCACATTTTGTGGTTCAGTGGAAGAGAGTAATGCCAAATAGCTTGAAGCTTCTGCAATTGTTCTTCTTGTTTGTACACCTGCTTCTTTCTGTCCCAAAATCTGAGATTCTGGATGATTCTTCTGAACATATCTGGATGGAGTCTTCTCTTCTATCCTTATCTGCTCCTCTGGTTCTTCTTGAGGTTCTTCTTCTTCATCATTCTGTCTTTGAGGATGGCCTTCATCTTCTTCGATATCTTCATGATTTACTTGCCTAGGAATGTATCCCTTCTCATCAACCACTACATCAATGCTGTCAACAATTCTTCCAAGTCTTTTATTATAGCACTTGTATGCTTTGCTGTGTGGAGAATAACCAAGAAGGATGCCTTCATCTGCTCTAGGTTCAAGTTTGCCAAGTTGCTCATCAGTATTTTTAATATAGCATTTGCTCCCAAAGATTTTGAAGTGCTTTACCGAAGGAGTCTCACCATACCAGAGCTCATGAGGGGTTTGAGTGCTGTTCACTCGGACATTTGTTTTGTTGAGAATAATAACCGCAGCATGTGCTGCTTCACCCCAGAAAGTTGCGGGAGTTCCAGATTCATCAAGCATAGCACGAGCCATTTGTTGGACAGTTCTGTTCATTCTTTCCACCACTCCATTTTGCTGAGGAGTTCTAGCTGTAGAGAATTCTCTTCTTATCCCATGTTCTTCACAGAAATCGAAAAATTCATTTGAGGTAAACTCCCCACCTCTGTCGGATCTAAGACACTTAATTTTGTATCCTGATTCATTTTCAACCAAGGCTTTAAAGGATTTGAATTTTTCGAATGCTTCATCTTTGTGCTTCATAAGTCCTAACCAGACAAACCTGGAGAAATCGTCAATGAATAATATCAAGTATTCTTCTCCTCGAGGTGTCCTTTTCCTGAATGGACCACATGTATCTGTATGTACTAGCTCAAGAGGCATGCTAGCTGATCCTTCCTTTTCCGGAAAGGTAGTTCTGGTTTGCTTTCCAAACTGACATGATTTGCATATGGTGTTGTCTGGAACTTTGATATCTGGAAGACCACGAACTGCCTAATATTTGCATGCTTTCCTTATTTGTGAAAAGCTTAGATGCCCCAACCTCCGGTGCCATAACCAGTGCTCATCATCCTTGCTCAGATAGCATTGTTGTTGTCCTTCTTCAAATATGTATAGATTATTTGGAGTTCTTTTACCTTTGATCACTGTTTTACCTGTATCAAGATCACGAACAAGACATCCATTTGATCTGAATATCACCTCGGTTCTTTGATCACACATCTGGCTGACACTTAGAAGATTATGTTTCAATCCATCAACATACAAAACATTTCCAGCTTTGACCTTTTCTTTTAACTGAGCAGTGCCTTTTCCTTTTATAGTTGCAGGAGTATCATTTCCAAAAGAAACTTTCTTTCCTTTTTCTAGAGCAGAATATGATTCAAGTTTTTCTTTATCACCTGTCATATGCTTCGAACATCCACTGTCAATGTACCATAGATTTTCCTGTCCCTCTGCATAAAATGCTATCCCACATCTTTCTGTTTGTGGTTCCTTTATTCTCCATGTTTTGGTGCTTGAGGCTTGTTCCTTTGTCTGCTGAAACCTGCTCCTGCATTCAGAATCTTCATGACCAAAGTTATTGCAAATAGAACATTCAACTTCATTTTCAAGAACCGAAAAGTTGTTATAGGTCCTTTTTGTAATCCCGGTCATACTTCTTTGTTTTTGAGCTTCTCTAGTCATGATCGTTTTATATGCAACACATTGAGCTGCTTTGTGACCAAAGTTATGGCAAGAAAAGCATTGTCCATTGAAGAAATTTCTGCGGTTATCAAATCTTCCGGCCAAACGATTGTAATTTCTATTGTCATTCATTCTTGAAGCAAATTGAGAGGATTTTACCTGTGGCTGGTTGTAACTTTTGTTCATCCTTAAGACAGATTGCCCCTGATTTGCCTGATAGTCTTTGTTTGTAATTGGTCCCTGCTTTACTTGGTGATCTCCATTGTGCTTTTGCTCATTCCTTCTTGCTGCATCAAGATAACTCTTTGAGGTGGATGCTTGAGAAGTTTCTCCATTATAGCCCAGACCTGTCTTGTTTAGAGGAGAGCGTTGTACATTGATGATCTCATCCAGAGTTTCAGATCCTTTGACAAACTTAAGATTAATAGCCTTTGTTTTCTCAATCTCTTTTCTAAGACCAACAATTTCGCCTTCTAACTTTTCAAGATATTTTTCTTTTTCATCAATTTGAAGTTGTAGAGTATCAATGATCCTATTCTTTTCTTCTATACATGTCTTGAGTCTAGAAATTTCTTCACAAAAGCTATCCACATCTATAGCATCCATGTAATCATCATCTTCAAATGCCATTAAGAGTTTATAGTCATTACCTCGTTCATCTTCGTCACTATTTGATAGACCATCACTATCTTCATGAGTGTAGTAGCTTTTCTTATTTGCAATCTGTTTCTTGTTCCATCTAGCAGGTTCCTTTCCTTTATCCTTATGAGGACATTTTGCAGCATAATGACCTACTCTTCCACAAGCAAAGCATTTAAAAGGTAACTTACCTCTGAACCTTCCAGTTCCCCTTTGAAGATTTCTGACAAAATTTGATTCTTCTTCTTCTTCTTCTGGCACGTGACTTGCTTCATAATAGTCTCCTTTGCCTGAAGCCTTGAAAGCAGCTTCTCTTCTGTCTGATGGACCTCCCTTTCTCATTTCATAAGCAGTTAGAATTCCGTGTAGCTGAGACATAGTAAGAATTCGTAGATTTTCCTTTTCTTCTATTGCAGACACTTTAGATTCAAACTTGGGGGACAATGATCTTAGAACTTTTTCAACCACAATAGCCTCTTTTATTTCTTCACCCAAGTTTTTCATGCAATTAACAATCTCATCTACCCGAAGGAAATAGTTAGCCACACTTTCATCATTATACATTCTGAGATTCTCATACTGAATCCTGAGGGTTTGAAGTTTAGCACGCTTTACCTGTTCATCTCCTTCGTAGCTCAAGACAATCTTGTCCCATATTTCTTTTGCGGATTTATATTGCATAACCTTCACGAATTCTGTTTGAGATAAGCATCCCAGCAGAGTATTGACTGCTTTAGCATTTGTTTCATATTTCTTCTTTTCGGCCGTATCTGTAGGAGTAGCTGAAGGAAAAGTGTAGCCTGTATCTATGATATCCCAAACTTCTGTACCAAGAGATTGAAGATAGGCAGTAACTCTTACCTTCCAATAATTGAAGTTTGTCCCATCAAAAATTGGTGGCCTGATTGATGCTTCCCTCTCGTAGTTGCTCATGATGAATGATCTTCCTTCAAGCGATCAAGCTTCTCTGAAGGACCTGCTCTGATACCAATTGTTGGAAATAATACTGAGAGGGGGGGTGAATCAGTATTATCAAGTTCTTTTAATAAATCTTCCTTATTTATTCTTTGAATTATTTTTGCATGTCAGTACCATAAAATAATGAGCATGAACAAAGAAAACAGATAGTCACACCAAAGAACACAAGATGTAAGGTGGAAACCCAATGTGGGTGAAAACCACCTGCTGCAATATGTCTCTATCTTCTTTCAAATTAGAAACTCCTTTTACAATGGTTTTGTACTGGTGCAGTCCTTTACCAGTACGCAGGCTGCAACCTGCAGAGAGCTACAACTCTCTCTCGTTTTCCAGTCTCTCCTGGAAGGGAGCTACAACCCCCTACTTCTTTTCTTTCAAGGACCACTTTTCATAAATTTTCAAACTGGATCCAAGAACATCAAAAACCCATCAACTACACTTGCATCATCAATCTCTGGTTTCACCAAAGCCAACCCGCATACAGATCTGCAAATATTTCCTTATAACTTTGCAGTTGTTACATCAGACATACCCAGATCATAACATGTGTAAAATAAAACATTCATCAATAATTCAGACCCTGATTATTAGATTTATAGATCAAGCGTATGCCACATATCACAGATCAAAATCATATAGAGATACCACTATTCCAGCCTTAAGATTTTGACCCATCAATAGAACTTATCCTTCTCCTTATGCTTAGGTTCCTTCTTCATTCAGATCCAGATCTGCACCAAAACCCAATCACAATATTCCAGATCTAGCACTTTATCAGATATTCGATAATTCAGAAGATACTTTGCCAAATGATCTCCTTCCTCTTTTATAGTCTTAGGCCTTTCACAATACCACGGCCAAAACCATAGGATCAAAAAACTGTTGGACTAATACCATGAACCAACCATGAAAGTACGTGAGATCAACACTTTTGGATGCAATACCACGGGCCAAAACCATAGGATCAAAAACTGTCGGACTAATACCATGAACCAACCATGAAATTGCGTGAGATCAACACTTTTGACGAGGTACCATGGTCCAAAACCATAGGTTCAAATACCAAGGACTAACTACCATGGACCAAAGGTAAGTTCTCCAACATATACGCGCTTTTCCTTGCATGAAAGTGCGTGAACTTTTTCTCTACATGAAATAAACTTTTCTCTGCATAAAAGTGCATGAACTTTTCTCTACATGAAATAAACTTTTCTCCGCATAAAAGTGCGTGAACTTTTCTCTACATGAAATAAACTTTTCTCTGCATATAAGTGCGTGAACTTTTCTCTACACTATAATTTATTATCTGAGATGAATGGGTTGCCATCAAGTACAACATATGTATCATAATGCCAACACTCAGTATTATTTTCAACAATTGGTATCAGAGCAGGTCCTTTGGTAGAAGCTTGATCACTTGAAGGAGATTCGTAGATCAATGGGAAAGAAGCTTAAGCAGAAAGTGCCTAAGAAGAGGAAGACATCTCAGAAGAACTATGATAGTGGGAGCATCGATTGGGGATTATGTGGAAGAAGCACTTCAGATTCAGAATCACTTCAGAATGAAGATGAACAATATCTATCAGGTATGAATTTGTTATCCTCTGGTGATACATTTATCCATCCATGTGAAGATAATGAAAGGGATAGTGAAACATCTGAATTTTCTCTTATGGGTGAGCAAGAAAGATATCAAATAGAGGCAGAATTTAAAAGGCTAACAGACAAATTAGAGATCAACAAGATCTATTGAACAAAAGGGAATGTGCCTTCAAAGAAGTAGCTACCAAACTAAAAGCTCAACTAGAGGACAGTAACAAGGTAAGGAATCTATTCAAGGAAAAATATCAAAAGTTGCAGGATGAAGTGACATCATTAAGAAATGAAGTAAATGAAAGAAGCACAACAATCAAGAAACTCAGATATAGATCCAGTTACTATGAAAGGCATGAAGCTACGATCCTCTCGCTACAGGAAGATCTTGAAGAATCAAAGAAGCAGAATAAAGAACTACTCCAAGCTCATGAAAAAGAAGTTCTTGATCTAAGACATCAGTTGGAAGAAGGAAGAAATGTTGAAGAAAACATGAAGAAGTAGTATCTTGAAAAGGAAGAGCAACATCAGATTGAGGTAAATATTCTAAAAGATAAATTAGAAGAAAAAGATAAGCTCTTATGATTTCAAGATAGTACTAAGATCTTGGATGATATTCTTAGTAGTCAAAGGTCTCCTGCTATCAAAGCTGGTCTTGGTTTTCATGAATTTGTTGAAGAAGAATCTAGTAAAACAAGGGAATCTAATGCAAAATCTGAAATTCTCAACAAGGAAATGAGAGGTCAACCCCATCAATAGCCAAGGAAAGAAATTCTTCAAAGAAAATATTTTACTCCTCCAATGAATAAGGTTGAATGTTATGTATGTCATAATCTTGGACATGTTGCAGCCAGATCCCAAAGTAGAATGGTTCAAGACCATCACACAAAAAGAACATCACGTTCCAGGTACTTTAAGGGATATTGCTTTGCTTGCAATATGTTTGGTCACAGAGCTGTTGATTGCTACAGAAGAAATATGAAACATGTGACATGTTATGCATGTAACAAGCTTGGACATATAGCTAAGGAATGCAGGAACAAAGTATAGGCACCATACCGAAAGGAGAAAACATAGTCACACTTGAAGATATGGAAGAAGAAGGAAGTGCAGTCAGAAAGATGTGGCACAACACAATATACAGACATAACAGACTCAGAGGGAGCTGAAAGTATAAAACTTTAGTGTCCTAAATCTCATACGCAAGTTTCATAAAGGGAAGTCGTGTATATACACGAGTTAGAAACTGCACAGTCGCGTATATGTCAGTCCGAGGAAAAGCAGAAGGGACAAGCTCAGAAAAAGGGTCTGATATGATTAAATCTATTATTTGCTCTGTTTGATAATGGTTACAATCTGCTAATGATGTGTTGAAATGTCTTGATACTCATAAGATGTTTAGAAGTGTTTTTGATCCTAACTTGATGATGATGATGTCGTGATACTTCTTGCGGATATATGCATGATCAGATCTGACAATAAATAGATGGCACAGGTTCATGGGGAGTTTATGTTTTGAATAATGCATTGTTGGCATTATGGTTAGTAGTCCTTGGTGATGATACTTATATGGATAAATGATATATCTTGCTATGATTATGAGTTATCCATGACAAAATCTCATATGATTCTTGGGGTTACAGAGTTGATGTTCAGGTTAGATTTGTGGTTGATTCTCTGATGATGCATATATGATGTTTACATGGTGATATTGATAAGGATAAGGAGAAGTACAAAGCTTGAATACACATCTTCTTTACTTGATGATGGGTTACTCATATGCTGCTGTCATCATATGCATAAAGATCATATAATACAATTATGATGTAGGTTTCCTATAATTCTTGGCGCTCATGTGAATGAGGATTGTTGCTGTTGATGATATCAAGAAGTCTTGTCTTGAGCTCTAGATACATAGTGCTATATACAATATGTTGGATACATGGAGTTGCATTGTTGGAGATATGATATGATGGTAGGTTGATACTCACATATGATTGATTGATTATTATCAGATAGGGGATATTCCCGTGTAATGTTACATGGATGGTCATGAAGATCTTGATGATGAGATGACTATGGTGTTTTACACATATGATATAATGGGAATGATTTTATGATGATGTTCAAAAGGATGAGTTGATATCTATATGCAGACATACCTTGTTACAGGACATTTACAGGTTGTTGATCTGGAAGTGGTTGTACGCGAGCTTTATGAAGAACATCCGTGTATATACGCCTGTTTCTGTGGATACAGTCGCGTATATGTTGGTTTGATTTCAGGTGGAACAGATAGCTGATCTGAATGATGATTGAAAAATGCCGCTGATGACTCTCATAAAATTGTTTTAAATATTTTGTCTCTATGTCATGTATATATTTTCTTATCAAGGTCATGTAACGGCCTATGTTGGTTTCCCCACTATGCCTGGGATGAATAATGTAATGTACTTATTTGTCATATGTAAACTTCTAGTGTATCCCCACTTGGTTGGGTAGATGAGTCAATTCTAGTATATCCCCACTTGGTTGGGAGATGGATGTATGTATGAGTCTTTGGTGCTAGGAAGGTCACTTATGATGTATAGAGTCATGTTCTTTCTTGTAGAACATCTTTTTGCAGACCTTGCTTACAGTCAGGGGGAGCATGAACAACACACTTCAGCAAGAACAGAGCTTTCAGCATGTACTCAGAGGGAGCATGGACAGATTGGTACACCTTGGCATATACAAAGGGGGAGCACATTCAGAGATTTTAGCAGGTACTCAGGGGGAGTATGGACAACAGAATGTTTATCAAGGAAAGAGAATATCTTGGTCCACCCTTTGCCCTTGATGTCAAAGGGGGAGAGTGATTTGGTGTTGTTGCCATCAAGTCCAAAGGGGGAGATTGTTGGCATTATGATGCATGTGTTGTACTTGATGGCAACCCACTTGTAGAAGAAAATATCACTTATTTATAACTAGATGAATATACATAAGAGATATCAGATGTGACTGAATGCATGGGATGCAAGACAGCTCAAAGGAATCAGATGACAGTTCTCAAGTAATGACAAGTTAGCTTTGCCATCAAGTCCAAAGGGGGAGATTGTTGGCATTATGATACAAGTGTTGTCCTTGATGGAAAATCACACAGATAATAGATCATAGTGCAGCAGGTCAGTAGCAAAGAATTGATGATCAGACTACAAAGAATGAAGAAGAAGAGTATATATGCAGGCTCAGAGTATATACGCAGGTTCACTATATACCAAGTAGGGTATACACACAGGTTGTACGCAGGTTCACTATGTACCAAGTCATGTATATATGCAGGTTCGCTATATACCAAGTAGGATATACACGCAGGTTCATATATACAAAGGAGCGTATACACGTGGGATTTTTGATCAAAAGTTGCGTATGTGTATGCACGCACTTTCATGCACAGAAAAGCACGTACATGTGGGAAAGCTTATTTTTGGGTCTGTGGTATTTAGACCTATGGTTTTGGTCCTTGGTATTGCGTCCGAAGTGTTGAACCCAGGTATTGGGTCCCTAGTATTGGTTCTCAATGGTTTTGGACCATGGTATTGAGTAAGGCCTAAGACTATAAAAGGAGAAGAAGATCATTAGGCAAATGCATTGAGAAAGTCTCAAATATCTGATGAAGTATGAGATCCAGTATGCAGGTTATGTGTTGATGATGCATTGTTAAGGAGGAATCTCATCTGTTGATGGAGAACAAGATATAAGGATAGATCGGGATCAAATGGTTTGAAATGAACTATCTCTATATGGTTGATTATGCTTATTCCAGATCTGTATACTGTTGCATGTAATGTTTTAACTAAGTATAATTTAAGTTTGAAATAGCTACAAATCATGATTGAATATTATAGATATGTACGCGGGTTGGCTTTGGTGAAAGCGCGTATGTATGCAGGTTTGATTCATCGTAGTAGCATATACACTATGAAGTATGATGTTTGAAGTTGCAGTTGGGTCTGATTTTTATCGCAGAGTTTTGTTGTCTGCTCTGTGTTCTGGTGACTGTGTTGTTTATAGGGTTTTAGTGTTTCAATGATTCAGAAATTGATGATGCTAGTATTGATTGTTTTGTGCTTCAATGATATTGATGGGTCTAGTATGAAAATTGGATGAAACGTGGCCTTCAGATTATAGTGTTGTGCTTCAGGAGTATCCAGTCTGAAAATGTATGAAATGTAATCCCTGGAGGATGAAAGGAGATTGTTGGCCGGCGCCTATGTACTAGTACATCAACTAGTACAAGAGCAAAGGGGGTGGTAGCTCCCTTCCAGTAGCAGCTAAAGAATGAATGAAGATTGGAGCATTCAGTAGGCAGGCACCTATGTACTAGTAAATGGATCAGCTAGTACAAGAGCTAAGGCGGTTGTAGCTCCCATCCAAGAGAGTCTGGAAAACAAGAGAGGGGTGTAACCCTCTGCAGGTAGAAGCCTGCGTACTGGTATAAGACTGCACCAGTACAAAACTATTGTAAAATGAAGTTTCTTATTAAAAGAAGATAGAGACGACTTGCAGCAGGTGGTTTTCACCCACATCATGGTGTTCATGTGTGCTTCTTGTGTGTGATGATCTGTACTGTTTTACTGCAACTGCTTATTGTTCATATGGTTAATGAAGTTTTGATGCACTAACTAAAGATCAACATTTAATGGATTAACTGAATCATAAGTATTCTGGATATACGCTAGTTGCTTTAGACATAGTTGTGCATACATGCGGGTTCTATTAACTAAAGTAGTGTATATGTATCTAAGTATGGAAATGAAAAATTATATTGATTTGATAATACTGATTCACCCCCCCTCTCAGTATTATTTCCAACAATTGGTATCGCACCAGGTCCTTTGGTAGAAGCTTGATTGCTTGAAGGAGATCCGTAGATCAATGGGAAAGAGGCTTAAGTAGAAAGCACCTAAGAAGAAGAAGACATCTCAGAAGAACTATGACAGTGGGAGCATCGATTGGGGATTATGTGGAAGAAGCACTTCAGATTCAGAATCACTTCAGAATGAAGATGAACAAGATCTATCAAGTATGAATTTGTTATCCTCTGTTGATACATTTATCCATTCATGTGAAGATGATGAAAGGGATAGCGAAACATCTGAATTTTCTCTTATGGGTGAGCAAGAAAGATATCAAATAGAGGCAGAATTTAAAAGGCTAAGAGACAAAATTAGATATCAACAAGATCTATTGAACAAAAGGGAATGTTCCTTCAAAGAAGTAGCTACCAAACTAAAAGCTCAACTAGAGGACAGTAACAAGGTAAGGAAGCTATTCAAGGAAAAATATCAAAAGTTGTAGGATGAAGTGACATCATTAAGAAATGAAGTAAATGAAAGAAGCACAACAATCAAGAAACTCAGAGATAGATCCGGTTACTATGAAAGGCTTGAAGCTACGATCCTCTCGCTAAAGGAAGATCTTGAAGAATCAAAGAAGCAAAATAAAGAAGTACTCCAAGCTCATGAAAAACAAGAAAAAGAAGTTCTTGATCTAAGACAGTAGTTAGAAGAAGGAAGAAATGTTGAAGAAAACATGAAGAAGCAGTATCTTGAAAAGGAAGAGCAACATCAGGTTGAGGTAAATATTCTAAAAGATAAATTAGAAGAAAAAGATAAGCTCTTACGATTTCAAGATAGTACTAAGATCTTGGATGATATTCTTAGTAGTCAAAGGTCTCCTGCTATCAAAGCTGGTCTTGGTTTTCATGAATTTGTTGAAGAAGAATCTAGTAAGACAAGGGAATCTAATGCAAAATCTGAAATGCTCAACAAGGAAATGAGAGGTCAACCCCATCAACAGCCAAGGAAAGAAATTCTTCAAAGAAAATCTTTTACTCCTCCAATGAATAAGGTTGAATGTTATGTATGTCATAATCTTGGACATGTTGCAGCCAGATCCCGAAGTAGAATGGTTCAAGACCATCACACAGAAAGAACATCATGTTCCAGGTACTTTAAGGGATATTGCTTTGCTTGCAATATGTTTTGTCACAGAGCTGTTGATTGCTACAGAATAAATATGAAACATGTGAGATGTTATGCATGTAACAAGCTTGGACATATAGCTAAGGAATGCAGGAACAAAGTACGGGCACCATACCGAAAGGAGAAAACATCGTCACACTTCAAGATATGGAAGAAGAAGGAAGTACAGTCAGAAAGATGTGGCACAACAAAATATACATACATAACAGACTCAGAGGTAGCTGAAAGCATAAAACTTCAGTGTCCTAAATCTCATACGCAAGTTTCATAAAGGGAAGTCGCGTATATACGCGAATTAGACACTGCATAGTTGCGTATATGTCATTCTGAGGAAAAGCAAAAGGGACAGGCTCAGAAAAAGGGTCTGATATGATTTGGTCTATTATTTGCTCTGTTTGATAATGGTTACAATCTGCTAATGATGTGTGGAAATGTCTTGATACTCATAAGATTTTTAGAAGTGTTTTTTATCCTAACTTGATGATGATGATGTCGTGATACTTCTTGCAGATATATGCATGATCAGATATGATAGTAAATAGATGGCATAGGTTCAGGGGGAGTTTATGTTTTGAATAATGCATTGTTGGCATTATGGTTAGTAGTCCTTGGTGATGATACGTATATGGCTAAATGATATATCTTACTATACACAAGTAACACTAGCACGCTCCTTTGTATATATGAACCTGCATGTATAACCTGCGTGTATACCCTACTTGGTATATAGCAAACCTGCGTATATACGCGACTTGGTACATAGTGAACCTGCGTATAACTTGCGTGTATACCCTACTTGGTATATAGTGAACCTGCGTATATACCTTGAGCCTGCATATATACTCTTCTTCTTCATTCTTTGTAGTCTGATCATCAATTCTTTGCTACTGACCTATTGCACTATGATCTGTTATCTGTGTGATTTGCCATCAGGGAAAATAGTTGTCTCATAATGCTAACAATCTCCCCCTTTGGACTTGATGGAAAAGCTAACTTGTCATTACTTAAGAACTATCATCTGATTCCTTTGAGCTGTCTTGCATCCCATGCATTCAGTCACATCTGATATCTCTTCTGTAGATTCATCTAGTTATAAATAAGTGAGATGTTCTTCTACGAGTGGATTTCTAGTGTTACTTGTGTCAAGGTTCTTTCACCGTGGAGGGAGAGGGTGGAAGTGAGTCTCCAGTCGAAAGGGAAGAGTTCCAACTCTGTCAGAGACACACAACACAACAGGACATGAGCAGCTTTCAGTGGAGTAGTCCACACGGATGCAGCAGTCACAAACACACAAAAAGGGATAGCATGTACAACACTCAATGGAGTACTCCGCATGAGTGTGACAATCGTTATAACAAGTTTATGGGAAAGGTTCTATCTAATGTCTAGTGAGGTGGCCCACGTGGGCAAGATAGCATTAACAAATTATACAACACAGTTTCATAAACATATGTATTAGAGCAACCAAAATGGTTCGACTTTTTTAACACAAGTTAAAGAAACATGAATTACAAGTGTTCCAAGATTAGTCTTACAAACAATTACAACACATGTGTGAGAATGTGCTAGCCTATTATCAGGCTTCTAAATTAAGAAAAAGTTCCAAGACACATCGGTACACCATACATCACTAACCCCGTAAGAGGGGCATTGGAGCCACTGCTTGCTCCTCAAAGAAAAAACTATAGACTCTCAACGCTATGTGGGAGGAGACAAGGTGAAAAGTCTGTTGCATGTACAAATGAGGGGTATTTATAGGCAAGGGTAAAACTGGCCCTTGTGACTGTTCAACTTCCCTCATGACTGTTTGACTTATTTGACTCTTCAACTTTACAGGAATCTTCATATTACACGTGGGTCCCTTGGACTTCCACATTACATTACATTGGTTTACAACAGTATGGCCCACAGTAGTGATGTCGCCGAGATGAATCATGACACGACTCGACACGATAGTGCTGGTATGTTCATGCTGCTAGTGGTGTCCATGTCAAGTTGCAATGCTGCTAAGTGATGGATGTGCTCTTGGTGTATCATAGCTTCACCTCTGCATGACAAGGTGTGTGGAGTCTTCGATCGTCTTTGTGTTCGCTTGATGTCACATGTGCATGACACTCACTCACTTGTAATTTGGCATCCTTTGCATGTTCGTCCGTTCGCAAAAAAACATCCTCACATGCATTTTGTGTTCATCCGTTCATGAACAAATCTCCTTGCATGTGCTCTCCTTTTTCATCCTGTTTATCATCGCGTCATGTCTTATCCATGTACTTGTATCTACAATCACTCATGATGAGACGACATCAAATCCATAAATCTCCTAGTCTACCATGATGCATTGTCCTTCACTTTTGGATGTGGGTGGCCGAGAGAGAGGACAAGGCTATGAAACTGCGCAAGGCAGATTTGAAGCTGGGATGCAGGCTCCAGGCATTGCGAGTGAAAATTATGTAGAAGTCACTGGGAGATTGAGATGGACAAATTCAGATCAATAGTGACTATCGGCGGGATCTGGCTCGGCTGGCGAGCGCAATTTCTTGAGGGAAGCAGTGCATACAACAGAGGGTGATGGCAGCAAAAATTACACAATTCCTCCAGGGAGCTGGGAGTGGGCTGTAGGAGTTTGCTAGGAAAAATGCGTATTTTTTCAGGGAGATAACCACAAGCTGCGGGAGTTCTACTGGAAAAAACTATGCAATTGATGGGAGGCTGGCCTGCTGGACATCCTTGCATAGTTTCTGAGCTGAGTTGGATGCTGGGCAGCTAGGGGACTGCTCATGAAATCTGCACAGTTTTCTGAGTGAGCAGTAGGCTGACTGAGTGGATGGAAAATCTGAGCAATTTTTTAAGGGAGACAGTGACAAACACTGGGTGTCTGTCTGACATTTCTGCGTAGTTTCTTCAATCAGCTGAGTAGGCATGCTTGGAAGCTTTTGTGCAATTTTTTGGGGTAGTGAGTCCCAGGATCACTGCCTAGTCAAACTCTCTGGTTGACCAACTATAGACTTGGTTGATTTTCTTGCGGGCAGTGCAGATTGAGATAGCTTGCTCAGAACTTCTACGCTGTTCTCAGTGATAGTCGGTCGAGTCAATTTTAGGGTTGTGCAATGTAGACTGCCTGGGAGGCAGCCTTAAGTTCTGTGCAATTCTGGGTAGTAGTACATAATCACTGAGAGCTTAAACTATGCAATGCAGGTCAATTGGTGTCCAGTTGTTGGAGGTTGGTCTAGTCATCAAAACTTTAGCAAAATGACTAAGTGTGTGAGAGAGTGAACTTGTGCATACACAAACTTATGAACATACACTCAAAATGACTCAATGACAAGACACCTCAAACCATCAAGACAACATATACTCACTATGATTGACCAACGGTGCGAGTGACAAGCGCGACACTTTTGATAGATTGTTGAATGACTGTGATGACACTTGCACGACAGTGCATACAACTTCGTCTCTGAGTGTGATAAATTCTTACATAGCACATACAACTTGTACACATGAAGCGAGACCTTGTACATGACCAGAACATGACTGCAAGAATGACATTATGACCAACACACAAAAAGATGTTCGTTGAATGGTCAAGTGAGGAGGGTGCAAAGACTCAACACGAGCTCATGGGATGAGACCACGGGATGAGACTGGGTGCTTGCAAACATCAAGGAAAAACCTAAGTAAGGCTCTGAAATTGAATGTAGGACAAAATTTTGGAGGGTGTTGCAGACGCTACAACAGGACCAATCCAATAGAGAAAGCTTTTCAAGAAGAAAATACATAGTCCACTATTATTTTGACAGGCCCTTATGCTTCAAGGAGGAATGAAGATATTTTTATAGGATCTCCATCCTCTTTAGCCTCCCAAGGGCCACTAGATACCTCTAAGTCAGGGGAATTGGTTCATGACCAAGTTGAATCAAACATATTTGCTAAATATAAAGAGATCAAGAAGAAAAATGAACTACTAAAAGCTACAACATATACACAGTGTTGGAAGCAAGAAACCTCTATACAACATAGGCTACTCTCTGTCTTTGACACAGAGAAAGGGAAAATGTAGATAGCCTTCCAACAGGCTGAGGTCCCTCTCCCAAAGACTCCTGAAGATTATAAAAAATCATTTTTTTCCTTCAATACTGAGAAAATTCATCCAATTGATCAAATATACCTGCATAAGCAAATAGGGGAGATGTTGTACTCAAATTTGACAAATTCAGTAATGGTAGCATCTAGGTTGCAAGCTTCAGTCAATAACATCTAGTCCTAGCTTAAATTAGAGAAAATCTCTTCTCTGGCTAAAGAAATTAAAATCAAATCTTTAGAGGATCTAGTAATTAAACTGGGATATGATCCCAGCAATGTTAAAGCTGTAGAGGAGATTATCAAAAGGAAAAATGCTGACATTGTAGCACTCAAGAAGTAGCTCAAGCTTCCCTCCACAGAAGACCCACAGACTAAGGAAGTTGGATAATTAGAGAAGGAAAAGGAAGACATGTTCAAAATCATTATTGAACAAAGTGGACAGATCAAAGCAATGGAGGTTGAGATGGAGAAATTGTTAAAGGAAAGAGAACAATCCACATAGTTGGTAGACATTCCACTGACAACAGTTCCAATTTCATCTACATTAGTAGCAAGGGCATCCACTTCAACAACCATCACTGTGGAGGCACAATCCACATATTCTTCAGAAGAACTAATCAAAGAAATGGATGACCTGTCAATCAAAGGACAGGAAATTGAGAAGTTAAAAACTTAGCTAAATAATCTTCAGGAGTAGAGCTAAATATTGACAATGTATACTTAGCTGAGCTATAAAAGACTCATAGATTAACCCAGAAAATTGAACAATTGCAAAGTGATTCTGCAATGGCACAAACATTGGCACATGCAAAAGAAAGTGTATGGATATAAATAAATGAGGCCATGACTGAAATATGGCCCTCAATTTAGATTATTTTTGAGCAAGAGGATTTAGTACAAAGGTCTAAAGAGGTCATTGAAGAGGTGAAAGGAGATTTAGGACAGAAGCCAGGTGAAGCCACTGCTCTGATTAGAATTTTGAATTCAAAGACTAAAGAAGAATTAGAAGAATTTGAAATTGCAGATAGGACAAAGACAATTTTGGAGGTGAGGAGGGTCCTTACAAAAAGGAACCTTATGCTGCAATTGGAGAACAAGTGTCACAATATGGAGTCCAACATTCAGAAGTTCCACAAAAAATTTAATGTGCTAAATCAGAAGGGACTTCTAGGTTTGATAGGGATTGGAGATAAGTTGATCAGTTTAGAAGATTATCACCAGAAATTATATACCATAGCCAGGGATAAGTCAAAGTTTTCTACCATCAAAGGAAGTATCACAGGGAAAGCCTTCATGGAAGCTTTGGATTTTGATCTTCTGATCAAACATGAGATAAAGCACTTGTTTATTATCAAACCTACTTTTCAAAAGTACATCGATGTGGATGAAACCTACAAGAAGCTAGTCAAATTCTCCACTCCAGGTGAAGCTAGATGGGAAAAATTGTTACTTGGGTAAACAATTTTTCACCTTCAACAACAAGGCAACACTTTTTTAGGCCGAGTGATCACCAACAATCTTGGAAGATATTGCGAGAGCACTACAAAAATTTTAGTTTCCTACTTTCTTGTACTATTTATGTAATCAATTTTTAAGCTATTTTGTAAGGAATCTTGATATTTTCACTCAAGATATTTTTTATAATTTTTGTATAAATACTTCACAAATTGAAGAACAAATGTTTGGACTTGTATCAAGAAAGCACATTTTGATGTAAATCTCTTCACTGAGCTAAAAGTGATCACTTCATTAATACAGAAGATTGTTCTAGGATTCATGTGTCAGGCTAATTGCTGATGTCTTTCCTTTTGTAAACTTGTTATATCTTTGTTTTCATATGTTTTCTTATCTTAATTGTTTAAAAGAAGATGAAGGGCTGAATTTTTTTAATCACACTCTGTCCTAGCTTATAAGCAATTTATATGTTTTCAAACTGAATTTAAATATAGAATTCATGTTAAAATGCTCTATGTTTAATTAAATCTGAATCTATTCCTCCCTCTCACTCCACAAAGCTACAAAGATCTAATAGTCTACCTACCTTTCCTTGTTTCAATCTATTCTGATATTTATGCATCTGATCACCCTAAGACCTTGACTCCATTGCCCAATGGCCTTTATTTGAAATTTCAACCAAAAATTTCAAAAAACCAAACTCTGAACCTAATAACTACCCTAAATTCCCACTACAACAAATATAAATCTAATAGAGAGATCCCTCTCTGAGTTTATAAGGGATAGATTCTAAGATTGAAAGTGGTTTTGTGGTTACTTCTGGGTTTCTTTTACAACCTTAAGAAATTACGGAGTGCTAACAAAACTATTGACTTCTTTCCATCAAACTTTTGCTACTCAGTTATCTAACCGTGTTCAGGAATGGTGTAGAAGGAGGAGCATATGTAAAGCTCATGAATTTGAAGATCGTGTCTATATGGATTAGTTCCTTAGATCAATTTTTGGCCCTCATTGCTAAAGATGTTGCTTCTCACTTCCCTCAATTTGAGGAAGATGCGCTCCAAGTAGCCTTGAAATTTTATTTGATCTATGCCCAGTCAAGTTATGTTTATACTGTCATTCTTGATCTGCCTTTGTATGACACTAGAAATGCATCGAAGGCATCTCATGTTGTTGATGGTATCGTTGGAACCATTTCACACTCTCAAGTTCAACCATATGCTCCACCTTCGGTGAGTTATAGTCAACTTCGGGGAGGGACTAGTTCCTCTTACACCTATCCCTCCTGCAATCTTCCACATGGAAGCCTTTAGTTAGGTCCCATCACGTCATATATATATCCCCATCCGCATCAAGAGATGTCAAGGTCAACTGTTGCTCCACCTATTTATCCTAATGTTGCCCCATCTCCTTATTATCTGTATGCACTACCTAGTGCTCCAACCCTCCTAGAACCATCGCCCCACCCCCCCATGCCTCCTCCACATTTACCACAACAACAACCTCTTCCACAAGGTCAAATGTATGCTTAGCAGAGCACATCTAGCCCCCCAAACCCAACAAAAGAAAAAAGAGGAAAGGTAACCAGAGCCAACAATATCAAGGTAATATTCATGGTCCACTACCTAATGCACCTCAGCAAAACCAGCCTAATCACACAACCCAGTAATAGGGTGACCAACCCATGCAAAACAAGGGTCTTGCTACGAACAAACCTTGTGCCTATTGCGATGTGTATGTCCATTATACTCATGAGTGTCCCCTTTTACCTCAACACGTTAATCATGGGAAGCTCAAGCAACTACTTATAGAGGACCACATCCCATCACTCCTTCTCTACCTCCCGCTTCATCTCAATCGGCTGTGCTCACTAACATGTTTCCTTAGCAAGGATATCTTGTTTCTCAACCCAAACAAGGTCATGCAAATTCCCCACCTCCACCATTCATTCACAACAATTATCAGATTCTCATGATGAATTCTAACAAGGTCAATACCAAGTAAGTTAACCTTCAGACTCGATCACGCCAATATGATAAGCCACTTGCTAAGTTAACAACTGAGTCCCAACCCCAAGTTTCCACCAAGCTTCTGTCGTCATTTAATAGTACCTTATAGATCCCTCTGCCTAAGGTAGGGGTTATACCCAATATCCCCAAAGGTCCATTACGTCAAAACATTTCTTCTGCTAAGGATGCCCATACCTATAGCATAGTAGATGACTTGGCAAAATCTCTTGTTGGCATGTCAATGCTAGAAGTCCTCTAGATGTGCCCATTCCAATGGAATCTCTACTCTCTGCTTTGGCTGTTGTGGATCCCCATGATGAACATATGATTTTCTTTGTTGTTGAAAATTCAAAACATCCTCCCCTACCTTCATCCGTTGCATTTCAAATACCAATATCTATAATAAAATCCAATGTTCAATGATGTATTGTAGACGAAGGTGCCTCCACCTGTGTGATGGCTGTTAGTGTTTGGAATCAACTTGGTTCACCTGACCTGTATCCTTCCATCATCACTCTCTGTGCTTGGGACAGTCATCCCTCTCAGCCCCTTGGCTTATATCTTAACTGTCCTATCACTTTGGTTGGAAAGATTGTCTCTATTGACATTGAAGTCGTTGATGTCCCATTAGATTATAACTTCCTCTTGGTTTGTAGTTACACCTATGATATATCAATTGTCATATCTATAGTTTTCCATAAGATGTGCTTCCCTTATAATGTAAAGATCGTCACTATCAATCAACTAACATACTATGATCCTAAATATCAAGCTTCACCTCAGTCCACTATCTCATCGATGGATGGAAATAAGATTATCTTGTCCCTTACCAATGTCTCTCTTGGAGTTTACAAAGATTCCACCTTTCTTGGTGCTTATTATGCTCCACCACCTGCTCCTTCTAAGCCTAACTCATCTAGTGTTTGCATGCTTCAAGCGTCATGAGATACGCATAAGTGGTCTTGTATGCCTTCACAACAACCAAAACCTATGCAACCTACTATTCTCAACTCAACCAAGCCTTCTGGTACTACTCCTAAAGGTCCTCTTCCTTCTTCTGGTATCTCTCCTAGCCCTTTTCAGCCTGGAAAGATTCCCCCAGGTCTTAACCATCTTGGAGCAGTTCCTCCTGGTCATTACCCTTATGGTCATATACTTTTCTTATTTCCACCCCTAGGAGTTTATTGTGCACCTGTTATGGCTACATTAAGTTTACCTAACATTACCTTGGGGATCCCATTCTGGTACATTGATCCTCCTGCAAACACTCACCTAGATCAAGTCAAACCTTACACTACTTTGAACCTGATTCAACCTATTGTTCCTACCCCTTCCCTTACTTCAGTTCCATAAGAAACACAACATGAACCTACTCTTGTTGCAAAAACATATGGTGAGGGGGGGAAAAGCCTAGAAAAATGGAACCAAAGACAAGGCACCCCAAACAACTCCAACCCTTCCTAAGCTACTAAAGCCTATTCCTCCATGTGATTTGTGTGATGTTGTTGGTCATGCCATCAATAATTGTCCTAAGTTCCCTCATATCAAGAATGTGGTCTCTAAGACCTTCCTTGATTCTAACATTCCTGAGGTCCATGTCACCTTACCCGAGTAAACTAAGAAGAACAAATCATTACGCATGAATCACCCCTATTCTTTATATGATAGTTATGGTGATTATTGTCATCACTATACCCATCTCAAATGCTTTCATGATACACTTCAAGTGATTCATGAATTAGAGGCATATCATAATGATTCCACCTCTCTTCTACCTACTGGTTCTGGTCACACTCCTATTCCAGAGCAGGAGGTCTCTCAACCACCCATCATGATCCCTCCCCATAAAGTTGAGATGACAGATAGTACCACTCCTATTCTCTACCTGTCATCATCCATGTGATCAATATATTAGGACTCCCTTGATGCTTTCTATTTTGATTATTTTGAACCTTCTTCGACGAACACTTTGGTCTCAACATCAGTAGATGTCAGATCTACTATTCATCTGTCTCCGAGCCTTGATGATGCGTATGTGAACCTTTTCTCTCATAAATATACCTCAGGTAGCTCCTCTTCATCATGTGGTCTCTCTTCCTCCATTTCTCCCATATTTATTTCAGATCAAGACATCATGGAAGCCATGACCACCTGTGATTATCCTTGGGATGATATGCACCATCATACATACTTCCTTCCAGAACAAACCCATGACAATTATGTTGTTGAGTCCAAAGACTTCATCCATGGTGAGGTTGATTGGTTCAATCACCCATTACCTTGAACCCATGAATTCGAACCACATCCACCTTGTGGCCATTACATTGTCACAAAATGTTTGGGTAAGGGGTCATCCACTTTTGAGAGTCCAGGAGAAGTAATTCTCCCTAAGCCTCCTTGTGCAACTAGTAGTGTTGACTCTAGTACCATTATTCTTCCGCATTTAAAATAATATCTAAAGTCTCATATCACTTCCGATCACTCTAGGGATGATCCACTTAATCATTCCTCCATCTTACATCAACAACCCATTCCATTAGACATTATTGTTGGCCAAACACCGTGTTGTCTAGGTGAGAATCAATTCATTATATCTGAAACTGCTCTTTGGTATGGTGACACCATGTATGCAAGCCCAGAAAAAAGGTCCATTTGATTCATATATGCAATACCAAACGAGATTGGTAATACACCATTTCCTTTCTCTAACTGTATATGTCCATTCTTCCTGTTACACAGTAATTTGTCACCGTCCCTATTACACCTTTTCCCGCACATTGGAGGACTTATTCCGAGACCTGTGAGAAGTGACATAACTTGAAAACACTTGCATTGTATCCCCTTGAGTATGTACTTCATATGCCCTGAAGACACCTTTTGCAAAATACCCATAAAAATAGCCCTTTTTCCATTGGTGCGGTTCCACTGTGTATCACTCGTGCCAATGGGGGAAATCCTCCAAAGAGGGAGCGCCATTTGGCGCTCTATCTCAGAGTTATACTCGCGCCAGCCCAGTTGGGTAAATTTTTTAACAAACCAACTTACGAAGGTTCTTCCTAACCCACTCATGAACTGAATCTATATTGAGTTGGGTCAGTTTGGCTTCGAATCTCCGTAGAAGGGAAGTAGCTCTCCACCTTTCATGGAAGCTTCTTAGTGATAAAGCCAATCCCATGAATCTTATGGATGACCCTAACTCCTTCTCCTCTATCTATAAAAGCTTGTCCTTTTGCCTTTGACAAGTTAGTCTCCAAGTTCCAAATTCTAAGTCCCAAAGTTTGAGAATTGCTAAGCTCATGCTACAAGAAGCCTTCTTCATTCCCATGAAGCTAAATCTAAAGTGAGGGGATTCTTGTCCAAGTAACCAAGGAGAGAGAGGCTTGTTCCCCATTCCCAACAATCTTTGCAAGGCATGTGCTACCGATCACCCAGACAAAGGAGGATTTGACGTCAGAACTATGGTTTTATTCTTCTTTGTTTATCAATAATAGACGACTATCATTATGGTTCCACTCTTATTGTCTTTGTAATGATGATTGAGTTATATCCTTTCTGACTGATATATAGTTGCATCTATTGGATTTTATGCTTGTGTTTGTGTCGTTCTTTGCATGTGCAGGTGTCTGTTCACGAGGATCGTGGGGATTGTGACCAGCCGGAGCAAAGGAACGGGAGCGATGACTCTTCTACAACTATTAACATTGGAATCCAGGTAGGCACTCATCATCGGTCTTTGATTTGCAATTAGGAACCTGCGTGTTAGCATTGTTTGATTGTTGCTAGACCCCATTTGGGCTAGTATGGATTGCCTCTGCCCGACGGTCTTCAATTTGGCGTCAGCCATGACGACCAATATGAAGAGGCAGCTAACGAAGGACAAGCGCGGCAAGCTGCAGCAGTTTGGGTACGACTCCATCTTGGTGGCATTCTTCTTGCAACGTGTGCCACTCTTCCAGGGCCAAGGGGCCCTTGTTCCTGACCTGGCACCTCGAGAGCCGAGGCTGGCTCATTGGGCGGCACTGATGCCGAGAGGGGGAGGCGGTCCGTAGAGGGGATTTACCTCCACAACACTTCCCACAAGAAGTCATCCAATACATAAAAAACAACGAACCATGTCATCAAAATGTGTTTGTAGTCCATTACTCTAAATACATATAGTATGTCCATTACATGCTGGGGGGCACCTATGCCCCTATATATCCTCATAATCCTCTGTAGGATCTTGTGCCAATAGGGTCAAATTCTTGAATCCATTATTGAAGCACTTGGAACACCATGGCACTCCACAAACTCACCCAACTAGGGGGCATCATTCCCACTTGATTAGTCCCCTCCATCCACTTATGCTAGGGAGTAGTATCTCATGCTTGGGGGCATGACTACACCCCTCACCACCTTAACACTTGCTTAATATCATTCCAATGATCTAGGTATGGTGATTATCCTTTCATTTCTTGGATAGTTTGTCCTACTAGCCTCTCCGATGAGTCATATACACATTGCATATTGTAGATCATTGATGCCATATTTTCAAAAAAATACTCTGTGATGTCACATTTACCATCTAGTCCCAATGTTTTAATTGGAGGGTACGAGTGATCCTAGAAATTCTCTAGTAGTTCATTCCTGTAGCCCTTTCTTATCTTGATTATTCACCAGGAACCATCCTTCCAAGAAGCATGAAGGCCATTTTTAGACAAGTAAGGTCACCTACCCGAAAATCACAGATCAGAATTCTAATGGTCAGTTTGTCTACTAATATCTCCCAAAGATTTAGGGCCTTAACCTCCTCTCCAAATTCTCAAACAACTCACTATGAAAATGAATTGGATTCAGGGGGTAAGAAACCATTATATAGGAAAAACCATAGTTGTTCTGTCATCCATTGCAATGAAACCGTAGGTCGGTTTGATGAACCGTCAACACCGTTGAAATGCTCTCAGTGAGTTATATAATGTGTCTCTCTTTGTTTTTAGTAATTTGACACTTCACCAGAAAGCCATTTTTTCCACGAGGTCTCACTTTGCCGCCTATTAAAATCTAATTTCTTCATTTACGCCACCCATACTCTGGTACCACTTTACCTATGCATTGGTTGTCTCACGTGTATATTTTCATCATGAGTAACCATCATATACTCATGTTTTTATGGTCTCCTCCGAGCCTCCCCCATGTGGCAACATCATCACGTCACCCTTGTTAAGAGAATTTGAGATGAGTCATCCTTACATCTATGGAATCTGTTTGAGTCCCCTTGAGTCTAGTCACAATGTTCCATACATATTTGGGTCGTATCCATCCCATCCTATTCATATTTGGCCTCCAACTATACTGCTCCATCTTTGAAAAGCTCCCATCTGAGTAATTTACCATCCCCTCTGGAATCGAATCAGTCAGTGCCAGGTAAACCTAAATATCATGCTCTGACAAGGGAAGTTGCCAGTCTGCCACTCATATTGTTTCCTTCTATCATCATCCATAGTGTCAGTCTATCAATCACTATGCTATGATACCTCGTGCCTTTGTTAAGGATTCCTCATTGCCTTAATTCTAGCGGACCCTCTTTTGTCAACTTCAGCACATTTATTCTAGAAGTGTGGTCTAGGGGTCAGTGTAGCTTGGTTCCAACCTTCATATTTATTCGGTGCCTCAGATCAAGTAAAGGGAATAATCATTTCCCTTTGACTTGGTTGTTTCTCATGTGCTCAATGCCAACTCATTATCATACGATTGAGAATCGTACACTTGACGATTCAGTGATCCAGGCGATTGTATGTTAGGCCCCTATACTACTAGTGTAACCCCTTATTGTTATTAGTACAACCCAATTATTATATTGATGTACCCATGTAGTGCCCATATTGTTACTATTGTGCCCCATAGAAGCCCACTATTGTTATTATTGTGCCCTTACATTATTATTGTTATGTCGGCTTTGAATATGTTATGACCCCTTAGACTCCTATATATAGAAAGGAGGTCTTTTCATTTGTATCATCCAAGAATTGTTCATTTATGTAATGTAAAGGAGGTTTCCCCCTCGAAGAGGCTGAATTTTAAGGCGTGGATCTCTATTTTCAATCTTTTTATGAGCTAGTTTCATAACATTTGGTATCAGAGCTTTGGATTCTAGGGTTTCGTTGCTCCAAATAGGTCATCGTGGCATTTTTGCTATAAATTTTTGTCTACGACGTTTCGGAAGCTAAAAAAAAACCCATTTGAGAAGAAGTCACGCTAAATCTTGGGTCCGAATTTCAGAGCTTGTCGCACTACATTTGTGGAGATATGATCTGAGGAAGTTGACCTTTTTGCAGACTCCTGAATTACAATCCACACAGGTGACCTGGGGAAAATTGTCATAACTTTCTCTCTGAGTATCGGATTGAAATTTCATAAGAAGGTACAGAAAGAGTATGGACTGTAGTTTCTTGTATATTGTTTTTAGAGCCAAAGGTTGAAACAGTGACACGTGGCACTTCATAAAAGTTTGCTCTTCTAGAAAGGTCTATAATCAGGTCTTCTTGGGAGATTGTGCATAACTCTTTCTTGGAGAATCCAATTTGGATCAGACTGGTGGCATTGGAAAGAGGACGCAGAGGGATACTACAGATCACAATTTCAGAACTTAAAGATCCGAAAATACAGATTTACAGTGGTTTCAAGATCGAGCTCCTAAAATCAAGAAAAAGCAAGATGAGGAAGTTTGATGGCAAGGATCCTGTAAATTGGATACTTCAGATGGAGCAATATTTTGATATACATGGTGTACCACTATTACAAAAGGTATGTATTGCATCTTCATATTTAGAACTGGATCAATTTTTATGGTATGAAAGTCTTTGTTCTCGTAAACAACTTGTTACATGGTCAATTTTCACGGAAGAAATGATAGCACATTATGAGGATACAAAGAGCAACACCTTCTTTAGAGCAACACCACAACAATTAGAAAGAGTAAAAGGGCTTTGTGACATAGTGGAAAGAAAAATTATGGAAACCAGGAAACATACCCCTCACAACTATAAAGATGGAAGTGTTGTTTCTCCCAGCCTTCCACAACCTACAAGGGTTACACCACAACAATTGGAAGAAAAAAGAGAAAAAGGGCTTTGTTACAATTGTGATAGCAAATGCACTAAAGGTCATAAGTGTGCTGAGAAGAAATTATTTTACATAGAATATGAAGAGGAGGAAGAAAAGGATCAAGAAACATCAAAAGAAGAGGATATATGCCAAGACCCCACCCCAGAGAAAGAAGAAATGAATCAGACCATATCTTGTAAAGCATTGGAAAGAATTACCACTCCTCAAACTCTCAAGATAGAAGGACATATCAAGAAGAAAAAGGTGCAAGAAGTGAAATATCACATCAAGAAAGAAGAAATGAATCCAACCATATCTTTTAATTCATTGGTTGAAATTACCACTCCTCAAACTATCAAGATAGAAGGACATATCAAGAAGAAAAATGTTCAAGAAGTGAAAGATCACATCGAGCATCAAGAAATGAATCCAACCATATCTTGTAAAGGATTGGAAGAAATTACCACTCCTCAAACTCTAGAGATAGAAGGACATATCAAGAAGAAAAAGGTTCAAGCAGAGAAATATCACATCGATCATCAACAACAAGTTCTCCAACTTTTAAAGGATAACACCACTTCAGTGCAAAATCAAATGAAACAACAGGTAGATCAACATCTTAGTGAAAAATGTTTTGATGTAGGTGATTGGGTATTTTTACTGCTACATCTCAAGTAAGCTATTTATGAGAAGGAAATGTTGGCAATACTACATGCACTTAAAAAATGGCGACCTTACTGAATGGGAAGACTCTTCAAGGATGAGGATGTGGAAGCATTTTTTTGTGTTATTTCTATTATCCAACCAGATTGGATAAATGGAGCAAGGGATGATGGAAGAAGGACGAAGAAGTATGGCCACTTATTCAAAAGTTGCAAAAGATCCCAATTCAAACAATATTGCCAGAAATTGAAGAGGAAGGAAAAATCATATTGGAACCTGGAGCAATCACAGAAACAAGAACCCAACAGCTACGAAATCGATTAATTTCAGAGTATCTCATCAAGTGGAAGAACTTAACCGCTGAAGATTCCACATGGGAGGACAAGAATTTTATATAGAAGCATCAAGAACTACTCAAGCGTTGAGGACAATGCTTTTTGAAGGAGAGGGGCATGTTAGGCCCCTATACTACTAGTGTAACCCCTTATTGTTATTAGTACAACCCACTTATTATATTGATGTACCCATGTAGTGCCCATATTGTTACTATTGTGCCACATCGAAGCCCACTATTGTTATTATTGTGCCCTTACATTATTATTGTTATGTCGGCTCTGATTATGTTATGACCCCTTAGACTCCTATATATAGAAAGGAGGTCTTTTCATTTGTATCATCAAAGAATTGTTCATTTGTGTAATGCAAAGGAGGTTTCCCCCTCAAAGAGGCTGAATTCTAAGGTGTTGATCTCTCTTTCTATCTTTTTGTGAGCTGGTTTCATAACATTGTACCTTTGATTCTCGGGTGTGTGTGAGATGTTCCAGGCCTCATGAGGGGGTGGCCCTTTAGGTAGCCACCCATATGCTTGAATGTCCATAGATGTTGATCTAACCTCAGATGAAGTTCCAGAGATATGATGGGTTTGGTTTCTGCCTCTTGCAATGCCAACAACATGCATGCCTCCTTTAGATGATCCATTTAGATCTTCAGAGCCCTTTCCTATTTAGCAGGGCTTCTTTGGTTACAACCCTCCCCACCGTGTTATATTGTGGGGCATTATGTCTCATGTAATTAGATGTTATTGTGTTCAATCCTGGCTTATGTATTTCCAGACACATTATGAATATGGGATTCATTTTATTATTTTTTGGCCCATTGATGCTAGCATATCATGTATCATGTATTTTGTAGCTCAGTCCCACATTGTTGGGCTCACCATTATTCTTTGTACTCAGTTATCTTGGCAGTTATGGGTATGCCTCCCCTGCATCATTTGAGATCATGTAGTCCAACATAAAAGGAGACTTCTATTAGTTTAGTAGGTTTTCTGCCCTCCATTTTTGTCCTTCCTTGCATTAGTTTAGTTGTTTCTCTCTATCCCTCTCTCTGACTCCCCTTTTGAGTCTCGTGGAAGTGTAACCTACATCATATTTAAGTCATACGATTTTCTCCTAACACTTAGATGTTGGGGGGAAATATGTTATCACCAAAAAATGATCACCTAGCCATTTCTAATTAGGTGGATCGAAATACACCACGTAGGATTAATTTTACCATAGTGAAATAACTTTCATTGTGGGAAATAATTTAGTAAACCATTTTAATTAAATTATTTTATGATTAAAATTTAAAAACCCCATGAGAATAATTGAATAAATCATTATTTATTTATTTTTCTCTAAGAATAATTATTAAATCATTGGTTGATAATTATTCCTTGTCACATTTGACTAAATCCCATGGGAATAATTAAATAAATCATTATTTATTTATTATTCCTTAATTCTATTATTGGAATAATTTTTAAATCACTATTAATAATTATTTCAATTTCACACCATTCTTGATCCTTGTGAAATAATCAATAAATCATTTCATTTGTAATTATTTCTAAATAAAGATATTTGACCATTTTAAATATCTTTTCCCTCTCCAAAAAATATAATAAAGTATTCCTAACGGTTAGATCTTGATTTGGTCAATATTATTTTATTATTCTCCATTTTCAAAATTAACTCAATACTTTGTTATAAATAGGAGGGTTTTTCATTCATTCTTCACCATGATCATTATCATCATCACCATTATATTCCTTTTTTATCTGAGCTCCCACTTGAGTTCTTCACATTGTTTTGGTTTTTTCACACGTTGAGAGAGAGAATCGATTATTGAAGCATCAAGGACATAAAATGACTCGTCCCACAGAGGGGGATTTACAGATGCTTTTGTAGATATCCTTAAATATAGGTTATCAATAAAGATTTATTATTGATTTTAAAAAGTCTTTCCATTTGGGTTATTACATTGGATATATATTGTTGTTTGTTGTTTTGGATCACATATGTTGTTTTGTTGCAGGTTTTTCTAGTTTTATTATTGTAGATATGAAGCGTAAGAAACCACAAATTGTTGTTAGGGTCATGTGTCACTTGTGACTTAAGTAGAATTTTTTTGGTAAACCTTCCAAGAAATTTCATACTAACAAACATATTAAAAGTAAGCTTCCAAGTCCACAGGATCAACAAGACAGGGATAGCTAAGTTGTAGGGGGAGCACATTAGTCTCTTTCCCATTGATATAAAAGGGGGAGAAGTACCCAAAGGGGGAGAAGTAAGAGAATTAGGGGAGTAGCATGGGAGAAGTATGAGAAGTGAGAGTACGCTTTGCTTTTATGACTATGTTTTTGGTGTTTCCATCAATGCCAAAGGGGGAGAATTGTTAGACATAAGTTTTCAGAAGATTAGCTCAAGTGCACTTGGAAATTAATCAAATAGATAGAGCTCAAAAAGAGATTTCCATTGGTATATTGAAGTTTGAATAAAAACCAACTGGAGTTAAAGATATGGCCAGTTGAATTTACAGGTCAAAGTGCAGAACTAGCTTTGGTGTTGGGGTTATCTATTTCTAGAGTTTATGTTGTTTTGGTGTTTTCCAAAAATGATGGAGTACTTGGTGGAGAATAGGATTTAAAGCCTAGGAATATACATGGGTGGATAAGGCGCCATGTGTCTACACTAGATAATAAAACAAATTGTGGTGGACCATGCCTGCCCAAGGGTTAACAATAGGGGGTACATGATAGGCAATATTTCCCAAACAATCGATCATGAGATTAATGGTCCTTATTAAAAGTGGACCCCCTCCCCCATTTACCATGAAACCATAAAGGGTGGGTCCAAAAAACCCATAGGTGGTAAACCAGGTAGACCCATATTAGACATGTCACCTCGTAAGTCTTTCCCTAGGATTTCTCCAACATACATAGGTTAAAACATCTAGGGAAATAGTCTCGGGAGAGGCAGGAAGGTGATTTTGTGCAATGATAAAGTGGTGGACCAATTGTAAGTGTGCGAAGGAGCCCATAGGATAGGTCAACCTAGAAGTATTTCCTTGGGAGTTTCCAAAGGGTATGCAAAGAAAAAGGTCTGGGGTAAGAGAGTTGGGGAAATGAGAAAATTCCTATCAGGTGCCACAGAAAATGCCCATCCCAACCTTTTAAAATTAATGAATAATTCATTGAAAAACATAGGCCTAGGACTCCCTAACTTCATACGATGACGTGGAAGATAAGAAATGTGGACAAACTACGGGAGGACATGTGGCATGATTTTATTGGCTGCATGGAGTGACATGGAGCCATGGTGGCATGGTGATGTCACCATGATACATGGTACCAATGAGGATGTGACACATGACATGCAAATTTGCCATATTTGTGTGACCAAGTGGGCCAAAATTATGTGCCACATGGCACCACTTAGTGAGTGACATGTGGCATCCTTGTATAAGTGGGATACATGGTGGCACTGACGTAACCATGAAAATATTCTTATTGGTACATGAGTCTGGCATGAGGTCCCATAAGGACATGTCACCCAAAACCTCGGAAGTCCAAGCACCCCAATGATTCTTGTACTTACTACGAATAATTTCACCGGGATGATGTAGCACTGAGACACAATGGTATGTGAGTAAACATAATACGTCATCTTAGTGATGTTTCAATGGGTCCATGTATACATGCACAATCCCATTGGGACATGTAAACCCGGAGGTTTGACCCTTGAGGTAAACAAAGGTGCTTCATTGGTTTTTTATGAGGAAATAAAGCCGGGGGCTAAAGGTTTTCTCCATGATTGAGTGATATGTGTAAGGTTGTTGAGGGCACAAGAGGTTTAAAACAATGGTTAAGCCCTTGGAGCTATAACGTAAATGGGGCTTAGCAAATGGTTATTTGTGAAGGTTTACAGTGTAAATACCTTGGGTCTATTCCATTCCATTGTCATGATTTAAGCACCTATGCACTTATACCAAGGGCCTATCTCACGAATGAGTCAACACCTTTGAAATTTGTCATTTTGGGCCATATTTGGTGATTTGCCACAAATTCGACAATGCACTAAAGCTGAGATAACATGACATGAACAAGTTGGAAACATTTCTAGTAGCATGAACATATTTAGCAACATCTTTGGAAAATGGGCCAAATCTGGCAGTTCACCAAATTTTGAAAGTTACTGCTAAATCCTGTAACTCACCAAAATTGAGGAAATTGGTAGTTTAACTCATTTTCTCTAACACAGACAACAAAGTAGAGTTTAATTACTTCAGGAACACATCTAGAGGACTTGAAAAAAATGGGACATAAGCAAAAATAAGAATTTATGCATGTTAAAGAGATGAACTTAACTAAAGTTCTAAAAAATAAAAACATCTCTCCTTATTCTTTATAATCATAATTGAATTTGCAAGAAGTAGGTTTTTGCTATTGCTATTGGTGTTGGTGTTGTGTGTGTAGATAAGAAATTAGAGGATGCTAAAGGTGATTTTGATGGTGATTGAGGTATGTGGTTGAGGAGGAATTTATTTGTTTTATGAAAGGAAGTGGCCTTCATGCTTTGATTTTGAAAATGGAATGAAAGATGAATCAAGGAGGCCAAGAAAGTGGCAAATTGCAAATCAGGGGTTGTAGCTCCTTCAGTAGTGGTTGGTAAACAATCAGGGGTTGTAGCTCCTTTTAGTGGTAAATGATAAAGTAGGGGTAGTTTCTCCTTTCAGTAGTAGCTGATAAATTAGGGAGTAGTAGCTTCCTTCTGGTTGGTGCTTGAAAACTTTGTAACAACAAGTCGAAGCTTGCCTTTCTGAAAGTAATTTAACAGAAGTTTGAATAATCTAGGTATTTAATATGTGGTTATTGTGTTGATTCTTGTGATGCTTATATAAATAGTTGTTGAAGTGTTTATTGGTGCCTAAGTATTCTTTACTTATGAAAGAAAATTTTAAAATCGTCACAATATTCATTTACCTCCCCTCTCAGTATTGCCCTGGTTTCTAACATATGTAGTGGTTAAATATTCTATGTGATGAATTATCATGTAGAAAACAAACAAGTAAGATAATAGTTTGAACACAATAAATGACAAACTAGTCATTAATAACATAAAATATAGTTTATAACCTTGAAAACCCTAGGGTCTAAATCTTGAATGCAAGGTGAGATTAGATATATTATTATACACTATGCAATGATGCACAATGATATAATAATTCTACAAAATATTACTTTGTACAAAGATTAGTTTTTACTCAACTAACATTTAATTTATGTTAATTTTGATTTCATCATACTTAGCTAAGATACAGACTCCATAGTTTTTAGGTACCGATGCTTTGCCATGGGTTGCAAGATACATACTATTTGTCAAGACTCCACATCTGGGTTCATACAAATTTTATTAAACCTTGCAAATAAGTGTAGGGTAGGAAGCCCCCAATACCAAATGGACTATTTAGTGGGAAGAGTCCTGGTCTTGCCTTCCATGCAGCCAACTAGTTGTAAATATCATCTCAACTACATGAAAATCCCTCGATGCATTGATGCTGTAGTAGTTGATTTTGGATTGATGCAAGTAGGATAATAAATATTAGTGAAATCCATCAATGAATAATACCAAAGGAAGGAAGGGAGGAGTACCAATAAGGGAAGAGAGATGATTCTCAATAATAATAATATTATTGTGTGATTTGGAGTTAAGCTATGTGAGAATAGCGTGAGGGGGAAGTCGCTCACCTGATCCATAGGGTGAGGGTTTCAAATTCTAGCGAACTAAGAAAAATTCCAAATTATTCATATGCACAAAACTGTTTGGTGGACTCAACTCCATCATTATAACCAATCTTAAGTTTTAGATATAAGGATTTCTATGAGTCACATGGAATTGTTGTTTTTGATGGTTTTTGAACTACAAAAAGCTTCAAGAATGAGATTTTACTATAGACATACACAATGCACATTGTTTTAGAAATACAAAAACAAGTACACTCTATAAGCTATGCAGAAGAATTACCTATAACCATATGTATAACAAAGCATTAATTTGTTTCCCACCTCCAGGACTTGTTGCTTCGTTGTTCCTCCCCTTATTCCTAATCGAGCACCCATACATCAATGCAACGCATAAGCATTTTCATTATTTGTATTTTTCTTACTCCATTTTATTCGCTGACTAGGATTGGCCTCATACTTGGCTTGGAGTTTTTCACACAAGTGAAGGAATTTACCACACTTGTATGCAATCTGCCTATAAGACAAGAAGAAACCCAATGCAAATGGTCCAACCAAATGCATGTGAAATTGAGAGACCATCATCTTTTCAACCAAAGGCATGCAAAGACAAGAGAATTTTGACTTTGAGCCTCAACAGGGGGTTGTTCAAAGAGCGAAGCCACTTTGAACTGAGCTTCAAATAGGGGCAAATCCAAGTACAAAGTCTGCAAACAATAAACAACATGAGATGATAAGATGAATCAGACCTTCTGTTGTTTTAGTAGCTATGAGAAGCCTAATAGATAGCTAACATGCCAACAACAAGTTGCACAACACCATTTAGATTATGAGATAATAAGACAATAAATTCAATATTTTTTATGAAAAAAAACATATTATATCTAGATTAATACTAGCTCCAAAACTAGCATCAATAAATTTCAACACCCTTTATTGTAATTATATTATAAAATTTTGTCACTTTATTTGACATTAGCCAACACTAAAACCCTAATTTATATGAACCAACGAAACATAAAATAATAAAAAATTATATATTTTTAAAAATCATGTTTATTTAAACATTTGTTAAATGGATCTTATACAAATAAGTCAAACTAAATTAATTCAAAGTCAAAGCGATAATGATCACCATATACCATTCTTTTCAACCAGTATAATAAGTGGTGAAAAGGGTAAGTATGGATTATTGTTTTTTTATTATTATTTAAAGACAACAAATGTTTATATATGTAAATGGAAAGAGTGTACATGAACCTGTTCCATTGTAAAAAAATAAATGGAGAAGAGAACTTGATATTTAGTATATCCTTTCATTGTAAAATTTGTTTATGTTATTTAAGATATTCTTTCTTTTTTAAAAACTATTTACAATATTCTAGAAAGTGAATTTTATTCATCATTAAATATAATTACATTTTGAAATTTTTATATCAACGATTAAAGCCAAACATATAAAAGCATGGTTATAGGAGAGAAATAGAAAACTAAAAACAACCCAGACATGCTATGAATCCTTGAATATCAAAAACTTTATGTGAAATCAAGGATTCATGCTGGAGTCACATGTCATCCTTTGAGAGGACATCTCCTTTATTGCTTTATTGTTAAATTCAAGCTAAAAATGATTGGAAAATTATTCAAAGCGTCTCATTGATTCATAAATCAAATTGCATAATGATTGTAAGCTTACTATGTGAATCTTGACTTTGTCATTGATCTAGTCAATAACTACCTTTGAGATACTCATGACTTCTAGGTTTGAGAAACCGTGAGTAAAATTTCTTGAAATCAAATATTAAATATGAAATTTATAATATTCAACTATTTTTTTTCTTTCTATTTATTTATTTAAATGATTATTTTAAATTTTATTTAATAATATTAATATTTTTAAAATAATTTATTATTATTATTTAAACTAATTGAAAATTATTAATATATAATTACATGGAAAGGCATAGGTAAAATGAAGATCAAAATTGGTGACCTTTATGTATGTTTTCATTGGTGTATTTAGTGTGATAGAGGATATGGAAAACTTTGTAACATTTTAAGTTTATCTTTACAATGCATTATTTATTATTGCTAAGAGTAAGTTTGCTAAAGTTTAGTGTACAACATGTTGTTAGAAGTATGATGAAAGGAATGTTATCAATGGTAGAGATATTGATGATTTTGAATAATGTATTTGTTTTTTTTTATAAATATAATATTATGAGAAACAATATGCAATTTTAGAAATAGTGTGGATGATAACGTACTTTTCAAAAATAGATAAAATATAGAGAATCTTTTACTTTGTTTATATGGATAATCACTGATTTGGTATGGTATTTTAGGTTGTAGTAATTATTATATATTATGTTTTTTCAATTGTATTTCAAAAAATTGAGAAACAATAATGATATAAAAATTAATGCATTATATTTTAATTAACTAATTTATTTATTTTATGTTTTATGGTTTTCATAATTTATGGATTTAAATTATGTTAAAGTTTAGAAACATTTTTAGTGGATTCTTTTTCTATCATCAAGAGATCAAATTGTAATCTTAAATAATAGAGAAGAGTGAGATGGTGGTAAGAATAAATAGATTCAAAAGGAGGGTTAGCTATTAGTTATAAGATTAAATAATCATGTTGACATCTAATCTCAAAGATTAAGTAAATTCGTGTAAATATTATAAATAGAAAAATAAAGAGAATAGGAAGAGGAAGAGATATTAGGAGATGGAACCCAATAATCTCTCTGCATGATATATCCATATTCCATCTTAATGAAAAGTACAATTCAATTCATAAAATTACCTCTTAACTTGACATGGTATATCAGAGCCTACTTCCAATTTAATCCTTTTATCCAAATAACTCCCTTCTACAATTTTTTGCAGCTCTGTTATCTTCTATTTCTGCCATTAACCTGTGTACTATAATTTTTAATTTCGCTACCTCTCTATCTTCCTGACATGGATTCTCTTCGTACTACCATTCTCCGAGTCCCATGACAAATACCTACTAATCTCCCTTCGACTTTGTCTTCTCTGAACTGGTTCCTGCTATGACCGAGATTGCTAACAATGTGTCTATTGAGAGTGGCGTTGTGTAATAGTGCCACTGAGACTACTAACGTGGTGCATATGCTGGACTGTGACAAAACTATGATTGTTGCACTAATCATGAGTAGGATGGTTCGTTGAGTGGTGCATATGCTTTATGTTGACACGTATGGTGTTGCGTTCTACATTAATGCGTTAATACATTGATTGCCATATGTATGGCATCAATTCTGTGCATGGAATGTTTTTAAACACCAGCCTTTGAAGGTTGTATGCTATAACTCCCTTCTGAAAAACACGTGGTATGCATGTGATGTTCGTTATGCTATTCGGTGCGTTAATTGAGGCATTTGTACTACATATGTGCATCGATGCTGCGTTATATATACGATGGTGTGAGACTGTGTGTATCGTGGATATCTTATGTGTTGAAGTTTTTTTTATAGTCGTATCCTATATGATGGTTGGTGCGTTGCTAGTATACCTTGCTACAATGAATAGTTGTTTTGAAGACTGTATGAAGGCCGATATGTGTACTCCATTGTGCGTTAAGTATTTTATTTGTGTGCCCTTTTAATTGTTGGTCTATGTTCATGTTTTTAAGACATATGCATTTATGTGTACTCTCAAGTAATATGAAAACCCTAAAGTATACATGTAATGCATTATTTGGAGTGTTAATTTAAATTGGGTGCAAAAAATTGTTTGTGAGCCGAGGTTTTTATGACTAGTATGGTATCATGTTCCATATGTGGGTTGAGGACATGAGTGATTATGGTATGACATATGGTGGAAGGTATATATTGAGAGTCTCCCTCTTTATTTGGTATTTTTTTTTTTTTTAAAGAAATAGCAACTGAATTTTATTACAAATACATTAATTTTTTTGCATCTATTGAAATATTTGTGAGGCTAGATTAGACTATATGATGCATTTACTAATATCCATAGTAGGAGTAGTTCACTCTGGCAAGGATAACTACCCTAAGTGGTCCTGGAAGATAAAATTCACCCTCATTTTCAATGAGTTATGGAAAGGGGTTTGTGAAGGGGAATGATACAATGCACCTAAAAAGCCCACTTCAGATAAGGAGCTTGTCATTTGGGAAAACAAGAACAACAAGGCCTATGCCTTGATTGCAACATCAGTAAATGAAGAGGTGAGTAAACATATTTCATCATTTTCAAATTCTTTTGAAGCTTTAAAGAAGTTGAAGGAATTGTATGACTCACACTCTGAATTTGAAGTTGTTAAATTGATGATTAAGTTGTTCAGTCTTGAGTTGAAAAATGATGACCCTCTTGCCTTAGAATCAGAAGTAAGATCCATTATGCATGACATAAAATCCACTGGCGTTGAAATACATATTTCTTTCATAGCTTATTTCAAAGCACTATATCCCACCTATTCACATTATCTTGAGTCATTGCAAGCAAATGACAACCTTAAGGAGATCACCTCTGACTCCCTTGAGAAGAAGTTTGCTTAAAGAGAGAAGTATTTTGGGAAGAAGACAAATCCTCAGTCTTATGAAGAAGCTGTGTTCCTTGCACAAAAGGAGAAGAATCATGCACACGATTCTTTTAGAGGAAGATGTGGCTGGAGAGGAAGAGGAAGGAGGAATTTTAGAGGCAGGGGGGGCATACAGTTCCAAGGAGAAAAGTATAATCTTCATTGCATATGATGCAATAGAGATGGACATGATGATTCTACATGTAAGTTGCCTTGGGACAAAATTGAGCAAGAAAGAAATGAAGGAAAAGGCAAAACAACTAACAAGGGGAAGGTAAAGCACTTGAACCCACTCATTATGTCATGGCGCATTGAAACATTCGAGTAACTGAAGAATTATTCAATCCTTCACTTGCTTCATGGAAGGATGATTGGTTGCTTGATTTAGGAGCAACTTTCCACATGACTTTTAGGAGATATTTCTTTGAAGAATTCACTAACAATGTTGATGGAGTAGTAACCTTTACAAAGAAGACAAAACTTAAGGCATCGGGGCTTGGCACCATCAGACTCAAACTGCATGGTCTTCCATACTTTCTTCTACATGATGTTCTATACCTCATGGAGATGAGGAGAAAATTGTTGTATTTGGTCCACATCCACCATCAAAGACACTCAATTCTTATATTTGATGGAAAGGTCGAGGTTAGAAAAGTATCAGATCACTCACTTGTCATGACACGGATAGAAGAAGAAAGACTTCTGAAGCTACAAGGAACCTCTGCTTGTGCAAAAAACTTCTCATACAGTTCTCACTATGATCAAGGTACATTTCCATAAAGTCTTTTATGGCATGATAGATTTGGACACTTGAACTATGACATCCTTCGTTTGTTGAAGAAAAATGGTGTTATTGGTTTGCCTACAATTACTAGGAAACTTAAGCAATGTGATGCTTGTATATTAGAAAAGAAAAACAAATAGGCTTTTCATGATTCTCATTTCAGAGCACATAGAAAAATTGAACTCATTCATTCTGATTGTGTGGGCCAATGCATGTTCCTTTTGCAAATGGTAATAAATATATGATGACATTTCTTATGACTACACCAGAATGTGTTGGGTTTATTTATTGAAGAACAAATCTTAAGCTTTTGAAACATTCAATAACTTTCATGCATGGATTGAAAATGATGCAAAATCTCATATTGGATCTATTCGTACTGATAATGGAAAATAATATACAGCAAATGAATTTGAAAAACATCTTCACTAACATGGGATGAAACATCAAACAACTGTGCCTTATAACCCCCAACAGAATGGAGTAGCTGAAAGAATGGATAGGACAATCGTAAATACGGTACGTTCCATTATGTTTTTCAAGAATGTCAAACTGATCTTTTGGGCTGATGTAGTTCTATGTGTTGTGTATATAAAGAATAGGTGTCCATGTAATGTTATAAAAAACAAGACTCCTTGTGAAATGTGGTATGGCCACATTCCTTTGGTGAGACATCTCAAGGTTTTTGGTTCCACCTGTTATGCCTTGATACCTAAGGAACAAAGAAACAAACTCGGTGCAAGGAGTCACAAGTGTATCATCTTGGGGTACTCAAATACCTCCAAAGCACATCATCTCTATGATGAAGTAAAGGAGAAGTTTATAATATCTAGAGATGTGATCTATCTTGAATCTTCCAAGGCTGAAAATGTTGTTCAACGAAATCTTGATTTCTTGGATAGATTCAAACATGAAAAATATTTTCAAGAGTTTGATAATGAGATTCCACATCTTGAAGGGAAAATTCCTATACTAGATCAATCTATGGAATCTTCTTCTGAAGCACTCTCTCCCTAGCATGAAGCTCCAACCACTGATACAGATGACACTTTGAGTGATGTTATTGACAAAATTGGGAGACTAAATCTTGATTCAAACCCAACTCAGTCAACTGAGTAGTCTGTGCCATCTCATAAAGGTCCTCCAAAATGGTTGACAAAAACACTTGACATTAGGGGAATTTTTAGGTCTAAAATGGGCCTCCTAAGGAAATTATAAATAATAGTGGAAATAATAAAATAATATTAGACTACATCATCAAATTTTAGAGGGAAAAAAAAAAACCATTTTTTCAACTCGTAATTTCAACTTATCTCTTTATGGGTTTACTCAAATTTCGAGCAGAAACACTCATTGGATGCACAATTTTATTCCTCATCTAAGGAGTACCCATGTGACATATTTTTTATGGACCCTGTTACACAAAAAATGAGAAATACATGAAAAATGTGATTGCAATCACATTTTTTCATGTATTTCTCATTTTTCATGTAGCAGGGTTCATCGAAAGTATGGAACATGGGTACTCCTTGGATGAGGAATTAAATTTTTCATCCAATGTGTACTCCCACTCGAAATTTGAGTAAAAACTTAGGGGGATAAGTTGAAAATGAGTTGAAAAAGTAGTTTTACTATTTTTATATTTTTTTATATTTTACTTTTTTACTCCAAAAGTGGTGAATCATCCCTCATGGTTGTTATAAAGTTTAATTTTGGTTGTACATTTTTCTTAGGAGGCCTATTTTAGACCTCAAAATTCCCCTAATGAAGTGTTCATCCTAATGAGGTTGGAAATACAGGAACAAGAAGCTCAACCAGACATAATGGAGGTGATGTGGACAATCCTGATTCACTAGTTGATATGGATGTTTCTTATGATTGTGAATTGAATCTGTCTACAGATTTAGAACCAACTTCCTTCAAACAAGACGCTTATCATGATGAAAGGAAAGAAGCGATGTAGAAATAATATGATGCTTTGATAAAGAATGGCACTTGGAAGCTCATTGATCCTCCATTGGGAACCAAACCAATTGGTTGCAAGCTGGTCTTCAAAAAGAAGTACAAAGCAGATGGCTCACTTGACAAGCATAAAGCCATGTTTATGGAAAAAGGTTTTGCACAAAAGGAAGGGGTCGACTTTTTATGAAGGGTCAAGAACATAAAGTATGAAAGCTTGTAAAATCATTGTATGTCCTCAAGCAAGCACCACGAGCCTAGTACGAGAATTTAACTGAGCATCTTTTGAAACTCAACTTCAAACATTATGATCTTGATGATGCAACTTTGTTTTTCAAGAAAGTTGGAAAAATAATTGCATATCTTGTGGTGTATGTAGATGTTCCTCTGATGACAGGGAATAATGAGAGCTACATTGTATCCATAAAGAAGGAATTTAGAAAAGGTTTTGAAATGAAAAATTTGGGCTATGTTCACTACTATCTTGGTATTGAAGTAACTCAACATCCAAACTTTATATTCCTCTCTTAGAAGAAGTACATTGGATATTTTTTGAACATGTTTGGCATGGATGAGCGGAATACTTTGAGTACTCTAATGGAACAAAAGTTAAATCTCACATCCATTGAAGGAAAATAATTTTAGGATGCAACGAAGTATAGAAAACTCATAGGAAGTCTCAACTACCTGACTACTACGAGACTAGACATTTCATTTGCTATTGGAATCCTCTCCAGGTTTATGCAAGAGCCTTGTGAGGGTCATTGGTCTACTGTAAAAAGAGTTCTACACTCAAGACTTTGGACTTAAGTATACACATGTGGGTGAATTCATATTGATTAGATACTCTGATTTAGACTTCGATGGAGATAAAGAAACTGGGGTATCTACTCTAGGTTATGTTATGAGTCTTGGATCAAGAGATGTCTCTTGGAGGTCATGAAAACAATCAGTTCTAGCAGATTCCACAACTGAGGAAAAATATGTGGCAGCAGCTAAAGCAACAAAGGAAATTGTTTAGCTCGAGAAAATTTTAGAAGATTTGTAGGAGAAACAAGTGCATTCAACACTTCTACAATAAATTTTGAAAAGAACCCAAAATTCCATGATCAAACGAAGCTCATCAATACAAAATACCATCTGATCCGAGATCATGTTGAGGCCAAGACAGTCCACCTATGCCATTGTTCTATAAATGAGTAGATTGTAGACATCTTCACCAAGCGCTTGGAAGAGAAAAGTTTGAAAGATTCAGAATGATTCTTGGACTCACCAACATCCCTTTAGATTAGTGGGGGGGGGGGGGGGGGGTGTTGACACCTAATCTTTGGGATTAGGTAAATCCATGTAAATATTGTAAATAGAAAAATAAATAGAATAGGAAGATGAAAATACATTGGGAGATGAAACCCAATATTCTCCCTCTCCATGTATATATCCATGTTTCATCTTAATGAAAAATACAATTCAATTTGTGGAGTTACCTCCTGGTTTGAAAAATCAAAAAATATTATCAAACAAAAAGCTTGGACAAAGTATAAAAATAATGAATTACTAAAAATGATAAAGCTAAAATTATGTTTAGTTAAAAAATTATTTAATAAATGAATGAATATTGAGAGATAATAAATGATAGATAATAATAAAAGAGTATGTATATATATGATAATATAATAATTAAATATGAGATATAATTATCAAATAAGCCCTATAACAAAAGAAATATGGGTCAAGGGAGAAGGGTCATTGGAGAAATCAGTAAGGAAATAAGATGTGATACAAATTCAAGTTAATGACAAAGATTATGGATGATAGGTTTTCAAGAGTGGTTGAATTTCTAGCCATCCCCACTATTAATTTTGTTCACTTTTTTTTCAATTTGTAAGGATTTGCCAGTACTATGTGATGAGTAATGGGGAGTTGATGCTAAGATATTGGTTAGTTAAAATCAAATCTAGTGGTTGGTGTTATGAGAAATTTCTATGACAACAAGTTTTATGAAGAGGTTACGAAATATGTTAATGATATGTTATTTGAGATGAGATTGGATAAACCATAAAGTTTGTTCAATGTAATATATACCATAAAAAGAGGGAATTCAATAAGCATCTAAGAAAAAATTAGTCAAATTTAGTCTTGACACCTCTAAATAATTGTTTGAGTATCTTGTGAGGTTTGAAAAAGTTTTGATGTTATTTTTGGCTAAGATCTTGAAATGTGGTTTGTGATGTTGTGAATGTAGTGGAGCGAAATTTGGGTTGAAGAGGGAGAAGTGGATAAAGGGTTCTTAAGTTTTCAGAGGAAGACAAAGAAAAAAAATGATTTGGTAAATAAAATAGCCATTAGATTTAAGGGCATCAGTAAGGTGGGTTATTTTTTGTTTAGCTGTTATGGGATAACACTTTCAATATCTTTAGATACAAGAGTTTTGAGAACAAGAGATTTTTAGAAAGGCGATGATAGGATTATACATGGAGGTATATTTTAATACGTGGCTTTCTATGAAAACCTTGGTGGGAAGGGAGCCATCAAGTTGATGACTAAATTAAACATCTAAGAAGGGGAGAGAATTATCTTGTTAGGTTTCCATGATAAATTTAATATGGGGGAATAAGTTATTGAGATGATTAAGAAAAAAAAATGGAGAAGATTGACCATGGGGCTAAATTATGAAGGTTTCATTAACAAATAAAACCCAATATTCATATGTTAGAGGTGAACTATTGAGGGCTAATGTTTTGAAGTTTTCCATGGAAATTTTTCCCATTATTGGGTACAATGTATATCATGCATGGTTTTACCTTCAATTTTTTCGTAGGATTTACCCTTGAAACTAAAGAAGATAGAGGTGAGGAAAATATTTATAGGATTTAATGTTTCGTTGTTGACTAGATTACAAATACGGGAAAGAGCTTTATGAATAAGGATTTTGGTGAACAAGGAAATTATATCAAAGGTAAATAAGAAATTTCATTAATCAAGATGGAGATCATGATTTTTTTTGAATGAATTTAGTGAAATCATTTATAAAATAATGGATTTTATCATAAACAATTGAGTATTATTTTATAATAACTTGGCTAAGGCACATGTAAAGGCACCGATTGCACTAACAATTGGTTCGACATGGTTAAGTTTCTTTTTTATTATGGGTTTTTCACATTTTTTTTGGGTTAAGGGTTATGATATAGAAGGCCCCTTTTTATAATGGTCTTTAGGGAGGAGGAATTAATAGCCTAAATTACACCATTGATCATTTGGCTATTTTTTTATAAATTTTATTTGTTGTTCTTTGGAAATGTATTGTAATATCACATATCTTTTTTTGGTTTTGTGTGTGGGTATTCCTTCATTTTTCTCATTTTGATTGTTAACTTTCTCGAAAGTTAACAAATTTTATAATAGGCACAATAAGTATTTTTTTTTTAAATTTGAATATTTATTATTAAATCTTCTCACTTTGTTTAATAACATTTTACTACTGGATTAAAATAAAGAATAGTAGGAAACAATGATCTAATTAAAGTTTAAATGAATTATATAGAAATTATTAATATAATTATAATGAAAGTAATAATTAATAAGTTCATCACATGAAGGCTTCACTTTGTTGATCAATATCTTACCATACTCATTCATAATAGGGATTTTCAAATTATGAAATACATAGTCAATATATTGTAGGTATTGGGGGCATGGGATGTGCACAGGGGTTTCTATAGGTATTCAAGGTATAAAAAGTGTGAGGCCCTTACTTAGGGCCCATGGCTTGTAAAAAAGGATTTAATCTATCCAGTCATCTATTTATATATAACTAAAACAAGATTTTATACAACTACACAGTTATTATTTCATAGTTTGATTCAACAACATATTGTTTCTTTCAACATGATTTTTTTTTTTTCACATAGAAAAAAGTCGTAATTTCCATTAGTCAATAGAAAGTTACATTCTGTAGATGTTATAACATATGCCAAGTGAGGCCATCTTCCTCTCTGTTCAGTATCATAGTTTATACATAGTGTAGCCACCATGTATATTCAGCACTAATGAAAGCCAAAAAAATATACTTGTCTTTTTCCTCCACGTAGGGAGATCCAAGTTCTGTAAATACCATTTATAATTCCTATCATTTACTGTTTTAAGCTCCGCGCATGAACAGCGGAGCAATAAAACCCAAAAAAGTTTGTAAATGTTTCGGCCTGTGTCGACCGTGAGTAATCAAGTCTGTAAATATGCCATATTTAAAATATAAACCATGTTGCAGCAAAACTGTGGTGGTCATGATAACCGTATAAGAGAAAAACATATAACTGAATATGTGGGATGGTGCCATTCTACTGTAGATTTTCTCTTTGAGCTCGTAGGTCTATAAAAGGCCTATGATAATGGCGGTAGATGGTCCCATCCATTTCTTCCTCAACTAGCCATTCTTCCTCTTGCCTTTGCGCTGCTTGCTTGGACAATTGGTCTGCCCTTGAGTTGCGCTCCCTGTATATGTGTTTACAATCAAATTTTTCAAAAGCAGCTATTAGCCTGTGAGTTTCCTCCAGTAGATGACTCAAAGAAAAAACATTGCAATTAGATTTTCTGTTGAGCCAATTACAGACTATTTGAGAATCTCCAAATAATTGTAATTTTGAGCATTGTTTTTCAAGTGCAAAATGGATCAGGTTCATGGCTGTGGAGAGCTCAGCGAAATTGTTTGTGCCTCTTCCCAAGAACATCTGTAGTTTGAAACAGTGGGCCTCCCGGAGGTAGAGAAGCGCGCCCCCCCCGCAGCCAATGGCTTGTGCTGAGCCATCAAAATAGGCCCAGGTGTAGGATTTATCAATGAGCTCTGGGGTGATGGTTCGGGGCGGGGCCGGTGGGGGATCATCAGGGAGGAGAGCATAATCTACCAATATGTGTGCTCTGATGGAAGGCCAGGAAGGGGATTTTTGGTCAAATATGGAGCGATTTCTTGCCATCCAGATAGACCAGCACACGAGGAGGGGGATGTTCCTTACCTTGCTCGAGTGGTGTTCTAACCAGTGCATCTAGGCTTCCATGATGGTTTGCCCTTGCCATCTGTGGGGGGAGGGGAGAAGAGAGGCGATAAGGGTCCATTGCTCCATTACCACAGGGCAATCTAAAAAAAGATGTTCTGTATCTTCATCGCTGTTTCTACATAAGTGGCACCAAAAGGGTCCATGGTAAGACCTTTTCTTCAGATTTGATCCAGTAGGAATTTTATTGAATAGGATGGCCCACATTAACATGCGAGTCCTGGGGGCTGCTTTGAGCTGCCAGATGGCCTTCCACCACTGCTGTGTATTTTCAGGCTGGTGATGTTGCATAAGCTGTAGGTACCCTTCCTTCGGAGTGTATGAACCATTTTTTGCATGAGCCCATACCAACACATCATCCTCCTCTGTAATCCTGATGTGTGCTTGGTTTAGAGCATCAATGTAGTTCTCCCATTCTGTCCTCCACTGTTCCGGGATGTGTAGGTCTAGAGCTGACTTCCAGGCTTGTTGGAAAAGGCTGGAATTTTGATTGTCAGCTATATGTGCAATATGAGTGATACCCCGTTCCGTCAGATGTTCCCTTAACTGTTCTGTAAGCTGATGGGTATTGCCACATCCAATCCAAGGGTCGATCCCTAAACGGACTGTGTTCCCTTGGTGTATTCGCCAAGTTAGGCCCTCCCGAATGAGGGGGAGGGATGTGATGACCGCTTTCCAGATGTTAGAGTGTCTTCCCTGTTCCCTTTGTTCCCTGCGGATCCAGCTGTGAATACTCTCTGGGGCTATATATTTCTCCTCTACGACCCTTTTCCAAAGACTGTTGGTTGTAAGCAACTGCCAACCTAGCTTTGCTGCCAGAGCTTTTGAGAAGAGATCCAGTCTTTTAATGCCCCATCCTCCCCATTTTTTTGGCCTCGCTATAGAATCCCATTTGACCCATGCAAAGAGGTTCCCTTGTTTATTCCCCTTCCATAGAAAACTACAGCATATCCTTTGTAGTCGGTTTAAGATTCCTCTGGGAATCCATGCCAGCGACATCCAATACACTGGAGTAGCCTCCAGGACAGCTTTTATGAGGGTAAGTCTCCCAGCCCTGGTAAGATATCTGTTGTACCATACATATAATCTTTTCTCCACCTTAGCTATAAGCCAGGTCTAGTCCGCAATCTTATATCCCCCATGTTTTACCCGAAAGCCCAGGTATTTTAGTCCTGCCTCCATCTGGTGAATTTGGAAGGGGAAGCGGTTTACCATGAAGCTGATCTCATTGGCCGAACAACCAGTAGCAGTGAGAGTAGATTTTTGGATGTTTATGATCATACCTGTGGCCTTTTGGAAGAGGTCAAAAACATGTCGTAAGGCAGAGGAATCGGCCAAACTACCATTTAAGAAGATAAGCACATCGTCCACAAATAGCAGATGTGTGAGAGAGCAGTTCTCGGTGATTTTTATCCCTTTTATCCTTCCCCTTCTGTGTTCTGTTGCAATCAATCTGCTAAGCCCTTCCATGATGAGAAGAAAAAGTAGGGTGGATAAGGGACATCCTTGGCGAAGGCCTCTTTCAGCAGTAAAGAAAGGGGTGGGGGACCCATTGAGGAGGACACTGTACGCCACCTCTGAAATACAGCTCATTATCCATTTGATGAAGATGAATGGGAATCCCAGGTGGGTGAGAAGCATACGGATATAGAGCAGGTTTACCCTATCAAAGGCTTTGGATAGGTCAACCTTTAGGATCATGCCTTTCAAGCTCTTAACATGTATCGAGTGAAGAAGTTCCTGAGCAGTACCAATAGCTTCATGAATCTGGCGGCGATGAAGAAAAGCAAATTGTTCCGGGGATATGTGGGCCGAGAGGATGGGCTTAAGTCTGTTGGCCAGAATTTTGGCCAAGATCTTATAGAGACAGTTGCAGAGCGCGATAGGCCGAAAGTCATTATAGGAAGTAGGCTTATCAGATTTAGGGATCAGGGCAATGAAAGTGGATTTGATGGCTGGGGTAATGCCAGAGTGGCTGCACTGTTTGATCACTTTGAGGAGGTCCAGGCCGATATGCTCAAAGAAAGCTAAGTAGAACTCAATGGGCCAGCCATCAGGTCCCGGGCTTTTGTCCCTCTGAAATCCCCTCATTGTGGCTTCCATCTCCTCCATAGTGATTTCTCTAGTGAGCTCAGCCGCATCCTCTTCATCCACAAATCTGGGGAAATGCTCAGCTACTCTCATGATTTCTAGCAAGTTTGCTTCTCTTGGGGCTTTATATATATTCCTGAAGTGAGAGGAGGCTAGGAAAGCAAGTTCCCTAGATTTGTTGATCCTTTGTCCCTGTTCATCTTGCAGTTCCCAGATGGTATTGTTCGCTTTCCGACCATTGGCGAAGCGATGAAAAAATTTTGTGTTCTCATCCCCTTCTTTTAGCCATATAGCTCTGCTTCTTAATCTCCAACTAGCTTCTCGGTCTCTTAGGATTTGTGTTCTCTGGTGGATGAGGCCTTCATAAGTAGTTTTTTGTTCCGGGGAGATGAAGGTACCCACTGATTGGGATTCTAGATCAGCAATCGCTTGTTCAGCTAGAGAGATTGTCTGATCATCTTGTAGTCTCTTCTGGTGCGCCCATTTCCTGGAAAGAACCTTGATTTCAGTGATGTTCCTTATAAAGAAGGGGACCGGATCAACATCATCTGGCAGAGGATGTGATTTCCAATAATCTGATATAAGAGTTATATATCCAGGATCCCGAAGCCAGGTAGAGTTGAACTTGTAAGGGGCCTTATGGTTCAGAAGCCTTGCTCCAACTTCGAAGTATATCGGCCGGTGGTCCGATATCCCCCCGCTTCCCACCCATTGCCTGGATCGGGGATGATTGCAGTGGAAAGCCTCCTTGATAATAAACCGATCCAGTCTTCTGGCAAGGCTGTATTCCCCAACTCTATTATTCTTCCATGTATACTGAATCTTTGCCGATGGAATGTCTATCCAGTGGTGGTCCTCCAGCAGGTGCTCAAAGAAATCTGATAGCGGGTCAATCTGCCCCAGATGTCCCCAAGATTCAGCATGACCCTTAGAGAAATTCAGGTCTCCCCCAAGGATTGTGTTCTCGGCTAGAAGGAGAGGGGAGGTGAAAAGCTTGCTCCAGAATTGCTCCCTGTTTGTGCATGGCCCATAGACATTAAGGATTCGAAGATCCTCCTCTAGTTCCATTGAGTAGACATCTGCCCCCAGGTAACCCCAACCACCCCAGATATTCTTCAGATTGATGGAAGTGTTCTTGAAACCGATGGCTAATCCCCCCGATCGTCCTGAGACATCTAAGGCGAAAAAAGACCAGCCTGGCAGCCATGAGCCCAGAATGGATGTAGTCAAGTCTGCTTTGCATAAAGTTTCTTGTAGGAAAATAATATCTACCGGATCCGAAAATAAGAGTCGCTTCAGGGCCAGTTTTTTCTCAGGGCTGGCCAGCCCTCTGCAGTTGAAGGATATAATTTTCATGGAGGGGGGTGGGGGAGGGTAGCCGATGCTCTAAGTGCCTTGTCGATGGTTTGTTGTTTGCCCTGGATGACATCAACCCCAACTTGATCCTTTGCCTTTTTTAATTTTGGGGGTCGGCCTCTGCCTTGCTTAGGTGAGAGGAGATAAGGCTCCACAGTCAGCCCAACAACGTCTGCTTCCAGGCGCTTTGAGGACGAGCGGGTGGCGTACCTCGGTGAGGAGTTTACCGAGGGGGAGGGCGAGGAGGAAGGGAGGGAGGGAAAGGAAGGGAGGGAGCAGGGGGATAGGAAACCTGAAGGTTGGGGGATAGGACAGGTAGGGTAGAACAATTGGGAGGGGGGTTGAGACAGACTGGAGGCCTTGACCAGGTCAAGTGCAGAGGGGGAAGAAGGGGGGGGGGATCTTGATAGGGTGTAATGAGGGGAGGGGGTGTGTAAAATTCAACAAATGTATATGCGAAGCAGAAACATTTGAGGGGAGAGACGATCCCGATGAGAAAACAGCTCCTTTTGCAGTCTTTGAACGCGTCATTGGGGGAGATGGAGGCCGAGCCGAGTTCCCTCCTTGCTTCCTATGCCGAGGAGCCGATGGAGCTTCCACCGTGTCTAAAGTAATGTTGTGCTCTGCTCGGGGCTCCTCCGCAGCCTGGGGATCAGGCAAGACCATAGTTGCCGGGGCATCCTGCGGAGTGGGAGGCTGCTGTGCCTTTTGAAGAAGGGGGCAGTCTTTGTAGAGATGTCCCACCTGATGGCACCTTCTGCATCGATATGGGATGCCCTCGTAGTCCAATTTCTGCTTCCTAGTGGATGTTTTCCACTGAATGTTGATGTGTTCGTGCAGGCCTCCTCTGGTATCAAGATGGACCAGTATCCGGGCATATGCCATCATCCCCGTCTGAATGTATGTCTTATCCGACTCCATGAAGGTACCCAGAGTATTCCCAATTCTTCTGAATATGTCCTCGGACCAGTACTGTGGAGGCAGTCCTGGAAGTCTGACCCAAACCGGCCCGATTCCAATCTGTTCCGTCTCTGGGTCAAAGAGAGGCGACCAACGTTTGAGGAGGACCGGAGCTTTTTCATAGTGCCAGAAAGAAGATAGCACCCAACTGGTATGATCCGCCCTTGCAAATCTCAGAGCAAACCATCCTCTGACGAAAGTCTGGACGGAGGGGATCTCCGCCAGATATTTGCCCCAGATCTCCGTTGCCCATGTCTTCAATTTGTCTGCGGAGATATGTCGACCCCTAATGCGGCCCACGAGTACTCTGTCTGCTAGATCCATAGCATCTCCCCACTATATGTCTTCTTCAAGTCTAAGGAAGACGTCCTCAGACCTCGATTTGTAACAGCGCTGCTTCTTCAGGGGTCGGGAGGACATGCGTCTAGGGTTTTCAGTAGCCCCAGGAGTCGCCTGGGGGGGATCAGGGAGAGGGGTAGGGGTCACGCCGGGAGGGGGAAAAGCTTCCGGGAGAGGAGGGATGGGGTGGTAGCTCCCAGAAGAAACCGGGGGGGGAGGGGGAGGGTTTGATGCAGAGGGGACGGAAACCTCCTGAGGCCCAGAGAGCGGAGGGAGGTTGTCGGGGAGGCCCGGCTGTAAGGGGGGACCAGCGACCGGAGGCGAGGGATGAAGACAGTCTGCAAGGAAACCGAGGGTGGCCGGTGAAGGCGCTGAGAAATTGGTCTAGGAGGAGGGTTCGCCAGGGTGCAAAGACGCCGGTATGGACAGCTCAGTCGATAGGGATGGGTCTTCAAAACTAGCTGTAAGATTATCACTGTATATACCTCCGGAGGTCGAGAAAGTAGAGCGCCAGATGGAGCTTTCAGCCAGCGGGGACTCCGAAAAATCTACCTCGTCGATGTCCATTTCGACTGCCGCTTGTAACGTCCTCGGAAACTGATAACCGCCTAGGGTCGACTCTGGCCGTAGTGGAGGCCCGTTAGGAGAGGCGCAGAAGGTAATAGGAACATCGCCAGGTCGCCACAGCAGGTTCTGTCGTGTGCTGTCGGCTGAGCAGGGAGCCCCAAATGCGGACGTGCAGGTGAACCCGTGACCAGGTAAAAACCTAAACAGGTAAAAACCCTAAACTGCGAGGTAAAAAGAGAGGGTAAAACCTAATGGGAGGATGCAGAATAAAAGTAATGCGCGGCTCAGCGGAATGGAGGGGTCGATAAAGAGAAAGGAGGTAAAGGGGCGCTACAGGGCCCTCTTTCAACATGATTTAAATAAACGTAATGAATAATAATAAAACCTAGTTACTATAGCTCTGTTGTGATACCCCTCCTGAGATCAGGCTTGACTAAATATGCCACCTTGCTAACTAGAAACAACTTATTTGGCTTCTTAGCCTAGGAAACCTTCAAAGGTTCCCTAGCTCTCCAAGAATAAGTCCAGAACCGTAGCTTAATTTGTGTGTTCAAATTGAGTGCTCCAATTACCAAGTACCCAACACCTCTCTCAATATCCATCGAGAATCAAAACCCTCCATCTTCCAACTCCTCAAATAAAATATGAAAAAATGACCCCCAAAAAGGTCCCAATATTCTCCCCAATACTCACGCTCCCCATGATCAAATCCTAAATATATTCCTTCATTATTTTCCACCTAAATCTATTTACTAAACTTCCCAACTTCCTTACCATAAAATATTGAGCCACTTACTATGTTACTAACTCTACTAACCCATAAATAAATGCCCAGTTCTTTCACTTTTTCCAAGGTAAGACATGATACAAATCTTCTAAGTTTAAATAATACATAATAAAATAATTGATCAAACAATTGAAAATACAATCAAAGTCAAAGAGTCACCAAAGGGCCCCAAATCAGTTTAATACTAAGTAGATCATAAGGTTATTCTTAATGTCTAATCAAGATTAATCATTGATCAAGCTTAAGTCTAATCACAAGTTTAATCATTAATCAATCGTCTAGAATAATAAATCATATAATACTAGCTTATACATGTGAGGTGTGGGTATGTAACTAGCATACACATATCTTGTACACATACTAATAACACTAATAAGGATTTATCATGGAAACAATATCACAGTAGGTAGGCTAATAATACTAGGAAGCGTAATAGGATTAAGGGGTGTGCATTACATGTAACCCTCCTTCGGAAAAATTCATCCTAAAGTTAGAGTCAAGAGGATAAAAATAGGCAAGGAGTAATAGGAAAATCACACATGATTAAGATAGGGAGGAATATGTAGTAAACAAAATTAAGTAAAACATATGAAGAAATTAGTTCCCATATAAATTTCATACCTGACCTATAACCCTAATCCTCCCTAACCCACTTCTGATCCCATCCTATTTGTCCTATGTTTCAATATGCTATGGAATCAGCTATACCGATCTAGCTACTGATAGAACCAAAATGGTAGAAGCATTTACTATATCGAACTAACCTCTTGAGTGAGAAATCGATAGTAGTTATTAAACATCTAGGGAATCTTGTCCATTATTACCGTGACACTAGGTTTGAATATTACATAGTATGAAATACCTCCACCCCTCCTCAAAGAAATAGGGTTAACACCTTAACATGGATCACACTATGGCATTGGGTCTGGGTTCTTGTCATATAATTATTCAGTTGGGTGGTCATGTTACCTACAAATATTCACCTTACGTGGTGTTTTTACAATTCATATTGATTAATACAAAATAAAATAGAACAATGTATATCATACCATTACCCATACAATATTCTGAAACCATCTAATTACTAGTATGCCTCTATAACTTATCACATAGCTCCCTTCCAATCTATAGAACGTTGGACCAAAGATCACTCTTGTGGGGGGGGGGGGGTGTGGGGGGGGGGGTGGTGGAGTGGTTAAATTAGTGTGAGAGAAATTTTACCATTTCATAACTTTTCATAATCAATAAATCATAATATAATGAACCATAACCATAAGAAACATATCAACATGTAAAATAGTGCATCATAAAGCTATCAAAACATGAGAGGCCATCACATCAAAGAGACACAAGCTGTTATGTGGAAACCCATACAAGAGAAAACTACAAATCCTTCTTCTTCTTATCTTCAAATTCATTACATATATTTGTAGGCTACGACCTACTAGAGGCAACCACCCCCAAGGTATGCAAGCTACTACTTGCAGTAGGTTACAAACCGATTGAGGCACCAACCCCATAAGTATGGAAATAACTACTCACTAAAGGATACAACTTGATTAAGGCCCCAACCTTGAAAGTATGCAAGAAACTCCTCATTGTAGGCTACACCTTTATTGAGGAACCAACCTTGATGACGAGCGAGCTTTGACTTTCTCTAGGCTCCAACTTGATTGAGGCTCCAACTTTAGTGGAGGAACCCGCCTCCTTTTTCAACTCCTTGTGGACCGCTATTTCATATTGTTTCCAAAATAGATCCACTATCATCATATATAATTATCTGGTAATAAAGAGAAATAATCATAAACTGCAATCACTATTACCATCATCACAACCTGTAAATATTGTCACCATCATCACAAACTACACACACTATCATTGTAATCACTATCATTGCAACCTTCAAATTCTATCATTGCAATTACTTCCATAAACTATCACATCAATCACTATCACTAGTTTTCATATTACTATCCATACTTTGCTCTAACTAGTTCATTACTATGGTCACAAACACTTCTTCTTAAAACTTGTTTTCACCATACATCCAAAAATAGTGCACCCTGCTCATAAACTCTCAAAACCATGTAATAGATATTATATCCATCAAATGTATGTCAACAAGGATTTTTATGGCTTCAAAAGTATCGACCTCTAAGCACTGATCATCATACTTCTTCCAGATTTCAATTTGGACAAATAATGAGTCCATAAATTGATAAAAACCATAGAAAACACTATTTAAAATTAAAGGCTCTATAAATTGCCCCTTTTCAGGTTCACTTCTACAAAATTATCCTTTTCAACAGCAATGCTATGTAATGTATGTTATTGATTGGTTATCCATTTAAAAAAATGATTTTTAATAATAAAAAATAATCTGACCTGGTTACCATTGAGACTCGAACTAGGGTGTTGGCCAATCCACTACTGATGCCCCACGAACTGAGTTGCATGATGAAGCTTGAATATCTATCAGTTAGAGGTTGTAATAAGTTTGAATATGAACCGAGGTTAGGATGTAGACCTGCTATATATATTAAACCATTCAAACATTGGTGAATGTGTTAGGGTCGCATGCCAACATATTCCATCCATGGAACCAATCAAACTCAACAATGTTCCTTAAAATTTGGTGAATAATGTATCAAAGTCCCTCAAGGATCAAGTGAACATTGTGAATGAAAACTATAGATACCAGAGAATATGGCCCCTTCTGTTAGGTCCCTATAATACTAGTGTATTCCCTTATTAGTATTTTCATTGTAGTCCCTTATTGTTATGGTTGTTCCCATGTTGTCCCCATATTTTTATTATTGTGCCCCATAGAATCCCACTATTGTTATTGTTGTGCCCTTACATTATTATTGTTATGTTGACTCTGATTCTATTGTGACCCCTTAGACTCTTATATATAGAAATGAGGTCTTGTCATTTGTATCATCCAATAATTGTTCATTTATGTAATGTAAAGGAGGTTTCCCCCTCGAAGAGGCCGATTTTGAAGACGTTGATCTATCTTTTCTTCTATTTTGTGAGCTGATTGCATAACATTTGGTATTAGAGCTTTGGATTCTACGGTTTTCACTGCTCCAAACAGGTCATCGAACTAGGGTGTTGGCCAATCCACTACTGACGCCCCACGAACTGAGTTGCATGATGAAGCTTGAATATCTATCAGTTAGAGGTTGTAATAAGTTTGAATATGAACCGAGGTGAGGATGTAGACCTGCTATATATATTAAACCATTCAAACATTGGTGAATGTGTTAGGGTCACGTGCTAACATATTCCATCCATGGAACCAATCAAACTCAACAATGTTCCTTAAAATTTGGTGAATAATGTATCAAAGTCCCTCAAGGATCAAGTGAACATTGTGAACGAAAACTATAGATACCAGAGAATATGGCCCCTTCTGTTAGGTCCCTATAATACTAGTGTATTCCCTTATTAGTATTGTCATTGTAGCCCCTTATTGTTATTGTTGTTCCCATGTTGTCCCCATATTTTTATTATTGTGCCCCATAGAATCCCACTATTGTTATTGTTGTGCCCTTACATTATTATTGTTATGTTGACTCTGATTATATTGTGACCCCTTAGACTCTTATATATAGAAAGGAGGTCTTGTCATTTGTATCATCCAAGAATTGTTCATTTATGTAATGTAAAGGAGGTTTCCCCCTCAAAGAGGCTGATTTTGAAGTCGTTGATCTATATTTTCTTCTATTTTGTGAGCTGGTTGCATAACATTTGGTATCAGAGCTTTGGATTCTAGGGTTTCACTGCTCCAAATAGGTCATTGTGGAATTTTCACTATAAATTTTTTTCTATGATGTTTTAGAAGCTGAAATTAAAACCCAATTGAGCCAAAATCTAGATGAACCTCGGGTCTGAATTTTCGATCTTGTATCACTATAATTTCGAAGATATGATCCAAGGAAGTTAGGGTGTTTGCAAGCTATTGAATTACATCCCAAACATGTGACCTTGGGAAAATCGTCATAGCTTTCTCTCTGAGCATTGAATTTAAATTATGTAAGAAGTTACAAAAAAGGACAGACTGTAGTTTACTTTCTATCATTTTCAGGTCTGGAGATTGAAAGAGTGACATGTGACAAGTCGTACAAGTACGCTCGACTGAACCAGTCTATAATTAGACCATCGTGGGAGATTTGGCATAACTATTTCTTGAAGAATCCAATATTTATCATACTGGTGGGGTTAGAAAGAGGGTGTGGAGGGCTACAACAAAATGCAATTTCAAATCTTGGACATTTGAAATTACAGATATAAAATAGATTCAATACTGACCTCCTACAAAGCGAAAAAAGGTGTGTAGTGTTTTTTAAAAATTTTCATAAGTTTGGTTTGAAAAATTAGTTTGAAGTGATTCAAAGGGCATAGTGAGGCATAATTATCATTAATTGATGCCCTGAAGAACTAAAATGGAAACACCCGGTAAGAAACTTGAAATCTCTACCATGACTCATGAAGAAGAGGAAGAAATGCAACATGTTATATCAAAATTACATGATCAAGTGCAACAATTTTCACTCTCACAAAAAGTAACAGAAGCTAAGATGGATAGTTTAAAGAAAGACATGGAAGCTAAGATGAATGGCATGGAAGCTAAGATGGATGATGTGGAAGCTAAGATGGATGGCATGGAATCTAAGATGGATGGTATAAAATCCAAACGTAAAGGCAACATGGAATATTTGAAGATAGATTTGACAAAGTTTCTACAAGAAATGCTTACTAATGGTGAAAGGGTAGTAAAGGAAACTCATCATGCGGAAAAAAGAAATGTTAATCATGATTTCATAGACTCTAATGTTGGATTGAAGACCCAACATGTTCCAAAGATCGATATGGGGAAGTTTTATGGCAAGGATCCTATAACATGGATACTACAGATTGAGCAATATGTTGATCTCCATAATGTGCAAAACACATAAAAGGTATGCATTGAAACTTTATATTTTGAGCCCAATCAGTTTGTATCGTATCGATAGATTTTCTCTCATAAACAAATAGTCACTTGGGAAATTTTTACAGAAAAAATGATAGCACATTATGAGGATACAAAAAGCAACACCTTTTTTAGTCAATTGGTAAATCTCAAACAAAAGGGTTCAGTATGGAGCACATAGAGGACTTCCAAAATTTGAATATAAGGGTAAAATATATTCCAGAGGAACATAGGATTGATGTGTTCATAGGGAATTTAAAGGATAACATCCAACATGAGGTTCACCTTTGGGAACCTGATTCATTGGAAAATGCATTCAGGTTGGCAAGAAAAATTGAAAGCAAAATTATGGCAACAAGGAAGCCTACCACCCACAACTATAAAGATGGAAGTGTTTTTTCCCCTAGCCTTCCACAACCTACAAGGTTGACACCACAAAAATTAGAAGAAAAAATAACAAAAGGGTTTTGTTACAGTTGTGATAGAAAATACACTAAAGGTCATAAGTGTGCCGAGAAGAAATCATTTTACATAGATTGTGAAGAGGAGGAAGAAAAGGAACAAGAAATGTAAAAAGAAGAGGATATACAGAAGGAAAAAACCCTAGAGAAAGAATAAATGAATCCAACCATATCTTGTAATGCATTGGCCAGAATCACCACTCCTCAAACTCTCAAGATAGAAGGACATATCAAGAAGAAAAAGGTAATAGTGTTGATTGATTCGGGAAGTACCCAAAATTTTATTCATTGTAAGATAGCCAAGGAATTGAATTGCTTCTTATATCTAGCACCAGAGTGTCAAGTGATTGTTGCAAATGGAGGAACCATAAATTGCTCTAGAAAGTGTCATATTATCAAGCTATCCATGGGAGAATATGTATTGAATAGTCCAATGCTTTCCACTCCAATGGGTGGTGTTGATGTTGTATATTGAGTCCAATGGCTACAATATTTAGGTATGATAGATTTTAATTTTCAAGAAATTTTCTTAATTTTTTTTCGAAAAGGGAGGAAGTTGAATTAAGGGTATAGCAAGGAAACCGTGAAAGATAATGAGCTCTAATGACATGAAAAATCTTCTAAATAAAGAACAATGAGGCCTAATTGCACAATTATGTTCGCTAGAGGTTCCCACATCGAAATTATCTATTTCTCAAGATCTCCAAAAAGTCTTGGACAATCATTCCAAGGTATTTGAGGCTCCCAAAGGCCTCCCACCTATTCATGATCATGATCATGCTATTCATTTGATTCCAGGAAGTGTTCCTCCAAACATCAGGCCTTACAGATATCCCTACGCCCAAAAGAGTGAAATTGAACGTATGGTTGTAGAAATGCGAGAGGCTGGTATAATTCAACCTAGTCAAAGTTATTTCTTTGCTCCAATAGTATTGGTGCACAATAAGGATGGATCATGGCCCATGTGTTCAGATTATAGGGAGCTCAACAAGCTCACGATTAAAGATAAATTTCCCATTCCTTTCATTAATGAATTATTGGATGAGTTGCATTGATCAATTTACTTCACCAAGTTGGGTCTTTGTTTAGGATATAATCAAATCAGAATGAAGACTGAAGACATTTCGAAAACATCATTTAAAACTCACAAGGATCATTATGAATTTTTGGTCATGCCTTTTGGCCTTACTAATGCACCTTCTACATTTCAAGGTTTGATGAATTCCATTTTCAAACCTTTCCTTAGAAAATTTGTGTTAGTATTTTTTGATGATATACTAATCTACAACAAGTCTTGGAAGGATCATGTTCAACATGTTGACAAAGTACTCAAACTACTGGAGGAGAAATAATTATATACAAAAGCCTCCAAATTTTTCTTTGGAGTACAAGAGGTGGAATTTCTAGGTCATATTTTATCTCATGAAGGTGTTAAGGTAGACCCTAGAAAAATTAAATCCAATAAGGAATGGAAAATCCCCACATCCATAAAGCATCTACAAGGATTTCTTGGTTTGACAGGGTATTATCGCAAGGTTGTTAAGAATTATGGGAGAATAGCAGCACCTCTAACAACATTATTGGATAAAGATGCATTTTCATGGACTCCAGAAGAAACAAAGGCCTTTGAACATCTTAAAGAGGAAAAGTGCCAAGAACTAGTCTTAGCTACGCCAAAATTCACAAAAACCTTTATTGTGGAATGTGATTCCTCAGGAAATGGAATTGATGTTGTTTTAATGCAAGAAGAAAGACACGTTGCTTTCAAAAGTCATCCACTCAAATGAAAGTATTTACACAAAGCTATTTATGAGAAGGAAATGCTGGCAATAATACATGAACTTAAGAAATGGTGACCTTACCTAATGGGAAGACACTTCAAGGTAAAAACAGATCATGATAGTCTTAAATAAATTTTATAACAAAGATTATCTTCATAAGAGAAGAAAAAATGGGTCACAAAGATGTTGGGTTACGACTTTGAAATCATATACAAAAAAGGGAAGCAAAATGTTGTTGTAGATGCATTCTCAAGAAAGGATGAGGATGTGGAAGCATTTCTTTGCACCATTTTTAGTATCCAACCAGATTGGATAAACGAAGCAAGGGATGAATGGAAGAATGACAAAAAAGAGTGGGCACTCATTCAAAAGTTACAACAAGATCCCATTACATATGATACATTTAGTTGGAAAAATGATTTGTTATGGTACAAAGATTGTTTATACCTCTGTAAGAATTCCCAGCTCGAACAAAATATTCTTATGGAATTGCACACCTCTCCCTTAGGAGGGCACTCAAGATTTTTAAAAACTTACCATAGGGTTAAGAAGGAATATTTTTGGGATGGCCTTAAATCTAATATTCAAAATTTTGTGGTGGAATGTTTGTTTTGCCAACAAAATAAAGTTGAAACAATTAATACCCCGAGTATATTACAACCTTTATCCAGTCCAAGTCAACATTGGGAGGAGGTTTCAATGGATTTTATCACAGGTTTACACAAGTCCAAAGGAATGAGTTTCATCATGGTGGTTGTTAATAGACTTACCAAGTATGCACACTTTTGTGCATTATCCCATCCATTTAAAGCAAGTACAATTGCTACTACATTTATGGAAACAATTCAAAAGCTACATGGAAACCCAAAGATTATTGTAAGCGACAAAGATCCCATTTTCACTAGAAATTTTTGGACAAATTTATTTTCTTGTCTAGGTACTGAGTTAGCTCATAGCTCATCTTATCATCCTCAATCTGATAGGAGAACTGAGATAGTAAATGAATTTTTGGAAGGATATGTTCGTTGCTTTGTATTTGATAAACAGACAAAATGGGTCAAATGGTTACCTTTGGCTGAATGGTGGTATAACAATTCCTTTCATACTGCAACAAAAATGACCCCATTTATGGCACTTTATGGAATCATCCACTATCCATCACATCATATTTAAGAGAAAATTCTAAGGTTTAAGTAGTGGAAGGTCACATCGAGCATCAACAACAATTTCTCCAACTCTTAAAGGATAAACTCACTTTGGCGTAGAATAAAATGAAACAACAGGCATATCAACATCGTAGAGAAATAAGTTTTGGTGTAGGTGACTGGGTATTTCTATGGCTACAACCATACAAACAAATGTCCCTCAAGAAAGATAAGAAGGATAATAAATTATCACTAAAGTATTATGGTCCGTACAAGGTGTTGCAAAAGATTGGTACTATGGAATACAAATTCGAGCTTCCTGTAGCACCCAGTTTTCCATGTTTCATGCTTAAAGAAGGTTATAGGTGACAAGCTCCCAGTTCAAAATATTGTAAGAACTTGACGAGGAAGGAAAAATCATATTGGAACCTAAAGCAGTTACAGAAACAAGAACTCGACAGCTACGAAATCGATCAATTTTAGAGTATCTCATTAAGTGGAAGAACTTACCCGCTGAAGATTCCACATGGGAGGATAAGAATTTTATATGGAAGCATCCATAACTACTCAAGCATCGAGGAAAACACTTTTCTGAAGGATAGGGGCATATTAGGTCCCTATAATACTAGTTTATTCCCTTATTAGTATTGTCATTGTAGCTCGATATTTTTATTGTTGTGCTCATGTTGTCCCCATATTATTATTATTGTGGCCCATAGAAGCCCACTATTGTTATTGTTGTGCCTTTACATTATTATTGTTATGTTGACTTTGATTATATTGTGACCCCTTAGACTCCTATATATAGAAAGGAGGCCTTGTCATTCGTATCATCCAAGAATTGTTTATTTATGTAATGTAAAGGAGGTTTCCCCCTTGAAGAGGCTTATTTTGAAGTCGTTGATCTATCTTTTCTTCTATTTTGTGAGTAGGTTGCATAACACCTTCAAGCTTGAATGAAAAGTTAATTAGAAGTCATGGCCCTTTCTGGTTTGAATGAAATTGCAATAAGATTTTGTTGATGGGTACCACCAAAAGGTATATTATAAGGTCATTTTCCACCCTCCAACCCATAATTTCTCTGTCTCTCACATTAATTAACATTTTTTTGGCCATAATGTGTTTAATAGGAAGATTAAAGGATTTGTGTCATGCTTCATGGCCTAATGTGGTTAATGTGCAGGAAAAAGAGCATTTTTGAGTACATTTGTGATGCAGAGGCATGCTGGAAGATTTTAGAGGATGTGTAGGAGGCATGTCCCCTGAATTTACTCTCCTTTGACTCGAAGTGATCCCTAGAATCACTCATCTACAGCTCGAGGTCTACTGGAAGCCAATGAACTCAAGTGAATGCAAGGATCTAAGGGAGCTAGATCCACTTTTCTCAAGATTTTGGAGGGAAGCAGTCCTCCTTCCAAGGAGGCTTCCCCTTAGTAATATTTGTATAAATCAATAATCCCAAGAGCTCATTAGGATTAGAATTTTGGAAGCAAGAAGGGCTACTAAGAGGTAAGTGCTCAAGATTTTCATTTGTATTCTTATTTGCATGATGTATCTAAACTCTATTTAATGTTAATGAAAAGTATATTGTTGCTTCAAACCTATGTTTGGTTCAAAGGATTGAATCTCCTTGGGTTATGGCCCAACCCAGAGGCTAAAATCCATCTTTGTCTATCATGTTTATGCATTGTTTTAGTATCAAAATTTCCTTCCTTGTTTGGGTAGAAGTTTATTTGCTAGAAAATTGTGGTTGCGGGCTTGATTATCACCTCTTTCGTATGAAGTGTGGTTGAGGAGTCTACAACAGGAAGCCAAAAAATGTGGTTTCGTTCCTTTGAAATTTGTTAGGCTTTAGCTCATTGTCTTTTGTATACTATGTTTCTACAATCTAAGAGTTAAAATCATCTTTCTCAAGTTTGGATGTATGTAGGTTAGATGCATGTTGTAAGGTAAATTAATTCTTAATGAAAACAGATTCCTCTTTGTTTGATTTCATAAAATTCGACTCATCCTTTCTTGCTTAGCTTATTTTTCTACAATTTGATCATCATTTTGAGTGTAAGAAAATGGTTTTTTGTTGGTTTACAGGTATTACCAGTGGCTTGCAGGGTTGGCACACTCATCCTACACCCCCTTTTCATCATCAAATCCTTCCTTGTCACCCCACACTATCCTTAAAATTCTACCACCGAGACCATATTTATGGGTTATTTGAGGGATATAGTGTTCATGTATTTTTTTGCAAGATGGGCCTCTGAGAGGTATTGAGATTGGAAAAAGCCTCACATAGACCTGATATACCCTTACCTACCATTTCCTACCTTCAAACCACCTTTTTCACCCTCATGATGCTCACAAAATCAATCTTGTAGCAAAATAAGGAAATCTTGTAGCAATCCTATAACAATTTCAAAACTTCACCAAATTTTCTCCAAAAGCTTGGTTTTTGTCCCTTAGGATTGAATAATGACCCTTAGGCTCTAAACCCATGATTGAGAAAGACCCAATAAAACTTTGAACCTTCCTTCTTCTCACTACAAAAACAATTCTTCAACTAGGATTAGATGGCATATTTCTAAATTGAATGATAATGATGATTTTCTCATGAAATGCATACGATTTTTGTTAATCTAGCCAAGTACCTTTGAAAAAAGTGAGTAAGAGGATGGTTTTCCCATGTAAATTAGATTAGGCCTATTTCTTGAATTCATGCTCTTAGGATTTCAATTACAAAAGTGTTGTTCTTGCATAGGATTAGTTTCTTTTCAAAGCAACTTTTCACATTCTGCAATTAGACTAATGATTCACATTGTTATAAGTAGCACAAGGTTTACAATATGCAAATAGAAAAGTAATTTTCATTCCTGAAATTAGCATAGCCTTTAAATTCCTAGAACTAGGGTTATACTTTACATTTGATGAATGACACTTTCCATTTATGCAAGTAGAGCAATTGTCTTCCATTCTTGCAGTTAGAGTAGAACTTTATTTTTCATGCAATTCCCTTCCTTGAGCTAGCTAAAAGAGTGGTCTTTGCATGCCTTGATATGGTCCATTTCTTGAAGGTGGAATAAGTATAAATTGGACCTACTTTTCATACAACACTGTCACTTCTTAAGTTTGTACAAACCCCAGGTTGATAATTAAAGTTAGTAGCCTTGGGAGTCTCAACAATCGTATTGTGATACTGGTGCTCATCACTTTTTGGCGTTGTTGTTGGGGATGTGTCCAAGTAGGTGTTTTTAATACTTACAGGTTACTTTGATTTATTTCTTCATCATTTTTTTGCATTAGCATTGATGATTTGAAAAAGAAAAAGAAAAAAACATAGAAAAACAAAACTAGTTCTTTCATGCCTCATAGGAGTAGGGATAATAAAGGGAAATTTCTACCAAAAACCCCCACCCCATCAAGAAGTCAACCATCCTTCTTCTTTGGTGACTGTGAGCTTCCCTCTTTGACCATAGGGGAGTTAGAAAATCCTTTAGGTGAGCAACCTGAAATTTTTGAAGAACCCATAGGGGAGGAAGAGCCCATATCACCTACCCAAAACATGGCTGAAAATAGGAAAAATGAGTTCTTTCCTATATGAGAGACCAATGGGGAGGCTAGGATGAAGAATATAATCCCTACTTCCCTTCCACATTTCCATGGATTAGCCTCTGAGGACCTTGACATATTTATGTTAGAGTTTGTTGTATTTTGTAAGACCTATGACTATGCCTTTAATGAACAAAATATGACATTGTTTCCCTCCACCCTCAAGGATGCAACCTTACATTGGCTTATGAGTCTGCCTGGAGGCAATAACATCACCTGGGCACAAATGAGAAAAGCCTTTAATGATAATTACAAGGACTATTGTAGGTCTAAGGAGACAAAAGAAGAAATATTTAGAATGCCCCTAGGGCTAGATGAATCCTTGGAAGACTATGAGGAAAGGTTCCAACTCAATTATCAGAGGGATAATTGTGCCCTCGATCCTGAATCACTCTAGCTTGTACTTCTCTGAGGGATTAGGGAGGATGTAATTGATACCCTCAATATGTTGTATGGAGGATATATTTACCAGCTGACCAATGATGACATAAAGACAATATTCAAGAATCATTCTAGGGATGCTAGGAAGAAAGGTAGGTCCAGTCAAGGCCTGGTCAACTCTTCTCCCTCTACATCAACTATCAAACATGAGATAGGGAGTATGTTGGAAGAATTTAAGAGTGAAATTTTGCATATCTTTTCCTTCCAGATGTTCACTATGCAGATCAAAAGAAAGCAAGAGGAAGTAGAAAGGGCATTAACCATATTTTTCCCTAGATGTACTATGAGGCGTCCAAGAAATGAGTGCCCATTGAATGCCATAGAGGTATGCTCTGTCTGTGAGGAGAAACATGCAACAAAAAAATTCCCCTCTCTTCCAAAGTTATGACTGTTAATATGACAAAAAAATTCTCCAAGATGGGTATGACTGTTAATATCCACAAGACCAAAGTCATGATAATTAAATCCAAAAATATCAACTAAGATAATTTAATTTATGATAATAATTACATGGAGAAAGTTTCCTCATATAAGTATCTAGAAATTTACATTCATCATTACCTCAACTAGAATTTAGCATTGAGAAAAGGATAATTGGAGGCTGGAAAGGTTATTATGGGCTTGAAAACAATTGTAAGTTGGCATATCTTTGGGTATGGAGTAAAAATAAGTTCTTGTTTGAAACTATCATCATCCCTATTATTTTATAAAGATGTGAGGTTTGGTATTGTAGTATATCTAGAGAATTGTGGAGGAAGATTGATCCAATCCAAGGAAATTTATAAACTTCAACCTCAAGATTAAAGGAAATACTTCTGACCCTATCCTCTTTATTGAATCTAGCCTTTCCTCCATTTAAAGAATGGTTATGATTAGGTATATCATGTATAAGAAGAAGCTATACAACATGTAATCCAAGAATTCCCAAAACTTTCTACTAACTCTAGACAAAAGCCCCACCTCTGACTCAAGTGAGGCTAACATAAAGATACCTAGTCTTGGCTAGACCATTGGGGGTAAAGGAGGGGATCATAGTGGAGAATAAGGATAATATTAAAATTTTTATTACTTCCAAATTTATGAGTAAATTGTGGGAGGATACAGAGTTATAAGTAGAAAGGAAGTTAAGATATTATAAGGAGGTGATCAACCCCATTCTTGATAGCTAGAATTATCTTTTTGTCTTAACCAATGCTAAAAATAAAATGAACATTTCCAAGATAATAAATAATTCTCATGAGATTCAAAGTGAAACTAGGGATTGGTCAATTCCCAAAACAGCATGGGACAAAAGATTCTATCACCTTTGTTGTACTAAGAGGGTTGAAGAGGAAAATCACTTTCTCCCAGATTGCCTGACTCTTACTCACATCCATTCTAATTTTAAAAGTATTTTCCACACTACCAACCATCTTGACTTGTTAAGTCAACAAAATTATGATGATCGAGGAATTCTTGTTTCCCTTATTTTTTATCATAGAAATAAAATATTAAAGAATATAAATTAATATCTTACTTTCTTTAGGTCCGATAAACCATATTGTTCATTGTGGACATTAATCATCATCATCATCATAAAGTACTTAATAGTGGAGTGATCTATTTGCACAAACACCCTGTATCCTATAATGTTATGTCTAAACTTATTGAATGTATAAATTAAAAATAAAAACTCTTTCTTTAATACTGTGTGATTTAACTCAGTTGGTGTAATATTTTTACTACCAAAATAAATGGTGAAGAAGACTTCCCTTCCTGTTGTCCCAAGGTTGCTCCAGCAATGTCACTAAGGCATCGATAGAAATTTGAAATCAAAGAGACCAATTACCCCCCCTCAAAATGGGTGCCTGAGTAAGTTTTAATTTAAGTTCCTCAAAAACATGTTGGCAATATTTATTTTAGGAAACACTAGTATCATTAGAAAGAAAATGAAACAAAGGAGAGACTATCCTAGAAAAATGCTCAATAAATATTCTATAATAGCCAACATGCCCTAAGAAACTTTTCACCTCATTTTATGACTTTGGAATTGGCAGATGCACATTAACCTCAACCTTAGTAGCATTTAGCTACATACCCACATTAGAAATAAGATAACCAAGAAATATTCCTGCATTGAGCATCATATGAAATTTAAAATTACTCAAAGCAAGGTTAGCCTCCTGACATATTATTAATAGTTTTTCAAAATTCTCTAAGGCTTCAGGAAACGGATTACCATAAAAATAAAATAAAAAAAATCATCCATATATATCTCAATGCACTCAAGATAAAACCTACTAAAAGGTAGCAGGGGAATTACACTAACCAAAGGGAAGCACCCTTTAAGATTATGTCCCCTAGGGGCATGTAAAGTTGGTTTTGTCTTGATCTTCAGGTGTGATCTGTGTTTGGTTGTATTCATTGAAGCCATTGAGAAAGGAAAAATACTTTTCACCAACCAAGGTGTCTAGTTCCTGATCTATAAATGGGAGAGGAAAGTTATCCATAAGGGTGGATTTGTTAAGTTCTTTATAGTCTACATAAATACACCACTTACCATCCTTTTTTGAGACTACTACAAGGGGGGCGTGTTATATGGAATCTACGAATGTGGATAGAAGTATATTCCCTAGACCTAGTGGGTTGGTCTAGAACAATAGAAAGAAAAGACTATAAAGTTCTTCTTAGAGAATTTGGAGAATGGAAAGATGCTTACTTGTGATCTGTCACAAGATCTTCTCTCCTCTTGGCTTGTAAGCTCCAACTATAGCTCTAATCACTATAATTAGAACCTGCACAAACAATCAACACAAGCTAAAGATATACAACATCTATGTAGCATTATCCAATCACTCTATTCAATGGATCGAAAAATAATTAAGATATATGAGCATAAACATAACATAACACATATAGGAAAAAAATATACTCTTTGTATTAATATGAAAATGAGAGAGTTTACAACCAAAAGTGGAAGATGATCTTGTAGGGATCTCCCCAAGTTGACTTGCACTACCTTGTCACAATGCACACCTCAAGGTCACCTTAATGCATAGAAATGATAAATATCATAGGATCAAAGTGTTATGTACTTAGGGGGGGTACCCAAGGTAATAATGTAATAATGGGATGGGCCATAGTAATAAATAAGGTGGTTAACCCATGTCATGTAAGGGACCACAAGTAGTTAATAATAATGTAAAGGGCCCATGGTATTAGTTGATGGTATGAGGAAACCATGGTAATGATACATGGTATTGTATGTATGAGGCCTATATAAAGGCTAGAGACTCCACATGGAGAGATATGAAGATGAAGATGAAGAGAAGTATTATTGTATGAACAGGCATATGGCTTGTGGAGTGCTCTCCTTCCTTAAGGAGTGAGTGTATGGTGTTGCCCTACCTTAAGGGTCTTGATAATAAAGAAGCATTTCATATTATTTCTGGGTTTATTTGCATTATCTTATACTTTTATATCAGATCTATAACAAGTGGTATCGGAGCACTTTCTTGGGCAAACCGTGGAGAATTTTTTTTTTTCATTTTTGCAGGGTTTCTGGGGCGGCGAGTTGCAGGTCAGATCTGTACGTTTTGGTGAAAGATCTGTAGAATCTAATTGCAGATCTGTATTCCTTGTGCAAAAATAGCCGATTTCAAAAAAAAAATCAGTTGAATCGGAGCCCGGATGAAGGAGATATCACTGATCTAAAAATCAGTGGGGTTGTAGACAATTTTCAGGGCAGCGATTTTGTGGCGCAGATCTAGACGTCCTGGAACAAGATCTGCAAAATCTAATTGTAGATCTAGATTCTTTGGGAAAAAATACCCAACTTCAAAAAAAAAATCAGTCGAATCGAAGTCCGGATGAGGGAGATATCGCTGATTTAAAATCAGCTCTTTTTTGCAGAAATTTTGGTGACGGCGGAAGATTTGCAGCACAGATCTGAAATTTCAAGTGCCTGGATCAAGATTTCTATCACGTGGGAAGATGCAGAATGGTTGTTACATTTCCAAAAACAGGTTATAATAGAGATTCTGAGCAATATTGACGGTTTTGTGGCCATTTCAAATTTTCGCCAAGTTTTTTCAAAACCCTCTTCATGGAGATGCTATATTTTACAGGGAAAGATGATCATCCTACTATTGAAGAATTCATACAGACACACAAGTCCATAAAAGGGCAATATTGGAAGGTTTCAATGTCGCTTAATCTGAGAGATGAGGCTATAAATTGGTGGTCATCACTTGACCAAAAGCAGTTGAGCAAACTTTCAGATGCAAAATTTGAAAAAGTCTTTTTGGACAAATGGTCTAGGGCTAGAAAAAAGGAGAATGAGACACATAAGGGGTTAATTGCTACGGGTGTCTCCTTATTGCAGGTTCATGGCTTGATTCAGAAGGAGAAGATCATTGTTTCTATCAATCCTAGTTGTAAACATAATTTTATCAATGTTAGCTTGGCAAAAAAATTGCAAGTACCAGCAAAACAAATTGAACATACACAGGTGGATGATAAGGATGTTCAAATCTATAAGGATTTGAAGATTTCTATGGATAAATATGTGTTGCATGGTGATTTTTATGCTTCAGAGATGGATAATATGGATGTTGTTTTGGGATATCCTTGGATGGAATCCGTGGGTACTATCAATATTAATGTGCAGAAGAAATTCCTGAAGCTATGGTATAAAAAGAAGAAAATTACATTACAGGATATTTCCATCCATAAACAGGTAGAGAACATGGAGGCTGAAGCAGAAGATGTTCCAGGGAATGACACTTACACATCCGATGATGAGCCAGTGATGATCGACAATCAAACACAAACAGAGGCGGAAGCAGAAAAGGTAACAGGTGCTGACACATCTGATGAGGGTTCAATGGTTGAAGTCATATTGAAAAAGAAGACACCAGAACAGGCACCACAGCAGGGTGAAGTCAAGCAAAATCCATCGTGGGTTAAAACTTCAACATATCATCACCCACATCACCCCGCAAGACAACCATCAAGATGGAAACCAAGTAGTCACATGACGGATAGAAAGGAGAGACGATCCACCTACTACACATCAACACAGAAGAGCTGCCACGGTCAACTTCCATCTCAAGCGAGCGAGGCACCAGCGAGATCGAGGGTTCACCTTTCTCTTGGATGGCTAGATGCACGTGCATGGTATCAGTGGACTCCTCTTTTGAGTAGATCTTATTATTTATGTTCTTCCCATGTTTCGGGACGAAACATGTTTAGGGGGGTGGAATGTTATGTACTTAGGGGGGGTACCCAAGGTAATAATGTAATAATGGGATGGGCCATAGTAATAAATAAGGTGGTTAACCCATGTCATGTAAGGGACCACAAGTAGTTAATAATAATGTAAGGGGCCCATGGTATTAGTTGATGGTATGAGGAAACCATGGTAATGATACATGGTATTGTATGTATGAGGCCTATATAAAGGCTAGAGACTCCACATGGAGAGATATGAAGATGAAGATGAAGAGAAGTATTATTGTATGAACAGGCATATGGCTTGTGGAGTGCTCTCCTTCCTTAAGGAGTGAATGTATGGTGTTGCCCTACCTTAAGGGTCTTGATAATAAAGAAGCTACAACAATTGTAGTTTTCTTTTTAGGAGTTTTCTATAAAAAAAAAAAAAAAAAAAAAAAAAAAAAAGTCTGAGATCTTCCGGGGCGCTTATTGGTGACCTAGCCCATCAGAATCAGGACGACGAGCTGAGCAAGGTGGTACCATTCAATTCTTAGTAAAAAAATTTTCGGCGGTCCCAAATTTTCGTCAGACAGGTGTATGGTAGAAACTCGCGCTCAAGCAATGGCCACTGAAAGGATAGAAAAAATAGAAGAAGAGGTGCACTCCCTCAGCTCTACGGTGGCACGGATCGAAACTCATCTTAAAGGATTAGATGGCCTACTAACGGACAAGGGCAAGATGCCAGCCCGCGAGGAGGAGTATAAGGGTCATGAATACCATGAAGGGGAGTCTAGCCACTCTCCTCACGTCTGGCACACCCATCCACCACCCAATCAGAGACCTCCCAAGTTGGATATGAATAAATTTGACGGTTCTCACACGTCCGCATGGCTAGCACAAATGGAGCAGTATTTTCAATTGAATCATATCATAGATGAGGGGACTAAGCTTATGGTGGGCACCATGTACTTGGACAGTGAACGATGGGAATGGAAGGAATGGTATCAGCGATGCAATGGACAATTTCGGAATTGGGGCCAATTTACCAAAGCTCTTCGAAATCGCTTTGAACAGGAAGACTCTTTTTTGGGGCGTCTCACTAAGCTCCGACAGACGGGTACAGTGGATGAATATATTACCGCTTTTGAAGCCTTAGCCTTCCGCACTCAGGGTCTCACAGATGAATTCTACATGGAATGCTTTATCAGCGGTCTTAAAGAAGCCATCAAAGCTCAGGTTCTACTCCACCACCCCCCCACATGGAACGAGGCTTGCCAGGTAGCCCGTAAGGCGGAACGGGCATTAACAGCTCAATCCAGCCGCCTCAACTTTCCCGCTAAAGGTCGTCCCTCACAGGCTCCCAATATGACCCAAACACTTAAGATTCAAAAGGTGTCACCTGCAGAAATGGCCGAAAGAAGGAAGCAAGGACTATGTTACTACTGTGATGAAAAATACTCCCCGGGTCATAAATGCAAAGAGCACAAGTTTTTTCAAATCGATGCCACTGAATACAGCTCCACCGAGGAAGATCCACCACTTGAGGAACCAGAGGCGACCGAAGAAGATAACCAACAAGAGATGGTATCTGATGAACCTATGATTTCGCTGCATGCATTGGCTGGAATCTCTTCACCTCAAACTCTCAAAATCAGGGGTTTTCTTAAACATCGGCCAGTAATAGTTTTGATTGATAGTGGAAGTACCCATAATTTCATCCACCAAAAGATCGCTGAAGCAGCGCATTGTTATGTCCGAGCAGTTTCTAACTTCCAAGTCCAGATTGCAGATGGAGGCACAATGAAATGTGAAGGTCGCTGTGAAAATGTCAAAATTCAAATGGGGGATTATCAATTGAAAACCCACATGTTTGCAATACACATGGGGGGCTGCGACATTGTCCTAGGTGCGGAATGGCTCCGCACTCTTGGGCCAATCACAATGGATTTCCAGGAGTTATATATGAGTTTTAAGCGGAACGACTACACACATACCCTCCGTGGGCTACAAGCAGGAGCCCCTTCTATCATAAGCTCGCATCGTATGGAAAAATTGTTAAAAAAGGGCCATCATGGAGTAGTAGCTCAATTTAATGCCATCCAGGTAGTAGAGACCATGTCTTCGCCAATTCATCCTGAGATGCAACAGATTTTGAATAAACATCGGACGGTCTTTGACAAACCTCATGAACTTCCACCCTCGTGAGGGGAACATGATCATAGCATCACATTGGTCCCAGGGGCCCAACCCCCAAATGTGCGGCCATACAGACATCCGTTCACCAAAAAGAATGAAATAGAAAAAATCATCAAGGAATTGTTGGAAGCAGGTGTCATTCGTCCTAGTATTAGTCCTTACTCATCTCCAGTCGTCATGGTCCTCAAGAAAGATGGGGAGTGGCGGATGTGTCCAGACTTCAAGGCCCTCAATAAGTTAACAGTCAAAGATAAATTTCCCATCCCAGTGGTTGACGATTTGCTGGACGAACTCAATGGGGCTCAATTCTTCACTAAATTGGATCTTCGCTCAGGCTACCACCAAATTCGCATGAAGGAAGTTGACATTCCCAAGACAGCTTTCAGAACTCATGAAGGCCATTATGAGTTCTTGGTCATGCCATTTGGTCTCTGTAATGGCCCCTCCACTTTTCAGAGCCTTATGAATCACCTCCTCAGACCATATCTCAGAAAATTTGTCCTGGTCTTCTTCGATGACATCCTCATCTATAGTGGCACTTGGGCGGCACATCTTAAGCATGTAGATATCCTCTTGCAACTGCTCAGCAAGCATAAATTATTTGTCAAAATGTCTAAGTGTGCGTTTGGCATGGAAGAAGTTGAGTATTTAGGCCACATTGTGGGCCGTGAAGGTGTCAAGGTTGATCCCAAAAAGATCCAGGCAATGCAAGAATGGCCTCAACCTAAGACCTTGAAAAGCTTGAGAGGATTTTTGGGTCTCACAGGCTATTATCGTAAATTTGTCCGCAACTATGGCCGCATAGCGAAGCCCCTGACGCAACTTCTCAAGAAAAATTCCTTCTTCTGGAACGACGAGGCACAACAGGCATTTAACGCTCTCAAAACCGCCATGTGTTCCACTCCGGTCTTAGCACTACCGGACTTCACCAAAACATTTGTCATCGAATCTGATGCTTCAAGAACAGGTATTGGAGCAGTCTTAATGCAGGAAGGGCAACCATTGGCCTTCACCAGCCAACAACTAAGTGGGAAGAACTTGGGCCAATCTACCTATGAGAAGGAAATGATGGCCATCTTACATGCAGTGGAGACCTGGCGACCTTACTTGTTGGGGCGACGTTTCCAAATCCGCACAGATCATCACAGTCTCAAATATTTTTTGGAGCAACGCCTATCTTCCCCCAACAAAATAAATGGTTAGCCAAAATGCTGGGTTATGATTATGAGATCATTTACAAGAAAGGGAAAGACAACAAGGTAGCAGATGCATTGTCACGCCAATTTGAGGAGGAAAGTACTCTGCTCGCAATATCCCTCCCCATTCCAGACTGGATTGAAGAGGCTCGCAGGGAATGGTTTTCGCATCCTGAGCTCTCCCAACTCATTTCTCAATTACAGGCAGATCCTACTTCCAGCAAGGGCTACTCGTGGCAGAATGATATTCTTCACTACAAGGACAGAGTCGTCATATCACCAACCTCCACCCTCAAAAGTCGCATTTTGGCAGAATTGCACTCCTCCCCCATTGCAGGACATTCGGGCTTTCAGAAGACATACGCTCGCACCAGACGATCATTTTTTTGGACCGGCATGAAACAGGACATCCTTACTTTTGTAGCAGAATGTGACATGTGTCAACGCCACAAGGGGGAAACTGTCAACACACCAGGCACATTACAACCATTGCCCATTCCGGCGTCAATTTGGATGGAGGTCTCCATGGATTTCATTACAGGTCTTCCAAAGTCTGGGAACAAATCAGTCATCATGGTGGTCGTGGACCGACTATCGAAGTATGCTCATTTTTGTGCTCTACCCCAACCATTCACCCCTACTTTGGTTGCTCAAACTTTCATGGATCAAATCTTCAAATTGCATGGCATGCCCACTTCGATTGTGTCCGACCGTGACCCAATCTTCACCAGTAATTTTTGGCAAGAGCTCTTCAGAATACAAGGCACTCAACTCAAACTCAGTACTTCATATCATCCGCAAACAGATGGTCAAATAGAAGCAGTCAACAAATGTCTAGAAACCTACCTTAGGTGTTTCACTTCAGAAAAACAACACCTTTGGGCACAGTGGCTACCTCTAGCGGAATGGTGGTATAACACCAACTATCATGCCACCACCAAAATGACTCCCTATGAAGCAGTCTATGGACAACTTCCGCCGTCCCCTACTTCTTACCTCACGGGGTGCTCTAAAGTACAAGCAGTGGATCAACTCTTACAACACCGTGCGACCATGCTGGCCCACTTGCGCGAGAATCTTCATCAAGCTCAGAACCGTATGAAGCAACAGGCTGACCAACATCGCTCAGAGCACTCCACAAGCCATATGCCTGTTCATACAATAATACTTCTCTTCATCTTCATCTTCATATCTCTCCATGTGGAGTCTCTAGCCTTTATATAGGCCTCATACATACAATACCATGTATCATTACCATGGTTTCCTCATACCATCAACTAATACCATGGGCCCCTTACATTATTATTAACTACTTGTGGTCCCTTACATGACATGGGTTAACCACCTTATTTAAGGGGGGTGGAATGTTATGTACTTAGGGGGGGTACCCAAGGTAATAATGTAATAATGGGATGGGCCATAGTAATAAATAAGGTGGTTAACCCATGTCATGTAAGGGACCACAAGTAGTTAATAATAATGTAAGGGGCCCATGGTATTAGTTGATGGTATGAGGAAACCATGGTAATGATACATGGTATTGTATGTATGAGGCCTATATAAAGGCTAGAGACTCCACATGGAGAGATATGAAGATGAAGATGAAGAGAAGTATTATTGTATGAACAGGCATATGGCTTGTGGAGTGCTCTCCTTCCTTAAGGAGTGAATGTATCGTGTTGCCCTACCTTAAGGGTCTTGATAATAAAGAAGCATTTCATATTATTTCTGGGTTTATTTGCATTATCTTATACTTTTATATCAGATCTATAACACAAAGCAACAACATGAGGGTGTGATTAATCTTCGAAATCCAAACCCTAGCTTGTGGATGTTAGTAAATATATAAGAGAGGACAGTAGTTTAGGAATTCTTAACCATTTACCAATCTAGGCTTGTGATCCACTCTTGATGGAAGGATGAGCTGAAGGGACAAGAGATGAAATTTCCAAGGTAGGACCAGGTAAGATTTGAAGTTCTTATCCAAGGTAAATGGATGTAACAAATGCTAGAATCTTATGGAAGAGGAAGCTTCAACATTCTTTTTATTTTTCCTGAATTTCTAGAATCAGTGCACCCCCAACAAGGGACAAATTTATACTAATCAGAGCAGGTGGAAAACTGAATAACCTGTTGTTGAATGCAGGTCCCTAAAGGATTAGAGTGTGTTGGGCCTTAAAAGTGCTAAAATGAAGCAGTTAAGCTCAAAAAATTAGGGATTTGGGAGAGTCATGGTTAGGGATTTGTGTAGGGATGATGATGTGGTATTCATGGATGTTGATTGATCCAATTTATAGGCCTATTGATCAAATGCGATAAAATGGCCTATATGATATTTCCCCCTAAAGCGCAAAGTTAGAAATGGAAACTAATGACTGAATTTCTTTACCTCGTGACAATTTCGAATCAATAACAACTAGTCGGATAATCATCTGTTACAATACATTTTCATCATGATATCTTTGTTGAGGGAGGCATACCCATACTCAACACATAAGCTAACATTACATGTACAATGATCAAGAAGTCATGTCCACTTATGATGAAGTGTGGATCCATGATTGAATGACTATATGATCATATCCATCATGATTTGAAATATTGCATTAATCCAAAAGTCACAACCCATATGGATGGAACTATATCTGGGGTCTTCTATCTCATTCACTCGATCATCCAATGTACAAGTCTAACCATGTGAATAAAGGAGTTGAAGTCGAACATGGAAGACACCATCTAGTTACTGTCCAATGATGTAAATTGTTAACAGATGTGAGAAAAACCACTGATGATGTTAATGGCTCTCAAGGTACAACAATACAATCTATATAGTATGAATGAATGAGTTGGAGTCAAACACCACACAAAATGTATCGGTCAAAGGCCACTGATGTAAACTTGTCGCCAAGAGTGAGGAAACATGTCATTGATGTATGCAAGCACCAGGTACCAATGGGAGTTTGTAAGTCAACTTCCTCAATAATGAGCTAATGTCGATATGAAGCGATCTGTCACAAGAGGGCCTTAATGTATCCCTCATCAATGATATGAAACGAGTATCACAATTTGAGATAGAATGATGTTGATGTGGAACTGTTTCAGGAATGGAAGACATGGAATGAAGGCTTAAGAGTATCGTAGTAGATATCAACTGAATGAATTCTCTTGAACACATCGGTGACACTAAATGGAAATTTCTAACATTGACCCAAAAATGGAAGTGGAGGCTTTGATATGGTATGATGAACCAAAAGACAAGCATATTTCCCATCCCAACAACCACTGAGATGAAGTGGAAGAGTGTTGTGTTCAAGAGCAACTCAGTGCCATTAATAGGTGGAATATCCCATTTTCCTAATTTCCCCAACCATTGTTGGTCAGTACCTCTTTATTTTTTAACAAACTCGAGGAGGATAACAAATGCTTGATCTATAAGTTCATCCTTTGGATGAATTCCTCTGAGTATGTTTAATGAACCTTAAGAAGGAGTGGTTTGGTCCCATCATGTTCGACAAATCCATCATTGTTTAATGTTTTTATGAGTCCAATGAAGGTCTAACTCGGATCCTTTTTCATGTTTAGAGAGTCTGAAAAAGAGGTGAAAAAAATCCTCCAAAGGTTCCTTTTCATAAATAGTCTATTGAATCTAAAAGGTAGAAAGCAAAACTTGGGAGAAACTTTTAGCCATGTTCGACTAAGGTATTCCTTTTTCATAAATAGTCTAGCTCAGTCTGGAAAAGGGTTAAACTTATACTAAGTATACATATTTTCATTTATTTTAACGAGTTTGAAAAGACAAGTGCTCGACAATCTTTTCATGTTTTGGGAGTTTGAAAAGAGCTTAAAGAGAACTCCTCCTAGAGGAACGAGTGGTATAAAGGTTAGAAACTAGTTCTGGTCATGATGGAACTTCTAAAAACACACAAAGGTGAAGAGGTTGTCTAATGAGACCACTCATTGCAGCAGTTCCTCAAGAAAGGGTAAAAAAACCAAGTGAAAGCATATGATCACCCAAGTAGATGGTGATGATGGAATGAGAAAAACAAGGCTCATCTGGTAGAAATAGGTTGATGAAAATGGTAATCACTAAGGATAAAATAAGAATGGTTTCATTTTTACACAAGATTGAAACATGGGAAACTATGCTTGAAAGAGGTTTCATTTTTACACAAGATTGAAACATGAGAAAAACTATGCTTGAAATAAGTTGGCATGCCCCTAGCATAATGACTCAATTCTAGGAATGTGCCCCCCAAGCTTCATTTCATTCACTTAAGTAGACTACTAGTTACTAACAGGTGGATGGAACGAAGGTTAATTTATGAGATTAAGAGAAAGAATCGACTGGGAATTTATGAGATCGAATCAACGACTCAAATTGGAAGGGGATATGCTTCATTTTTTAATGAGCTTAACACAAGACAAGGCACTCTACTCTGCAAATTTGTTTCATTTTTTAATGAGATTGACACAAGAAAAGGAACTTTGCTCAAGGACCTTGTTTCATTTTTTAACGAGCTTGACACAAGAAAATGAACTCTGCTCAAGGACCTTGTTTCATTTTTTAATGAGCTTGACATAAGAAAAGGAACTATGCTCTAGGACCTTGTTTCATTTTCTAACGAGCTTGACAATAGAAAATGAACTCTGCTTAGGGACCTTGTTTCAAATATTAATGAGCTTGACACAAGAAAATGAACTCTTCTAAGGAACCTGATCATGCCCCCCAAAAGGCCATGGCTTCAAATAGGTTCTCATTAGATGTGAGAACAATGATTTGGAAGGGATACATATCAAGGGATCTAATGGAAATATTAGCCTCTAATGCCCTCAATACATGATGCACTAAATCACCTACTATATCATCAATAGATGCGAGTATGGAATAGGTTGCCACATAATTAATATGTGGCGGGGGAGATACCACTAGCATATAAGGATCATTTAGGGAAGTTGGTTGATTGAGATTTATATTAGGACTATTGAATGAAAGTTGTTCAATGGCCATGATTCTTCCTTCATTCGGGAAACAAGTCACACGAAAGAGAGAGGAGACAAGAGCTCCCATGTCATAAACATAATCACGCCCAAGGAGTAAATTAAAATCCAAAGGGCCTTGGACTACCATCACATATTTATAGACAACATTTCCTCCCAAAGTAATAGGCAACTAAGGAAGGATCCCTAGCGTTGACTAGTTCCTCTGTTAAAGGACAACAAATTCCGGGTAATGAGCACAAGCTATGGAGAACCGAAATCTTGCCAAGTAGTTGAGGACATAATACTAACAGGTGAACTAATGTAGGAGCATGAGGCTTAAAGACAAAAGGCTTCATTTTATTCCAAAAATCCAAACAAAGTTCACAAGCAAAGGAGTGGGATCCTTTAGCTATCAATTTACAAAGTTTTCTAGATAGGAATTGAGCTAGAATATAGGTATTTGAATGATTTTGTAATTAATTCAAGTAGTTCAAAATTAGTTGAGATTCTCGAGGATAAAATCAAGTATTTTAGGTATGTATCTAGGATTAGATAGATTCGATCCATTGATTGAGGATCGGATTGTTGGATGTAAAGTATTTATGTAAGTTTTGAACTATTGTAAGAGGATTTGGCTGGACTTGGTTATGGAGAATTAGATTATAAAAGAATTGGGATATCTTTGTATCTCTGTGTATTTTATGCATGAAAGGTTAAATCTTGGAGGGTTGAATTCCTTCGAAATATCTCTATGTATCGTTGAATTCCAGTTTGGCCTGTAAACTTAGAGTTTTGTATGATTTGGTGTTCCCATGTTTAAATTCCTCATTCACTGTGTATTAAGTTAATTCGAATGTGTTTTGACCCCTGGAACTTTAATTAGCTAAACTCTAAATTCATTAGTGAAGAGCTAAACCTGGCAGAAGCGCTAAAATCATAGTGGAAGGAGGAAAAAGTCAAATAAACTTGTGAGGAAAACTAAAGAAGCCTAGAATCGTCCGATCGACAAAACTGTTAGATCTACGATAGTCACGTGCAAATCAGTGTCGAGGTTTAACCCAAAACCAGATGTGATATTTTATTAAACTAGGTTAATAGTGTAGTTGATTTGGGCTATCTGATTAGAGGAGCGAGATCCAATGGATATCACGTGGAAAAGTGAACAGTGGTTAATAAAATTTTTGGACCCGATGAGAAATTCAACTGTGGCTTAATTCCGTTGAAGTCCAGATGATCATAACCATCCATTGTGGAGGCCTCGATCCAATGGTGGTTGCGTGGTAAAAGTATATGCGGGTTAGTTCAGGTTTCAGACATGAGAAATCATAAGCTGAAGCTATGTTTTCTTTCGGTTCTGGGTAAGTGAAGTTTTGTTATTTTTGGGGCAAATTTAGCAATTCGACTATTTTAGTAGAATATTTAAGTTTGGAGGTGGATGACTGAAACTCCAAGGGGAATAGAAGAAGAACTTCCACCTACACTTGAGGAGATCATTTCAGGATTTGAACGATTATCCCTTAAACCTGCAACTAGACTAGCATTTGTGGTATCAGAGCAATTTACTGAAATTGAATAGGATCTCAAGGATCAGAAAAAGAAATCCAACATGGCTTTCAGAGTTGGAGGAATAGGTGGTGGTCGAAGAAGAGGAAGACTAGTTGCAAATGCTGAAGTATTGGAATCTATGCAACAGATGCAAGCCAGATTAGAAGCAATGGAAATGGAAAGAGATGAAGATGCTGGAGATGTCAGTGAACCTGAAGTTGGAGCTGTAGAAGATGAGGAACCTGCAGATGTAACTCCTAAAATGAGATTCTTTAAGTCAGTATTGAGATCCACATCTAAGCCTAGACTTGAAGTTTCAATCTATACAGGAAGCTTAAGCCCTGCAGAATAGATAGACTGGATTAATGACATGGATAAATTATTTGATTATGAAAAAATAGAAGAAGGAAAGAAAGTGAACTTTGCTGTCACAAAACTAAAAGGACATGCAACACTTTGGTGGGATGGAGTGTAGGTAGAAAGAAGAAGACTTGGTAAAAAACCAATTAAGAATTGGAAGAGAATGGTGGCAAAGCTGAAAAGTAAGTTTTTTCCAAGTGACTATCAGCAGACATTATTTAGATAGATAAAAAATCTTAGACAGAGGTCTATGATAGTAAAGGAATACACAAAGGAATTATACAAAGTGAGCATAAGAGCAGGACAAATTCAAGATATAGATGAAAAGGTTGCAAGATATGTGAATGGTCTCAGAATGGAGATTCAAGATGAGATAAGTGTACTATCTCCTAAAACAGTAGAAGAGGCTTATCAGGTGTTATTGAAGGCTGAAGAAAAACTCATGAGGAAGCAGTCTTCCAGAAATAGAGGTACTTTCCGAGGAAGGGGAAGCCAAGGTGGTAGAGGAAGGTCTACAACACCTAGAGATGGAGCTAGCAGAAGCTCAAGCCAACATGCACACATAGGAGGTGATGCAAGTGGCAGAGGGAGTTTTTCTAGAGGAAGAGGAGGCAGAGGCAGAGGAAGAGAAGTCAGATGTTACAGATGTAACAAGCTGGGATGCAGAGCCTATGAGTGCCCAGAAAAACATTGGAATGAATCAGAGGAATGAAATTGTTGATAAGACTGAAGAGGAAGCAACAAAGGTAATAGAAGAAGAAAATGTACTAGAGAAAGGAGAGTCTTTGGTAGTTAACAAATTTTTACTAAAGCCAGCTAAGGAAATTGTTGAACCGACATAGAAAAAAATCTTGTTTAGGACTATGTGCAAGGTTCAAGGGAAGTTTTGTTAAATGATAATTGATAGTGGTAGTACATATAATTTGGTCTCCACAGATGTGGTGGAGAAGTTGAAATTGAAGACAAAGAAACACCCAACACCTTACAAGGTGTCATGGCTTCAAAAGGGATATCAGTTGATAGTGAATGAGCAATGTGAAGTGGAGTTGTAGTTGGGAAAATATAGAGACAAAATTATGTGTGATGTGATGCCCATGGATGTGTGCCACATATTGCTAGGAAGGCCTTGGCAATATGAAAAAGGAGCTATGCATGATGGAAAGAAGAACACATACAAATTTAGCAAAGACGGTGTCAATCATACATTGTTGCCTATGGAAGAAGAGGATGCATCAAAGAAACCTAATCCAAAGACCCTTTTACTGAGTGGAAAGAAGTACTTGCAACAGATGGAAGAAGATGAGGTAAGTTTTGCATTGGTTTGCAAACCCAAGGGAATAATAACTTCCACTAAAGTTTCTGATTTTTGAAATTCAAGAGATGTTGTACAGTTATTGTGATATCATTGTAGATGATTTGCCAGATGAGTTACCACCCATTAGAAAAGTCAGCCATCATATAGATTTATTCCAGGAGCAAATCTACATAATAAAGCAGCTTACAGGATGACTCCCATAGAGAATTAAGAAATCATGAAACAGGTTCAGGAACTATTATACAAGGGATTGATCAGAGAGAGTTTGAGTCCTTGTGCAGTGCCAACAGTGTTGAGCCCAAAGAAAGATGGAGGCTAGAGAATGTGCATTGATTCAAGAGCAATCAATAAGATAGCAATCAGGTACATATTTCCTTTACCTAGAATTGAAGATTTGATGGATTATTTGAGTGGAGCAAGATATTTTACAAAGTTAGATTTAAAAAGTGGTTATCATCAAATTAGAATTAGAGAAGGGGATGAGTGGAAAACTGCTTTTAAGACAAATGAAGGATTGTATGAATGGATGGTAATGCCTTTTTGGTTTTCAAATGCTCCCAGTACATTTATGAGACTCATGAATGAAGTTTTGAAAGAATTTATAGGTAAATTTGTAATAGTATATCTGGATGATATATTAGTTTATAGCAGATCAAAAGAGGAACATGTGAGACATCTAACTTATGTCTTACAGAGGCTACAACAAGAGAAATTACTGTTAAATTTAAAGAAATGTTCATTCATGAAGGAGGAGTTGGTGTATTTGGGTTTTGTTGTTTCTGCTGAGGGGTTAAGGATGGATCCTGAGAAGATCAAGGCAATCATGGAGTGGCCTTCAACAAAAGTGTCTTTGAGGTAAGAAGTTTTCACGATCTTGCTAGTTTTTATAGGAAATTCATAAGGAATTTTAGTAAGATCAATGCTTATATTATTGATACTATAAAGAAGGAAAAACAACCATTTAAATGGATTGTTGAGGTAGAAAGGAACTTCCAACTGTTGAAGAGAAAGATTACTGAGAAACCTATTTTTATTTTTCCTGATTTTAATAAACCTTTTCGAGTGAAGTGTGATGCCAGTGGAGAAGCCATTGGAGTTGTTTTAAGTCTGGAGGACAAACCTGTAGCTTATTTTAGTGAAAATCTGAATGAGTCAAAGAAGAAATATTCTTCTTATGACAAGTAGTTTTATGCAGTGGCGCAGTCTTTGAAGAAGTGGAGACATTACTTGATGTCTAAGGAGTTCATACTGTATTTAGATAACCATGCATTACAGTAGATTATGAAACAACCAAAGCTTAACTAGAAGCACGCAAAATGGGTAGAATTCCTTCAAAGTTTTAATTTTGTGTTAAAACATATAACTGGTCAATCAAACAAGGTAGCAGATTCCTTAAGTAGAAAAATCATTTTGGTGCAAGAAAATCAAATTCAAGTGTTGGGGTTTGATTTTCTTAAGGAATTATATGAGAAAGATCTAGATTTTAAAGAGGCATTTGAAGCTTGTAGTAATCCTGTTTTGTTAGACAAAAGTAAGTGGTTGTATTATTTCATGCAAGAAGGTCTATTATTTAAAAAAAATCAGTTGTGCATACCAAATTGTTCTACGAGAGAAAATTTGATCAAGGAAAAACATAGTGGTGGACTTGGAGGACATTTTGGTGCAGACAAGACTTATGAGTAGTTGAACCGGTTTTATTTTTGGCCGAAGATGAGAGTTGAGGTAGAAAAGTATGTGAAGAATTGTAAAGTCTGTCAGTATGCAAAGGGAAGAAGTCAAAACATAGGTTTGTATGTTCCACTACCTATTCTAGATAGGCCTTGGGATATGGTAAGTATGGACTTTGTTTTTGGTTTGCCAAAAACTAAAATGGGACATGACTCAATTTATGTAGTAGTTGATAGATTTTCAAAAATGGCGCATTTTATTCCATGTTATAAAACCAGGGATGCTACTCATGTTCCTAACTTGTTCTTTAAGGAAATTGCAAGGTTGCATGGGTTACCTAAGAGCATTGTTTCAGACAGAGATACCGGATTCGTTGGTCATTTCTGGAGGACTTTGTGGAAGAAACTTGGTACTAAACTGAGTTTCAGTTCTGCATATCATCCTCTGATTGATGGGAAGACTGAAGTTGTGAACATAAGCTTGGGTAATCTTCTAAGAAGCCTTGTAGGTGAACATTCAAAGTATTGGGATCAAGTTCTGGCACAGGCTGACTATGCTTATAATGAATCTCCTAATAGGAGTACAGGGCAGAGCCCATTCCATATAGTTTATGGAATGCACCCAAGAGGAGTGTCTGAATTGAGAGATTTAGGTAAAGCTGAAATGAGGAGTGATCTAGGAGAAAATTTTGCTTCAAAGATTCAAGTAGTTCATGAACAGGTAAAACAACAGTTATAGGACAGCAACACAAAGTACAAGAACAGAGAAGATTTGAAGAAGAGAGAAGTAAATTTTGAGGTTGGAGATTTGGTTTTGGAAAACCTAAGGAAGGAAAGATTTCAAAAAAGGGAGTATAACAAATTAAAATTCAAGAAGATTGGACCATGCAAAGTTTTTAAGGAAATTTTCTGCAAATGCATATGAAATTGAGTTACCCCCTGGTATTGGAATATCTCCAATTTTCAATGTTGTTGATTTGTACAAGTATGAAAAGGGACAGGCAGATGACACAGCAGAAGACAAGGAATAACAAGAGGTGGATTGGGTAAAATAGTTACCTACAGCAAAGACATTGCAACCAGAGAAGATATTGGATAAAAGAGTGTTTAAGAAAATAGGGGGACAGGAGTATTTTAGTACTTGGTCAAATGGAAAGATCAACCAATTGCTGATGCTACCTGGGTGACAGAAACCATGCTACAGAAGTTGGGTCATTCTGTATAAGAGCTCATGGATAGGAGCCCATGAACAATTTTTTCCTCAAGAGTCTGATGCAGGAGCATGAGGCTTAAAGACAAAAGGCTTCATTTTATTCCAAAAATCCAAAAAAAGTTTACAAGCAAAGGAGTGGGATCCTTTAGCTGTCAATTTACAAAGTTTTCTAGAGAGGAATTGAGCTAGAATATAGTTATTTGAATGACTTTTTAATTAATTCAAGTAGTTCAGATTTAGTTGAGATTATCGAGGAGAAAATCAAGCAGTTTAGGTGTTTATCTAGGATTAGATAGATTCGATCAATTGATTGAGGATCGGATTGTTGGATGTAAAATATTTATGTAAGTTTTGAACTATTGTAAGAGGATTTGGCTAGACTTTGTTATGGAGAATTAGACTGTAAAAGAATTGGGATATCTATGTATCTCTACGTATTTTATGCATGAAAGGTTAAATCTCGGAGGGTTGAATTACTTCGAAATATCTTTGTGTATCGTTGAATTCCAGTTTGATCTGTAAACTTAGAGTTATATATGATCTGTTGTTCCCGTGTTTAAATTCCTCATTCCTGGAATTTTAATTAGCTAAGATCTGAATTCATTAGTGAAGAGCTAAACCTAGCAGAAATGCTAAAATCATAGCAAAAGGAGGAAAATTTCTGATAAACTTGTGAGGAAAACCGAAGAAGCCTAGAACCGTCCAATTGACAGAACCGTTAGATCTAGGGTAGTCGTGTGCAAATCAGTATCGAGGTTTAACCCAAAACCGGACATGATATTTTATTAAACTGGGTTAATAGTGCAGTTGATTTGGGCCGTCCGATTAGAGGAGCGAGATCCAACAGATATCGCGTGGAAAAGTGAACAGTGGTTAATAAAATTTTCGGACCCGATGAGCAATTCAACTGTGGCTTAATTCCGTTGAAGTCCGAATGATCGTAACCATCCGTTGTGGAGGCCGCGATCCAACGATGGTCGCATGGTAAAAGTATACGTGGGTTAGTCCAGGTTTTAGACCTGAGAAATTATAAGCTAGAGCTTTGTTTTAGTTCGGTTCCAGTTAAGTGAAGTTCTGTTATTTTCTAGGAAAATTTAGAAATTCGACTGTTTTAGTAGAATATCTAAGTTTGGAGGCGGATGATTAAAACTCCAAGGGAAATAGAAGAAGAACTTCCACCTGCACTTAAGGAGATCATTTTAGGATTTGAACGATTATCCCTTAAACCTGCAACCAGACCACCATGAACATTCATCTATGAATATGCCAGGTAAGGGCATATTACATTCCTATACTATGATCTGGAAGGGCATGTAAGGAGGAAGAAGATATCCTGCGAGTCGACTCCAATCAAAGGAAGTGACCATACTACTTAGAAGGGGTGTGATGGGAATGGGAGAACTACCCCCTTTTTCCATGGGAATGGGAGAACTTCTCTTTTGTGCCATGGGAATGGGAGGATTTCCCCCCAGTGCCATTGGAATAGAAGGATTCCCCCCCATTTCATTGGGATATGAAGAAATGAGAAGAACTCGAGGCGTATGAAGTTTACTCTCTATGGGAAAGGTACGATCAACTAAAGGTGGAATCGAGTCAACCATTTTCTCAACCAATGGTTGGTCAGGAATGAACTCATGTGATTCACGTTGAAAGAGAGTGGGATTGATTGGATTTGGATTATGATCAATCAATTCATCAGTATGGTTGCCAATTTTTTATACGAAATCTACGACTAGGGACAAAAGTATCTTCCCTAAACCTAGTGTTCTAGTCTAGAACAACAGAAAGCAAAGACTATAAAGTTCTCCTTAGAGAAATCAGAGAATGGAAATATGCTTACTTGTGATCCATCATAATATCTTCTCTCATCTTGGCTTGTAAGCTCCAACTATAGTTATGATCTCTATAATTAGAACCTACACAAATAATCAACACAAGCCAATGATCTACAACATCTATGTAGCATTATCTAATCACTCTACTCAATGGATCAACAAAGAATTGAAATATATGAATGAAAATATAACATAACACATATAGGAAAATGATATACTCTTTGTATTACTATGAAAGGGAGAGAGTTTACAACCAAAAGTGGAAGTTGATCTTGTAGAGATCTCCCCATGTTGACTTTTCCTTCCTTGTCATAATGCACTATTCAAGGTCAACCTAATGCATGAAAATGATAACTCTCTTAGGATCAAAGCAACAACATGAGGGTATGAGTAGTCTCCAAAAGAAAACCCCTAGCTTGTGGATGGCAGTAAATATATAGGAGAGGATGGTAGTTTAGGAATTATTATCCATTTACCAATCTAGGCTTGAGATCCACTTTTTATGGGAGGATGAGATCAAGGGATAAGAGGTGAAATATCCAAGGTAGGATTAGATAGGATTCAAAGTTATTATCCAAGGTAAATGGTTGTAACAACTCCTAGAATCTTTTGGAAGAGGAAGCTTTAGAATTATTTTTATTTTTCCTAAATTTCTAGAATCAACGCACCCCCAACAAGGGACAACCTACTACTAATCAAAGCAGGTGAATAATTGAGAAACTTGTTGTTGAATGTAGGTCCGTAAATGGTCAGGGTGCACTAGGCCTTAAAAACACTTAAATGAAGAAGTTAAGCTCAAAAACTCAAGGATTTCAGAGAGTCATGCTTAGGGATTTGTGTAGGGATGATGATGAGGTGTTCATGGATGTTGTTTGATCCAACTTGGAGCATGATTGGCCAGATGCGACAAAATGGCCTATAACATGGAGTCTTGTTGACTACCAGAGATGGGGTGGATCAATTTGGCATCAAGGAGCTTCTAAATTTATTCTTTAACAATGTCCTTGAGCACAAGGTTCATTCACCTTTGGGGTTTTTGGACAGGTCGAGCTCCCTCCTAAATATAAATATGATAAGTACATGTTTTAGGGGGGTTTCCTTTCATTTCTTGATAAATTCAGGAAAATAAACTAGTGTGTTTTTGTATCAATTTAATTAGTTTCTCTTGTTGAGATTGTTAGAGTTGATAATTTATGTATAAGAATTTTCCCAGACTCATCTCAACAAAGGAAAAAACGATTTCATATGTATCTATGTTTGTCACTAAATTCTACAACAATGATGAAGTATTAGGGACAAAATTATAAAAAAATCAGAAATAAAAATATGATCAAATAAACCATAATTTTGCAAGGAACCAATATTAAAAAGAAAATCATGGCTCCCACTATCTTTAATACATTCTTTGAATTGAAAATTTTGATTGATGGTAGAATTGGACTGAATATATTTATTGCTATTACATTCTTCAATCCATAGAGTGTTATGCTTTTATTGAGTGGATTTGGCAGGAGGATATAAGGTTACCTTCTTTCTTGACTCCCCATGCAAGATAAGCATGTCACTAGAGTGACAACCAATGTAAGCATCTTTTGTGGCAACCCATTTTTGTCATAAAATCAACGGGTGCCCTCTTATAGGATTCTTAAATTGTAAAGCTATGAAATATATAGGGCATTACCAAGAGTGTAGTCAAATGATCATGTCATCCAAGGCACCATCCAGTCTAATTTTAGATCAATATTCTAGCTCTGAAATAATGAGTGTATTTTGGCTACGTGGGGCCTAACCCAGGTTCAACAGTGAGTTTAGCCAAGCAAATCCCGATACTACCACCCATTTTGGAAACAGTTTGTGGTGCGCAGACTGAGGTCTCACCCGAGGTAGTATGGGAGGGTGCTAGAACCAGGTTTCCGCACCCTAGGGATGTCTCAATGAAATTTGGGGAGTTCGCAAACTGATCCTACACACTTGCGTTGCTCCGCGCAACCGTCTATCCTTCACAGCTTGTGCAACTACTTTTGCGCAGCTCTATAAAGAGTGCGAAGAGGTGTTGTTCTAGATCCTTTATCCTTACTGTGCTTTTATTATAGATCTTAACTTAATTATGTGGGCCTAATATTCTCATTAATCATTCAACATTTAAAACCAGTGCGCACAATAATAAATTGTAAAAAGCTGCATAAATATCACAAAAGCAATAAACACATAGTATTTCAGAATCAACTTATCTTTTATTAATCCTCTATTCAAGTACAATCCCAACTCTACCCTATGCACTTAGCTGTAGGGGTCCGCGTACACAGCTGCAGACTCTACCAGGTCTCTACGCACTCAACTGCAGAGCCTCTTACTACTACTACGACCCAAGACTTGGACTTACAGACTCAGAGCGAATTCCTCATTCAAAAACCCATATTACTTCTCAAAGCTAAGACTGATTTTTACACTTAGAGCCTCGCTCTATTTATACAATCCCATGGTCTGCAGACCATGGGTAGGCTGACACATTCTATATTAAATTACATTATTTTAGGGCAGACAACCCTAGACTCTCGTGCTTTGTGCCTGCATTTTGTGGGGTCTTTACATTACATTTACCAAAACTCAGGCTTTAAGCCCCAAAACTTGCTATGGGGGGATCCACTGCCCAACAGGCCCCCACAACAATCATCGTGACTCGTCTTGAGTCACTCGGCTGGTGTGGTGATCTTCACGCAGAGTCCATCTAGCAACTTCTGCGCTTCGCTTATGTCCACAGCACATTCTTCCGCTGTCCACTGTACTAGTTGTGCGCGTATCTTTGATGCGTCATTGTCAGGTGCAATTCCTTTCCTGAGTGCATATATGCCCTGCATCTGTGCTAACTTTCCCTCGATCTTGGCGGTGACCGTGAATGCTTCCTCGAGCCAAGGCTGGATGCGTGCTTTAAGCATTGCTTCTTTCTGACGTGTGGCATCCACCTGTTCCTTTAGAGCCTGGGCCTCCCTCATCTTGGCCAGTCACTGAGTAAGGGCAACCATCTACGCAGTCCCCCGGACATTGTCATAGGCCTACTATAATTCTTGCACTTCTGTCTCTAAACGCTGTAGCATTGGGTCTTCCTATAGTGAAGTGAGGGTGAAGAGTGACTAATCTAACAAGCCCGTGCAATCTTGTATGGTGCGCTCTATTGCTTCCAACCCCGATTGAATGGCGCGGTGGCACTGCTCTCTGAATTCTGGGGGTGTAGAGGGTTGCGCCTTTAGCCGCAGTTCCGCGATCTGCAGGTTGAGGTCCAGTTGGATCCTCGTTACTTCCTCCTTTTCCTCGTAGAATCCACTGGCCAATTTGTGGATCCGCATGTTGCAATCTCTAACTCGGGGACACGACAACATGCTTCCTCAACGATTTGCTCCAACTGCTAAGTCTGCACTACCGCTTCATTGCGTTGGAGGCTCAGTTGCTTGATGTTGATTCGTTGTTCACTGAGCATTTGTACTGCGCATCCTTCCCTAGCGCGGAGCTCTGTCATTACTCCATCCTACAGTTGGTATAATATCTCTCGCGGAAGGGAAACTAAGTTTAGGCCAATTCCCTTGAGCCGGCCTACTGCGGCTCTGTCCTCCGTGTTGTTCACTGTTAGTGCTCTTTCCGACAACGTGATGGTATTAGCCATTTTGGCTTGCAGCAACTGCTCGGTTACTGATGTACCCATAGCCTCATAGATGGCTACTGTTCCCTGTTGTGGGGGCTGCACCTGAAGTTCCTGGAGTTGTGCCCCAAGCGCCCCCAACACATTCTGCTATGTCGTCATTGCTTCCTGGAGCGCCTCCATGGTGACTTCGCGAACTGTGTCGCTGATGTTGTATAGGTCACCCTCGGTCAGTGTAATAGGTTCCCCATCTAATTTGGAAGCCTTGGTCTTTTTCCTGGGCCCTGTCCATTCCATACTGTGCGGCCGCTTTAGCTATGTTGATGATGTGTGTGGGTCTGCACCTGCCATTGTGTCATCTATCCCTTGTCCTATAGTTAGGTCCGGGCCTCTTTCTTCCCGCCTCATGATTGCCTCAGATGCTGGTGCTGCTACTGCCTTTTTTGCAGGGGCCTTCGCTGCCTCATGGGAAGCCCATACTTCTTCAACTAGCTGCTCATTCCACTTTTGTTGTGCTAGTAGCTTGGCGACATCCTTCTGTCTTTGAATCGTCGTCTCATTGTGCGTCACCAGATCTGGTGCATGCCATTTCGGTGGCCATGAGTTGAGCACCACAAAAACAACGTCATCAATTGCGATGAAGGGGAGTGTGGTCCATTTCTACTCCGGATCCTTCTGCGCCCTGATATACACATTGTGCATATCTTCTTTAAAGTCTGCAAAGCTCCGCAGACTATCATATACCATGGGGGATAGGCACGGCTGTTTGTTGATCCACATTTGTATGCTCACCTCCATCAGTATCCAGAAGATCTTGGTTTCACGGATTTGCGTGGCATCCTTCGTCGCCCATAGCGACGTGTATTTTGCTGCCTCTAGCAAGTCCTGGTCAAGGGGAGGAAACTGACTATCCTTAGGAAATTCTCCTGCAACCAACAGGATGGATAAGAGCAACCACGTGTAGTGGAAGGTCTTACCCTGCTCTTGGGCCTCCCTACAATTCGTCAGGAACTCCTCACAGAGGAACTGCACCTAGTTGAACTGTACCCCTTCTACGCATTGCTCGGCCAGCGCGATGACCGTTGTTGGTACCTCATTGCTACAGAATTTTATCATCACTTTTCCTGCCATAAACTGGGTAGTGACTCGGACTTCTTTCTCTTGAATGCTACTAATAAAGTAATGCCTCTACTTTTTCTCCAACTTATATTTCTTTTTCATGGCCTTTGCAATCGCCAAGTCTCCACTTGTGCCAGCTATTTCCATGGGCTCCCTTCCCATACAGGGAAGCCGAGAAATCCTATGAATAAGCTCCACCATGATGGGAATGGGCTCCTCCAACCACAAGTACCCATCGTGCACTAGGCAAAGCAGTTGCCTGATGACAAATATCGTGATTGGTGCTCGATGAAAGTGTGGAATCCATAGGAGGTGGAGTAGCCCGACCTTCTCCACCTCACATAGCCATTTCCATGGCTGCAATTCTGTAACTGTCCCCTCCTTGATTTGTTGCATTAATTGGCTAGTTTCCAAATGTGGGAACTTTTCACTATCCACGAGGTCCCAGTCTTCAAACTTCATCATGGGTATGTGACCCACAACCAAACCTTCAAATAGAATTCCCTCGGGGAGGAATGGGGTTTTGAGTGTGCTTTTAATGGCATCCAAATCTTTAGGTACTTTTACCCTCCCTTTCTGTGGAGGGACATACTTGGGTAGCTTTGTTGCGGCGTGTACTAGCTGGATGTCTTCCTCCATTTCTACCTCTGGTTCAATCTCCTCTACGAGTGCCTGGAAATCCTCCTCCTCATCATTGCTCTCAATATTAATAGTTTTACCCTTCTCTTCCATAGACAACTTACCAAACCGTGGGTTTCACGGAGACATATGGATCGGTCCTACTCCCTGTGGGGCATTTTTAGGCCTCGGTGTTCGGGGCGATTTTTGAAATTTCCAGTGCATCCCCCACCGGTGACATAGGGCTCGGTGCGGCTTCCTCAACTATCGACATCACTCTGCTCAGAAGGTCTTGTGTCTCTTTCGGCAATGCTTCAAACACTGAACTTGCTTTCAAAGCCTCTAAAGCCGTAAAGTCCATACGCAATAACTGAATTCTCAAGATGCCAAGGGTTGTTCGGTGGATGACCATCTAGGATTTATAGGCCTGCTGGAATTCAAATTTGACCATTCCCCCTCCTTTGGCTCATTAATGCCATATTGGCAGCAGATCGTTTCAAATCTAGTTCTGACTCCGTGTCTTAATTGCCTGTCACCCACTCCTTGTTGTCTTAAATGAGATATCTTATCATGAACAGTGACCCCAATGGTCACTTCCTAGTCTACCTGCGTGACAGCGTGGCCTCCCATGCACAGGCACGACCTTTGGGATCGATTGGCCTTGCGCGCAGTCCTCCTATCGTGCTGCTTCCATACAGACTCTTTTATAGTCCTGTGCTCTCTTCCAACTGCTTGGAGTGTTGAGACTGTGCTTTCTACGGATAGTTAGGTGGTTACTCCACCTGCGCGAGGCTTCCCTGCACCTTCCAGCCTAGTCCACGGGTACCCCACAATTACCCTGACGTCAATTAGTGCTTCACGTTCTTCTTTACACGGTGCACTCCCCCAATTCCTTTGTCTAGTGGGGTGCAGCCATAGCCACGGTAGCAAAGCCACAAATCCTTCCAATGCAGTAGTATGGCTGCCTACCTTTTGTTCTGTCGGGCTTAGTTTCTCGGCGCAACTTGCCTGTGTGATTTCGGTTTCCAGTTTGTTGATTTCTTCGTCCAAGATCCTGCTTTTCTTCCTCAGTTGTACTCGATCTTCTTCGAGTTCGCGAATTTTCAAGTGCCCTTACCGAATGGCTTCCTGAATCTGCATATGTTTGACCCCGCATGGTGACATAATTCCTTCATCCTGGTCCTTATGAATTGTTCCAATTATGTGAGGATTCCTTCCTCCCAAACCTATGGCCTCGACTTTGCCCGTCATCTTTAGGATCATTTCCGTGCTCAGATTCTTGTACATGGCCCTATAGGTCCATTGAACTGCTGGCACACACAGGTCCCAATTAGTTTGTTTTTCCTGGTAGACTCAGTTCATGATTCCACATAACTTTATGAATTCCCCAATGTGGACTATTTGTGGCGTGCATCGCTTTTCCTGATGCCGCATTGGGTTCTGATTTTCGATCCTTAGTCTGGGGTGTGCTTGCACAGCACACATTTGCACCCATCAACACAGGTGGGCGCACAAGCTACTTCGTCGTGGCTGCGTGGCTCTCATTCGATGCTGGGGACTTCCAAACCGTAAGCACATCCGTCTTCTACATTCATGTCAGTTTCTAATAGTCTTCTGATGTGTACTCCACCATCGTGCAAGTGTTGCACGTAGTGCCCATTCCAGCGCATCATACTGCTGCTATTCCAGTATTTCGCTTTCAAATTTGTCCACTGTTACTCCATCATATGTCGGCAGTTCTCTTGCCTTTGTTGTCAAGCAACACAGGGATCTAGTCATCATGTTGAAATTCAACGTTGTCACTTCGTGCAACTGGTTTTTCCAGTGTTCTACTTCCTCATCTGAATCTGAAGTGCAAGAACTGTCACACTCCCATGAGATTCTCCCATCTGCAGTCGAGTTCACTCGATCCTGGTCTTGTGCCGTTATCTGGTAAATGCAATCTAGCTCATCGTCGCTGTCATTGTCGCGCACAGGTTCAGTGTAGCACACTCCTTCGGCTAGATCTAGCGACACTACTACGCGTAGGGACTTTTTCTCGAATATCATCTTCCGCTTCTTCAGATTGATGACTCCATTCATATTAGTGGCCCAGTCTATCCCTAGCAACGCGGGATACGGATTGCTATCATCGACAATCTCTATCACTTCAAAGTCCGTTTGTGTGCTCGCGCCTTCAATATCGACTGTTACTCCTTGCAATCTTCCCATGGGCATGATCTTTTGTTGGTTCGCCATTCGTAATTGAATAGGGGACCACTACAACACAAGCCTACCCATGCGTTCCCAGGTTTTCTTAGGTAACACATTCATGTCGGACCCCAGGTCCAAGATTACCTGATCCATTTCATATTCACCAATCTGCATCGTCAATCTCATCTCCCTTCTAGTGCGCAATGTATGCTTTCCCAGTTTCCAGACTATGTGCGGTTCACCCGACCCTGCGCACCTAGTGATCAGCTCTTGTAGTCCTTTAACTGCCATATTATTGCACAGTAGCATCATGCATGTCTTCAAAAAGGTATTAAGCATGGAAGGATCCATTCCTTCCTCTGGTTGATCCTTATTACCTGAAGTGGAGGCCTACATGAAGCTCTTCTTAGCTTCCATAAATGTCTCCTTTGTGCATTCTAAGTCGAACTCAGGTTCCTTTGTAGGAGACTTGTGAACCCATGTATCTTCCTCAGTCTACTTCCCCTTATCTTCCCCTGTGGTCATGCCACTTTGGAGCATCATGTTTACATTTAGGTCCTCTTCGCAAGGTTCAAATCTCATCATTTGGATATTTTGAGTCGGAGGAGGTTGGAGTGCTCCTTTCTCACACATCTGTGTGATCAATGTAGGACAATCCACTGGTTCATGATCAAACTGAGCATAGTACAAACAAGATATTCTCGTTGGGTTGATACAATTGCGAGCGTATTTCCCTGGTCCTCCGCAATTGTAACAGATTAACTGTTCGCGGCCCCTTCCTGGCCCCATTCCTCCTCGTCCTCAACCGCGGCCCTGAAATCCAGTGCGTGCCATCCTTGCGGCTGGGTTGAGGCCTTGTGTTTTTGTCTGCATTCTATAGGCTGGGGTCTGCTCCATCATCAACTCATAGCTATGACAAGTACTCTCGCTGTGGCCCACCGATCTACAAAAATTACAAAACAATTGTTGGGGAGTCTGTGTATACTGCAACAAATGACAGTTGTCCATTGTGTGCTTTCCCCCTATTTGATAGATCGTGCACCATAGCACAGGTGCCGCACTTGGCCCTGCCTGTGCCTCCGGTCTCAATGACATTGGTCCCATTCCTGCCAAGTAGTTCACAAATACTGGACAGTGGTATTTGTCATGGCCCTATCCTTTGCATTTTATGCACCACACTTCCTCGCGCGCCTTTGGCCGTGGTGCCCTATCCTGCTTCAAGCTCTGCATTTCCAGGCAGAGATTCTGTAGTTGCACGTGGATTTGTTGAACTCCTAGCCCTGGATCTTGTATCAGTGTTTCATGCAACATCATCACCATTTCCAATGCTTTGGCCTGTTGAAAGCTTCTGCTATGACAGTGCCGTCCTCAGGTGTGGTGCCAAAGAGGCCACAAACCATGCATAGTGCTGCGCATCCGTTAGCGTCATATTAACCTCGTGGATCATACTCTTCAGCCATTGATCCAAATCCTAGGGTGTCTCGCTTAGAAACATCGCAACTTCTTTAAATCCAATGATTGACTGTGTCTCTGATTTGTGCTGGCTAAATTCTCTATTCAACGCATTCTGGATCTCCGCTATTCCTGCATTTGGGTGATCATTCAAGTGCTTGATATACCATGTCAACGCGTGATCCTGCAGCGTACTTACCAATGTAGCCTTCTTAATGTTGTCATTTGTGACCCCTTATGCTTCCCACACTGCTCTTACCACAAACCAGAACTCCTCCGAATCCTCATTTCCTACTCCTCTGAATATAGGTAACTTGATCGCGCTTGCCATGCTGAACTATGGGGGTGGTGGAGGTGGAGTGGGTGGAGATGGAGGTGAAGGAGGTGAAGCGGGTGGTGGCGTAAGTGGAGGTGGTAACTGTGGAATGTGATGCCTAATAAAACTGACCGCACTTCTCAGAGAGACTTGAGCGAGCTCTTCCTCGCTCTCTCACGAAGGTGAAATCAAGGGAATGTTTCCTAATTCCCCGCTACCTTTGTAGATTCTTTCGCTTCGTGTTGTTCCAAACATTAATGTATTCGCATCACTCGTTTTTCACATAACAACATCTTAATCCAGGTATTCAGGGATTTAATGTACCTACCTCACGATCCCTTAAGAAAACATCGCTCTGCTTTGCTGTAGCTCACGGTTGTATCTATTTCAAACTTAGTGATAAATCCCCCTATTATCCAGTTGAGCCAATGGTCCACAACCCACACGATCTTATCTCCTGATGTATCTAGTCTGTGCACTAATTCTGGAGTCCACACAATCATTTGATTGAGCTTATACCTTCCCTGGCTGTCAGCTAACCTCGCGATCCACTCATACAGTTCAGAAGGGAAGGATGCGAAGAAGATCTCATGGATTTCCGTATATACGTAGCGATCCAGCCACCTCTTCTCGAATATCTATGGAGTTCTATTTTCCTATGTCACGAACTCGTGAAGCTTCTTGTCCAACCACTCTTCAATTTCCTCCTTTGTAGGGTTCCAATGGCACGACATTAGACATCCCTTAGGCAGATCCCGGTCTCGGCAACGGAACCATTTGTTGGCTACTTGGGGCCTGACCCAGGTTCAACAGTGAGTTTAGCCAAGCAAATCCCGTTACTACCAGCCCTTTCAGCAACAGTCTGTGGTGCGCAGATTGAGGTCTCACCTGAGGTAGTATGGGAGGGTTCTGGAACTAGGTTTCCATTTCTGCACCCTAGGGATGTCTCCATGAAGTCCGGGGAGTTTGCGAACTGATCTTGCACGCTTGCGCTGCTCTGTGCAATCGTCTGTCATTCACAGCTTGTGCGACTGCTTTCGTGCAATTCTATAAAGAACACGAAGAGGTGTTGTTCTAGATCCTTTATACTTACTATGCTTTTATTATAGATCTTAAATTAATTATGTGGAACCAATATTCTCATTAATCATTCAACATTTATAACCAGTGTGCGCAATCATAAACTATAAAAAGATGCATAAATATCACAGAAGCAATAAACACATAGTATTTCAGAATCAACTTATCTTTTATAATCCTCTATTCAAGTACAATCCCAACTCTGCCCTGTACACTTAGCTACAGGGGTCCGCGCACACAACACCAGACTCTACCAGGGTTTTGCGCACTCAGCTGCAAAACCTCTTACTACTACTATGACCCAAGACTCAGACTTATAGAATCAGAGCGAATTCCTCATTCAAAAACCCATATTACTTCTCAAAGCTAAGACTGCCTTTTACACTTAGAGCCTCACTCTATTTATACAATCCCATGGTCTACAGACCATGGCACATTCTATATTAAATTACATTATTTTAGAGCGGACAACCCTAGACTCTCACGCTCCGTGCCCACATTTTGCAGGGTCTTTACATTACATTGACCAAAACTCAGGCTTTAAGCCCCAAAAGCTGCTATGGGGGGATCCGCTGCCCAACAGTGTAGGATGGAGGTGAAAAAAATGTAGTTGCTCCATGGTCTTCTTGGAAAGTCAATATGCTTGTAGATTATATATGATTTTCATTAACTTGATAATTACTTGTTATGTTAGTTGGCCTTTTATTACTTCTTTAGTTCTTTTCCATCAAACAATTACCAAAACAATGAAGATCATAGAGAGACAAAGTGCATAAAATATAGGCTCCAAGTCAGGGCAACACCTATCCAAGGGGAAAACCCAGAAAGAAATCTTCTCCTCTTGTAGAATCTTCTTACAATGAGACTTCCAAGACCTAAAGCCTAAAATCCTCCCAGGCACTAAGTTAGTCCCCAAATAATATCTCTTCAAGGAAACTTCAAAACTTCACTCTAGAATTTCGGCCCTGCAACTTCACTTCAGATTTTCAGCCCCACTATTTCGGCCTCCTGCAAATTCGCAGTTTCACAGAAACCCTAGCAGCTTCACATGTGTGGAAAAAAGAGATAAACCCAAGAAACTTCAACTTATTCTTATTTTCTTCATCCTTCCGGTTCTTTCTCCTCCTTCACTATTGTAGATAGAACTTGTGATGGATGTATATCTCAATAAGTCAACCTCCTTATATTTATAGCCTTCTTTAGGGGTCAAATTCCCTCCTTAAATATAACTTCATCTTGCCTGGGCCGACTTGATATTAGAGGAATAAATGGCTTTTCTTGACTCAAAGTATTTATTTTCCTTTATTACAAATAATCTAAATGGGACTATAATACATGCCATAAATTATTATTTTTCTGAGAAAGACCTAGAAGCACAAAGTACATGCTTTTGACCTAGACTTGACCATGAAATCCATGTTTTGAATAAAAATAAAATTTATTTTCTTTCTTTTTCTTTCTTTATACAAAATATATAATGTCATGATTACAAAAGGTCATTATGAAGACCAAACCTAGTTACAATTTCTAACACTCCCTCTTAACTACGGAGGTATTCATAATCGCATCATAAAGTACAATAAATCTCAATCTTGAAGCATTATCATAAGAAGAGTTATATTTATAAGCCATCTTTCAAGAATCTATATCATAACCAACATTATCATGGAAGGTTGTAACTAGACAAGCTCATCTTCATTCGAGAGAATTATGCTGGAAGGATTTACGTGAGCTGCCACACTACCTCTAAGGAACATACCCCATCTATATGTTCACTGTGTATGTTCTTTTAGGACTATTCCTATCTTGGATTTCCAATCTTAAATCCTCAAAGAATATCGGTCCACCCTGGACCACCCTGAATATTATTATAACTAGTTCGCCTTGGACCACCCTAATGTAGAGGTTAGGATCTATAGAACTCTTATTAAAACCAAGTCTTAATAGGTATGCATCCATTCTTGCATACCAAGCTCTAGGTGCTTGCTTAAGGCTATATAGTGCTTTCTTCAGTCTACAAACATGAGTCTCCCTCTGATTTATTTCAAATCCTTGAGGATGCTCAATGTAAACTTCTTCATCAATAGTCCCATTCAAAAAAATTGTCTTAACATCCATTTGATGGATGTTCCACACCATAGTAGCAGCCAAAGATATGAAATATATGATTGTTATATATCTAGCTATAGGACCAAAAATTTCTTCGTAATCAATGCCTTATTTTTGTCAGAAGCCTCTTTCTACAAACCTTGCTTTGTATTTATTAATGCTCCCATCCACAACATGCTTAATTTTATATATCCATTTTGAAGTGTATATTTATTTTTCACTTGGCCTAGGAACGATTTCCCAAACATCATTCTTCATAATTGATTGATATTATTCTTGAATCACATTCCTCCACTCTTGATGTTTAGTTGCATCTTCATATTGGTTTCATATCCAGAATACCTTTTCGTTCTTTTACTTTCTCTAAAGGTACCCTTTGCGGTGTGACCTTAGGTTTCTTGTAGAGTAGTTCTCAACCAAGTAGGTCTCTTTGAATTTCTAGGAACAATTACTTGTTGCACAGGCTCACTAACCTTCAACATCCTTTTGAGTTGATATCAGATCTTGACCATCATTATCCCTTGAGATATTCTCAAAGATAGGTATCTCTTCTTCATCAGAACTGACTAGAACATCGTTTTATTTCTTGTAACCTATACTTTCATCAATTATGACATCCCTACTTACTTCAATCCAAATATCTTCTTTAATATATATTCTATGCCTTTGATGAAGCACTATAACGAACAAATATGCCCTTGGTAGGATCTATCTTCCTTTTTTCCTATGGTATATATATATAAACAGGACATCCAAATATTCGAAGATGATCCACACTTGGCTTCTTTCCTATAAATTCTTCTTCCAGAGTCATGCTATTGAGAATCTTATGAGGCTTTTGGTTCGATAAGCATACAATTGTTACACATGCTTCTCCCCACAAGAATTGAGGGAGATATTGATCATGAAGCATGGATCTGACACATTCTTTAATTGTTTCGTTTTTCCTTTCATCCACACCATTATGTTCCAGATTATAGGGAACAATTATCTCCCTATTAATCCTTGCTTCCTTACAAAATACTATCATCTCTTTCAAGATATGTTCTCCACCATTATCAAACCTCATAGTCTTGATATTTCTTTTATTTAGATTCTCCACTTCATTATTGAATTCTTGAATCTTCTTTAATATTTCATATTTGTTCTATGAGGTATAACCAAGTTTTCCTTAAGAAAACATCAATAATATTGATTCCCATCAAGATATTTTACTTCATAGGACCATATGAGTGTATGGGATCTAAAACCTCTTTAGATCTGGTATCACTTCTTACAAATGGCTTCTTTACATTATTTTCTAGAGAAACACCCTTACAGGTCCCTTCATTTTCTTCCTTCAATTTGGGGATGCCATTGACTATTTGATTTAGATATGGAAAAATATTATAATGAAGGTATCCATGCCTTCTATGCCATAGTTCAGAAATATTCACATCTAAGTGAACTAGGGCTTGAGTGAGAGGTGTAAATAGTCTATATAATGTCCCCTAAAAAATCTCAATTACCCTAGCATGATCAATACTAGAGTCCTTACCCCAAACCAAAACCTTGCCATCAACAAATTCAATTTTGTCACCCGCATTATCCTCTAGACATGAAATATAAAGTAAGTTTTTCTTCAAACCTAGAACATATAGAATGTTGTTAAGGTGAATACTTACACCAGAATTGAGGTCCAATGAAATAGATCCAATACCTTTCACTGGATAGATCTTCTTGTCTCCAAGTTCGATTGAATGAGAGGAGGTTCCTTTTGAAAATTTTTGGAGTTGGATGCATTTTCCTATCATATGTCTAGAAGCACCATTGTCTATAACCCATACATTCTCAGACTCCTTGAAAGTCATAAATAAAGTGGAAAATAAACTTCCATCAATCATTCTAGCTTGGAAATTATCTTCAAAATGTAACCCTTGATGGATGCAGTGAGATTCATAAGAAGCTTTAAACCCTTCTTCATAATCCTTTCCATAGTGCCAACCAGGATGTGATACTCAATATCCTTCTTACACCTTAGCTCTGATACCATGTTGGAAAATAAAGATACTTGTAGATTATAAATGATTTTCCTTAACGTGATAATTACTTGTGATTTTAGTTGGAATTTTATTTCTTATTTAGTTCTTGTTCATCAAGAAATTACCAAAACAATGAAGATCACAAAGAGACAAATTATACTAGATATAGGTTCCAAGCCAGGGCAAAATCCCTCCAAGGGGAAAACCCATAAAGAAAAATTATCCTCTTATAGAATCTTATTACAATGAGACTTTCAAGACCCAAAGCCCAAAATCCTCCCAAGCACAAAGTTAGTACCTCAACAAGATCTCTTCAAGGTAGCTTCAAAACTTCAACCTTCTATAGCTCCGCTCTAGAATATTAGCCTTTTTCTTCACTTCAGAATTTCAGCCCTGTAATTTTGGCCTCTTGTAGCTTCACAGCTCCATAGAAACCCTAAAAACTTCACACATGTGGACAAAAAGAGATAAACCCAAGGAACTTCAACTTCTTCTTATTTTCTTCATTCTTCCAACTCTTTCTCCTCCTTTGCTATTGCAAATCAAACTTGTGATGGATGTGTATCTCAAATGAGTCAATCTACTTCTATTCAATAACCTTGTTGAGGGGTCGAATAACCCTCCTTAATGATGAATTCATCTTTCCTGAGCTGACTTGGTCTTGGAGGAATAAATGGTTTTTCGTGACTCTAAATAATTATTTTTCTTTATTACAAAGAGTCCAAATGGGGTTATAATACATGCCATAACCTTTTCTTTTTCATAGAAATACCTAAAAATACCTAGAAGCACAAAGAACATGCTTTGAATAAAAATATAATTTATTTTATTTCTTTTTCTTTCTTTATACAAAATATACAATGTCATGATTACAAAAGGTCATTATGAAGACCAAATCTAGTTACAATTTCAAATAGGTTTGTCTAATCATAACATTGATCGTGGCTCCAAGATCAATCAAAACATTAGGGACAAGAGTATCATTAATATGGATATAAAAAATTGAATTACGAAGACCTATATATTTTTCTAATAAGGCTTATATTTGGATATGTATATGAAGTATCCAAGTTGTCATATTATTGGATTTATTCACTTTGAAGGCAATTTACAAACATAATTATAGAAATTTAGGAGGAATTGTCAAAGCAAGTTTATATCAATGAACTAGCCAAAATTAGGGATACTCGGGCATGGAATACTAATATTTTAACCCTGACAAATACTCTAAGTGTATCAGGTATTATTTCAGCTACCCTACCCGTAAATCATTTCGACCATGATTATATTTTTCTTATAGTTGGATTTTAGACTCTTAGACTGGGAATATCACTTCTTCAATGGCCAATTGAATTTTCTTAGAAATGTCTGAAGTCGCATTCACCAAAATGTTGAATTTTCCCACCATTGGTATAGACATTATGGATAAGAAGTTTGATGATGATTTCAAAACATGGGTCGAAGATGAGAAGCTCAATGTTTTTCAAAATTTACTCAAGGCCTTGATTGAGAACCAGAAAATAGAGTTACCCTTTCCACCAAATTATTAAAACCAATTTTTTAGATGATGACGTCCCTTTTCTCTGTGATTTTTGGTCTTGTGGATGACTCTGTAATGGATGAAACCACATTCATGACTATCAGGCTCATAATTTCGAATCGCATAAATAACTGTCATTTTCTTGAGATATTTCGTTAGGAGAACAATTTTAGACCTTAGTATTGTAGGTACTTTAAAGGTCTATAGGAACTACACCTACTTAGTGCATTTGGTCCTATTTAGCTACCTGTCATATTTTTTGTCTACACGATTGATATAAGGGGTCTAAGCCAAAGATGGAAAGAAAAAATAGGTTTATTGTTGGACTGGTATTTTATATCCCAGGCGAGCCCATGCAAGTTATGTCCAATTTATCAACAATTTATTTTTCTACCTATGTGTAAAATTTCTGGAAGAAACCCCAAATGGGATATCAAAGGACGAAAGAATAATTTTACATATAACTAAAGAAGACAGTATTCGAAGTTTGTTCCTTTTTCCTGACTATTCCATCATTAGAATTTATGGTTTTGAATAGGAACCTTATCACCTCCCTAATTTTATTTTTTCCGTGATATTTTCTTATGAAGTACTAAGGAAGAGGCTTACTATCAATGCTTTTCATTTTTTTTCCAAGAATAAGAAGGAACTTTTTAGTTTTCCTTGTCCAGTTTTCTCTCTGATTACTAGGCGTAAAACAACTATTGATATGATTTGAAAAGAAAGTCTGATGCATTGGAGCTGGAAGAAATGGAATGAATAGTCAAGGAAAAAGATCATGAAGACAATGAGATTGAATCTTTTCAGAGAGAAACTTAATAACTATCCAAGGAAATTCAACAGACCCTAGAGGAATCACGACCCAAATACTATAGAGAACAAACATTAGCATTCAAACATAGTTTTATTAAAGAAAGGGTTGTGGATAATCTAGGTAAATAACTTATGCTCTTACCACAAGAGGCATAGATGGTAGAAAACATTGTGCTTGGGGAAATGACTCCCACCATAGACTTGAGATTTATTTCTTCAACTAATTTTGAAACTAATATGTTTAATCTTATTGTGAAATGGAAAAAGTTATATGACAATAAAAATATTATTGGGTTCAAGAGCATCTTCCTTGGCTATTAATCTCGACAAATTAACCGACTCTGATATGATAAATTGGCATAGGAAAACTAGTGAAGTTGTGTCCAAGAGATTATTAGATTCAACTGCTAGTAACAAAAAGTTGTAAGGCATGCTTGAGAGAGTCACATAAAAACTCTATAATGCATGAGTTGCATTGAGAACTAAATTCAATCAAGTAAATGAGCCTAATGATAAAATAATAAAGAAATCAACACAACCAAAAGATGGCCATTCCAATAGGAAGTTATTGGAAGAAAAAGAAAAAGAAACAATGAGCTTAAATGAAATTTCGAAAGTCCCTAATTATGATGCAACTAGTCTAATAAGAGTTTTTTAAAGGAAAGAGGAAATTGAGAACAAATTGCAAGCAATCAAAAAAATTCCTTCACTTGAAAGAGTGTCAACTCAAAAAGAAGGAAGTGAAGATGGATAAACTCATAAAGGATTTTGAAGAGAGAAAAAGAAACATCTTAATACAATTGAAGAGTACAAAGCTGCTATAAATAAGGATCTCGGAAAGACTATAACAGATGCAACATATGCAGATAGTTTAAAATTCTCTGATCTTAAAAACTCATAGCTGGAGCTAAAGATTAAAGAATTGGAGTCTGAGAAAGAACAAATTGGAAGAGATTAGGCATGATAAGTGGAAATAAAGATTGAGACAATCGAGGAAATACAAAACACTATGAAAGAGAAATAGGGTGATATTAAATCCCTTCCAGAAATCATAAAATTACTTCAACAGGAAAATAGGTCTTGATAGAAGCCAAAAAATAGATATTAGAACAAATTGACCAGAAAATCTCATAAGATCCCATCATAGTGTGAGAAAGTGGTAATGAAAAATGGAAACATTGATGCCAAAAATTTTATTCCTCAGTTGGAGGAAAGGTTGAAGGACGTCCATCAACTCGCTTGAGGATGAGACAATTAAGGACATGAACTTATTTTCCATAGACGAATGTATTTTCTCCATCTCCATGGTAAAGGAAAAGCATAATTGTCTCTTGGAGATGAAGGATATGAAGATTATCTCTTCCTTTTGGGGAAACGAAAATTGGCTACTTTCAGAGGAATATTTCCAAGATAAGTTGAAGGATCTCAGTTGTCACTAAAGGGGATATCTCCACACAGTTGGTGATAGATTCACTTGGAAGAGACTTTAATATTTCCATGGTAATGGATAAGTTAATACAAACCCCCTTGAAACGTTATCAACTTAAATAAAAGTTAATTCTAGCTATTTCCAAGTTCAAAAAAATTCCACCGAAAGAGTGGGATGAGATTTCCAAAGTTAAAAAGAACTTGAATTTACAAGCTACTATTGCTACACAGACAGTCCCTCTAATGCAGTAACATTATGTGAAATGGGCCGAGGGAGATTTCAGGATGACCATATTTCCTAGAACAAAGATGGGAGGATCTAAGCGTCAACTAAGGAAACTAAACAGTTCGCAAAAGGAAAAATTTCCCAAAGGAGATACTTTTGTTAGTTTATTTAATTAAATAGTTAGTTTTCTCTTAAATGTAGTTATTTTAAAACAATTATGTTGATTTCCTATAAATGACCTTGTTTCTCATTTTGAGGCGGTCAATTTTGGGGTAGTAGAAACTTATATTTTTAAGAAGGAAGGTTCAACTACACCTGCTGCATCAACATGCATTCCATGCAAATAATAAGTTTTCTTTCAGTTCCCATATGATGTTTTGTTGTTACTATTGAATAAGAGATAGTTGCTTATAAATATTGACTTGGGAAATTTTTGAGTGGCTAATGAATTATCTGAAACTTAAATCTTGCATGTATATTTATATTACTTGCAATATTATAATTGGAAGGATTTTTCATTAATAAACTAAGTGTCAGACACTTCATTTTTTTGATGAGAGTCCAATATTATAACTTCAATAACATCATTTTATTTATTTGTTTGCATCATAATATATATTTTGGTGTTAAATTGTTGACTTGAGCATAAGTTGACATTTGTCGTATTATGAATTCAAAAAATATTTGATATCATACTATTGGAACATTTCTTGAATTCATTAAATCCATTTTTGATGTTAGATTGTAGGGGAGAAACACTTGATGTTGCGTACTTCCTTTAGTTGTCTTAGATGATTTATTTCACTCTATAATTTAAATTTTAGTTAAGCTTCTTCTCTTTATTATTTTTAGTGTTTTCTTTATGCTATATAAACTTTAATTTTTCATCTAATATATTAACATGTCATCTATCAGGTTGTCTTTTTATTTTATTACATGTCTTGAGATCTTATTAGGTGAATTGGTTTCTTACACCTTGAAAATCAAATTATACATCACTTTTACATGTTATCATTAGCCTAGTCAACATCATACATGTAAGATTGAAAATATTTTAGATATAAATATAGGGAATACCCCCTGAGGCTACTGGAGACCAGCCAGATACCCTAAAGCAAGAGGACCTAGTCCTTAGTGAATGTCTTTTTAATTGTTCCTCAGTCATCAGAACAGTTAGGAATCCAACATTCTTTTGACACCGTTATCGAGGAATCAAATTATTTTGTGTTTTCTCATGGGTAACAGTAACCCTATTCAACCTTATATTTCTTTTGGGTTACATGACCAATGCAATATTCTAAACGAGTTATATTTTTTGACTCTGCAGGTTTCCACAACTCAGGAAGAATTCAGGAGGAACTGGGAAATATTAACCTAAGAGGAGAAGTAAGCGTAGCCTAACCTGAACCTCCCCCAACGAAAAGAAAGGCTGAGACATTGATTTTGTTTATGAATATGCATATTCACTATAGAATCAGGTGCTCCAAATAGGTATGCCTTTGTATGTTTCAATAAAGTATATAATAGTTGAAATATTTTGGCAACTCCAAACTAGATACCCCTAAACTAATTACTAGATTTACATCACCTACTCCGCTCTTGAAGACCCAAAATTTTTAGTAACCATTGCTAATAGAAGAAAATGAATAGAGGAATTAGATAGACACATCCTAAATCACCTAACCCTAGAAAATGAAAAAAAATAAAAATCAACCATCGACCCCTACTTGGGAATCTAAAGGAACACTTGATCTATCAGGGATCCAAAACAAATCTAACCCAATATCTAGTTTTCCTTCCCCTCCTATGGTTACCCTCCATCCTCCCCTTATCATTCACTAACAGCTTCTCCTCCTTCTCCTCCGATCATGAATGCATGGGTTAATGTATGTTACTACCCCTTGAATTTGGTTGGTCAGTTACATGACTTACCTAATAAATATGATAAAGACTTTCCTAGATTTGACAACAAAGGAGAGTGTATGGCAGAGGAAAATTTCATTAAATTCCAAGATTTCTATGAAAATATTGGGGTTGAACATGATGATATTTGTATGATATTTTTTTTGCAAAGCCCAGAGGATGACACACGTAAATGGTTTAAAAATTTACATGCAAATTCCATCAATACGATGGAACGATTAGTCGATTTGTTTCTAAAACAATTCAGTGTTAAAGATAGAAATAATTTATGATTAATTAAATTTGGTGCCTTAAAGCTTAGACCCAATGAATCCTTCAATGAATTTAATAAATTCTACAATCAATTGCCAACTGATATAAAACCTTTATAAATTTCCTCTTTGGTGGCATGTTCAACTACCCTAGATTTTGATCTCTCGTTTATGTTGAGATAATGCGAGCCAACTACTTTATTAGATGATCAAGCTAAGGCATGCACTTGTGAGGGGAACTTAAAAGCCACTGGTAAGTGTAATACAGAACAAGATAAAAAAGAAGGTAAAAAGAAAGTATTTGACCCTATACTCAAGACTTTTGGAACTAAGGAGTCCCAAGGCCAAAAAATTAATGAGATGGAAAAATTGATTAAATCATTATCCAATAAACTCTAGTGACTCGAAGTTGGAAATAGGACCTAAGGTCCAATGCCTCAAAACTCTCTCCCTCCTCAAAATTTCCCACAATATGTGCCAAATAGAAATCCTAACCAACCTTATTGAAATCAACTATGTTATCATAGACCTATTGAAATCAACTACGTTATCATAGGCCCTTTGACCTGCAAATTTTGCAACATGGAAAAAGAGGGGAAGAGCCCCTTGTCCAACCCCCCTTTGTGAAATAATGCTAATCTAATGATGAGTTAGCAAGTTAGTAGGTAGATCTATAGGAAGAAGAATACCCTAAAGTTAATCACTTTAATGATTGTGTAGACTTTGGTCAAACATATCTTAAACAAGAGGATATCCAGTACCTTGAAACAAAATTTTGGGCTCTTGAACTTGAATGATTCACTCAACATATAGAAGCCCTATTCCAACACACATAATTTGAGGCCACAAAAAGATAATAAAAAAGTAGATAACCCAAATCATAAATAAAACCTAGAGAAACAACTCTTTCCCAAACAAAGAAAAATAAAAGAAAAATAAGGTTTTAAAAAAGAGAAATGAGCTTAAAACCAACCACGATCTTCGCAAAATTTTAGTTTGCAAAATGAATTGACTAAACTAAAAATAAACATGCCTCTAACTGAAATGATTACAATACCATCTTATAAGCATGATGTTAATCAATTTATTCAGAAAGTTGAGGACATGACCAATGATTTACAGGTAGATGATGTGATTAACATACATGACGATGCCCCTATCATCACTAGCAGATTACATAATAATAAAAAATATAATCTAGTTCTCCCATTTTATATTTGTGTGAAGATTCTTGAATTAACCTTGCATAATCACATGCTATATTTGGGTGCATCACATGATCTTATGCTAAACCAAATCATGGACTAGTTAGGTCTATACATAAACTGCGAGTTGAAGGATCTTTACTCGTTTGATTATGGGAAGGTTAAATTCCTCAAAATGATCAAATATGTACTAGTAATTTTATCCCAACTCCCCATAAAAAGCGTAGTTATGGAAATTGTGGTAATTTTTGCCCCTCCTAATTATGACATGTTGCTTTCTAGATCTTGGGGCACCAAGTTAGGGGTATCCCTTCAGCTTGACCTCTCTTATGCAACTATCCCTACCTTTGGGGGTGTAAATCAATGCTTATATTGAGAATCACGACCAACTTGTACAATAAGCTCTCATGAGAAACCAATTAACTTTCCTGTGTATGCTTTTGATGACAATCTCAAATTTTTTTTTTTTAACATTAAAGGATGAAGAAAAAGCTTTAGCTAGATAGAAACAAGCATTTAAGAAAGTTGTAAATAATACAGATTTTGTCTAGAAGATGTTTTTTGATGACACTTCATCCAAAATCAGATATGGAGCAGGCATTGTCATGATTTCTCCCTCCCAAGAGGGTGTTACTTTCCCTTTAAAGCTTGATTTCAAATTGATTGACAACATGGTCGAACATGAAGCCCTAGTTATAGGTCTAGGAGCAGCTCATAAACTCAACATCCTAAACTTAACTATTTTTTGTGATTCTAAATTAGTGATCAAACAAGTTACTAACACATGTCAAACTAAACATCCTAGGATTAAGGCTTATAGAAATCAAGTCTAGGACTTGGTGGAATTTTTTTCTCAGCTATGAATTTCACCACTATCCATAGAGAGAAAAACTAGTTGGTTGATGCCCTAACAGTGACTGCAACCATTTTTGTTCCTCTTGAACAAACACAACTTAAATATGAAATAAAAATCCTCTACCGCCCTTCTATGTCTGATAATGTTAAACACCGTAAGCTATTTGAAGATGACTAACAAATTCAAAAATTTATTAATTGGCTGGAGAATTCTCTAATTTATGTATTGAAGGTGATGAGAATTAAAATCAAAAACACTTTTAAATGTCTAAATTTAAATAGAAAATTGGAAAACAAGACGCAGTGTAGTTGAAAAATAATTATATTCCATGAGGGATAATTCCCCTAAAAAATATCTTCAATCAGAAAGGAGCTACTGCCTCTTCTCTATTAAAACCTTTGGACGTAGAAATTGAGTAAATAAATTTAGGTACGGAAAAAGAGCCTAAGCTCATTAATATTTCTAAAACTCTTTAAGAAGAAATGGAAGACTTGTACATATACCTTTTTAAGTAATACTCAAATGTTTACAAAAGATTTTTCGGCGAAGATCACATGAAACACCATTTGTCGACGCGTTTCGAACCAACCAGTGTGGTTCATCGTCAGGACAAGTTGAAGAAACAGATCCAGCTTAGCAAGTTAAATAGACAGAGCAGAGCCTCCAACGGCTAAAAAGACCAACAACTACTTTTGACTATGGTACCGGGATCAAAACCTTTTTAATAATTTAAGGGAAAAAAGTTACCCTAGAATCCCTTAAAAAATAATTTTATGATAATAGTTAGTTAAAAATTATTAATAAATAATTAAAATTTTATGTTAAATTAGTATTTAAAAATAATTCATGATAATAGTTAGTTAAAAATAAATAATTAAAAATTATAAGTTAAATTAGTATTAGAAGGAATTTAGTTAAAAACAGGACCATTCTTATATGAATAAATGAATATAAAAGAAAGAGATGGTTAAAAATATGAATAAATAAATGAGAAAAATAATATAAGTCAACTTAAAAATAACAAGAAACGAGAAAAATAAAGTAAGTTAGAAAAAAAAATAAAATAATAATAAATAAATAAATAAAATAAAAATGAAACAAAAAAATAAAATAAAATAAAATAAATAAATAATTAGAATAATAATAATAATAAATAAATAAATAAATTAGTTAAGAAAGAAGATGGTAAGAAAAAAAAAAAAGGAAGACTAGGTCGAGAGTGCTGGGACCCAACACCGACTAATTTTCCAGCCATCATCTCTATTGAGATTACTCGGCCTCTTTTCAATCTCAAGCGCCTCCTTTGAAATATCTCTGTGTATTGTTGAATTCCAGTTTGGTTTGTAAACTTAGAGTTATGTATGATTTGGTGTTCCTGTGTTTAAATTCCTCATTCACTGTGTATTAAGTTAATTCGAATGTGTTTCGACCCCTGGAACTTTAATTAGCTAAACTTTGAATTCATTAGTGAAGAGCTAAACCTGGCAAAAGCGATAAAATCATAGCGGAAGGAGGAAAAATTCTGATAAACTTGTGAGGAAAACCGAAGAAGCCTAGAACCATCCAATCGACAGAACCATTAGATCTATGGTAGTCACGTGCAAATCAACATCGAGGTTTAACCCAAAACCAGATGCGATGTTTTAGTAAACTGGGTTAATAGTGCAGTTGATTTGGGCTGTCTGATTAGAGGAGCGAGATCCAATGGATATCATGTGGAAAAATGAACAGTGGTTAATAAAATTTTCGGACCCAATGAGAAATTCAACTGTGGCTTTATTCCATTGAAGTCTGGATGATCGTAACCTTCCGTTGTGGAGGCCGCAATCCAACGGTGGTCACGTGGTAAAAGTATACATGGGTTAGTCTAGGTTTCAGACCCGAGAAATTATAAGCTAGAGCTTTGTTTTCTTTCAGTTCCGGGTAAGTGAAGTTCTGTTATTTTTCGGGCAAATTTAGCAATTCGGCTATTTTAGTAGAATATCTAATTTTGGAGGCAGATGATTGAAATTCCAAGGGAAATAGAAGAAGAACTTCCACCTGTGCTTGAGAAGATCGTTGAAGGATTTGAACGATTATCCCTTAAACCTACAACTAGACCACCATGAACATTCATCTATGAATATGCTAGGTAAGGGCATATTACATTCCTATACTATGATCTGGAAGGGCACATAAGGAGGAAGAAGATATCCTGTGAGTCAAATCCAATCAAAGGAAGTGACCATACTACTTGGAAGGGGTGTCGTGGGAATGGGAGAACTACCCTCTTTTTCCATGGGAATGGGAGAACTTCTCTTTTGTGCCATGGGAATGGGAGGATTTCCCCCCAGTGCCATTGGAACAGAAGGATTCTTCCCCATTTCATTGGGATATGAAGAAACGAGAAGAACCCGAGGGGTATGAAGTTCACTCTCTATGGGAAAGGTACAATCAACTGAAGGTGGAATCGAGTCAACCATTTTCTCAACCAATGGTTGGTTAGGAATGAACTCATGTGATTCACGTTCAAAGAGAGTGGGATTGATTGGATTTGGATTATGATCAAACACTTCATCAATATGGTTGCCAATTTTTTATACGAAATCTATGAGTAGGGACAAAAGTATCTTCCCTAAACCTAGTGTTCTAGTCTATAACAACATAAAGCAAAGACTATAAAGTTCTCCTTAAAGAAATTGGAGAATGGAAATATGCTTACTTGTGATCCATCACAAGATCTTCTCTCCTCTTGGCTTGTAAGCTCCAACTATAGCTATGATCTCTATAATTAGAACCTACACAAATAATCAACACAAGCCAAAGATCTACAACATCTATGTAGCATTATCCAATGACTCTACTCAATGGATCAACAAAAAATTGAAATAGATGAATGAAAATATAACATAACACATATAGGAAAACAATATACTCTTTGTATTACTATGAAAGGGAGAGAGTTTACAACCAAAAGTGGAAGTTTATCTTGTAGAGATCTCCCCAAGTTGACTTGTCCTTCCTTGTCATAATGCACTATTCAAGGTCACCCTAATGCATGGAAATGATAACTCTCTTAGGATCAAAGAAAAAACATGAGGGTATGAGTACTCTCCAAAAGAAAACCCCTAGCTTGTGGATGGTAGTAAATATATAGGAGAGGATGGCAGTTTAGGAATTACTATCCATTTACCAATCTAGGCTTGAGATCCACTTTTTATGGGAGGATGATATCAAGGGATAAGAGGTGAAATATCCAAGGTAGGATCAGATAGGATTCAAAGTTATTATCCAAAGTAAATGGTTGTAACAACTCCTAAAATCTTTTTGAAGAGGAAGCTTTGGAATTATTTTTATTTTTCCCAAATTTCTAGAATCAACGCACCCCCAGCAAGGGACAACCTACTACTGATCAAAGCAGGTGAAGAATTGAGAAACTTGTTGTTGGATGCAGGTTCATAAATGGTCAGGGTGCACCGGGCCTTAAAAACACTGAAATGAAGAAGTTAAGCTAAAAAACTATAGGATTTCAGAGAGTTGTGCTTAGGGATTTGTGTAGGGATGATGACGAGGTGTTCATGGATGTTGTTTGATCTAGTTTGGAGGATGATTGACCAGATGCGACAAAATGGCCTTTAACATGGAGTCTTGTTGGCCACCGGAGATGGGGTGGATCAGTTTGTCATCAAGGAGCTTCTGAATTTATTCTTTAACAATGTCCTTGAGCACGAGGTTCATTCACCTTTGGGGTTGTTGGACAGGTCGAGCTCCCTCCTAAATATAAATATGATAAGTACATGTTTTAGGAGGGATTCCTTTCATATCTTGATAAATTTAGGAAAATAAACTAGTGTGTTTTTGTATCAATTTAATTAGTTTCTCTTGTTGAGATTGTTAGAGTTGATAATTTATGTATAAGAATTTTCCCAGACTCATCTCAACAAAGGCAAAAATGATTTCAAATGTATCTATGTTTTTCACTAAATTCTACAACAATGATGAAGTATTAGGGCCAAAATTCTCCAAAAATTATAACTAAAAATATGATGAAATAAACCATAATTTTGCAAGGAACCAATATTAAAAATAAAATCATGGCACTCACTATCTTCAATACATTCTTTGAATTGACAAATTTGATTGATGGTAGAATTGGACTGAATATCTTTATCGCTATTACCTTCTTCAATCCATAGAGTGGTATGCTTTTATTGAGTGGATTTGGTAGGGGGATATAAGGTTACCTTCTTTCTTGACTCCCCATGCAAGATAAGCATGTCACTAGAGTGACAACCAATGTAAGCATCTTTTGTGGCAACCCATTGTTGTCATAAAATCAAGGGGTGCCCTCTTATAGGATTCTTAAATTGTAAAGCTATGAAATATGTACGGTATTACCAAGACTGTAGTGAAATGATCATGTCATCTAAGGCACCTTCCAGTCTAATTTTAGATCTATCTTCTAGCTCTGAAATAATGGGTGTAGGATGGAGGTGAAAAAACTATAGTTGCTCCATGGTATTCTTGGAAAGTCAAGATACTTGTAGATTATATATGATTTTCATTAACTTGATAATTACTTGTTATGTTAGTTGGCCTTTTATTACTTCTTTAGTTCTTTTCCATCAAACAATTACCAAAACAATGAAGATCATAGATGGATAAAGTGCATAAGATATAGGCTCAAAGTTAGGGCAACACCTATCCAAGGGGAAAACCCAGAAAGAAATCTTCTCCTCTTGTAGAATCTTCTTACAATGAGACTTCCAAGACCCAAAGCCTAAAATCCTCCAAAGCACTAAGTTAGTCCCCCAATAATATCTCTTCAAGGAAACTTCAAAACTTCGCTCTAGAATTTCAACCCTGCAACTTCACTTCAGAATTTCAGCCCCACAATTTTGGCCTCCTGGAAATTCGCAGTTTCACAGAAACCCTAGCAGCTTCACATGTGTGGAAAAAAGAGATAAACCCAAGAAACTTTAACTTCTTCTTATTTTCTTCATCCTTCCAGTTCTTTCTCCTCCTTCACTATTACATATCGAACTTGTGATGGATGTGTATCTCAAATAAGTAAACCTCCTTATATTTATAGCCTTCTTGAGGGGTCAAATTCCCTCCTTAAATATAACTTCATATTGCCTGGGCTGACTTGATATTAGAGGAATAAATGGCTTTTCTTGACTCAAAGTATTTATTTATTTTTATTACAAATAATCCAAATGGGACTATAATACATGCCATAAATTATTATTTTTCCTAGAAAGACCTAGAAGCATGAAGTACATGCTTTTGACCTAGACTTGACCATCAAACCCATGTTTTGAATAAAAATAAAATTTATTTTCTTTCTTTTTCTTTCTTTATACAAAATATACAATGTCATGATTAGAAAAGGTCATTATGAAGACCAAACCTAGTTACAACTTCTAACACTCCCTCTTAACTAGGGAGGTATTCATAATCCCATCATGAAGTACAATAAATCTCAATCTTGAAGCATTATCATAAGAAGAGTTATATTTATAAGCCATCTTTCAAGAATCTATATCATAACCAACACTATCATGGAAGGTTGTAACTAAACAAGCTCATCTTCATTCAAGAGAATTATGCTGGGAGGATTTACGTGAGACGCCACAATACCTCTAAGGAACATACCCCATCTATATGTTCACTGTGTATGTTCTTTTAGGACTATTCCTATCTTGGATTTCCAATCTTAAATCCTCAAAGAATATCGATCCACCCTGGACCACCCTGAATATTATTATAACTAGTTTGCCTTGGACCACCCCGATGTAGAGGTTAGGATCTATAGAAATCTTAGTAAAACCAAGTCTCAATAGGTATGCATCCATTCTTGCATACCAAGCTCTAGGTGCTTGCTTAAAGCTATATAGTGCTTTCTTTAGTCTGCAAACGTGAGTCTCCCTCTGATTTATTTCAAATCCTTGAGGATTCTCAATGTAAACTTCTTCATCAATAGTCCCATTCAAAAAAATTGCCTTAACATCCATTTGATGGATGTTCCATACCATAGTAGTAGCCAAAGATATGAAAGATATGATTGTTATATATCTAGCTGTAGGACCAAAAATTTCTTCATAATCAATACCTTATTTTTGTGAGAAGCCTCTTTTTACAAACCTTGCTTTGTATTTATTAATGCTCCCATCCACAACATGCTTAATTTTATATATCCATTTTGAAGTGTATATTTATTTTTCACTTGGCCCAGGAACGATTTCCCAAACATCATTCTTCATAATTTATTGATATTATTCCTAAATCACATTCCTCCACTCTTGATGTTTAGTTGCATCTTTGTTGGGTCCCTATAATACTAGTGATTACCCCATTACTATTGTAGTTATACCCCTTATTTATATTGTTGTGCCCCTATTACCCCCATATTGTTATTTCTGTGCCCATAGAATCCCTCTATTGTTATTTTTGTGGCTTTATATTATTATTGTTAGGTCGGCTGGATTATATTGTGACTCCTTAGACTCCTATATATAGAAAGGAGGTTTTGTCATTTGAATCATCCAAGAATTGTTCATTTATGTAATGTAAAGGAGGTTTCCCCCTCGAAGAGGCTGAATTCTAAGGCGTTGATCTATCTTTTCTCTCTTTTCTTGAGCTGGTTTCATAACATTTGGTATCAGAGCTTTGGATTCTAGGGTTTCGCTGCTCCAAACAGGTCATCGTGGCATTTTCGCTATAACTTTTTTTTTGTGACGTTTCAAAAGTCGCAAAAAAAACCCATTTGAGAAGAAATCACGCTAAACCTTGGGTCCAAATTTCAGAGCTTTTCGCATGATATTTGCGGAGATATGATCTGAGGAAGTTGGTCTTTGTGCAGACTCCTGAATTACATTCAAAACAGGTGACCTGGGGAAAATCGTCATAACTTTCTCTCTGGGGATCAGATTGAAATTTCGTAAGAAGGTACAAAAAGAGGACGGACCGTAGTTTCTTTTATGTATGTTTCAGATTCAAAGGTTGAAACAGTGACTCGTGGCACATCGTACAAGTTCGCTCTACTGAACCAGTCTAAAAGCAAGTCACTGTGGGAGATTTCACATAACTCTTCCTTGGAGAATCCAATTTGGCTCAGACTTGTGGCATTGGAAAGAGGACGCATAAGGCTACTACAGATATCAATTTTAGAACTAGATGATCCAAAATTACAGAGATACATCAGATTCAATATCAGGCTTCTATAAAGTGAAAAAAGGTGTGTAGTTTTTTTTTAAATTTTTGTGTAAGCTTGGTTTAACAGAATTCAAAGGGCATAGTAAAGCATTATTATCGGTAACTGATGCCCCGAGGAAAGAAAATGCAAACACCTAGTAAGGAACCTAAAAGCTCTAGCATGACTCATGAAGAAGAGGAAGAAATGCTACATGATATATCAAAATTACAAGAACAAGTGCAACAAATGTCACGCTCACAAAAGCTAACAGAAGCTAAGATAAGTGGCGTGGAATCTAAGATAAAGGGAATGGAAGCTAAGATGGATGATTCGAAGACAGATTTGAAGAGAGACATGGCAGATTTGAAGATAGATTTGAAGACAGACATGGAAGAATTGAAGAAGTTGCTACAAGAAAGGGTCACTAATGGTGAAAAGGTAGTAAAGGAAACTCATGATGAGAACAAAAGAAATGTTAATCATGATTCCATAGACGCTAATGTTGGATCGAAGAATCACCATATTCCAAAAATCGATATGAGGAAGTTTGATGGCAAGGATCCCGCCACATGGATATTACAGATGGAGCAATTCTTCGATCTCAATAATGTGCAAAACGCACAAAAGGTACGTATGGCAATTGTATATTTGGAACCAAATCAGTTTGTATGGTATCAATGGCTTTGCTCTCGTAAACAATTTATCACTTGGGCAATTTTTACGGAAGAATTGATAGCACATTATGAAGATACAAAAAGCAACACTTTTTTTAGCCAATTGATAAGTCTCAAACAAAAGGGTTCAGTAATGGAGCACATTGAGGAGTTCCAAAAATTGAACATAAGGGTAAAAGATATTCCAGAGGAGCATAGGATTGATGTGTTCATAGGGTCTTTAAAGGATAATATCCAACATGATGTTCGCCTTTGGGAACCTGATTCATTAGAGAAGGCATTCAGGTTAGCAAGAAAAATGGAAAGCAAAATTATGGCAACCAGGAAGCATACCACTCACAACTATAAAGACGGAAGTGTTGTTGCCCCTAGTCTTCCACAACCTATAAGGTTGACACCACAACAATTGGAAGAAAAAAGAGCAAAAGGGCTTTGTTACAGTTGTGATAGCAAATACACTAAAGGTCATAAGTGTGCTGAGAAGAAATTATTCTACATAGATTGTGAAGAGGAAGAAGAAAAGGAGCAAGAAAGGTCAAAAGAAGAAGATATACTCCAGGAACAAAGCCTAGATGAAGAACAAATAAATCCGACCATATCTTGTAATGCATTGGCGGGAATTACCACTCCTCAAACCATCAAGATAGAAGGACAAATCAAGAAGAAAAAGGTAATAGTGTTGATTGATTCAGGAAGCACCCACAATTTTATTCATTGTAGGGTAGCAAAAGAATTGAATTGCTTCCTATATCCAGCACCAGAGTGTCAAGTGATGATTGCAAATGGAGGAACAATAAATTGCTCTGGAAAGTGCCATAATATCAAGCTATCCATGGGAGAATATGTATTGACTAGCCCAATGCTTTCCATTCCAATGGGAGGTGCTGATGTTGTACTAGGAGTCCAATGGCTACAATCCTTGGGTACAATAGCTTTTAATTTTCAAGAACTTTTCATCAAATTTTCTACGGAAGGAAAGGAAGTTGAATTAAGGGGTATTGCAGGGAAACCAAGAAATATAATCAGCTCTAATGGTATGACAAAGCTTCTAAAAAAGGAGCAAAGAGGTGTAATTGCACAATTATGTTGCTAGATGTTTCCACATTGGAATCATCTATTTCTCCAGATCTCCAAAAAGTCCTGGACAATCATTCCAAGGTATTTGAGACTCCCAAAGGTCTCCCACCTATGCGTGATCATGATCATGCTATTCATCTGATTCCAGGAAGTGTTCCTCCAAACATCAGGCCGTACAGATATCCCTATGTCCAAAAAAGTGAAATTGAACGTATGGTTGCAGAAATGCTAGAGGCTGGTATAATTCAACCGAGTCAAAGTTCTTTCTCAGCTCCAGTAGTATTGGTGCACAAGAAGGATGGATCATGGCGCATGTGTCCGGATTATAGGGAGCTCAACAAGCTCACTATTAAAGATAAGTTCCCCATTCCTGTTATTGATGAATTACTGGATGAATTGCATGGATCAATTTACTTCACCAAGTTGGATCTTCGTTCGGGATATCATCAAATCAGAATGAAGATTGAAGACATTCCGAAAACGGCATTTAGAACTCATGAGGGTCATTATGAATTTTTGGTCATGCCTTTTGGCCTTACCAATGCACCTTCAACATTTCAAGGTTTGATGAATTCAATTTTCAAACCATTCCTTAGAAAATTTGTGTTAGTATTTTTTGATGATATACTAATCTACAACAAGTCTTGGAAGGATCATGTTGAACATGTTGACAGGGTGCTACAACTATTGGAGGAGAAACAATTATATGCAAAAAGATCCAAATGTTTCTTTGGAGTCCAGGAGGTGGAATATTTGGGTCATATTGTATCTCATGAAGGAGTTAAGGTAGACCCTAGCAAAATTAAAGCCATTAAGGAATGGAAAATCCCCACATCCATAAAGCATCTGCGAGGATTTCTTGGGTTGACAGGGTATTATCGCAAGTTTGTTAAGAATTATGGGAGAATAGCAGCACCTCTAACAACATTATTGAAGAAAGATTCATTTTCATGGACTCCGGAAGCAACAAAGGCCTTTGAACATCTTAAAGAGGCAATGTGCCAAGCACCGGTCTTAGCTACACCGGACTTCACAAAAACCTTTATTGTGGAATGTGATGCTTCAGGAAATGGAATTGGTGTTGTTCTAATGCAAGATGAAAGACCCATTGCTTTTGAAAGTCGTCCAATCAAGGGAAAGTTTTTAAGCAAAGCTATTTATGAGAAGGAAATGTTGGCAATACTCCATGCACTTAAGAAATGGCGACCCTACCTAATGGGAAGACACTTCAAGGTAAAAACGGATCATGATAGCCTTAAATACTTTTTAGAACAAAGATTATCCTCTGAAGAGCAACAAAAGTGGGTCACAAAGATGTTGGGTTATGACTTTGAAATCATCTACAAAAAAGGGAAGCAAAATGTGGTGGCAGATGCACTCTCAAGAAAGGATGAGGATGTGGAAGCATTGTTGTGTGCCATTTCTATTATCCAACCAGATTGGATAAACGAAGCAAGGGAGGAATGGAAGAATGACGAAGAAGTGTGGGCACTTATTCGAAAGCTACAACAAGATTCCAGTACTTCTGATACATTTAGCTGGCAAAATGATTCGTTATGGTACAAAGATCGCTTATACCTCTGTAAGAATTCCCAGCTAAAACAAAAGATTCTTATGGAATTGCACACTTCTCCCTTAGGAGGGCACTCAGGATTTTTAAAAACTTACCACAGGGTTAAGAAGGAATTTTTTTGGGATGGCCTTAAATCAGATATTCAAAAGTTTGTGGCGGAATGTTTGGTTTGCCAGCAAAATAAAGTTGAAACAATTAAGACACCGGGTCTATTACAACCTTTATCCATTCCAAGCCAACGTTGGGAGGAGGTTTCAATGGATTTTATCACAGGTTTACCCAAGTCTGAGGGAAAGAGTGTCATCATGGTGGTAGTTGACAGACTTACCAAGTATGCACACTTTTGTGCATTATCACATCCATTTAAAGCCAGTACAGTTTCTACTGCATTTATGGAAACAGTTCAAAAGCTACATGGAAACCCAAAGATTATTGTAAGTGACAGAGATCCCATTTTCACTGGAAATTTTTGGACAGAATTATTTTCTTGTCTTGGTACTCAGTTAGCTCATAGCTCATCTTATCATCCTCAATCTGATGGGCAAACTGAGATAGTAAACAAATGTTTGGAAGGATATCTTCGTTGCTTTGTATCTGATAAACAGACACAATGGGTCAAATGGTTGCCTCTGGCTGAATGGTGGTATAACACTTCCTTCCATACAGCAACAAAAATGACCCCATTTATGGCACTTTATGGGTATCAACCACCATCCATCACATCATATTTAAGAGAAAATTCTAAGGTTCAGGCAGTGGAACATCACATCGAACATCAACAACAAGTCCTCCAACTCTTAAAGGATAACCTCGTGTTGGCACAAAATAGAATGAAACAACAGGCAGATCAACATCGCAGTGAAAGAAGTTTTGATGTAGGTGATTGGGTATTCCTACGGCTACAACCATATAAGCAAATGTCCCTAAAGCAAGCTAAGAAGGATAATAAATTATCACCAAAGTATTATGGTCCGTACAAGGTGTTGCAAAAGATTGGTACTATGGCATACAAATTGGAGCTTCCTGCAGCTTCTCGATTGCACCCAGTTTTCCATGTTTCATGTTTAAAGAAGGTTATAGGTGACAAGCTCCCAATTCAAACAATATTGCCAGAACTTGACGAGGAAGGAAAAATTATATTGGAACCAGAAGCAGTCACAGAAACAAGAACTCGACAGCTACGAAATCGATCAATTTCAGAGTATCTTATCAAGTGGAAGAACTTATCCGCTGAAGATTCCACATGGGAGGATGAGAATTTTATGCAGAAGTATCCAGAACTACTCAAGCGTTGAGGACAACACTTTTTTGAAGGAGAGGGGCATGTTGGGTCCCTATAATACTAGTGATTACCCCATTACTATTGTAGTTATACCCCTTATTTATATTGTTGTGCCCCTATTACCCCCATATTGTTATTTCTGTGCCCCATAGAATCCCTCTATTGTTATTTTGTGGCTTTATATTATTATTGTTAGGTCGACTGGATTATATTGTGACTCCTTAGACTCCTATATATAGAAAGGAGGTTTTGTCATTTGTATCATCCAAGAATTGTTCATTTATGTAATGTAAAGGAGGTTGCCCCCTCGAAGAGGCTGAATTCTAAGGCGTTGATCTATCTTTTCTATCTTTTCTTGAGCTGGTTTCATAACAATCTTCATATTGGTTGCATATCCAAAATACCTTTTCATTCTTTTACTTTCTCTAAAGGTACCCTTTGCAGTGTGACCTTCGGTTTCTTGTAGAGTAGTTCTCAACCAAGTAGGTCTCTTTGAATTTCTAGGAACAATTACTTGTTGCACAGGCTCACTAACCTTCAACATCTTTTTGAGTTGATATCAGATCTTGACCATCATTATCCCTTGATATATTCTCAAAGATAGGTATCTCTTCTTCATCAGAACTAACTGGAACATCTTTTTATTTCTTGTAACCTATACTTTCATCAATTTTGACATCCCTACTTACTTCAATCCAAATATCTTCTTTAATATATATTCTATATGCCTTTGATGAAGCATGATACCGAACAAATATGCCATTGGTAGGATCCAACTTCCTTTTTTCCTTTGGTATATGTATATAAACAAGACATCCAGATATTCAAAAATGATCCACACTTGGCTTCTTTCCTGTAAATTCTTCTTCCAAAGTCATGTTATTGAGAATCTTATGAGGCTTTTGGTTCGATAAGCATACAATTGTTACACATGTTTCTCCCCACATGAATTGAGGGAGATATTGATCATGAAGCATGGATCTGACACATTCTTTAATTGATTTGTTTTTCCTTTCATCCACACCATTATGTTCCAGATTATAGGGAAAAAATAGCTCCCTATTAATCCTTGCTTCCTTACAAAATGCCATCATCTCTTTCAAGGTATGTTCTCCACCATTATCAAACCTCATAGTCTTGATCTTTCTTTTATTCAGATTCTCCACTTCATTATTGAATTCTTGAATCTTCTTTAATATGTCATCTTTGTTCTATGAGGTATAACCAAGTTTTTCTTAATAAATCATCAATAATATTGATACCCCCAAGAGATTTTACTTCATAGGACCATATGAGTGTATCAGATCTAAAACTTCTTTAGATCTGGTATCACTTCTTGCAAATGACTTCTTTACATTATTTTCTAGAGAAACACCCTTACAGGTCCCTTCATTTTCTTCCTTCAATTTGGGGATGCCATTGACTATTTTATTTAGAGATGGAAAAATATTATAATGAAGGTATCCATACCTTTTATGCCATAGTTCGAAAGTATTCACATCTAAGTGAACTAGGGCTTGAGTGAGAGGTGTAAATAGTCTATATAATGTCCCCTGAAAAATCTCATTTACCCTAGCATGATCAATACTAGAGTCCTTACCCCAAACCAAAACCTTGCCATCAACAAATTCAATTTTGTCACCCACATTATCCTCTAGACATGAAATATAAAGTAAGTTTTTCTTCAAACCTGGAATATATAGAATGTTGTTAAGGTGAATACTTCCACCAGACTTGAGGTCCAATGAAATAGATCCAATACCTTTCACTGGATAGATCTTCTTGTCTCCAAGTTCGATTGAATGAGAGGAGGTTCCTTTTAAAAATTTCTGGAGTTGGATGCATTTTCCTATCATATGTCTAGAAGCACCATTGTCAATAACCCTTACATTCTCAGACTCCTTGAAAGTCATAAATAAAGTGGAAAATAAACTTCCATCAATAATTCTAGCTTGGAAATTATCTTCAAAATGTAACCCTTGATGGATGCAGTGAGATTCATAAGAAGCTTTAAACCCTTCTTCATAATCCTTTCCATAGTGCCAACCAGGATGTGATATTCAATATCCTTCTTACACCTTAGCTCTGATACCATGTTGGAAAATAAAGATACTTGTAGATTATAGATGATTTTTCTTAACCTGATAATTACTTGTGATTTTAGTTGGAATTTTATTTCTTATTTAGTTCTTGTTCATCAAGAAATTACCAAAACAATGAAGATCACAAAGAGATGAATTACACTAGATATAGGTTCCAAGCCAGGGCAAAACCCCTCCAAGGGGAAAACCCCTAAAGAAAAGTTATCCTCTTATAGAATATTATTACAATTAGACTTTCAAGACCCAAAGCCCAAAATCCTCCCAAGCACAAAGTCAGTCCCTCAACAATATCTCTTCAAGGTAGCTTCAAAACTTCAACCTTCTATAGCTCTGCTCTAGAATTTTAGCCTTTTTCTTCACTTCAGAATTTTGGCCCTGGAATTTTGGCCTCCTATAGCTTCATAGCTCCATAGAAACCCTAAAAACATCACACATGTGGACAAAAAGAGATAAACCCAAGGAACTTCAACTTCTTCTTATTTTCTTCATCCTTCCAACTCTTTCTCCTCCTTTGCTATTGCAAATCAAACTTGTGATGGATGTGTATCTCAAATGAGTCGACCTACTTCTATTCAATAACCTTGTTGAGGGGTCGAATAGCCCTCCTTAGGGCTGAATTCATCTTTCCTGAGCTGACTTGGCCTTGGAGGAATAAATGGTTTTTCGTGACTCTAAATAATTATTTTTCTTTATTACAAAGAGTCCAAATGGGGCTATAATACATGCCATAACCTTTTCTTTGTCCTAGAAAGACCTAAAAATACCTAGAAGCACAAAGAACATGCTTTGGACCTAGAGTTGAGCTTGAAACCATGCTTTGAATAAAAATATAATTTATTTTCTTTCTTTTTCTTTCTTTATACAAAATATATAATGTCATGATCACAAAAGGTCATTATGAAGACAAAATCTAGTAACAATTTCGAATAGGTTTGTCTAGTCATAACATTGATCGTGGCTCCAAGATCAATCAAAACATTAGGGACAAGAGTATCATTAATATGGATATAAAAAACTAAATTACGAAGATCTATATATTTTTCTAATAAGGCTTATCTTTGGATATGTATATGAAGTACCCAAGTTGTCATATTATTGGATTTATTCACTTTGAAGGCAATTTACAGACATAGTTATAGAAATTTTGGAGGAATTGTCAAAGGAAGTTTATATCAATGAACTACCTAAAATTAGGGATACTCAAGCGTAGAATACTAATATTTTATCCTTGACAAATACTCTAAGTGTATCAGGAATTTTTTTCAGCTACCCTACCCGCAAATCATTTCGACCATGATTATATTTTTCTTATAGTTGGATTTTAGACTCTTAGATTGGGAATATCACTTCTTCAACAGCTAATCGAATTTTCTTAGAAATGTCTGAAGTTGCATTCACCAAAATGTTGAATTTTCCCACTATTAGTATAGACATTACGGATAATAAGCTTGATGATGATTTCAAAACATGGGTCGAAGATGAGAAGCTCAATGTTTTTCAAAATTTACTCAAGGCCTTGATTGAAAACCAGAAAATAGAGTTACCCTTTCCACCAACTTATTAAAACCAATTTTTTAGATGATGATGTCCCTTTTATCTGTGATTTTTGGTCTTGTGGATGGCTCTATCATGGATGAAACCACATTCATGACTATTAGGCTCATATTGTCGAATCTAGCAGGAATAATTGTCAATTTCTTGAGATATTTAGTTAGGAGAACAATTTTCGACCTTAGTATTGTAGGTACTTTAAAGGTCTATAGGAACTACACCTACTTAGTGCATTTGGTCCTATTTAACTACCCGTCATATTTTCTGTCTACATGATTGATAGAAGGGGTCTAAGCCAAAGATGGAAAGCAAAAAGAGGTTTATTGTTGGATTGATATTTTATATCCCAGGCGAGCCCATGCAAGTTATGTCCAATTTATTGACCATTTATTTTTCTACCTATGTGTAAAATTTCTAGAAGAAACCCCAAATAAAATATCAAAGGACGAAAGAAGAATTTTACATATAATTGACGAAGACAATATTGGAAGTTTGTACCTTTTTCTTGACTATTCCATCATTTGAATCTATGGTTTTGAATAGGAACCTTATCACCTCCCTAATTTTATTTCTTCCCTAATATTTTCTTATGAAGTACTAAGGAAGAGGCTTACTGTCAATGCTTTTCATTTTGTTTCCAAGAATAAGAAGGAACTTTTTAGTTTTCCCTGTCTAGTTTTCTCTATGATTACTAGGCATAAAACAACTATTGATATGATTGAAAAAGAAATGCCATATTTTGGTCTAGTACATGATGTTTGCTAGAAATATGATCCTCATGGCATCATTTCTAACTTAAAGAAACATGTTGGTCTATCTGCTTATGTTCGTGAGCCTAGATTGGAAATTAAAAATATAACTAATGTTTTCCCTTTGCCTCAAAATAGAAAATATCAGGCAATTATGCAAGTGGCCACACAACAAAATGAAAAAGAAATATATAGAGAAGGGGGGACAAATAATATCATTATTACAAGAACAATTCAACCTAAATATGTGGAGCATGCTCAACCCTTGATTGTATTACCCATAAATGATTTGAAAAGAAAGTCTGATGCATTGGAGCTAGAAGAAATGGAATGAATAGTCAAGGAAAAAGAACATGAAGACAATGAGATTGAATCTTTTGAGAGAGAAACTTAATAACTATCCAAGGAAATTCAACAAACCCTAGAGGAATCACGACCCAAATACTATGGAGAACAAACATTAGCTTTCAAACATAGTTTTATTAAAGAAAGGGTTGTGGATAATCTAGGTAAAGAACTTACGCTCTTACCAAAAGAGGCTTAGATGGTAGAAAATATTGTGCTTGGGGAAATGACTCCCACCACAGACTTGAGATTTATTTCTTCAACTAATTTTGAAACTAATATGTTTAATCTTATTGTGAAATGGACAAAGTTAGATGGAAATAAAATATTATTGGGTTCGAGAGCATCTTCCTTGGCTAGTAATCTTGACAAATTAACCGACTCTGATATGATAAATTGGCATAGGAAAACTAGTGAAGTTGTGTCCAAGAGATTATTAGATTCAACTGCTAGTAACAAAAAGTTGTAAGGCATGCTTGAGAGAGTCACACAACAACTCTATAATGCATGAGTTGCACTGAGAACTAAATTCAATCAAGTAAATGAGCCTAATGATAAAATAATAAAGAAATAAAGACAACCAAAAGATGGCAATTCCATTAGGAAGTTATTGGAAGAAAAAGAAAAAGAAACAAAGAGCTTAAATGAAATTTCAAAGGTCCCTAATTATGATGCAACTAATCTGATAAGAGTTTTTTAAAGGAAAGAGGAAATTGAGAACAAATTGCAAGCCATCAAAAAAATTCCTTGACTTTAAAGAGTGTCAACTCCAAAAGAAGGAAGATAAGATGGATAAACTCATAAAGGATTTTGAAGAAAGAAAAAGAAACATCTTAATACAATTGAAGAGTACAAAGCTGCTATAAATAAGGATCTTGGAAAGACTACAACAGATGCAACATATGCAGATAGTTTAAAATTCTCTGATCTTAAAAACTCATAGCTGGAGCTAAAGATTAAAGAATTGGAGTCTGAGAAAGAACAAATTGGAAGAGATTAGGCATGATAAGTGGAAATAAAGATTGAGACAATCGAGGAAATACAAAACACTATGAAAGAGAAATAGGGTGATATTAAATCCCTTCCAGAAATCATAAAATTACTTCAACAGGAAAATAGGTCTTGATAGAAGCCAAAAAATAGATATCAGAACAAATTGACCGGAAAATCTCATAAGTTAGAACTTATGTTAAGATCCTATCATAGTGTGAGAAAGTGGTAATGAAAAATGGCAACATTGATGCCAAATATCCTAAAGCAAGAGGACCTAGTCCTTAGTGAATGTCTTTTTAATTGTTCCTCAGTCATCAGAACAGTTAGGAATCCAACATTCTTTTGACACCATTATCGAGGAATCAAATTATTTTGTGTTTTCTCATGGGTAACAGTAACCCTATTCAACCTTATATTTCTTTTGGGTTACATGACTAACGCAATATTCTAAACGAGTTATATTTTTTGACTCTGCAAGTTTCCATAACTCAGGAAGAATTCAGGAGGAACTGGGAAATATTAACCTAAGAGGAGAAGTAAGCGTAGCCTAACCCGAACCTCCCCCAACGAAAAGAAAGGCTGAGACATTGATTTTGTTTATGAATATGCATATTCACTACAGAATCAGGTGCTCCAAATAGGTATGCCTTTGTATGTTTCAATAAAGTATATAATAGTTGAAATATTTTGGCAACTCCAAATTAGATACCCCTAAACTAATTACTATATCTATATCACCTACTCCGCTCTTGAAGACCCAAAATTTTTAGTAACCATTGCTAATAGAAGAAAATGAATAGAGGAATTTAGATAGACACATCCTAAATCACTTAACCCTAGAAAATGAAAAAAAAAAATCAACCATCGACCCCTACTTGGGAATCTAAAGGAACACTTGGTCTATCAGGGATCCAAAACAAATCTAACCCAATATCTAGTTTTCCTTCCCCTCCTATGGTTATCCCACCATCCTCCCCTTATCATTCACTAACAACGTCTCCTCCTTCTCCTCCGATCATGAATGCATGGGTTAATGTATGTTACTACCCCTTGAATTTGGTTGGTCAGTTACATGACTTACCTAATAAATATGATAAAGACTTTCCTAGATTTGACAACGAAGGAGAGTGTATGGCAGAGGAAAATTTCATTAAATTCCAAGATTTCTATGAAAATATTGGGGTTGAATATGATGATATTTGTATGATATTTTTTTTGCAAAGCCCAAAGGATGACACACGTAAATGGTTTAAAAATTTACATGCAAATTCCATCAATACGATGGAACGATTAGTCGATTTGTTTCTAAAACAATTCAGTGTTAAAAAGAGAAATAATTTATGATTAACTAAATTTGGTGCCTTAAAACTTAGACCCAGTGAATCCTTCAATGAATTTAATAAATTCTACAATCAATTGCCAACTGATATAAAACCTTTATAAATTGCCTCTTTGGTGGCATGTTCAACTACCCTAGATTTTGATCTCTCGTTTATGTTGAGAGAATGCGAGCCAACTACTTTATTAGATGATCAAGCTAAGGCATGCACTTGTGAGGGGAACTTAATAGCCACTGGTAAGTGTAATACAGAACAAGATTAAAAAGAAGGTAAAAAGAAAGTATTTGACCCTATACTCAAGACTTTTGGAACTAAGGAGTCCCAAGGCCAAAAAATTAATGAGATGGAAAAATTGATTAAATCATTATCCAATAAACTCCAGTGACTCGAAGTTGGAAATAGGACCTAAGGTCCAATGCCTCAAAACTCGCTCCCTCCTCAAAATTTCCCACAATATGTGCCAAATAGAAATCCTAACCAACCTTATTGAAATCAACTATGTTATCATAGACCTATTGAAATCAACTACGTTATCATCAGCCCTTTGACCTGCAAATTTTGCAACATGGGAAAAGAGAGGAAGAGCCCCTCGTCCAACCCCCTTTGTGAAATAATGCTAATCTAGTAGACGATTATAATGATGAGTTAGCAAGTTAGTAGGTAGATCTAGAGGAAGAAGAATACCCTAAAGTTAATCGCTTTAATGATTGTGTAGACTTTGGTCAAACATATCTTAAACAAGAGGATATCCAGTACCTCGAAACAAAATTTTGGGCTCTTGAACTTGAACGATTCACTCAACATCTAGAAGCCCTATTCCAACACACATAATTTGAGGCCACAAAAAGATAATAAAAAAGTAGATAACCCAAATCATAAATAAAACCTATAGAAACAACTCTTTCCCAAACAAAGAAAAATAATAGAGAAATAAGGTTTTGAAAAAGAGAAGTAAGCTTAAAACCAACCACGATCTTCGCAAAAGTTTAGTGTGCAAAATGAATTGACTAAACTAAAAATAAACATGCCTCTAACTGAAATTATTACAATACCATCTTATAAGGATGATGTTAATCAATTTATTCAGAAAGTTGAGGACATGATCAATGATTTACAAGTAGATGATGTGATTAACATACATGACGATGCCCCTATCATCACTAGTAGATTACATAATAATAAAAAATATAATCTAGTTCTCCCATTTTATATTTGTGTGAAGATTATTGAATTAACCTTGCATAATCACATGCTATATTTGGGTGCATCACATGATCTTATGCTAAACCAAATCATGGACTAGTTAGGTCTATACATAAACTGTGAATTCAAGGATCTTTACTCGTTTGATTATGGGAAGGTTAAATTCCTCAAAATGATCAAATATGTACTAGTAATTTTATCCCAACTCCCCATAAGAAGCATAGTTATGGAAATTGTGGTAATTTTTGTCCCTCCTAATTACGACATGTTTCTTTCTAGATCTTGGGGCACCAAGTTAGGGGTATCCCTTCAGCTTGACCGCTCTTATGCAACTATCCCTACCTTTGGGGGTGTAAATCAATGCTTATAGTGAGAATCACGACCAACTTGTACAATAAGCTCTCATGAGAAACCAATTAACTTTCCTGTGTATGCTTTTGATGACAATCTCAAAAATTTTGTTTTAACATTAAAGTATGAAGAAAAATATTTAGCTATATAGAAACAAGCATTTAAGAAAGTTGTAAATAATACAGATTTTGTCTAGAAGACGTTTTTCGATGACACTTCATCCAAAATCAGATATGGAGCAGGCATTGTCATGATTTCTACCTCCCAAGAGGGTGTTACTTTCCCTTTAAAGCTTGATTTCAAATTGATTGACAACATGGTCGAATATGAAGCCCTAGTTATAGGTCTAGAAGCAACTCATAAACTCAACATCCTAAACTTAACTATTTTTTGTGATTCTGAATTAGTGATCAAACAAGTTACTAACACATGTCAAACTAAACATCCTAGGATTAAGGCTTATAGAAATCAAGTCTAGGACTTGGTGGAATTTTTTTTCTTAGCTATGAATTTCACCACTATCCATAGAGAGAAAAACTAGTTGGTTGATGCCCTAACAATGACTGCAACCATTTTTGTTCCTCTTGAACAAACACAACTTAAATATGAAATAAAAATCCTCTACCACCCTTCTATGTCTGATAATGTTAAACACTGTAAGCTATATGAAGATGACTAACAAATTCAAAAATTTATTAATTGGTTGGAGAATTCTCTAATTTATGTATTGAAGGTGATGAGAATTAAAATCAACAACACTTTTAAATGTCTAAATTTAAATAGAAAATTGGAAAACAAGATGCAGTGTAGTTGAAAAATAATTATATTCCATGAGGGATAATTCCCCTAAAAAATATCTTCAATCAGAAAGGAAGTACTGCCTCTTCTCTATTAAAACCTTTGGACGTAGAAATTGAACAAATAAATTTAGGTACGGAAAAAGAGCCTAATCTCATTAATATTTCTAAAACTCTTTAAGAAGAAATGGAAGACTTTTTTTTTTTTCTCTGAATCAGACTATTTCTATTATTGATACAAAAATTTTAGAAAGAGGCGGTAGCCTCTTGAGGTCTAGCCAGGATATTGGTTGTCTCGCCTGAAGGATTTGAAAAACTAAAAACCAGATTGCCTGAGACTAAACCCAAACTGTCATAACAAAACGCATACTGACTGAGGTTCCAAAACTGCTGAACATAAGTAAAACTATTGACGCGAACTGTTTACATAGACAGTAGACCATTAAACAAAGACAGAAAACCACTGAGCATATTCTTTGACCAGACACTATGATTCCAAAAGATGACGACATCCAGATTAGGTATCGTGAGCATAGGAGGGCGATTCTTCCACAATTCGGCAACCATAACTGGAGAGGTCATCCTCGTCAGAGGAAAGGCCCTTATCATATGGCTGATGCCCATCATCCGGAGGATTTGAGTGCGCCATAGCCGGCTGAGCCAGGAGAGAAGAATTTTTAGGTACCTGAGACTGCTGGCGATGATTCTGAGATGTGCTTGGCAGATCATTCGTCTTCTGCTCTGAAGTATCATGCGGAGTTGCAGCAGCCACATCTGCGACGCCTTCACTGAGCTGAATCATGACAGTAGCGACGAAGGAGTGGTTGCTTAGCCTGCAAGGGATTTGAAAGCGGGCCGAGTGCTCATGAGAATGATGAGGATTCGAAATTGCAGCCCGTTGTCCCCTGCCACGGCCACGACCACAAACAGGCGGACTTTCAGTTGTGGTGTCCTCGGAGGAGGAAGAGGCATGGCGCAGGGGCCGACCACGAACTCCTCCTCTGCGGCAACCCATTCTCTGTCTCAGGATGGTCATTATGCCCAGAGAATGGAGAATAGTGCAGACAACAGAACTGGGCTGAACAGGATCAACGAGAAGGGGGAGAATTGACTTGATTATCAGAGAATTAGGAGAGCTGGAGAGCTTACAGGGGAGGAGAATGCTGAATGGGCAGAGGCGTTCCAGTAAAATCTTAACAGAAGGAGCATCACGAGCCTGAATACCTTGGATACCTGAAACCTCCACCGGACAGAGCTCTGCACCTGCGTGGAGGCTGAAAATGCGAGAGGAGGGAACAAATCTGAGATGGATATGCGCCATCGATTTAATGCCAGAGAACCTGTGGGGAATGTCAAACCAAGATAGCTCGGCTTTGAATGAACTTGGCAGAGAATTGAATGCCATCTGCAGGTGGAACCAGGTGGCACGAGGCGTACTCCACGCGCCGACTGCTTCCGCCGCCATCCTCCGATCATCTGACCTGTGCACCCGCATCCGGGAGGGATAGATCTTGTTGCACCAGTAGAGTGCATTCTTGTTTGAGTTGCTCATCATTAGATCGATTGAGAGGCCCAGAGAAGAATGGGAGCTGTTGATCAGCCCCCTGGTTAGCCAGTCTGTCAGCTACTTTGTTGGCAGATCTCCGAACATGCTGGAAGGTGACACTGCGGGGAGACCTGAGCCAATCTTCAATTTGCTCTAGTCTGCTTAGGAGATGCCAACTAGAGGCGATTTTTCTAGCAGAGGTGCCTAATTGGATCCGAGAAACCATTTCAATTAGAATCTGTGAATCCCCTTCTATCACTAGCGGGAAGAAGCTTTTAGTTGCAGCTATGCCGATACCCTTCCATAATCCTTCCAACTCAGTGCATTGTTGGTATCTCTACCTATCAAACCATGATAGATGTGGAGAGACGAGCCCTCAGCTGTTCTAAAGATGCCTCCATATCCAGCCGGCCCTGGATTACCCTTGGCAGCACCATCGAAATTTAATTTTATTGTCTGGGAGATAGGAGGAGACCAGTGATGGGGGGAATCGGCATGGATGGAGGGAGTACGGGTGGAATGAGCAGAGAAGGTGAGATTCAGATTCGAATTATCCCAAACTTGGCATTCCTGAGGAGTGGATGGCATGTCCGAGTTATGCCAGAGTTTCTTGAATGTTCTGTTTAAGAAGAAGCCAAAGGGAGTCCAGGGGAGAATAGAGATTTTTAAAGATCCTATTGTTTCTTTCCTTCCAAAGGATCCAATAGACAAAGGCTGGGATGAGGATCCATAGGGAGTTGAGGACCGGGCTCTGGAAGGGTTGCTGAGGCCAATTTCTAATAGTATTAGTAATGTTGCCTACTTGTCTTCCTGATCTTCTATTGCATAGGGCAATCCTCTCCCAAAGATCAGCAGCTAGCGAACAGGTATCCAAAAGATGCAGAATAGTTTCTGGATGGAGGTTACAATTGGGGCATCTAGAAGGCCCAATGAAACCTTGCTTTTGAAGATTATCCCAGGTGAGGACTCGCTGTTTACTCAAAAGCCATAGAAATATAGAGACTTTTGGCCATATACTTGGATGCCAAATCCTGTCCCAAAGCTGATCTTTTGCTAGCTGTGCTGGATGATAGAGAATTTGGTATGCCTCCTTGGTGGTGAAAGTTCCTTTTGTTGTGTATCCCCAATGGATTTTGTGCCTTTGATTCGAGACTTTGATTTTCCTTAGTGCAAGCTCTTGATCGATCTCTTCATAGGTTTCCTGTTGCCAGTTGGCTTTCCATGTATCTGCTGATCTCCATTGTTGATAGCCTTGAAGGGGGTGCTGCTGCCAGAATTGATACACCTGGTTTTGGTCACTGTGTTGCATGGTAGCTTGCCAATTGGGTTTGTGGAAGAGAGTTGCAAGTTTGGGGAGCTGCTGCCAAGAGTCCTCCCAAAATCTTGCTGTGGTACCTGAGTGTATTTCCCAAAAGTTGTGCACCTGAATGAAACCACTATGTTTTCTAGCAGCGTTCCAGATTAACGAGCCCAGGTTGGTGATGCTTATACGAATTAGCTCTTCCAGGGGCCTTCCTGGAGTATACTTGGCATGCCAGATGCGAGCCCAGGGAGAGTGCGGATTGGAAACCCATTTCCACCAGATTCTGGCGCCCATGGTGTTGTTGCTGTGGAGGGGGTCCCTTAGACCAATTCTGCTAGCTGACTTTGGTAAGCAAGCCTCCGTCCATTTGACAAGCGCCCATTTTCTATTGAGACCTATGGAATCCCATAAAAAATTCCTCTGAAGATTGCGGATTTTCTTCAGAACCCATTTGGGAGCTGCCAATGTGGAGAATAAATACAAGGGCATGGCTTGAAGAACTTATTTGATAAGAATAAGCCTGTTGGTGATATTGAGAGAGTGAAAGTGGAAAGTCTGGATTCTATCTTGTCAAGGAGTGTTCTCCAGGAGGCATGCTTGTTGGCTAAGATTATAAGGGGAGCACCAAGGTATTTCGAGGGGAGCGTGGCTAGAGGGAATCCCAAGATTCTGGAGATATTCTTTTGAGTGAGACTGGGAGTATTGAAGAAGAAGAGCTGAGATTTGGTAGCATTGATGGAGGTGCCTGAGGCTTCAGAGAAAAGATTAAGTAGGTCAAGGAGAGCAGAAGCTTCCTGAACAGATGGATGGCCAAAGAGCATGGTGTCATCAACGAACTGTTGGTGCGAGAGGGGGGAAAGTCCATGGATAGAAATGCCCTTGAGAGAGTGATTAGAAATAGCAGAGTGGAGGAGACGGCTGAGACCTTTTGCCATGAGCACGAAGAGGAACAAAGAAAGAGGATCACCTTGGCGAATGCCCCTAGAAGGCCGGAAAGGCGAGGAGGGGGAGCCATTCAAAAGGATGGAATAACTGGGGGAGGTGATCAGATTCATGAGCCAACGCGTCCAGGTAGCGCTGAAGCCAAAAGCTAAAAGCATTTGATTAATGTAGGCCCAACTAAGTTTATCGAATGCTTTGGAAAGATCTAACTTGAGAATCATACCTGGCTTTTTTAGCACCTTGAGCGAGTGAATAACTTCATGGGAAAGAATGATGTCGTCCAGTATCTGGCGCCCTTCAACATACCCTGTCTGCTCAGGAGAGATGAGAAGAGGGAGGAGAGGTTTGAGCCTGTTTGCCAATATTTTGGAGATAAGTTTGTAGATTACGTTATAGAGAGCGATGGGCCTGAATTTATCAGGAGTGCTGGAATCTTCCCCCTTAGGCACAAGCACTATGAATGTGGAGTTGAGAGAGGGGAGGATCCAGTGCATCACTCTTGCTTCTTCCACAAGTTCCCATACCTCTATTTTGATGTGCTCCCAAAAAGCGTGGAAAAAATTTGTTGTAAAGCCATCTGGTCCTGGCGCTTTGCCGTCTTTTAATTGAGATAATGCCTCCTCCATTTCCTGCATTGATATTGGCAGGAGCAGCGTTTGGTTGTGGTCCTCCGTGATGATCTTGGGTATGTGCTGCGTGATGGCTTGTATTGCCTGTGTTCTGCTTCCTGGGGGTTCTTTCAAAATGTCCTGAAAGTGCTCTTTGAATGCCTGTTCTATTTCTTCATGCTTTTCCAGACGTTCTCCGTGTTTGTTATTGATAAAGGCAATGTGGTTATGCATTCTCCTTTGAACTGTGGATCTATGAAAGAACTTGGTGTTTTTCTCTCCATCCTTGAGCCATCTGACCCTTGAATTTTGGCGCCATAGCGTTTCTTCTTGCTTCCTACGAGTTTCAATCTTGGTAAGGAGCGATTTCTCCTGTTGCGCATAGTCTTCAGTTCTTCCCTCATAGATGATGCGCTGTTGCAGGGTGTTCATTTGCTCCTCCAGCATCTTCTGATGATTAAAAATATTTCCAAACTGGGTACGATTCCAGGATTTGATCACCTGTTTGAGAAATTTGAGCTTTTGCTGGAACTGGTACATTTTGGCTCCTTCTGGGGGATTGTAAGATTTCCAGGCATCGATTACCACATCTTTGAAGTTGGGATGTGAAAACCAAAATTCTTCGAAGCGAAAGGGTCTATTGCTCCTGACACCCGGACGCAGCCATTGTAACATTATGGGCCAGTGATCGGAACCGGCTTGAGGCAAGATGGAGGCGTGAAAGTCTCCCCCCATGTGAATGGCATTATCCGTCATGAGAAATCGGTCCAATCTGGAAGCGATTTGCTGTGAACCTCTTCTTTTATTGGACCATGTGAAAGTGCCATTGGATGTCTGAAGATCCATCAATTGATTCCGGTGAATGAAGTCTTTGAGGCTATAGCTGTCTTCATCCAGCCTCTGACATCCCCCTGTCTTTTCCTCCAGAGAGGTAATGATATTAAAATCACCCCCGCATATCCAGAAGGGAAAGCATCTATTTGCATTGAGTTCCGAAAGAGTTTCAAGCAGATCCATTTTTCTCTGAAGATCTTGCGGAAAATACACGTTGGAAAGATGACCATGGCTGTTAGTTCCAATAAGGTGGAAGGTGGATTGTATGAAGAAATGGGAGGCATGAAAGTCCTGAAGGTATAGTTCTTGAGGATTCCATAAAATTGCGAGCCCTCCAGAAGCACCAGAGGCGTCCACTGAGACTGACCTGCACCCTGGCCATGCTTTATTGAGAATTTTTTCTATAACTGTACTGCTACATTTTGTTTCTTGAAGGAAAATTATAGATGGTGTATCCTGCTGAATCATTTTTCTTATCATCCTGTGTTTTGCAGGGCTGCACATTCCATGAGACGAGCTTCATGGGGAACAGTGGGGAAGAGTTTTGTAGAACTTGGTCAGCTTGGGGAATCTACCAGAGTCCACCAGCATTTCTCCGAGGATGATAGTCCGCTGCAAATCTGTTTTTCGCCCACGTTTCTTTGTCTCCTTCAAGATTTTCCTTCCATCCCAAGGACTGCCTGCTTGAATGCCTAAATATTTGTGATGCTGAGCTCTGGTTAACACTTCTTCTAATCTTTCTATCTCCCGAGTATGTATTTTACTGTATTCCTTCTGTCTACATGCTGCTTCCAGCTTCAGTATGTCCAGACCTGCCAGGTCCACACTCTCTGGTTCCTCCTCCATATGGCTCGGTGTACTTTGATCTTCCTCTTTTGAAGGCTGTTGCATGCTCAGTGCCAGAGCTATGTCTAACTCCATGTTGGATGAAGGTGGAGCTGAGTCTTTGTCTGGAGAAGCATAGGATGTGGAGGCGGGGGCGATGGTGGCTTTGGAGGACTGAGGTATATCTGAAGATTTGGGCGAATGAGATGGCGATGAGGGAGAAGGATCTGAGAGGGGAAGCGAGGGGTTGTCATCTATGTTATCCGTTGTATTCAGGATTTCAAAACTGTTTCTGGTTATGGGTTTCTTAAGATTCTCAGGATCCATTGGGGTTTTCTTAGCATGCCTTCTTCTATTTGGGACTTTTGTGAAACCCTCAGCATCTTTGCTTGCTTCCGTAACAGGAGTTTTGGACTGCAGATTCAGAGGACAGTCTCTGAAGAGATGGCCATGTTCATGGCACTTCCTACAACGAAAGGGAATATGCTCGTAATCTATGGTTTGAACCCATTCATAATCATCATGAAATAAGCTTACCAAGTTAGTCAGAGCTTTGGCTAGATGCATGTGGACGTAGATCCTGGCGTATGAGGTGTACTTCCGGCTTTTTGTTTCCTCTGCGACTTTGATGAAGGCCCCTAGGCTATTACCTATGTTCTTCAGGATTTCCTCCTTCCAGTATTCCAATGGGAGAGAGTACATTCTGATCCATACTGGAGCCCAGTTAAAGTCTTCTTTGTCTGGATTGAACCTCTCAACCCAATCACGCAGGTACAGGCCAGCAGCATTGAAGAAGTACGGGCCACCCTCGAAGATGCGTGTTTTGTCCCCTCAGGCAGTTGAAGGTAGCGGTGAAGAAGCCCTTTGGTCCAAGGTGCAAGGTAACTTGACCTTTTGGCTTCCATTTGGAGGCAATCCAGCCTTGCAGTGCTTTTTCAGTAGGCCAGAAACCTAGAAACTTGCCTATGAGGGCGTGATCCCTCATGTATTGAATCTCACTGTTGATGAGCTAACTGGGGAGATCTATTTTGATTCTTTCTGCCATTTTGGGGATGCATGTTGCAGAGGATGCTTTGGGTCTTGCCGCGGAGTTGTTCTGGTCAGTACCTTTGTCATTAGCTGTCGATGGGTTGGTTACGAAGTCGCCTTCAGCATTGGTACCTGGATTAGTGTCTTGCTCTGTCAAAGGATCAGAACCAGGTCTGTCATTTTGCTCTGCGCTATTGGACTTGTTAGGATTTGTATTGGGGGGGGAGAGGGGGATGAGCCCACCCCTTTGGAATGTGGCTTCATGGTGGCGTCAGTGGGAGCGACAACGTCTGTGAATCGAGGGCATCTTGGGGAGAGGCCAGGCGGCGCAAAACCCTAGTAGTGCCTATCCTCCATGAACTAGCATCGTGCTCTTCTTGTACGGACCAATATTATTGATATCTTATAAGAAATGGAAGACTTGTACATATACCTTTTTAAGTAATACTCAAATGTGTTAACTTGGAGCTATGAAGACCTAAAGACCTATGATAAAAAAAATAAAAATTGAACATAGAATACTACTAAAGGAAGGGGTAAAACATTTTCGGCAGAAGATGAGACAGATAAATCCTCTTTTAGTCCCCTCTATTGAGAATGAATTCAAGAAACTATTAGACGCAAAAATCATAGTTCTCTTAGGTATTTCAACTAGGCTTCTAACCTAGTTCTTATTAGGAAGAAGAATGGTGAAATTAGACTTTGCATTGAATTTCTTAATTTAAATAGGTCCTCTTTAAAGGACAATTACCCCTTACCTAAAATGGTTACTTTCTCTAGACAGTGTTTGAGTCCCGCATGATTTTGATGATGGATAACCTTTCTTGGTATAACCAAATAGTTGTGCAGAAAGAGGACAAGTAAGGACCACCTTTACTACCCCTTTCAGAATGTTCATGTACGAGAAGATTCCCTTAAAGCTCATGAATGTTGGGGCTACGTTCCAGCTAGCCATGTATATATACTTTGCAAATGAGAAATACCATTTCATTGTTATATATCTAGACGATATGATAGTAAACTCCAAGTCCGATTCACATCATTTGGACCACCTTAAAGATGTGTTTCGAAAATGTCTAAAGTATGGCCTATCTCTCAATCCACATAAATTATATTTTTCCATAACCAAGGGAAAGTTTCTCGAACATATGGTATCTAAGAAAGGGGTTTGATTTTACCTTGAGAGAGTTCAAGAAATAAAAAGAATATCATTCCCTAGGACTAAAAAAAATTAATTCAGTCATTCTTTGGAGAAAAAGGAAATAGTGTCGTTCCATCCCCAATTTTGCAGAAATCGTTTAAAATATAAATACCATGCTTAAGAAAGGAAAAGAAATTAAATGGACCCATGAGGCCAAACGTGCTTCTCCCAAACTAACAAATTATTAATGGAAGCACCTGTCCTCATGAGTCCCAATTATGCAAAGGACTTCATGGTCTTCCCTTTTGCCTTTGAGAACATTGTTGCAAAAGTCCTCTAAGAAAATGAATAATATGAACAACCCATAACCTTTTCAGTAAACCATTATATAGCATCATGGACTATATTCTCCAATCTAATATTGTTGTCTATCTACCTAACCCTATCGTTAAAGATATCCTCACTTAACATGACACCGAAGGAAGGAGAGGGAGATGGATTGCTAAAATCTAGGAGTATGACTTAGAATTAAAATATATCAAGGTAGTAAAGGGGAAAGGTCTTGTTGAATTTCTCGTTGAAGCAAATTTAGAGGCATTAGGAATTAATCAACTAACTCACCTGGGCCACATTACTCAAGTTGAATATCAAGAGTCGGATAAAAAATAAAGTGATAGGTCCCTATAATACTAGTGTATTCCCTTATTATTATTGTCATTGTATCCCCGTATCATTATTGTTGTGTCCATGTTATCCCCATATTCTTATTATTGTGCCCCATAGAAGCCCACTATTTTTATTGTTGTGCCCTTACATTATTATTGTTATGTCGACTCTGATTATATTGTGACCCCTTAAACTCCTATATATAGAAAGGAGGTTTAGTCATTTGAATCATCCAAGAATTATTCATTTGTGTAGTGTAAAGGAGGTTTCCCCCTCGAAGAGGCTTCTTTTTAAGTCATTGATCTATCTTTTCTTATGTTTTGTGAGCTGGATGCATAACATTTGGTATCAAAGCTTTGGATTCTAGGGTTTTGCTGCTCCAAACAGGTCATTGTGGAATTTTCGCTATAATTTTTTTATATGAAGTTTCAAAACCTATAATTAAAACCCATTTGAGCTGAAATATTGATGAACCTTAGGTCCAAATTTCAGATCTTGTTGCTATATTTTCGGGTATATGATCCACAAAAGTTAGAGTTTTTGTATGCTCCTGAATTACATCCCAAACAGGTGACCTTGGGAAAATCATCATAAATTTATTTCTGAGCATCAAATTGAAATTGTGTAATAATGTATAGAAATAGCACAGAATTTAATTTTATGTATATCATTTTTAGGTCCGAAGGTCAAAACTGTGACATGTGGCACTTCGTACAAGTTTTCTCTACTAAATTAGTCTATAATCCAGTCATCGTGGGAGATTTTGCATAACTCTTTCTTGGAGAATCCAACCTTGATCAAACTTCTAGGGTTGGAAAGAGACTCAAAGGACTACCACAAAATTAAATTTCATACCTTGGGGATTTGAAATTACAGAGATACAACAGATTCAATATTGAGCTCCTATAAAGCATAAAAAAGGTGTGTATTCTTTTTAAAATTTGCATAAGTTTTGTTTGAAAAACTAGTTTGAAGTAATTAAAAGGGAATGGTGAAGAAAATTATCATTGATTGATGCCCTGAAGAAAGAAAATGGAAACACCTAGTAAGCTACCCGGAAGCTCTACTATGACTCATGAAGAAAGAGGAAGAAATGCAACATGATATTTCAAAATTATGAGACCAAGTGCAACAAATTTCACTCTCACAAAAAATAACAGAAGCTAAGATGGACACTAAGATGGATGGCATGGAAGAAAATATGGGTGTTATGAAAGGCAACATTGAGTATTTGAAGAAAGACATGGAAGGTTTGAAGGGAGGTTTGACAAAGTTGCTACAAGAAATGCTTCCTAATGAAGAAAAGGTAGTAGAGGAAACTCATGATGAGAACAACATAAATGTTAATCATGATTTCATAGACTCTAATGTTGGATTGAAGACCCACCATATTCCAAATATTGATTTGAGGAACTTTGATGGCAAGGATTTGGTAACATGGATACTACAGATGGAGCAAGATTTTGATCTCCATAATGTGCAAAACACACAAAAGGTATGCATTGCAACTTTATATTTAGAATCCAATCAGTATGTATGGTATCGATGCCTTTTTTCTCATAAACAAATTGTCACTTGGTCAATTTTTATGGAGGAAATGATAGCACATTATGAGGATACAAAAAGCAACACCTTCTTTAGCTAATTGATAAATCTCAAACAAAAGGGTTCAATGGTGGAGCACATTGAGGACTTCCAAAAATTGAATATAAGGGTAAAAGATATTCAAGAGGAGATATGATTGATGTGTTCATTGGGACTTTAAAGGATACCATCCAACATGAGGTTTGCCTATGGGAACCTGTTTCATTGGATAAGACATTCAGGTTGGCAAGAAAAATTGATAGAAAAATTATGGCAACAAGGAAACCTACCACTCACAACTATAAATATGGAAGTGTTGCTTCCCCTAGACTTCCACAACCTACAAGGTTGACACCACAACAAGTGGAAGTAAAAAGAGCAAAAGGGCTTTGTTACAATTATGATATCAAATACATTAAAGGTCATAATTATGCCGAGAAAAAATTATTTTACATAAATTGTGAAGAGGAGGAAGAAAAGGAACAAGAAATGTCAAAAGAATAGGATATAAACCAGGAAACAACCTTAGAGAAAGAAGAAATGAATCCGAACATATCTTGTAATGCATTGGCAGGAATTACCACTCTTCAAATCCTAAAGATAGAAGGACATAAGAAAAAGATAATAGTGTTGATTGATTCGGGTAGTACCCATAATTTTATTCATTGTAAGATAGCCAAAGAATTGAATTTCTTCCTATACCCAGCACCAGAGTGTCAAGTGATGGTTGCAAATAGAGGAACCTTAAATTTCTCTGGAAAGTGCCATAATATCAAGCTATCCATGGGAGAATATCTATTGAATAGTCCAATGCATTCCATTCCAATAGGTGGTGTTACATACATCCATATGCCCAAAAGAGTGAAATTGAATGTATGGTTGCAAAAATGGTAGAGGTTGGTATAATTCAACCTAATCAAAGTTCTTTCTCTGCTCCAGTCTTATTGGTGCACAAGAAGGATGGATCATGGCACATGTGTCCATATTATAGGGAGATAAACAAGCTCACTATTAAAGATAAATTTCCTATTCTTGTCATTGATGAATTATTGGATGAATTAGATGAAGTAATTTACTTCACCAAGTTGGATCTTCATTCAGGATATAATCAAATCAGAATGAAGACTGAAGACATTCTAAAAACATCATTTAGAACTCATGAGGGTCATTATGAATTTTTGGTCATGCCTTTTGGCCTTACCAATGCACCTTCTACATTTCAAGGTTTGATGAATTCCATTTTCAAACCCTTTCCTTATAAAATCTGTGTTAGTCTTTTTCAATGATATACTAATCTACAACAAGTCTTGGAAGGATCATGTTCAACATGTTGACATGGTGCTCAAACTATCTGAGGAGAAACAATTATATGCAACAACCTCCAAATGTTTCTTTGGAGTAAAAGAGGTCGAATATTTGGGTCATATTATATCTCATGAAGGTGTTAAGGTAGACCCTAACAAAATTAAAACCATTAAGGAATGGACAATCCCCACATCCATAAAGCATTTGCGAGGATATCTCGGGTTGATAGGGTATTATCACAAGTTTGTTAAGAATTATGGGAGAATGGCAACACCTCTAACAACATTACTGAAGAAAGATGCATTTTGTTGGACTCCAGAAGAAACGAAGGCCTTTGAACATCTTAAAGAAGAAATGTGCCAAGAACTCGTCTTAGTTATGCTAGACTTCACAAAAACCTTTATTGTGGAATGTGATGCCTCAGGAAATGGAATTGGTGTTGTTTTAATACAAGAAGGAAGACCCATTTCTTTCGAAAGTCATCTAATCAAAGGAATGTATTTAAACAAAGCTATTTATGAGAAGGAAATATTGGAAATACTACATGCACTTAAGAAATGGTGACCTTACCTAATGGGAAGGCACTTCAAGGTAAAAATGGATCATGATAGCCTTAAATACTTTTAAGAACAAAGATTATCTTCAGAAGAGCAGTAAAAATGGGTCACAAAGATGTTGGGTTATGACTTTGAAATCATCTACAAAAAAAGGAAGCAAAATGTTGTTGTAGATGCAATATCAAGAAAGGATGAGGATGTGGAAGCATTGTTTTGCATCATTTCTATTATCCAACCAGATTTGATAAATGAAGCAAGGGATGAATGGAAGAATGTCGAAGAAATGTGGGCACTGATTCAAAAGTTGCAGCAAGATCCAAAAACATCTGATACATTTAGCTGTAAAAATGATTTGTTAAGGTACAAATATCGCTTATACCTCTGTAAGAATTACCAACTCAAACAAAATATTCTTCTGGAATTTCACATCTCTCCCTTAGGAGGGCGCTCGGGATTTTTAAAAAATTACCACAAGGTGAAGAAGGATTTTTTTTGGGATGGCCTTAAATATGATATTCAAAATATTGTGGTAGAATTTTTTGTTTGAAAACAAAATAAAGTTGAGACAATTAAGACCCCGGGTCTGTTACAACCTTTATCCATTCCATGTTAACATTGGGAGGAGGTTTCAATGGATTTTATCACAGGTTTACCCAAGTTCAAAGGAAAGAGTGTCATCATGGTGGTAGTTGATAAATTTACCAAGTATGTACATTTTTGTGCATTATCTCATCGATTTAAAGCCAATACAGTTGCTATTGCATTTATGGAAACAATTCAAAAGCTACATGGAAACCCAAAGATTATTATAAGTGATAGAGATCCCATTTTCACTACAAATTTTTGGAGAAAATTATTTTCTTGTCTGGGTACACAGTTAGCTCATATGTCATCTTATCATCCCCAATCTGATGGGCAAACTGATATAATGAACAAATGTTTGGAAGGATATCTTAGTTGCTTTGTCTATTATAAACAAACACAATGGGTCAAGTGGTTGCCTCTGGCTGAATGGTGGTATAACACTTCCTTCCATACTACAACAAAAATGACCCCATTTATGGAACTTTATGGATATCATCCACCATGCATCACCTCATATTTAACAGAAAATTCTAAGGTTCAAGAAGTGGAAGATCACATCGAGCATCAAAAAAAAGTTCTCCAACTGTTAAACGATAACCTCACTTTGGCACAGAATAGAATGAAACAATAGGCAGATCAACATCAAAGTGAAAGAAGTTTTGATGTAAGCGACTGGGTATTTATACAACTACAACCATACAAACAAATGTCCCTCAAGCAAGCTAAGATGGATAATAAATTATCACCAAAGAATTATGGTCTGTACAAGGTGTTACAAAACATTGGTACTATGGCATACAAATTGGAGCTTCCTGCATCTTCCTGAGTGCACCAAGTTTTCCATGTGTCATTCTTAAAAAAGGTTATAGGTGACAAGCTCCTAGTTCAAACAATATTGACAAAATTTGACGAGGAAGGAAAAATCATATGGGAAGCTAAAGCAATCATAGAAATAAGAAATCGACAGCTACGAAGTTGATCAATTTCAGAGTATCTCATGAAGTGGAAGAACTTACCTACTGAAGGTTCCACATGGTAGGATGAGAATTTTATACGGAAGCATCTAGAACTGCTCAAGCATTGAGGACAACACTTTTTTGAAGGAGAGGGGTTTAATAGGCCCCTATAATACTAGTGTATTCCCTTATTATTATTTTTGTGCCCATGTTGTCCCCATATTGTTATTATTGTGCCCCATAGAAACCCACTATTATTATTGTTGTGCCCTTACATTATTATTATTATGTCAACTCTGATTATATTGTGACCCCTTAGACTCCTATATATAGAAAGGAGGCTTTGTCATTTGAATCATCCAAGAATTATTCATTTGTGTAATGTAAAGGAGGTTGCCCCCTTGAAGAGGCTTATTTTGAAGTCGTTGATCTATCTTTTCTTCTATTTTGTGATCTGGTTGCATAACATAAAGGTTGTTGTTAACACACCCTATTAACATGCCAATCAGACACAGTTTTGAAACCTCTAAATGGTATGAAAATATAATTTCTTATCTTCAAACCTTACAATGCCTAACTCCCTTGAGAAAATATGAAGACTGTTCTTTTAAATTGAAATCTGTAAATTATTTTTATAGAAAAAAAAATATATTGGAAAGATCCAGTAGGATTTTTATTTAATTGCATTATGCATGATCAAATCAATTGTTTGATAACTCAGTTCCATGATTGGTTTTGTGGAGGGCACTATGCCTAGAATGTCACTACATAGAAAATCTTGAGAGCTAGCTTTTATTGTCCAACTCTATTTTCTAATGTTAATATGAAGATAAGGGCATGCCATATGTACCAAATGTTTGTTGGATAATGTAAATTCATTTCCCTACCTTTAAAACCTATCCCTTTGGAGTCCCCTTTTAAAAAATGGGGAATAAATTTTATTTGGGAAATACATCCTCATAGTAGCATCAACATCGTTGGATATTGACTGCTACTAATTACTTCACAAAGTGGGTAGAAGCCATACACATTAAGTAAACCAAGGATATAGTTGTTATGAACTTTCTAGTTGAAAATTTTCTCACGTTCTGGTTATCCTCAAAAAATCATTTCTAACAACACAAAACCTTTCTACTCATCCATATTTCTCAATTTCTGTGACAATTATAATATCGACCTTGAAAATTCGACAACCTATTATCCTCAAGGTAATGGGCTAGCTGAATCAACAAATAAGAATATTATGAAAATTTTAAAGAAAACAATTAATATGAAGAAAATAAATTGGCATGTCACACTAAAATATGCCCTTTGGGATAATAGAATGACTACCACATCTCCTTTTCATTTGGTATATGGCATAGACATTGGCATACCACTATATTTAAGAAATAAAGTAATGAAACTTCTGCAAGAAATAAATGAAGAACCTAATGATTTACAAAGGATAATTAATCATTTGATTTATGTTCAACAAGAGAGAGAACGAGTATACAATAGCATAACCAAAATCAGGCAAATGTCAAAAAATTGTTTGACAAGCAAACCAATGAGAGAAATTTTCTCCCTAGAGACTTAGTATTAAAACGGGATAAGAGAAGTGAAGATCTCAGGAAGCACGATAAATTCAACAATGTTTGGCTTGGTTCATTTATTGTTGACAAGGTTGAAGGAGAAAATTACTTCTCCCTTAAAATGTTTGATGGCGAGCTCCTCAAACATTATTTTAGAAAAATAAATAAATAAATAAATAAATACAAATATGTACAATAATGATAATGAATAATAATGAAAATTAATATATGTATAAAAAATAATTGAACTTTTGTTTGCCGCAACTATGATAGTCAAGGGACTAATCACTTGTCAATATTTTGAATTCATTATTTAGACATGGCCTTTTTAATCAAAAACTAACTATACTCTTAGGTATATTATAAAATTATCAACATTATTCTCTATTTTTTGTTCAACTTTGGTGCTATTCATTGCTTGAAATATTAACTATGGGTTGTGAACCATTTCTTTCCCCACATGATATATTTCATCGCCACTTATACCATGCCTGGGATAATTGCTTATACCTTCTTGGGGTGGGGTATGCTAACAACTTTGTTGGGGATATGGATGCCCATTGGCAACAAAGCAATGTTAGTGGCATTGGGTTTTCCCAATGTGTGATCTTCCCACCCCTTTATGCAGTGGTCACTCCAATGGGGTATGATAACAACTCCGCTAGGGCTATGGATGCCCACTAGAAGTGGAGCAATGTTAGTGGCCTTGGGTTTTCCTGGTGTGAAATCTTCCCATCTTTCCAAACAAAAGGTAAAACCAAGCATTCATAAATAGAAAATATAATCAATTAGCTATTGTTCTAAAAAGATAGATAATGGAGGATCACTGCCATAAGGTCAAATAAGGAATACATAGGTCACGTCTACTATGACATGGTGAATGACTCCATCGGGGCTATGGATGCTTTCTAGCAATGAATCAACATTCAACATGAAATATCATGGCCAAGGTGTTTCTAAAAATGGTCATTATTCATTACGTTTATAGTCCTTATATCAAAATCCTTCAGCGTGATAGCTACAACTTTATATGTTATTTTAACTAATAGTGTTTCTTTCTGCGATGACACTTACGCAAAGTTTCAAAACACAAATATATATAACTGGCTTTGTCTTATATAATGATTTGAAAAATATTATACTAGCATAATCCGATTATTAATTAGTTTTTCACCTATATAATAGATAAACATTAACAATTTCTCAACAAAATTCAAGCAGACAATCATAAATATTTGGAAAGAGTTCATTATGTGTACACACATATGTATAGGTAGCATAATAGTTAAACAATATCACCCATTTACACGTTTCTTGTCCAAAATTTATGATTTTATTGACGGTGTTGGACCCACTAACATTCAAGGGGTCTCCTTGATATGTGGTCCCAATTAGACATCACACGATTTGGGATAGGAGCCCCATCCTAGATATGGTCAGGTTGTTGGTTTCTTAAAGATTTTCCTTGGCTCTAACAATCAACAAGAGAGAGGAATGAAAATGTACCTTCAAAAAGCAAGTGAGTGTGTTTGGCGAGTGTTTGGTTGTAAGTGTGTCAAGGTTCTTCTAATATGGAGGGAGAAAATAAAGTGAGACTCTAAGATAGAGGTAATAGTACCACCCTATTAAAGACACACGTAACCAAGAAGGATCCATCTAATATCCAGCGGAATAGTCCATAAAGATGCGATAGTCAATACAACCAATCAACAAGAGAGATTTGTCTAATATCCTACAATATATTCCACAAGGACATGACAACAATAGTAACCATTAAAACACATTCTCAATATGATAAGTACTAAAATAACCGAAATAGTTCAGTTACTTTCGCATAGATGAAAGAAAACATGAATTACAAACATCCACAAAATATTTTCCAAATATTCATAATCCATGCATGAATAAAGTATTGTCCATGAGGGTTCTTATATTAAGTAAAATTTCCAAGACACGTGTATACAATGAACACCACTAGCTCCAATATTGGAGCATTGGAGCCACTCCCTGCTCTCCAAAAGAACTAGATTGTCTCTCTAATGCCTTGCAGGAGGAGCCAAGGTGAAAAGTCCTCTACTCATACAATGAGGGTGTATATATAACCAATGAGGTGATGATTCACCTTTCTTCTGACTCTTTGACTACCCTCATGATGGTTTGACTTCCTATGCTTTTTGACTTTACATGACTCTTCATATCCTAAATGTGTCATTTGGACTTCCACTTTACAATATATCTTGAATAGATAATTATATAATCCACAATAATGATGTGGCATATGAAAACTCATGACATGAAACTACTGACATGGACTGCTTAAGGACATGGCAATGTCAAGCCACTTCTGTTGTTGCTTTCTACATGTCTTCATGCATATGCTCTTCTATCCACCTCCTTATGGCTTAGAGGTAAGGAGTCTTCAATGATATCAAGTCTTGAGCCGTGGTCGCACACTGCTTTCCCCTTTTGTCTTCTCTTGATTTATCAACTTGTATAATCAACTAAAAATATGTCCTTTAGCATGTTTCCCTTCTTCATCTCCTTCATCATCATCCTGTCATGGTATGGTAAGGTACCTGCATCTGCAATTCACTCAGGATGAGACAACATTATTCTGTTAAAGCCCCAATCTAATATGGTACATGTTGATCCATTGACTGAGTCATAACTAGATGGTAGGCTGGGAGGGAGGCTCAGTGATTAAGAAATTGTGCAACTCAAGAAATCAGGGGTGAAGCTTGAACCTTGAGACTGCACAATGCACAGTTCAGGCTACATTGAGGAAGGAAATTGCACAGTTTAGGAGATCAATCTGATAAGATGAGGGGATGGACACTGGTTCAGTCTATTGCTTAGTTTGAGAAGGAAAAGGAGGTTGGGTAAATGCACGATTTTGCAACTCAGGGGATCAAGGGTTGAGCTTGAGCTCAAAGACTGCGCAATAGTTAAAGCCAGGCTGGAGGGCTGGATTGTGCAGTTCACACACTGACACTGGATTGCGTAGTTCACACACTGAAACCACACACTTAGAACACTTGATGAAACAAAAACATATATCATCCATGACACATGAACCACACATTTCCCTAAGTGTGACAACTTTGTGACGACTTACAACAAGTGTGAAACCAATGATACACTTTGTGATGACACTTTTGTGACAATGCTTAAAACTTTGTGAATGAGTGTGGTGAATGTTTACATGGTTAGATCAACTCATTCAAACAAATATAACCCCTTGAAACAAGAAAACAAGCTTATACACATTATGCAACAACTAACATGTGAAAATACAACATTTTCCCTTTCTTATAAAAGGGACCAAAACACTTAAAGAAGAAACATGAAATGGACTTCAATGTTTGCAACGAAAATATACAAGACCAAGGTAGGCTCCAAAATTTGGTGCAGGCCAAAATTTTGGAGGGTGTTGTAGCAGCGAAAACACTTGGAAACACACTAGTGGAATTCCAACTTCTCTGTCTAGGTTAATGTTTTTGTGTAGGGTCTCATTTCTTTAGGGAGTATTGATTCATCATGTAGATCACTATAGCTTCCCCACTTACCCTATGAATAAACAGGGCCCCCTTTGTGCCTTTATTGGTTAAACACAACATAAGATTCATCCATATCGTAATGTTTAAAATTAAAAAGGGTAGTGAAATTCACGAGCTTTAGATTTTTAGAGTATATTTTTTCATCTCTCGTGTTGCTTCATTGCTAGCAGGCCTAGACAGTACCCTGATGTAGTCACTACAAGAACACAAAAATTTCTCTATTGCCAATGAGCCTGCATAGTACCTTGGTGGAGTTTCCTACTTCACCTCTCTATGCAAGAAGGCT